>OX638312.1:10807042-12007042 GCA_951812415.1 Beris morrisii | reverse complement strand
GTTGTGATGGAAATTTTTTTTACAGCGAATGTGAAGGGAACAAGTATGTGAGTAACATTTGGCTGGCAAATTAATTTTTTCTTATTTCATAACAAGATACTTCGTATTCGTGGGAACGAGTGTGTGTTTTTAAAAACAATTCTCGTATTCAAATAAAATCGAATCAATATTTAAGATAATTAAAATGTGACGATTAAAATTCTTATCACTTTGCAGTACATATTATGAAAATGATAATTATATTTTTTTTTTCAAGTTACGTTATCTGCTACAATTATAAAATTTGTCACGAGCAAAAATTGATGTTGCTTGAATAGGTGAGCGCATTGGAATAAAATTAATTTGTACGTGGGTTGATAAAATGGAATAATATCGTAGAATTTTCTATTATTATGCAATGTGTGCACTAGCGATGTAAATAAATTTCCTAATTTGTAAATTGAAACGTAACTTGTGTGAATTTATCACTACGCAGTATTATCAGTTTGTTAAAGCAGCAAAAACTTTCCAACACTAAGCTGAGTGAAATTCATACAGTTTATTATGGTGAGTTGAGATTGTTGCTCAAATCACTTCGTCAACCACTTTCAATAACGTATGACCTGAAATCAAACTTATACTTCTGATACTGTACAGTAAGAAATAAATTCGCAGTGAAAATATATCGTAGTAGCCGGAATTTTTTTTTATTGGAAAAGTATCTCTTTCGTTCGAATTTCGGAGGGCGGAACGAACGAGCGTAATGTTAATCGTGTTTGGATACGTCCAACAGTAGTGCAGCTGAAAGGTTCTTATGGGAGAAAATTTTTTGCTACGAAGTTAAGACGATATTGAGAGCAGGTGGACAAATTTTACCTTATCGCAAAATTCCTAAATTTCATATTTTACTTAGTAATGAATAGGGGCTATGTACGTATGTAAAATTCTACCAGACTTGTAGCTACGCCACTGTACTCTTACTTGATTCAGAAGATATGGAAATGTATGATGCAAAACTTCCAAAAGATTAGACGACAGTTTCATTTTCAAAATATATAGCTTTAGAGCGCCCGTTAGGAGGGAGGGACAGATTGGGGACTTATCCTCACCTATATTCCATCAATCCTCAAAATAGTAAAAATCATGAAATGAGAAAAAGAATAATTTCCAATCAAATGTGACTCAACTAAGTTGTTCACTTCTTCTGGTTTTTGAAGGTCGTTCAAATCCGGCTCGACAGAGTAAAAAATGTTCAATTCATTTACAAAAACAGAATTTTTTATTTTTCTTCGAGAATTTAATTATCGCTAGTGCAAGTTAATTTAGCTCGATAGTAACGTGATATCAGCTTTACATTATAAAGATAAAAATGCAATGTAGTAGTAGTAGTGTAAAGAGTAGTAGTAGTATGGTATCTAAACTGTTTTCATTATACATGCTATATGAGATACGAACATTTTCGAATGAAATGCAAAAAAAATGTATGAAATTGCGGCATAAATTTTGTGCTTTGCGAGATTTGTGTAACCTCAAGACACATATCTACCTACCTTTAAAATTGACAATTGCATTGAACGAAAAACGACTACAAACTTGGAATTTATTTGCTCAATATATAGCTGAATTCAAGGGAGCCTTAAGAGGGTAGTAAGAAAGGGTACTTGCCCCAACTGTATTCCACTACTCCGAACAATTCTAGTATAGAATAACTAATACTCTAACACTAGTATAGTATAATTGATAACGTGTACAAGTTGTTGAGACAAGAGAAATCCAGCATATTCGGTTGTGTGTGTGAAATGTTCGAGAAGTGTGTACAATTTTCTCCGCTATTGTAAAGGATTATTCAATAGGGAGATAACAATTTTCATAATCATAATCATTTATTTCATCCGTAAAATTCATTTATGTTTAGATACAATAAAATGCTCAAGTGATTAGACATGTTTCTATATCTTTACAGCTTTAGTATAGTTTATGGCATGCAGCAACATAACAATTTTTTATTTAAATAAAACACAGAATAATTGAGATAGTGTCCAAACGTTGCTCACTCGTGAACTTCACCATGATAAAAATGCAAACCTTGATTGACGTTTTGACATTGACAGAACAGCAAAAAATTTTAAGGATCCGATTGGATTGAAATACAAAATTGTTATGTACCTATTGAATATATGGGAGGTTTAGTTTATTTTTGTCTGTGTTGTCATGATGTCAAGCTGCTATTGTTCGGGTTGCCAGGGCGCATGAAACATAATTCAAATATTAAGAGATCCCTTTCAATAGATGTGCCACAATTTGCATATAATGTGCACTATTAAAATTGTTGTTTTACGTTTAAAATTATTATTTCAAATTCCATAGTTTATAGTTTAAAAAAGAATTTTTGTTCCAAACAATATACAGAACTAATTTTTTTAATTTAAATTTTGATTGTGCGACACATCCCACGGTAACTTTTGCAAATATAAATTTCTTTATATTTCGCCAGATATAGAAATACTCGCATTTTGATACGCAGTTTTTGATAATCGCAATTCTTTAAAAATAAAAGAGTCTTGATTAACAACAATAAACATGAGGGCATCTCGTTAAATAAATTCGGAAAAAGCATCCTAACAGGTTTATAATTAAAATATTAATTTACTTTTATATTAATATTTTAATTATAAACCTGTTAGGATGCTTTTTCCGAATTTATTTAACGAGATCAAACATAATTGTTTCTATGTGTGGATAAATAAATGGCTTCTCAATTAGCGTCAATAACAAACAGTTCAGTTTGGTTGCTCGTAAAAAGCAGAATACAATTTTAGTTAATGAAATTTTTTACTCTACTAAACGTTTAAATATAGCACATATTATGACTTGTGTTTATGTTATGTCTCTACAACTATATTGTTATTATGTAAATTATCTTGTGGTCTGCGCAATGCGCAGCATAAAAGCTCTTTTCGTAAACAACTTAAACAACTTGAAATCGCAGAGTAATTGGCGACATTACAAAATCGAGAGATGAAACTAAAAATAGGAGCAGTCGATACGACTGTATTATCTTGTGAAACTTTTATAAAATGTTTCTTTTAGGAATTTGTAAAATTGCGCTATTTCTCCAAAGAAATATGCTGCTTTTTCTTCAGATATAAATTAATAAAGTTTTAATAGAAAAAAAAATTCTTAACTTTACTTTATTTGTAATGCTCCCACTCTATCGTAACAATTAAGTTTGTAAACTATCAGTTTTGGTGTAGGTTGGCTGCATAATAAATATAAACAGATTGCTGTAGTCACGTTCCACTATCAGCTATCATAACGAAATAATTCCATTGTCTAAGGTGCAATTAGTAGTATATTACACAAGTCTGAATTAATTTAAATATTTTTTTATTGATAATAAAATGATACTCACTCGATTTATGGAAATTTAGACACGAAATTGGAGTAATTAAACGAATTTAATAAGTAACTTGATATAATCATCAAAGAAGTTGGCAACATCGCCTACACAAACCTTACGAATAAATAAATCTTGAAAGCTTCTAATTCTTTTACTGAAAAGTGAATTTTTATCCAGTATCCAGTCAATGTGTTCATTTTGGGATCCTTTAACTAAAACTCTATGCGTTCTCGAAAAATTGTTGCTTGAAAGCGCCATCTTGAAATGGGGACACCAACAGTTCATTTTTTCGAATATATTGTTGGCAGTCCGAACCACTTATCAAAGACATCGAAGTTTCCAGAGAAAACAAGAACCTTTCAATATCCAATTAAAATAGCGTAGAAAGCTCGACACGCTTGTCGCATGTTCTGCATACTTCCTGCCACAAACGAATATGCTGAAATTTTCTCGACATAACACATGCAGTATAAAAGTGCAGCAGGTCTTATACACCGGATCAGTTTCTCTACTGCGAATGTAGAGGAAACGAAATGAGAAGAGAAAAGTGAAAAGAAATTGTTAAGCACTGTCTTATTCGTTTCCTTGGGCATGGCACGCAATATGCACCTGTCTCGGAAGGCGGAGCTAATTGTCTTCAGATCCCTTCTTTTTTTTTTGCATATTTCGTGTAGTGCAAGGTGTTACTAATTTTAAAATTTGGTGACGCTGAAAAATATGTTAAGTTAAAGAATTCAAAGCATTTAAATTCAATAGAAATTATTTCATGTTTTGAAGAATGATCAAGTGCAGAGTGGTCATTATCAAGACGTCGAGTGGTCATTATCAAGACGTCTAACATTTTGAATTTAAAAATATGATGTGCTCAAAAATATAAGAACTGCAAATATTAAAGGCAATATGTACCACTACTGTCGAGATAACAAAAAACTTGAAATTTATACTAGTTTGCACCCTAAGTAAATAATCAAATAGTGTAGAATGCCTAACAATAAATACATACAGGCTATCTGGTTCTACAAAACGTTGTGGGCAACTGATACCAACAAATAGGAAAGAATCACCCGACTACTTATTATTTTTAAATTTATGAGAATAATTTGCATTTATGTACAGTGGCACTGAAAAGAATACTTACGTTTAATGTCGGGTTATTTGGGAGCTATGCCGTAACGCGAATTAAGGATGATATAAAGCAGACTGTTTTAAGTTAGATATACACTCAAACATCGATACCTCGAACCATCAAAGCCACACAAATAGTACGAGTTATCAAAATTTCAAGTTACTAAATTGTATAGCACTAATATTGTGGCGCAATAGCGCATTTGGTTCGAGTTATTAAAACTTCAAGTTATCAACGTTCGAGTTATGAAGCTTGGCTGTATATATATCTATCTACAGATATGTGTACAAAATTAAATCAAAATTAGCTAAGATTGTGAGTTATAAGTGTGCAAAACATACAAAAAATTTTTTTCGATTATAGTTTGCTCCGTTTAGTTATAACAGTTTATGACGTGAGGCATAGGTAATTCCAGTTTCATTTAAATTTTGGTTAGTATCTTGCTTTTGCTTGTCTTGTTTTAAAACAGCTGACGAAGTCAAGGAGAGAGTAGATTTAACATTTTTTATTTAAAAATACGACAAAACTTTAATTTGGTCGAGTTAGTTTAACTTTTTCGCATCGCGCAAACCGCGTGCACCGCCTTCAATACAATCCACCTCTATTCCATCTGCTAAATAATTGGTGAAAATTCAAAAATATAATAATTCATTTTATAACACCTACAATTTCTCAGATTGATACAGGTGGAGACAAGAGCCCCGGCATACCTCTTCCACTCTGAAGGTGCCATTTCGCTTATCTCTAATTAACGAAATTTTCTTCTCATGTCCCATTATTTGGCTCGGTTAATTTTCGTATTGTTCTAATTTTACTGAGTGTACAATTAATTTTGTGGATGTGAAAGTTCCATAACAACAAGAGAGAGGTCATTTCATTTAAAACAAAGATCAATAGAAATCTTCTAGGACAAGAACACGAAAACAAAGCAACCGAAATCAAGGGCATGAAATAAAGCGATTTTACAATCCATTATAAAAATTTACAACGCATTTATGAACATATGTAAGTAGATTCATCGCAGCACATAAAAGGCATTACATATATCGAATTACGCATCGGATCGCTCTTCGCCATTATTTCTACAGATTCGCAATTATTACAATAATAATTACAAATAGTGGAGCTCATGACTAATGAGATACACCGCGTGGGGCTTCAGCTTCAAGACATTTGGATTACATTTAAGTACCTTTGCCACTGCAAGTTGTTTGGGCGTGAAGGTGAGCTTTCGTTCAACCAGTTTGGCTACAATTTTATTTATTCCAGAAGATTTCTACGTTGATCCCTCTCGTTCGGCGATGGGTGCCATGGAGCTCATATGCTCATCCCATATGTGACAGTGGCGCAATTTATAAAAAGCTTGTTTAGAGATGGAACAAGAAAAATTCAATATATGTAGACGAGTCAGAGTCACACACGTTGTACTATACAACACCTTCGTATACACCATATGAGTATAGTGGAGTGACTATAGAGTACAACAACAAACCTAGCAAAATTGCTCAGTAAATTGTATACCTACAACCTACACGACATGATAGCAACGTTTATTCTGCTTCATAATAAAAGAGCTTTCTGTACAAACAAAATTTATGCAAATTTCTTATAACATACTTGTCTTGAACACATCTACAGATTGATTTAATTCAGACGCGATAAACAAAAACAAACTGCGCTATAAATGGGGCATAATTTTTAGCAGGCGGTTTTTACTGGACCAAAATACTTTATCAATGTACGCTGGTGATTTCATACATAGGTCATATATGTAGCAAGTTTCAACTTTCTAGCATAAACCGTTCCACAGGAAGACCCCACAGAACCAAATTGTTTTGTAGTGTGCTACAAGAAAAGTTTCAACTTGCTATCTGAAGTTCTTTTCATAAAAACATAAAATTGCATACACCTATTAAAAAAAATAATTTCAGGTACGTAACTACCGCGTCCACTTGCTGTAGAAACTGCAAGGTCTTAATCTAAAAGAATTTATGAGCTATGAGACTTTGTAATTTATATTGTCTCTTAACATTTTTTTTTATTCGGTATTCGAGTAGAGTATCATATGCATACCGAGTATCCCTTAAATTTTCAAAAAATGTATTCAAAAAAAAAATAAATTATAGAATTCATGTCGTCCGAGTGACAACGACAATCTATTTTTTTTAATGGGAATCTTCATTTAAGAGCATTTACTACTGAATTAAATTCTCGCATCAGATAGTGGCGTAGTAATTGGGACGGTTTGTGAAATATCATTTAAAAAAAAATAGGAACCCTATACAAATTTTTAGAATGGAGTTGTTTTTGCAATGGTGGAGGCTACCATAGAAACTTATTTTTAAGAATTGCTTGGTTGTTTTCGCGCGTCAGAGGAGTTTCAGGTACGAAACAAATTCGGTTTGAAACACTTTTTTCAAAAATGCGTTGTATTTTTTTTACTTTATAATTTTACTTTGGTATTTGGGGTGAAAAACTTTGGATTACAATATCTTCCGAACCAATTACACCAGGAAAATAAAATTTAGTTTCTGTATATGGGATCACAAGAGGAGTCTACTGAACGTAAACTTTTTGAGGGGGTAGGTGGAGCACGAAAGTGGGGGGATAGCAATTTCTCAAAAAATTTAATTTTTATATCTCAGAAACCGTATCAGATATGATCTTGAAAATTTGACTGGAGTTCGGGTGGGTAGACTTTTAGTAGGGGAAAAAATTTTGGGGGTGTGGGTGTTGGGGGTGTGGGTGTTGGGGGTGATGGTGAAAGGGGGTAGAAAGGAAACACTCTGATTTTTATTTCTCGAAAACCGTAATGAATACTAAGCTAAAAATTTTAAAAATTTTTCATAGGGGTAGTAAGGTACGGGGATGAGGGGTGGTTTTTTATATCTCAGAAACGGCTTATGCTAGAAAGTTGAAACTTAGTACGTATATGTAGATGTGCTATTAGAGTAATTAAAGAAAAAAAAAAGTTCAGATTTTTATTGGTCTTCAGATGTTGAGTAAAAAAAATATCCGTGAATCCACATTTTCACGAATTTCGTTAAAACTTTTAGACATGTCAAGCTATCAAAGCAATTTTACTTTTGCGGCTATTTATATAAGCGCCTAGAAACGTTCTTCAACATTTTTCGATATCCAACCCCTAAGGGGTGTAAAGTGGTTGTGTACATATTCACGAATTCTGATATCTTTCTTAGGTAGTTATATTGGGATTTGGAATTCACTTTTACTTATAGGCTTTAAACATAGTCGGGGAAAAAACAGATTTAAGTATTTTTCCCTATTAAACCCCCTGGGGGTATTGTTCAATTTTTCACTGATTCCGAAAATCTCTTAGGTTTAATGTGATCGAATTCGCCTATTGAATATTCTATTGATAAAAAAAATACGCAAATAAATAAAAAAATTTGCCAACAGTTTTTTAGGTTGTCAGGCGCCTAATAACCTACACCGCATCTCAGCATTAAACACGTTTCGGACTTCTACCCATAAAATAATAAAGTTGCGCCCAGACTGTTGGCAGATTTTTTTAGATGATCCTTTGTATCGACTTAAATGCGACACCCGGTATATAAACTAAATTTCAACTTCCTAGCGTCATTAGCTCCTGCGATAACATAATATAATTTTTTTTTGTCCACACTCCCACACATCACTCGTGTAGATTATTTAAATTCATTGGGTTGTATAATAACAAGTAAAAATAATTCAGTGATTAGATCTTAATCGTTACAGCTGCAATTGAAAATTTTGCATTCTATTTGCAAAAACTTACATTAATCTGACACAGTAAAATGTTCAAGGAAAAATTTAGATCACTCGTGTAACCTCCATAGAAAAATTATTGAAAAATTTGCACATCCATTTCGCGGCATTCACAATAATTCAAAAAATTGTTCAGCCAGTTTCAAAATTTCATAAATTCAAATTAAAATTTATTTCAAGTTAAAATAAAGTTTGATCTCGTTAGCTCCAATACAAAAGTCCTTAAATCAAGTTAATGCACGTTGCACGATCAAAGGAGAATCTATGAAACTATAAATTTAAAATTGCGGACACTGGAATGTGTTCGTCATCTTAAAGTGCGGGTCAAAAAGGAGTTAAAATCAAGATACATTTATTTGTACATAGATCATTTCTTCAAATTTTTTTTTAAAAAAAAAATATATCTTCACAGTAAAGAAATGCAAAACTCGTTAAAATTGTTATTAAATAATTCGTTTTGTTGTTAAAATAGTGTACTGATTCAATTGAATTTTTTCGGTCAAAAATATTAAGTAACGCAACTTTACCAAAATTATTATTCTTTGCTTTCAGTTCACAATCACTTGTGCAACTGTGTAATCTACAAAAGTTTTATTCATAGAAATTATACGACCTTTATACGTTATCCGTTTTGAAATATTTGATCAGTTCCTTACTGAAATTCTAGTGAAATGCAGTTGCACAAATATGTAATATTGAATAATTTGGAGAAGAATTGTGTGTGTATTGTGTTGACTATTTTTTCTAAATAGTACAGGGAAAGAAGTAGTGATAATGTTGCATCAGCACAACACATAAAAGCGAAAGATCAGCATTATCCCTTTAAACGTTTTTTAGGCTTTAGTCAAGATTCAAACCTCTGATTTCACAACACAGAAAATTTGTTTTTTTTTCAAGCACATCTATTCGTCATAAACTCCATGTATGTACTACCGGAATGATCGGCTGAATTTCCTTTAAAAGTGCAGCGAACGACATGGCATATAATTTCCAGGGCTAGGATAACACCAACCAGATTCATAACACAGAACAATTTTTGTCCGACACTTCTATTCAACCCCTATTCGCCCCATGTTTGTATTTAGTAAATGAATTTCGCAATTCATTGGCACTGTACTTTCTAGGGTGATCTTAGTAGAACCAATTTTTTTTATAGCTTAAATAACAAAAATCTAATTCACCTGAAACCAATTGGAGATTAAATTTATCTTCGGGAATTGGGTGAAATACGAGGAGCATTTGGGCGCAGTCTTCCTTTATCCTCGAACCCTTTTCCAATACAAAATTTCACCAGGTCTTTAGTCAAAAATACAGATACGGACCTGTTATGTCTTTAAAAATGTTTTCTGTATTCGCGCCTATTTGGGCAACATTTTTTTTTAATATTCCAAAAATGGTGATGGTGATTGAATGACGATAGACCAGCCCAACAATTAACATGGGATAACTTTAAAGTATACTTACTAGAAACCACTGCCGACGTAGCAAATTCCTACATCTTTATGGTCATTTAATTCCAGTTTTCATCACACTTATAAGTTCTACAGTTCCTGATACTTTTCAGCAAGAGTTTTGGCGTTTGAGGCCGAAAAAAGGACTATTAAAAAAATAGTATACTAACTTCCAGTAGCATACCATTTTCCGCCAAATCAAAAATAAAGAGCAGTTCTCAACGTAAGCAGTAACGGAGTTCCTGATACTTTTCATCAACAGAGTTCTATTGATTTAATCTCAAGGACGATTTAAACAATTTTAGACTAACTCAGCACAGCAGTAAAACCTATAATATAACAATAAATTTACAATAACGAGAAGTGCTGTTCAGATGGAGAATAGTTATATTGTTCCTGATCCTTTTTAAGCATAGTTCCACAAAAGAAACGATAATTGGAAAATTATCTATAAACTCACCATAAAAGCGAATAAAATACGAAATGATCAAAGATATGAGCAATAAAAGGCAGTTCTGCCTGTATGCATCCGACTTCTATAGGTCCTGATATTATTTACCGGTAGTTTCGTTAATTTCGAACCAAAAAAGGACAAATTGAAAAAATTATAATTTTTTTCCTTCCCGCCATATCATGAAAAAACAGTTCTGAACACATGAAGCTGTTCCAGATCCTTTTCGAACAAAATTCTAGTGGTTTTAGCCGAAAAAAGGACAATTGTCCCGAAAAGGGCCATTCACCGAGGTAGCATAAATTCTAAATAATCAAAAATATGAACAATAAACGGGAATGCAGCCAGCATGCGCGTAGACTGATATGCTTTTAGGAAATACATAGGAAAGCCACATGCACGGGAGCTATACCGGATCAATAAAGTCAGACTGTTGAAAGCAAATTAAGGAGAAGTTTAAAAAATGTAGCAAACTTTTCTAATCGAAATAGATTCACTAATAATTCATCTAAATCGAATAAATCTGAGATATAAAATTGATTTTCTAATAAATATTCATGGAAGCATGATTTAGAAACAATTCACTAAACATTCGACTTATGAGCAGCATTCGGTTTTGTGAAGCTAGGGATTAAGTTTACATTTTATATTTTTTTTAAGAGGATATGCATTACCTTGCGTACAGGTAGAGTCGCAGGTTTGTTCCCTTTGGCGATTTACTTTGGTTGATGAGCTCCTGCAGTTACGATGTGATGTGGTGGTTGGACACTGAGCTATCGCCAAATTACACCAATGGACCGCATGACTGTACTAGCGAAATAATCGTCTTTATTGAATCTTAACGTATACCGAATAATATTCGGTGAAGTGAGACCACCAGACCTCTGATTATTTGTATTTTTTCAGACTTGGCTCATTTATTATCGGGTATGGTCGCGTGTAGTCCAGTGGTAATGCAGTAGGTACTGAAAACATTGCTTCGGCGATGTCGTGGAATCAATTCCCGTACTCAATAATTTATTTATAAGAATTTTTCAGTTGCTATTGGCTTCGAAATATTAATATAACTAGTGCAGAATGTTTAATAGGGTCACTAGTAAAGGATTTAACACTGAGCAGATGAGTTCTGTTCACATTCTTATCAGATTCACAAATACCATCAGAGCTACCAGACAGTAATTGATTTGGTTTATTCAACTTTTCTGTTCTGGTAGATCGTATCATAGCCAGCCAACTGCACTAAAAATTATTAACACCTACTAGTAAACTGCCATACCCGTATCCGCTGAGTGGACTGTGTATTAAATGTTAGCCTCTTAAGTCCAGTTCGGTATCCTTAAAAAAATCGGTTAAATTCTGCTGGATTACTTATTATTATTTCCTTTTCGAATCTCAATTGTTCGTCTCCATTTGTTTCTTGGACGACTCAAAACCCACACGTCTGTTTCTATTTTTGCATGTAAATTTATCCAATATCATATTCGAGTGGCATAAAATTAAGCTTCATAGTTGTACACCAAACCAAATGACTGGCATAACATTTTTTTTTCTAATTTAGTTAGATTACACTTCCGGTAAACATTTAACGGCATTACAGTTCCGATTTTGAATTAGTTGGTTCGAAATATAATAATTTGACATTGAACTTCTGTTTTTGTTCCTTAACTTTTTTGCATTATGCATATAAAGTACTGGCGCATAATTAAAAAGTTTGCAGCATGTCAAGAAGCAACAACCTGAACGGTATGCATCTACATAATTTATTATGTCGGTAGGGTACTTAAGGTGTATATATTTCAATTCTTCTAGGCTTTAGTTTTTTGTTATCGTTAAAGTTCATTATATTCCTCCCCTCTACACTTCTGCGAAATATCAAGCTTGCTTGCGTTGATTCGATGCACAATTTCCGTAAAAGGTTTCCGAATAGTCAGTCCATTGGGAGAGCTTTTGGTCTATTTACAAAGCAACAACAAAACCCAAGTTGGACATTTCAACATATTCACATCTCGTTCTTACAAATAGCACACACGATAAGTGTTTATCGCTTTTATCGTTGTAACTCAAACTCGTAGCGAAGCAACCTGAAACGAAAAGCCCCAGCCCTTTTGATTTCTGCGTCTGTTTCTATTGGGTAGATGGTGATACGAAATTTTGTGCAGTGACGTAGACAATATTTCGTCTTTCGTCTATATACTCCAGAGCTGACTCCACTAGCCGACTGTTTTCCTTTTTATATCGTCAGTTCTGCTCATTTTACAAATTACTGAATAAGAATGTCTGTGCTTCTTAACATCCGCCAACTAGCATTGCTTTTTATCTCACAGACGCAATTTCTTCACCTTAAAGTGGACCTGCATCGGCCCCCTACAAGAAAGAAAAAAGTTCGATTTCAACGCGTAAAGAAAAAGGCCCCTACCGACAAAACGCCGCCAATGCCATATTTACAGCACATTTCGTAGGCCTTTCTCGCTTCTCTGCAATCCGCTTTGTTCACATCAGTGAAAAAAGCACCAAACATGCCTAGTGGTGGATAAGCGAACTAGAACCATAATGAAAATGGCGACAAACGCTAAATCGTTTACATTTGTGCTCGAGTTTTCCGACCGGTTCTATCGATTCCTGTAATTAATAAAATTCTCGTGACAAGTGTAGTGAACAATTAAAAGTGTATTTGATTCAAAATTCGTGAAATGGAAGCTGAAATAGCGGTGAAAACGCAGGAAAATCTCGTTTTGAACGGGACAAAAAATGACGTCCTCCATTCGCAGCAATCAACAATGGTGACTGAAGTGCCGTCGTCTGACAAGAAGTCTAAGGTCACGTCATCATCTCCATCGTCGTCGAAATCGGCGACAGATGGCGCTGATCTCGGTTGCTTTGCGGGAGATTCGAAATCGCAAAACTCGTTGAAAACGAAAAGTGATTTTCCGATGAAAAATAAACGAAAACGACGACGCGGTAAACCAAAATCGAATATTAAACCGTATAAAAATTCAAATTGGAAATTTCAAAAGCCACGATGCCATCAGCAGAATGGTGGCGGCACTGCTGGCGCTCCGGTTGGCAGTTGCAACGTTATGCGTACGAAATTGGTTCGGAGTAATTCGATCGTTCCGTACAATACGAACGATTTTCTAATGGAGGAGCATTTGGCCGAGGTGCCCAGTGCTTTGCTTACACCGTCGGGACGAACTCGTGATTCGAGTTTTTCCGTTGATTCGGAAGACAATTATTTCTTTTCGTTGCCCGACGACGAAGAAGAGTTCCTGACCAAGGAGTTTGCAAACGTTTACGAACGGGCCCGGGTCGAACGGCTCGAAAGTATGAACAAACAGCAATTGATCGAAGAGTGTCTACAATTGGAGGATCGGTACACACAAGGGACGGGGGTACAGCAACAATCTAACGGAACCAACGATTTTATCAATAAAATTCGCGGTCTGGAGGAACGAATCCGAGATCTCAACGCTGAAAACTTAGGTAAGTTGAAACGATCATAACTGATTAAATCCTCTAGTAATTTCGATTAATTCCCATTTAAATGTAACACTTCCGTCCAGCCCGACATCCTATCCACAGAGCAAATTTACACTAACAACTAGGCTAGAGTGATAACGTGACGATATTGTACGCTGCACTTGCTGCAAAGCAACAACAACGAAACGACGACTGTAATCGTATACGATTCAATGCGAGTCGTTTTTAGTGCGTTTGGAATCGTTCGCTTCAAGTTTGCGATGCGAGAAGCACTTTACTACATCGCAAGGGTCTGAACGTTTAACAAGCTTTCACCGATCGTATTTACTTCTTTCAATTAAAGTAATCGGCTCGGTATGCGTTTTTGGAGAGCTTTTTTTTATCAAAAATGTTTACCTACAATCAGAGGTCGGCAACGCGACAACCTCGGGCAACATTATATTGCACCTGTGGGCCATGAGTTCTTATCTAATCGCTCGATTTAGCAATTCGATCTTAATGTTTTTTAAATAGGCCCTCCCCACCATGACAAAAAGAGTGAAAGAAACTCTGGTACTGTCTCTGTAGCACTCTTCCACATCAGCAAATTGAAAGAGGTCGATGTAAGGTGACTGTTTTCAAGGGTACCATTGGGGGTCTATACCTGTATTCCACTTATCTGAAAAGTTATATTATTATTTTCTTATTAATAGCTACATTACTCAGGATATAAAAACCCCTGCTCTTATCACAATGAAGGATGTAAGGCAATCGGGTAGAAAACTGGGACAGGGAAAATAAGGATAAGCGTTTCGCTTGAATTGCTGTAAATTATATTCACGGAGGAAAACATGTGGTTGATTATTCCACAAACGTATAGTACGGCCGATGAGCGTAGATTATTTCAATGTACGCCCGAAAGATATTTTGAGACTACATACATGTGACCACGTGCAGAACTACGGGAAAATTGGCAAGGTCGAAGAGTTAAGTTAGCGAATTTTTTCCGAATAATAGTCCTGAAAAAATCTATAAAAAAGACAACAACGGACGTTGCGACAATGCTGTAGATAGTCAATCAACAACAGCATAGTTAATCAACAGTGATTAATTCAGTCTCCTATTAACTTTAATTCTTTTTTAGTATTTAGATTTAGCTTTAGATGCTCCGACCTCTATTCGAGCCGGGAGCGATTGTGGATTGTGTAAGTGTTAACCAGACCAGTTCAGATGCAAATGCAAAAAATCGGCTTACATCTGTCCATCCGTTCTTAAAGATACACCCAACTCTTCTTTTACACGATTTTGAAATAACACGGTCCACGAAGAAGATCAAATACCACCTTTCTACACGAAATTTTTGATCTAACACGATAGCAAAAAAAAATTCATTGGATGGCAAATAAAAAGGTTTCGACGACAGCCGATTTATTCAAAAAAATGGCTCTACGAACGCTTCGTTCCTGAAGTCAAGAAATACCTATATAGAACAAAAGTTCTTGAATTCAAAGTAATTCTACTCGTCCATAATGCTCCCAGTCATCCTGTGCTAGATCATCCAAATATCCAATTGGTATTTTTGCAGCCTAATACCACATCCTTGATTCAGCCATTGGATCAGGGTATAAAAGCAACATTCAAAATTTATTACATTAAGCTAGCATTTAAATATATTTTACAATCAGTGAAGGAAAAAACATGACGATCGTTGATGCATGGAAAAATTATACGATAATGGATTGTGTTAAAAATGCTTCCATTGCCATAAAACTTATATTTTTGAATTTTTACTAACGAATTTTTTAATATTGAATATTGTTTATTTAAAAAATGAATTATATTTTATAGAAGTAACATAATATGGGCTTTCCTTAATTTTTTTTCCACGATTTTTTTGAACAGCATGTACTTATTTTTTCAACATACACGGTTTTTTAAATTGTGGAACACATCTACAATTTTACTATGAGTAGCATCATGTCTTTTTTTACACGGTTTTTTTATACACGGTTTTTGTTGGAACGTATCTACCGTGTAAAAACAGAGTTGGGTGTATGCTGATTATAATTGACGGGCTTAGAACACAAATTCCCGAATATTAAGTTGATAGCGAGAAATGTATCTTCAGATTGAATGCTGCCGCTTGCCATTGATGCGCAGGTGCTAGAGTAGCTTAGAGGAAAACCGGGTCAGTATATCTTAGCGATAATTATTGAAACTTAAAAGACTTTGACATCACTGTACTCGAAATTACTTGAATCGCACTTGTATCTCTCTGATTCTAAGCTCGTCAATTAAAAGAATTCGATACAACCCCTAATACCAGTACATTGTATTGACTGCAGAGCACATCTGACGAATCAAGACGAGCTCAATGTCGGCATACAGCATGAGTGCGTTAATATGGTGAAAGTCTTCAAGTTTGTTGAGCTGTGAAACTGTCGTGACTCCAGTTCTTCAGGCTGAGAAAGTGTATCAAAAACACGGCAGTAAATCAGTCATTAAAAAGAATAAAAAATTCTAAGGATGTTAAGATTTGACCTGTTTTTTTAGAATTGCTCTTTTGAAGAAAAACGAAAGAATTCGACTGCCCCAGCTGACAATTTTAATAATGTCGGTATTCACGATTGTCTGTCTCTGGGTTGAAATCGACTCAGATGCGCTTCAGAGATAAATCTGTGGAAATTGGAAAGTGCAGGATATTGTCATCGGCAACGCTATGGATGGAATTAAGATCATTGATAAAAATAAAAAAGTGTAGGCGAGATTACACAGCCTTGAGTGGCACCAGCATTTACTTCAACATTTTCAAAAGTCAGACCATCTATAGCAACCTAGTTTTGTTAACTGTAGATCAACTGCTTCAAATCTACAATTTTTACTGCTTTAATTCGATAAAGATGGAAGTCAAGTTGATGCTATATCGGCTGTTCCATTTCTAAATCTAGCAAGTTCTTTTTAGAAAATTTTAAAGAAGAGTCTGAAAACATATTTTTACTCAGCCCTTAAAAATAATATTGAGCGGTTGTCCCAGATAACCTGGAGAAACTCGTAACATATCGCGATAGCACCATTTATTTATGAGGGCTAACAGGAACTTTATGTTCACCTCATTAAAAATGTTCAGTAGACGAAATAAATAAATAATTTACGATTGGATACGGTCGCAGAAAGACCAAATGCGTATATAGATTGACTAAAAGGACATCATGCCATACTTCCTCAAACGCTTTTGTCATATATCAAGGACCACCTCAACTGTGATTCACCATATTGGTGCATGCTCTGGAGAATTTCCAAAATCAACAGACAGATCTATCGATCGTTACCAGTACTGGGCATCACTAATTAATTTGTTCATCTCGATATATCAGATGCGATATCCCCTTTTCAGAACGGGCTGGACATTAGTGGACACAGAAACCAAAATAAGATATAAAATAAATAAGTTTCGTGATGGAATTTTTTGCAAGGACTAAAGCTAGAATACCATCAGATTGTGCTGATTTGTTGTCATCAAGACTTTTCAGAACCCTAAATACTGAATATGTCCTAAAAAGTTACAGTGTCTCTTAAAAGGCGGACTTTTGAGAGAAGGATGAATTGAGGAAGTGTGGAATATGCTGCAAAAATGTTGCTAAGGATTAAGAAATGACTTGTACTTGAGTAGGGTGAAGTTCTGAAATTTTTGTTGAGTCGACGCGAGAACAAAAACTTTTATTTTCTTTAAGACAATCGAAGATTTTAACATGATACTGCACATTTTTTGGCCTTCCGATTTAGTGTAAAATTTTCTTTATTTTTTATCCTACCCTGTGGTAGTAAAATAACGTGAAATTTTTTGCCAGAAGTCTTAGAGATTTAATGAAGTCAAAGTTCCAACATATTTTTAGTTCAGGGTGGACGAAGGAAGATGGACTATGGTATCTTGCGGACCAATGAAGATAAAAATAAAAATTTATGTATACATGCTTATAAAGGTAAAATGAATAAATTTTTTTATGAGAACAGCGGCAACTATAGAAAATTATTCCAGAAAACCACAGCTATTTCCACCAGAATCCTTCGAGTTATGACATTAAAATTTATACGAAAGGTATATTCGGTTGACATACTAAAATATTTGGACGTAGAGTATGAGGATTGGACGCGGAGGAGATGAAAAAAAATATTTTGATTCTTATCTCTCAAGAACTGCGCTAATATGGGCACAGCCTAAACTATATGGGTGGTTGGTGCTTAGTCTATCGTTCAATCGTCGGATGGGTTGGGTTGGGGGTGTCGTTATGAAAGGATAACTGGTAATGGTATTTGTTCAAAACAAAGGAAAAACGTAGAAGCATATCATGAGTGTAATTCGAACCCATAACTTCTGGGATGATAGACCAGTACGACAGAATCTGTCTAGATTTAATATTAACCAGAAATGTATATGCCTTTTGTATGCCCTGTATTAATTACTTCTCATATCACAGTCCCATTAGGAAATTCAAAGAAAAATAATTAAAATCAATGTAACTATTGCTGTACTTAAATTCCCGGATCTGAGTGGAATAATTCTACGTGCTGCTATCTCCCTGCTTTTTTGCACTTTTATAGTCTAATCCCGTGAAACATGAAATGCTTTTTATATTGCTATTAAAATATACATTTTATATTATTATTAAAATATAATAGTATAGAACTTCAAAAATAACCAATCCACAATACATCGTTGGCGGACTAACCGCAATTGTTGATGCATTTGCGAATAAACGTACAATCCCTAAAAAATCAATAATCATAATTAAATTTTCATGTCGGTAGTTTACTGCAAAGATAATGCGCTTTTTTTTATAAACTTCGTAATTGATGCTAGATTTTAACGAGCTGTTTTACGTTGCGATCGGTGCTTTCATCTGTTTGAATTTACTGATGGTTTTTGTGTGTATATGGAATATTTAAATTCATACGGTTACGATTTTGTTTATTCATGTTCAGATGGTGATAACAAAAATGTTATTTGATTATAATTTTTTTTGTAGCAGTAGAACATGAAATATTATAATAGAAATATGTAAGCGAATGAATTTCATGAGAAGTGTACTGATATGACACAATTGTCTTTCTTATAATAACAAAAAGTAGTTGTTGGAATGAGAAAGTATTTGTTGGTTTTTTTCTCCTTTTGAATTGGTTCTTGGTTCTTCTACAAACAATTAATTTAAACTTTCTACCTCCGTTTAAGATGTGATTTTTTTTTGCTTTTAGCTTTTGCTCTATTTTGACGGGAAAAATTTGACTGAGCTTTTCGTCAAATTTTTTTAGCCAAATATTTGACAGCATGACATAGGGTTTAATAATATGACCCGAACTCTCAAAGCACTACTCCTAAAACCCAACTACAAACTACAGAAGCTATAAATCAACTAAAAAAAAAAGTTTTTGATTTTTTGCGAATATTTAAGACAGAGGAGAAAGAGGTTTCGGGTTTTTTTCTTGAAGCGCAAAAAAATGTTTGGGTAACAAAAGGTTGGAAACAATACTTTATACTTGCACAACAAAATAATTAGACCGCCCACGGTGAACTCCAATTAGGATGCCATTTTAAATAATTTCATTACCACGATTTCAATTCGATATGCTAATCCGATAAATTTAACATTAGAACAATTCTGCTAATTTCTTTTTTGCATAATTAAAATAATCACCTTTTTCCCCGCAATCTATTTCATTTCAGATCTCAGACGTAAATTGGACTATCGTCAAGGTGCGATTAAAAAACAAGAACGAATGTGTTCAAGTACAAGTGAAGATAGTGAAAGTGATAGTTCTAGTAGTAGTTCATCATGTGCATCGAGCGATAGGAGTCGTAATTGTCGACACAGTTCACTAAGTGACGAACGTAATGATCTGCAGAACTCGCGAATGGATTCGGATGATATCGTAACTGGTGTGGTCGAGCTATCTGATGCACTCTACCAAGAAACACATTCAACTACAAATCGAAATGAAATTATGTGTAATGGACACGCAACATTATCGCCAGCATCAAGATCGCCACGATCGCCAATAAATCCAAATCTTCGATCACCAGCACAACAAATTGTTGTCAATTCTGCGGATTAACCGTGTTTTTTTTTTGATTTTTATTTGTTTAATTTAAATTTATTTTTAAGTATGAATCCTAAGTTTGACATAATCTCGCAAAACAGACAAAAGGCAATTTTCCGCTCTTTTTTTACTATCAGTAAAGACACTGATATTATGCTATAGTTTAGGTTTTTTTTATTAAACTGGTATTAAGTTATTTTCACATTATTTGATGTTGTAATAATTTATCTCTTCCCCTCTAGTCAAAACGCAAGTCAAAATTTTTGTTTTATTAAAGAAAAAGAAAAAAAGAAAAATTTCGCCCTCCTTGTATTTATAAGAGTACAATGTTAAATTCTTGCAATGTTCAATATGCGAATATTTTATGAAATCAGCGAAATCTTAAAGTACTTTACGCTTAAATTTTTACTGGAAGCTCATTGATTTCCAGGATCGGATATATTTTAGCATATTGAACTTGAAAGTATCATTTCGGAATCGTTTTCGGCAGTTCCAATTTAAAATAATTATACAAGAAAATTGAAAACCAGAAAAATAAACACAAACATATTTAATAGGAAATTGATTTTACACGGTAGAACATTTTTTTATCCTTCGCGATCGAATGAATTTAAAATATTCGATGCGTAATTAGTGACAGTTTATTTTGCATACGAACGAACGATTTTTTTTCTTTTCAACATTCGAACCAACTTCGAAATTTTCAATTGACTTCTCCAGTGCAAGTTTTCCATCCAGTTTCGACTCACAATCGTTTTGCTTCTAGTTCTGTTGGATTAAGGGTCATAAGTCAAGATAGCTCTAACATCCTAAAAATTAAATTGTATAGTTTCTCACAAAATGTTCCACTCAACTAAAGTATGAACATATGAAAGATTATTAAATTTATGAATACCGAGAAATTTACAGTAGAGAAATTTGAGGAATTAAATTTAAAAAAAAAATACGTTTGCTCGAATGCGATATAAAGAACCATACCTAGACGTTTGCTTTACGCCAACGACTTTTCATCGAATAAAATATTAAAAGTATTTTGTGGTCGTTGTAAGCGCAATCGCCCAAAATTGAAAAAAAATCTATACGATAGAAAATTCGATAGTCTAAAGCGGGTTTTAGAACGATCATATTATAATAAACCCGCAAACTTAAAAGGAGATAGCACAACATTTTTTTTCTTTATCGATCAATCCAATTAAAATAGTGCATTTTTTTTTCTTTGAATAATTTAATTACAAATGTAAATGAGAAATTTTCGAAACAACACCAAAATTTATAAATTTTAAGATTTTTTTTTTTAATTTACATATTTTATAAGTGCTGGAATAATTGTGATATTTCAGTAGTTATGCATTAAATACATCATATTTCATTAATTAATTATATTATCGTAACCGCTTCTTATTCTGTTAATGCGTTAAGTGAAAGAAATGTTTGAAATGCCGGTTAATTTTTGACTATTTTTTTTATAGAATATTAATATACTTAATTATTAGTTGTACATAAATCTTTTCTCTTTAAACAATTTTCTAATTTATATATTTTGTAATTTTCATTTCTTTTTAAGGAAAAGTAATTTTCCCCTTATCTTGTATTACGTATTACGTATTATTTAAATATTTTATTTTATTTTTGGCTTTATGAATTTTGTAATGCTTTTTTGACTATGTAATTTTTATTTGAAAGTTATTCTCGGTGATATTATCTCTTGTTTGTTTAATTACACTTTTTTATAATTTCAATTCAATGTGCATAAAAATTTATTATCTAAATTTCGTGTAATTCACTTTGTAATCTTCTCCCTGCTCAAAGGTCTTATATTTTATTAAATTCGTTTTATTGGCATCAGCTAGATTGGGCAAAGGGTTTAACACTGGATTGATGGCTGGCTACGATAGCGTTAACGTGACAAAAAGATATTATTTTATTCGTGAATATTTTTTACTGATCCAATAGATGAAAGTTTCATGCTGTTTGCACGTTAGTAATATTTTCATCAGCGAATTAATGAACCATTTGGTTCGATAATCTGTTTAGCAGTGGAGTTTAATTAGGGCATAAATGCGTTTTTAATTTCACAGCGTAAAATCAGTTGAATCTAATGGA
Organism: Beris morrisii; assembly: GCA_951812415.1. Taxonomy (NCBI): domain Eukaryota; kingdom Metazoa; phylum Arthropoda; class Insecta; order Diptera; family Stratiomyidae; genus Beris; species Beris morrisii. The sequence continues at coordinate 11,985,215 of OX638312.1, read as the reverse complement.
GTTGCAAATTTTTTTAAGATTGCCAATTAACAATTTGTCGCAAGATATTTCGGCTAGAACCGGCGAATAATGGGCATTTCACAAAGTGCTCTGCACAAATTTCGCTCCAGCTGGAGCCTTATCATGAAATTGCTTCCGCCAGCACATAGACACGACTTTCCATGTCACATAATTATCGGGAGTATTTTTTTTCTGATTAATCAAACATTCGTTGAAGCTATGGTCTCATAAAAGCCTTAATGTGCGCGATAGTACAATGTATTCTATAATGAATGATTCTTAGTCGTTCTGCATGAGACATTAAATTCGACTGCATTAAACAGTTGAGAATGAGACATTGCACAGATAATTTTTACACCCAAAACGGCATTTGAAGTGCGGGAATGGGTCTCCAGCGTGTGCTTGATAAGAACTGCATTCGCCTAACTAGGCGCCAAAACAAATAATCTTTTTCGTGGCTGTGACTCGGAAAAGGAAGAGTCAATCTTTTATATGTTGTGAATGTACAACAAGGATAGGTTTTGTAACTCGGAAAAAATGGGTGAATAGGGCAGCAACACTTCTTCAGAAGTCTCGATCTAGGGCGACAGACTTAAAGTCGTTGGCGTTAAAAACGTCTGTATCCGAGCCATTGTTCCTGTTTTTAGTATCATTTCGTGTTTAGATCACAATAAGCTCCTGACGAAAGTTTCCAATTTTAGAGAAAGCCGATTCGACTATGCAGCCCCCATCTACAGACGTCAGCGAAGACATAAGTCTACAAATGTTTGAAATTTACGAATTCTTTGGATTACATCGGACGATAAACTCGTTCGTGCTTTTTGCAGCAGGTTTGACTCACAACTGGATATGAATACTGAAAGAATTAAAAAAAAATCTCGAAGATTGTTGTTAACTCTTAATACGTACTACTCGTAGTTGCCTGTTAAGTAGTAAATGATAAAATACCTTTTCTTGTTCTAAGTGGTAACCACTTCTGGGACATAGCACTTGATTTTTCTTTGGCCACGGATGCTAGTTCATAATGACAGACAACCTGTGTATCGTAACACGGCCTCTAAATTAGCAAACTGGCGTACTAGATTATCAAGGACCTTCGAATAATAGACGAAGCAATTAAAGTGGAGAAACCCCATCGCCACTCTTTCTTTCTTTCTTAATCTCATACCAGATACCATTCCTTTTCATGATAAGATAACATTTTTACCTTCTTGGGTAACGATTGGATTTAAAAAATAAGAATTTGGAAATTGTGGTTTCCGACCGGGTCATATTATATCAACAACAGAAGAGCTCTTTGTTCTGCCATTCAACGAATCTCTATGACCATGTATTGTCGGAATATTTAACCATTTCGTGTAGGTACACAACTCCTTCAATCACCTTTGAAATCAATCGATAAAATACTGAAAGCTGCAAGTCATAGAAAGTTGTGATGAACTGCTTTTTGAGCGAGAAATGCAATATTTTCTCTTCAGCCTAGAAATACACACTTGAAAATTATTGATTAAATGATTTCGACTTTGTGACGTTGATTTAAATGGAAATTTGTGTGTGGAAGTATGTATGTGGAATAGACTCAACAGAGTGTATGATAATGTCTTGTTTGCAAATCACAACTAATGAAATATGCGGCTCTGCTTATTTTGGAATAGGAAAGTAGGTACTCGAATATAATACTCAAAGCCACGTAATGTGATTTATATATACAAGTTAGATAAGTTTGTCAGGAAACTGAGCTGTATCCAATTTTAGCTTGGTATAGAATAGATCAGTTAGCATTTACGCGATGGTAAATTGTTTCAATAAAGATTTTGCTATAAGCTGCATTTAATTTTTTAAATAAAAAATGGGAAAAAACATGTACTTCCTTAGTGTCCAGTGCATGTTACTTATTTTTAGAATTTAATGTGATCCGGTAACGTTAAATTTGTTTTTATTGATTTTTTGATATATTTGTTTTCGAAGCGAATCGACATATCCAAAAATTAGAACGCTATCTTCGTTGGGAAAGTAAAAGATTTGGATATTTACTTATCATGAAGAACAAATCACATTGAATTTTGTATGTACATACGCTCCAGATGAGCTTATTGTTCACATTTTACGTACACACTATGTTGATATTAAGCAGTTGAGTCAGCTCTATTGGAGCTTATATAGAAATTAGTTGGTTATTCTTAGAGAGAATGTGATTGTCTTCGGTTGAAGTCACAAGCTGGGATGACGGACGATTTTATTTTGGGCGAAATGCTTCCCGTACACCGAAGGGCGTCCTGTGGACTCTTCCCACCACAACACCTTTCGGTTTACATGCCCAATCTTTATAAGGACTCGTCATTCGATGTAATTCCGCGAGTGGATGCACACGTCGGGGCAAAACAGTATTTTATTCAGTCGAACGTTTCGCCCCATTGCCATTACTTCTATTTTGTCTAAAGTGTTTTTCTCTGATCCCGTTTACTTTTAATCCTATTTTTCATTTGTTTTATCTATTTATTTATATTTTTATTTTTATATTAATTTTTTTTTTGTGTTTTTCCCCATCCTGCACTGACTGGACTGTACATAACTGTACCCCTAAGTTCAGTTAGGTGCTATAAAAAAAAGTTCTTAATTTAAAAGAAAGTGCCAAAATGTTTGAGTTTTTGAATGCACTTTTCAATATGTTTTTATTTTTTACTTGTTAATTTTTTCGTTATTTTTATTTGTTTGGTATATTTTTAAAAAAAATCCTTCGTTCTATCGTTTTATCGTGTCGGATACGGAATAGTCGAGTTTCCAAAAACGACGTAAAACTGTGATTCAGCCAAAAATTGTAGTTTTTTTTTTTTTTTTAACCCCATTAATTAGTGTAAGGTTTTTATTTTTTACTTGTTAATTTTTGGGCTGTTTTTATTTGTTTCTTGTGGTACATTTTTAAAAAAATTTGTATATCGTGCCGGATACAGAATAGTCGAGTTTCCAAAAACGACGTAAAACTGATTCAGCCAAAAAATTGATTTGTTTTCTTTTTTTTTTTAACCTCATTAATTAGTGTACGTTCGTCTCGAAGCAATGCTGTTTGCAATCGATCGCGTCAATCGCGATACGAAATTCTTGATACGACCTGTTCCAAATTAAACTTAATGCCTTGCTGTTGGCGGTATAGCAGCGGATAATTAGGATACGAAGGGTATTCCTATCTCCGAGTAGGACAAACTTTGTCCTGCTCGCACTCAGGGTCGGATATATACAGTTAAATAATTCTGTAATAAATTAAAGAATCTGCCAATGGTCTGGGCGAAACTTTATTATTTTTCGGGTCAAAGTTCGGGAGCGGTCAAAGTCGGAGTGTATCATGAGTTGCTTCGAGATTATTAGATTTCTTGGAAAATTATTTTTGTTCTTAATATAAAAATATTTAAAATAGAGGTTTTTAGCCGATTAAACATTGAAAAACTACGTGCAGACTATTCGAATTTCAGTATATTATGTACACTAAAAGCCCATAAAAGCAAAAACGAATTTGTTGCCTTATCAGAATTAAGAGATATGACGAATTGTTAAAACGTATATAAACCAATTACTTCCACTTGGGGTTTGAATTTCGAAAAAATTGTGAAACAGGTTTTTAGACGATTTCATAAGAAGCAACTTGATATCTAATGAGACAAGACGGATTTTGGAAAATTTGTGAAAACTTAAGCAAACCCTTCACACCTCCTTGGTTCTGGAAATTCGAAAAATCGTGAATTGGTTGGCCGTAATAATCAATTTTATATCTCATCAGAACTATAAGGGATGGCAAAAATTGTGAAAACATATACAAACCCTTGGGGGTTGAATATCGAAAAATTGAGAAATGGGTTTGTAGGCGATAATATAAAAAGTCTGTGGTAATGAAAAGCGATCTAATATCTCATCGAACCTTAGAAATATGTCGAAACTTTGAAAAGCATACAACCCCCTTACACCCATCAGGATTGAATATCTAAAATACTGAAATTGACTTTTTGGCTTTTTTTATAGGAAACCTTAGGAAGTAAAAATGAATTCGATATATCAACAGATATGCAACCTCCTTACACCCACTTGGGGGTTGAATATCCAAAAATCCTGAAAGGAGTTAATAAATAAATATGAAGACAGCACGAGAAAGTAGGAACCAATTCCATTTCTTATCACTTCTAAAAGAAATGACGGAACTCGTGAAAACGTGTTTAACCCGTTTATTCCCTCTTAGGGGCTGAAAAAGGAAAAAACTTAAAAACAAGTTTTAGGTGATTATTACGCAAGCACGTGAAAGTGAAAAGATATTCGATATCTGGTAAGACGTGGGGATATAGTAGAATTCGTGAAAAAGTTTACAACCCCCTTTGCACGCCCTTAGGGGTCGAATTTTAAAAAATCCTGAAAACACTTTTTAGGTATTTACATGAAGAAGCCGTAGAATAAAAATGAATTCAATATTTGGGAAGACCTAATAGATATGACGAAAACCGTGAATATATATGCATGATATGTGAAAATGGTTTCACTTTTTTGCCCCCCCCCCCCTCCGAACGCCAATGGATATTTACATTTTTTTTATCTTAATTAGTTTTCTAGTTGATTTACATAAACATACCGAGTTTCAACTTTGTTGCATAAGCCGTTCTATAGATAGGAGAAACACCCCCCACCCCCGTACCATACTACCCCTATAAAAAATTATATTTTTCCAAGATGCTACTAATATAGCTCTATCTAAATACCAAGTTTCAGCTTCATATCATTATAGGTTGTCGAGATATTAAAATTGGAACTTTTTTATTTTCACCACCCTCACATTCTACACCCACACTTCCAAAATTTTTGCTAGGGGTCTATTAGGCCTACTTCTGGTAAAAATTTTAAACATCTATCTTACACTGTTCTCGAGATATGAGACGTAATTTTTTTGAAAAATGCTTATCCCCTCCACTTTCATGCTCCACCGCCCCCTTAAAAAATTTTACTTTCATCAAACTTCATTTGTCAACCTTTATACATAAACAAAATTTTATTTGTCTAGTGCAATTGGTTCGTGAGATATCGTAATCTAAAGTTTTTCACCCCCCACCCCCGTACGCCACTGCCCCCACTCAAATTTTTGTTTCCGATCTATTGTCCTAGTTTACCTACAGATATTCATTAAGTTTTAATTTTTTGACATTAACCGTTAATCCATATCTTTTAGAATGTGTCGACCTCACCTTTTTTGCGTTTCGGACACATTATTTTTCGCCCCACTCCCAAACCCCTTCACCTATATCGGCAATTTTTTTGCAAATGGGTCCACTACCGAAGCTCTATATAATTTCCAAATTTCAGCCTCCTAGCATAAGCGGTTGCTGAGATCTAGAAACCAAATTTTCCGTCTAAAACACTTCCGCCTCCTCCCCCCTAACACCCCCACACCTCCAAATTTGGTCACTAAAGGGGGCTTACCCACTCTACCCACGAAAAAAAAATTCAACTAAATAGCTCAAAGGGTTTGGGTGCTACGAGCCTTCAAACAATTTTGCGTACACCGGTAGACACGGCGTACGGCGGACAGACGGACTGAAATTTTTTTTTGCTTTTTTCGTGTCTACTCGTTATGAAAAGTAAAAAAAAAATGTTGAGGGTAGCAAATTTTTTTTTTTTTAAAAATCGATAACAATACTGTATTATTGAAATAATAAAGTAAAACATTTTTCCGTCTTTCACTTGCAGTCATTCTCATATCAACTCATTTAACTTTTCAACTGTTTTCCGTTTTGTGTGAAAAATTTCGTTTTGCGAATCACGTTCCGTTTCAGCGTTAGACAGGTTTCCGGTTTATACAGGGTGTTTTGCTTTGGAAAATGCTCCGTACCCAGTTTTTTTCCCGTTATGGCAGGTTTCCGTTTTATAGGTGTTTCGTTTTAGACAGGTTTTACTGTAGAAGCATAGTGTTTACTGACGGTCCATTGCGAGGAATCGTCCGGCTTAAAAACAATCGCTGCGCGTCACTTCCAGTACATATATCTCTATGGTGCGGCCCATCTTCGACCTGAGTTTGGCTCAACATTCTCTGATCGCGGCTACGATGTATGGAAATTGTAGATTTATATTTTTACAACTTCAACAATAGCAGATTATATTTTCAATTGAATTCATCAAAAAACGCCTAATTTCAAACACTTCTTTTCGTCGATTACATTAATTTCCATTATTCATACATAAAAAAAACCACTGCCCATAAATTTCCGTTGTCATTTTCGACATATAAATAAATATAAAATAAAATATGATAATATTAAGGATAAATAAATAAAAGAAATTGTGATATTCACGTAAACCATTAAGTACGACAGAAATTCATGGGCAATTCTTATTATTTCATAATTTTTTTTATTTTTAATCGTTTTTATCAATATACAAAACTATCAAAACGATGATATTAAATCACTCATTAACATTGAACACATATAATAATGAAAAAGAAAAAGAAAAAGAAATAGAAATATATAAGATATATTTTGATAGATTTTAAGAAGTTATTAGAGTTTTTAAGTGTTTGTTGTATCTTAAAAAGAAATTTTTTTCTGCTGCTTTGTCAAAAAAAATATTTAGAAAACAAAAAACAATTAATAAATAGAATTATATATTTTGTAATTCAAATTATTGTAATTGGCTCCTGTGCAACTTTTACCTTTCTATATGTTAGACAAACTCTCTCTCTCTCTTTATATTCTATGATTAAATTTTTATTACGCTTGTCTTTTATTATAAAAAAAATAGATAGAAAAGACATCAAACAATTGTTTTTCTTAAAATAAATATTTTTTTTTTATAAAATGTGTAAAGCATATTTTTGAATTTACTGTTTTTTATATTAATTTTAAATTTATGTGTATACATATATAGAACTTCTTGTCAGTTTCTTTAAGGGCTCACATACCCCTGCACGCGCTGAAAACCGAGTAAAGTTGAAAAATTATTTTAAAGGTTATATGGTGAAAAAAAAATTTAATTGTTGAGTTCACATATCTCATTAACTATTCAACTATAAAAAAAAAAATTTTTTTTTTCTTTCTAATATTAACATTGTTTTTTACGGGTATAAATGGACTACTTATGAAAATCATGTCGCCTCCTGGTCGGCATCATAACTTCACCAAAAATAATTCAATTTGCAAAAATGAAAAAGAATCTTGTAAAATAATGTAGTAGTTATAGTCTGACGCAGGGAATTTTTTTTTTTTTTCAAAAATAAATAAGTTACAGCATTTCAAACTTTAGTAATCCGTTTTTTAAAAAAAATTTGCGTTTAATAATTTATAAAAAAATTTCCAAGCAAAAAATTAAAAAAACCTCTCGTCAGACTATAGAGGAAATAGTTATGAAAATTTAAAAAAAATTAAAAAAATTAAATTTTAAAAATATTGAAAACTGACTGAGTTATGTCTAAAAACATAGTTTCGAGAAAAATGCGTTTAAAGTTTTTGGTATGTACAAAGTGAACTTACGGCTAGTCTCCCATTCCAGCTTCGTACTGTACACTTTCTTCCTCTTGTATCTTCGTATTTTTCACAGATGGTCCTATAAATGACCTTGTTTTCTATGAAACTCAGCTTTTGCGAAAAAATAAATGATAAACGCTGCTGTTGAGAGTGGCGCGGCAATTAGCCAGGAAGCCGCTCCAAACCGATGTCTGGTGACATTTATTGCTATAACTTTGTAATGGAGTGGAATTTTCTAAATTCTAAATTTTTTCTTAATTCTTAAAAGTATAAAAAATAAAAATCTGTAAAAGAAAAAAAATCTATTTTTTGAAAATTTCAGGGGTATATATATGAGCCCTTAATTATAGAGTTTAATGATTTTTTTTTGTAACTTTTATTTACATTCATGAAAAATATATTTGATAACTATGAACAATTTAAGTTTTTTTTGGGGCGAAACATTTGTAGGGTTTTTTGTAATATTTTGTATGTTTGGGCAGTTTTTAATACGATTTCACGAGAGGAGAAAACGTTATTACCCAAGTTCCAGTTGATAATAAGCCACATGATTTTTTAAGGACACCGAACTGCACTTAGAGGCCAACCCGTATAGTCCAGTTTTCGATATGGTAAGGTTGAGAATAACTAATTCAACGAAAAGGTGAGATCCACTTGATACAAAAGTGAATTGTCGAGTTTTTTTCAACATAATTATGAAGCACGCAGCTACTTACATCATCGAAGGTAAAATGGTAATGATATGTTCGTTGAGCTCCGCGATAAAATTCTTGACTAGGTCAGAAAGACCTATCTCGCCTCTACTCTGGTTAATAGTCATGAAGAAGATCTTAGTAAAACTGGAGAGGGAAGGGGTTAAGGTGGTGGCGTATGCGGATGACGTGGTTATACTGGTATCAGGGATGTTTCCTTCAGTGATCATTGAAATCATGGAAGGCGCACTGGGTAAGGTAAACACCTGCGGCCTGGGTGTAAATCCGGATAAAACTGAACTGATGCTCTTCACCACTAAACCCAAAATACCGGAAATTACCCTCCCCCACCTAAACGGCCATCAACTACCATTATCATCTAGTGCAAAGTATCTTGGAGTTGTGCTCGATACGAAGCTCAGATGGAAGATAAATATAGAACAACGGGTGGAGAAAGCACGTATCGCCTTTTACGCCTGCAAACGAACCTTCGGCAAAAAGTGGGAACTTAAACCAAGAATGGTTCTGTGGTTGTACACAGCTGTAATACGTCCAACTCTTACCTACGGATCGCTAGCCTGGTGGCCAGCGTTGAGGAAGAGTTATAACATAAACAAACTCAGCAAAGTTCAAAGAACTGGAGCTGTCGGAACTACAGGTAAAATGAGGTCTTGTCCGACTGATGCTTTGAACGCATTGTTGCATCTATTACCTATCGATTTACATATCAGAAGTAGTGTGTCGTGTAGCGCTATCAGACTCAAGGAATCTGGGTTCTGGTATGCCAAACCTTACGGTCACAGTAAAATTCTAGAATCTTTACCAGCGGAAATAGTTAAATCACAGACCGACTACATTATCCCGAGACTGACCTTCAAGAAGGATTTCGCTATGGGTCTTCCAACCAGGGCGGAATGGTTCAGTTATACATGAATTCGACGCAGTCATATACACTGATGGTTCAAAGATGAACTGCGGAGTCGGAGCGGGAGTTTTCTCAGACACACACTATGTCGCAAAGTCTTACCACTTACCGGACTACGCCAGCGTTTTCCAGGCGACAATACTGGGGATCCGGGAGGCCTGTCGGAATTTGCAGCAAGACGCCAAAGCGAAATGTTGTAATCCTCACTGACAGCCAAGCCGCAATCAAGGCCTTAGATTCGGCTACCACCGCCTCTAAACTCGTCGAACAGTGCCGAGAGGAGCTAGCCTACTTAGGAAGTCAAGTCAAAGTTACTCTGCTTTGGGTCCCAGGCCACAGCAAGATAGAGGGTAACGAGCGGGCAGACGAATTAACTAGGCAAGGTTCTGCTCTCAGGGCTCTCTCGTAGATTCCGTTCAGATCCCACTAGGGACTGTTAATCGCCAAATACCCACCCACTTTCTCACAAACGCGAACTCCAGATGGAGAGGGCTGACCAACTGCGTCATATCTAGGAAGATATGGCCATCCTACTGCCGGAACAGAACAGATGAATTCTTGAGCAGGAGCCGTGTGGACGTCTCCAGAGTCACGGCAGTCAGCACGGGACACTGGCCGATCGGCGACCTCGCGGACAGACTGGGTATTCCCTTTAACGTCAATTGCCGCAGATGTGGGAATACAAACAACAAGAGGAGATCGTTACCCACCTGCTTTGCGAGTGTCCAGCCCTAGCTAGAGCCAGACTTCGCGCACTAGGCGAACCCTTCTTTAATAACCTTGATGAGATCTCGAAAAACAAGATTGGACAACTGATTACCTTCTTGAACAGCTCCGGATGGATATGATAATCCATTCAAGCCCCATGTCTCTGTAAAACTAGATATCTACTTCATCCAGCCCTCAACGACCAGGTTAAACGAGTTGTGGTATCAACACGGCGCTTCCTATGCTAATTGGGTCCTGTTTTCGGCATGCCAACCAACCAGGTTCTTTATTATGAACATTTTTTTTTTAAAAAGATGTGTACATGGATACAACTAACAATTTTTGTACAGATCAAAGAAAATGTTTATTGTGAAAAACAGAAGAAGTATTGGAAAAAAGTACAAAGGGCTATGCACCAAAGATCTACACTATGATTGGCATTGTTATTCAGATATTCAGTACTGAAGAAACTCTTCCCTTTTGGAAAATGAAGCGGAACACTTTTAAAACGGAAGATATTGAGAAACTGCGAAAGCTCTGAGAGATATTTATTTTTTGGATCAAAGTCATGGACGTGGTTGAAGGACGGATGCTACCAAGGGCGCACTTTGATAGGTGTCAGAAGGAACGCTTGCCCCTAACTGTCTTCAACTAATCCGATAAATAGTACAAACGTGCGTTTTTTGCGTCTGGATACTCTGTGCGCCCATTATGAAATGAAATGAAAAACCTTAATTTTCCAACAAAACTCTAATTATTGAAATTTTGGTTCACTATATAATTTTTGATCTCTTTTTCTGTCTTTCGTAGGTCGTTAGTTCAAAGTCAGTTCGACGGACCAAAAAATGTTCCGATTCTTTTCTTAAAAAAAAAAATACAATCTTTCTTCGAGAATAGATTTATTTCAAGCTCAAGTGAAACTTATTATGCAATCATTGAAGCTTTAGTAGGTTCAAAGTGAAATTCTGCCAGCCTTAAAAGGAAAATATAATTTAGTTATAATCATCTAGTCAAATATTTGACTATAAAAATTATGACAAAAAATTTGTCAGTTTTCTGTCAAAACAGACCTTTGGTTGGGCCAATAAAACAATTTGGCAAACAAAAATTGTACGATTATATTTACCATTTGACTGCATTTACCAGTAAAAATAGTAAAATATTGGTCAAAGTGGCATACAAGTACAAGCATATCATATGCCACTGTGTCAAATATTTTTCCCTGACAAAAGGACTTGCCAAAATTGTGTTAAAAATATGACAAAATTGTTTTGACAAACTTTTGTTGTCAATAATTTGATAACACGGCTAACAGTGTGATACTAACCCCAATGATAAAAACTTCGATTTTTTAATTATGTACTGCCATGCCATTAAAAACCTAATAAATAAAACGTCCTAATTAACAAATTCGTCCAAGTAAAAACATTTCTAAAAAAAGACGCAATTTAATTGACAATAAAAACCGAACATTTCAAAGTAGATATTTTAAGTAAATATTTACAAATTTAAATTCATAATTAGATTTTTTAATTTTCCTATATTTCCGTGATGATTAAAAAAAAATTGCTTGCTAATTTCATGGTCAACCATAGCAACTAATTCCTCGCAACTTTCAATGGTTGGAGTCGGTTTATGCCGTATTGTCACCAATAGAATTTTTTCTGTGTCGATAAAAGTTAAAAATATCTTTGCAGAACTTTTAACATCTCTGTACACACGAGATCTTCTAATTTCGGCTCTGTTAAACTGATCGATTCGATCTGTTAATGTTAAAGGTGTCGCTCATGAGGACGCTAGTCTTAAACGTGTCCTTAAGTGGTGAAGACGTTATTGAGTGAACAAGTTTTTTTTTTTAATGAAAAGGATTTTATTTCCTAAACTTAAGTTTTGGAAGAATACGAAATTTTTGGAAAAAAATATTTTAAATATTTTTAGTGCAATTTTGTGAGTGATTCTCGAAAATTAAATATGCGTCGATTCCAAATGGCAGAAAAATTACCGATTGTATTCTGTAAGGACTATAATGTCACGTTTTGCGGACTTCAATGCCTTTATCCTTACGATACCGAAAAAGGACAACATGTTTTACATGTAAGTTTTTTTTTTATATTTTTAACTAAACAAAGGTTCAAAATCACCCATTTCTTAAAACTTTAACTAGATTTTAAAATTTTGGCAATATTTGAATTAGTTAATTTTACTTTTAGCGATTTCTATAAATCTTTTTCGTATAACTAGTTTTTGATTGTAATTTATTTTTGCTAATTCACATTTAAATTTTAAATTTTGGAGATATTAAAAATTTCGCGAATCCTTATGAATTTTACTAAATCGAAAGTTTTAAAAACTTAGCTCATTTCATAGTGAATTTATTTCCTTTATTTGGGTTTTAACCTTAGTGGCAAAAGTGCTTTCAGTTTAGAGTAATTTATTATCAATAAAAGAAATTGTTTTTTCAATTTAATTTAGGAAGAAGTATTTTGTTTTGCTCAAAAATCGGATTTTTTTTAATCGAAATCGGCGAATTATCGTGTATAATGGCATCAAAACCCATAACTAAAGAAAATATAAAACCCAGATGACGAACGGTCATAGAGCAATGTGTGCCATATGAAAAAGTTTTGTTCACTAGTCGACAAACGTTTGCCAGCTGGGGCAAACGTTTTAACTTTTTAAATTTTAATCAATTTTTGGCTTTTAAACAAAGTTGAAATTATTTTATCGAAACAGAGGCTTATTTTTTAAATTGTCATCGTAGGCGGTCCACTGAACATTGCTCTATTTTTCAGAACCTTTTAACTGCAGAATTATGCTCAGAAAATCACATATCAAAACCGCTGGAAATAACCGATGAACAACTTCTTGAAGTTCACACTGAAGATTACCTAAGCAGTTTGAAAGTATCTACTAACAAAATTTCGATAAGCTGAATGAATTGTCCTAATCTTCTGTATACTCTCCTTCAGATAAGCGACACCGTTGGGCGGATAGCGGAAATTCCCCTATTGCACTTCGTACCGAACATTTTCGTGCAACAGGCTTATTTAAAACCGATGCGATTTCAAACCAATGGATCGCTACTGGCCGCTAAATTGGCCCTACGTTATGGCTGGGCTATAAATCTCGGTGGTGGATTCCATCATTGTAGTTCCGATGATAGTGGATCCTTTTCGCCGTACGCCGACATCTCCTTGCTGGTCAACTATCTACTAAACAGCACAAAAACTATAAAAAATGTTATGATTGTTGATTTGTCCGCACAACAGGGTAACGGACACGAGAAGGACTTCATGGATATGAAGGCCGTTTACATTCTGGATATGTACAATTGCACGATTTATCCGAAAGATGAATATGCGAAAATTGCTATTAATTGTCCTGTGGAATTACAATCGAAAACGGAAGACGAAGTCTATTTGCGGAAGTTAAGGATGTTAGTGATTTTCTCTAATAGGTAAAGGACCTAGTAAATACGGTTTTTAAAATTCACAGCAATCTGACCAAGGCTTTTCACGAATTTCATCCTGATATGGTGGTGTATAATGCGGGAACGGATATCTTAGATGGCGATTGGCTTGGCGAACTGGCTGTTAGTCACGAAGTAAGTAGAACTAGCAACAAATGCGTTGTTAAGAAGATAAAAAATTTTCTTTGACAGGGAATTATTCATCGCGATGAGATCGTTTTCAGCAAAGCTCATTCGGCCAAAATCCCTATAGTAATGTTACTGGGCACTGGCTATACTAAAAATGTATCGCAAATTATATCGAATTCAATAATAAATTTGAAGGAGAAAGGACTTTTGCCGTCTAAGCTATGGTCCAAATAGTAGTGCTGATTTTATAGATATACAAGTTGATATGTATTTTACTTTAGATTATTAGAAATTAGATACATAGTTTAAGATTTTTTATATAAATCTTATTTGTATTTTTAACTGTAATAAAACATATTTAATTTAATGTTGTTGTTTAATTTATTGCTTCAGAGCGGCATTTCCGATTTTTTTCTTCTGCCGAATAAAATAAAAAATCGTAGCACGGGATCGTAAACTAGATCAGTTTTTGATAAAGCGATATCTGAGTGTGAATTTCAGTAATAACCAGGCGAATGTGTGTACTAGAACCACGAAAGTATTGTCAAATGTTTAATGAAAATGATTAAGCGAGGCTGCTGCAACAATCTGGACAACTGCAGATAATCAAAAATATTCCTAACTGGGCCAGATTTTAGAAAAACCTAGTTTTTTCTAGAACTTAAACGAAGAGATCTCATTAAGTTAGTTGCTACTATAACAGGCCACTGGAGGCTGAACAAGCATCTGTGGAGGATGAAAATCCCATGTTCTCCCATATAAGACTTATGCTGTGAAGAGGAGGAGTCCATACAATACCTTTATGTGAAGGCCCAGCTTGGGCTCGAACACCACTAGCCACGTTGAAGTGAGGAGCTCATAGATCTTGGCCAAACTAAGGTGTCATCAAGAAGTTGAACTGGCTTGGGAGCACTGAACACTTCTTAAATAAAGAAACGGCTTGAGCAAGGGAACGCAGCCGCGCAGCAATTATGTTTGCCTAGTGGGAAGGTAGGAACTAAGAATCTGGACCCAGACAAGGGGAATATTGAAAGAAATCGAACTGGCTTGGGAAGTAGTTTCCTTCGCAGGTTTTTTGCTTTAATTTTATGAGAAGTGGAGGATTCACAGACTTGGACGAAGCCAAGGTGTACATTTCGCTAAGAGATAAAACGGGCTTGGAAAAGTGAAGGAACCTGATATACACTTAATTCTGATGAAGGAGGAGCTCACAATCAGGACCCAGTCAGGGTACGAATTTCGCAAGAAAACAAGAAAAAAAATCTGCCAATGGTCTGGGCGAAACTTTGTTATTTTTCGGGTCAAAGTTCGGGAGCGGTCAAAGTCGGAGTGTATCATGAGTTGCTTCGAGATTATTAGATTTCTTGGAAAATTAATTTTGTTCTTAAAATAAAAATATATAAAATAGAGATTTTTAGCCGATTAAACATTGAAAAAGTCCGTGTAGACTATTCGAATTTCGGTATATTATGTACACTAAAAGCCCATAAAAGCAAAAACGAATTTGTTGCCTTATCAGAATTAAGAGATATGCCGAATTGTTAAAACGTATACAAACCAATTACTTCCACTTGGGGTTTGAATTTTGAAAAAATTGTAAAACAGGATTTTAGACTATTTTATAAGAAGCAACTTGATATCTCATGAGACAAAACGGATTTTCAAAAATTTGTGAAAACGTAAGCAAACCCTTCACACCTCCTTGGTTCTGGAAATTCGAAAAATCGTGAATTGGTTGGCCGTAATAATCAATTTTATATCTCATCAGAACTAAGGGATGGCAAAAATTGTGAAAACATATACAAACCCTTAGGGGCTTAATATCGAAAAATTGAGAAATGGGTTTGTAGGCGATTATATAAAAAGTCTGTGGAAATGAAAAGCGATCTAATATCTCATCGAACCTAAGAAATATGTCGAAGCTTTGAAAAGCATACAACCCCCTTACACCCATTAGGATTGAATATCTAAAATACTGAAATTGACTTTTTGGCTTTTTTATATAGGAAACTTTAGGAAGTACAAATGAATTCAATATATCATCAGATATGCAACCTCCTTACACACACTTGGGTGTTTAATATCAAAAAATTCTGAAAGGAGTTAATAAATAAATATGAAGACAGCAAGAGAAAGTAAAAACCAATTCAATTTCTTATCACTTCTAAAAGATATGACGAAATTGGTGAAAACGTGTTCAACCCTTTTATACCCTCTTAGGGGCTGAAAAAGGAAAAAACGTAAAAACAAGTTTTAGGTGATTATTACGCAAGCACGTGAAAGTAAAAGGATATTCGATATCTGATAAGACCTGGGGATATAGTAGAATTAGTGAAAAAGTTTACAACCCCCTTTACACCTCCTTAGGGGTCGAATTTTAAAAAATCCTGAAAACGCTTTCTACGTATTTATATGAAGAAGTCGTAGAATAAAAACGAATTCAATATTTGAGAAGACCTAATAGATATGACCAAAACCGTGAAAATATATGCATTCCATTTTCACTGATCATTTTTTTTGCTCCCCCCCCCTCCGAACGCCAATGGGTATTTGAAATTTTTTTTTATCTTAATTAGTTTTCTAGTTGATTTACATAAACATACCGAGTTTCAACTTTTTTAGCATAAGCCTTTCTATAGATAGGAAAAACACCCCCCACCCCCGTACCATACTACCCCTATAAAAAATTATATTTTTGCTACTAATATAGTTCTATCCAAATACCAAGTTTCAGCTTTCTATCATTAAAGGTTGTCGAGATATAAAAATCGGAACTTTTTCCTTTTCAACCTCCCCCACCGTCATCCTCTACACCCTCAATCCCAAAATTTTGCTTTCTGCTAGGGGTCTATTAGGCCTACTTCTGGTAAAAATTTTAAGCATCTATCTTACACTGTTCTTGAGATATGAGACGTGATTTTTTTGAAAAATGCTTATCCCCTCCACTTTCATGCTCCACCGCCCCCTTGAAAAATTTTACTTTCATCAAACTTCATTTGTCAACCTTTATACACAAACCGAATTTTATTTGTTTAGTGCAATCGGTTCGTGAGATATCGTAATATAAAGTTTTTTACCCCCCACCCTCGTACGCCACTGCCCTCACTCAAAAATTTATTCCCGATCTATTCTCCTAGTATACCTACAGATATTCATTAAGTTTCAATTTTGTGACATTAACCGTTTAGGAGATATGGATTTTAGAATGTGTCGATCTCGCCTTTTTTGCGTTTCGGACGCATTATTTTTCCCCCCACTCCCAAACCCCTTCACCTATATCGCCATTTTTTTTGCAAATGGGTCCACTACCAAAGCTCTATATAAATTCCAAATCTCAGCCTCCTAGCATAAGCGGTTGCTGAGATCTGGAAACCAAAATTTTCCATCTAAACACTTCCCCCTCACACCCCCACCCCGTCAAATATGGTCACTTCAAGGGGCCTACCCAGTCTATTCATAAAAAAAATTTCAATTTAATAGCTCAAAGGGTTTAGAAGCTACGAGCCTTCAAACGATTTTGCCTACAGCGGTCGACGAACGGCGTACGGCGGACAGACGGACTGAAATTTTTTTTTGCTTTTTTCGTGTCTACGCGTCATGAAACGTGAAAAAAAAATTTTGAGGGTAGCAAATTTTTTTATTTTTTCACAATACTGTATTATTGAAATAATAAAGTAAAAGCTTGGCTTTGTGAAAGTGCATGAGCACCTTTAAATTTCTTAGCGAAACAGAATGGCATAATGGTCCTCTTTGTTGACCTAAGTGCCAATATCTTTTCATCATAAAGCGATTTGAATAAAGTAATTTGTTTTTATTAGGGCTTAAAACTTGAGGTGGATAGGTGGGTCTTTCACGGCAAACATACGAGAGAAATTCAAGGAGTAAGTTAGTCCTGACGATAGGTAAAAGCTATCTCCCAGACTCGCCACCCTATGTGTAGAGAGTCACAAACAAGAAGACCTGAAATGAAAAACATTTACTTATTTATGTCTGGCCAATTTAAATGTAAAGAAACAATTTCCGAGCTAAACTTTAATATCCTGTCGTTCAAAGAAATTCCTACTCGCCATATACACGTGTAAACAAAATCTCATTTATGCGTAAATTTTCATCGCAATTAATCGAATTCAAATCAATAGAGCGTAATAACAAGGCAAATAAACATGATCTACGGAAGCTTTCGATTCGCTATAAATTTACCATTTACAGAAACAGCCATATGAATTTTATAGTATCGAACTGATGACAGAAAACATGTGCAGACATCTACGAAAGATGTGAAAAAAGGAGCACAACATTGTCATATCCTCTTTAAAAGTTGTTATTTCGAATCAATATCGCAGATTTTATATCACATGGAAATTGTTTTTATACGACTAACGAGTGCCATCTGCAGAAACATTTTCCATCAAATAATTGGGCAGATTTGCTAAATTTATTTTATTTCTTCAACTTGACTTAGACCTTGAGTGGGTGGATGAGTGGTGACCGGGTGCCGATTGATAAGAGAGAAATTTTATTATGTGAACTTTTTATTGGCATCATACACTGAAATGATTCGTCAACATGAAAAAAAAATGCGAATAAATCCTGGATGTAGGTTGGTATAAGACATTTTATGTTAAATTATGTAATTTAATATTTTGCATAGAGCAAATGAAAAATTTAAATTTAAAAAAAAATGTTCATTAGCAATTCTTGTAGAAAACGTTAAGCCGGTAATTAAATCGGTTAAGGAAAGGTAAAACTGCCTGGAAAAAGATACAAAACCAATGTTCTATGAACTAAGAGGTCTGCGTTTTGAATGACCTTACTCCGCGACAATTCTTGTGTTATTCGTAGAGGATATGTGGTCGGACACGACTGGAACAAATAACAAAGCAAATCTCTTCCAAATTAAGAGACCTGTTTTTTGAACACCCTTTTTGAACGAAATTTTGATGCCTACCTTATTGCTCATAATTTTTAAGGACATTCAGGCTTGGAAATAATTGAAAAAAAAAATAATAATAATAACTTTAATGACCATTCCTTTCACCGCAGAAATTTTAATGCTTTTGCTCAAATTTTTAGGGGACATTCAGGCGTTCATTTCGCTAGTACAAAACGTTTAGAGATAACTGGATGCTTATATAAAAAACCAAAGCACACATCCTGTGAATTGGGAGCTCTGTACATTAAGTGATCCCACAAAATTAATTTTAAAACAGAGGTAAAATTTTTTCTACATAATCTTGAAAATCATGTGCTATGCTTATTATTATGTCCAGTGCAGTGAAACTGCACCGACAAGGTTTAATTAACGCCAGGATTCCCTATTCTTGCAGACTAGGGCATTTGACTAATTCCCAATTTGGAGATGCGAAATTCTCGCCGATATTTTTTTCGAACAAATTTTTAATTTATCTTAAATTTATAGGTCCCACAATAAAGATCATGTCATCTGTAGCAAATAATTACAAAACACGCTCCTGAATTCCGTTTTCTATTTTAAATTTATATTTAATCTATTTTGACAATGTGTCGTATTGAACAGACACTCCATCAGTCAAGTTATTTCAGTAATATTTTAGATTTATTTATGATCACTTATGTATTTTAAATTCAAATTCATCTGAAAAGCATGCAGCTGTGATAAAAGATTTTAAGCCAATCTTTTTGTAGAAAAGACACAATTCGGAAGTGATGAAATATAAAAAAAGACGGAAGAGAGAATAAATTAGATTCATATTTGTTTATCTAAAGCTACTAATAAAAACCTCCCACATTTGTTAATAGTTCATTTGCTAAGACAGGCATGTGTTCTAGTTTTGGTTCAGTTCTCTCGAATAACTCACTCCTTCGAGTGGCGCCATAAAAGTGTTTCCGCATTCTTGAAAACACTGCTTTGTTCCATTGTTCTAAAGACATTTTCAGGAAGACCCCATACAAAAGTCCTTTTTTTGGACCAGCTCCGCACGCTAATTCAAATCTTATTTTTTCTGAAATTGCTTTTTTAGTACAATACATCTACATATACGTACCAAGTTTCCACTTCTAGCAAAACCGTTCCGTACCTTGCTACCACCCAACAAATTTTTAGTGTGTCCCTCAAATGGCGCTACTAAATACTAACTTTTGGCTTCCTATCTTTAAGCGGTTCTCGAGATAAAAAAAATAACACCGGCATGTTCTTCACAATCCATTTTTTTCGACGGTAAGTTTCTACTGGGCTTATCCTATCGCAAATAGTTTGGCTATATGAAAAGTGCTAGCGCGCGAAGGGGCGTCCTTGCCTCTCACACAGACGCTCTTCTCGAATCCGCTTCAAGAAGACTTCATGACGACTCCGAAACAAAGACTTTTAGATAGGTGGCAAAAATACTGGCAAGAAGACGACATGGGTAGATACTGTCACTCCATAATTCTAATGATCTCAATACATGCATGGTTCCAAAGGCTGCTGGTAGAACCTATCCGCTCAATGGTAGTTCTTTTTTCTCGACTCATGGCTAATCACAATGACCTCAATACCAATTTGAACCGACTAGGAATTACTGCAAGCCCACTGTGCGCCTATTGCAACCAATATGAGACTGCCGATCATGTCTTTTGGTCATGTTCTAAATATCCCTTTAGAATTACACTGCTTGCATCTCTAGCGACTTTAGGCTTCACTCCTCTTCTGTTTATACGGGACATCATCGCAAAATAACGACAAACCTCTTTTAGTGCTGTTTAACTTCGCTAAAGCAAACAATATACGTTTTTAATATTATTTTAAATAAACATTTCCACGGCTCCAATATGGCTACAGCCTCTGAGCCTCTTAATTTAAGAAAAAAAAAAAAAGATATGAAAAGTGATTTTTCAAATTTGAGAATTGTATATTCAGGATATTCCGCTCCTACACCTCGTCTATACACAGAAATCTTTCGTACATAGTTTTTCACAACAACGCCCCTTATTTTTAGTAGACTCCTCTAGTAAATTTTTTGAAAATCGAGAATCGAACGTTTGAAGTCGGACTTATACTCTAAGAGTCGGACTAATGCGGAATTTAATTATGATAACAGATTGGTTCTTAATAAGAAATTTTAAAACGCAGTGAGACAGGAAAATGAACATTCATTCATTCATATTAAAATTTTCCCAAATCGATGTCTCGGATCGGATTTGGGACATTACAGCTGTCCCTTCATCCGATCGCAATTTTTCTCTCGAAGCTTCTTGACCTATTTTTTCCGGAGATAGGTTGTTAGCCTATCGTCCAACCCTGTCAGTGGGGAGGAAAATGGTTATGAAAGGATAATTGAGAATGGATATTGTTGAAAGTAATCGAAAATTAGTCCGACTAACGAGACTCACAATTACGAACACTGAATCCCAAGTAAGAATACAAACCGATTCCACAACCAGCTTTCGAACGGAATGTGGTTTAAAGCAGGGAGATGATCTAGCCCCCATTCTTTTCAACTTGGCACTAGAGTATGTCATCCGAAAAACCCCAGTCGACAATACTATTCAAGTCCACCCAAATAGTAACATACGCTGATATAAACATCCTCGCAAGATCCTTCCCTAGTGCTAAGGAGGTATTTGTCATTATTGACTCCGCCGCAAAAGAAGTCGAGTTACGCATAAACGAAAGTAAAACAAAAGTAATGACGCAAACAAGAAAGAAAACGCCAATCAGACAGAATGTAACAATTGCGGAGTATAATTTGGAGAGTGTGGACAGCTTCATATATCTTGGCGCTAATCTAGCAAAAGACGGCAACGAAACGGACGCAATCAAACGACGGATCATGCTAGCAAATAAAACGTACTATTCGGTACTTCCAATAATGAAATCCAAGAAAGTGCACAGGAACAATAAGCTGCGAATATATAAAACTATTATACGACCTGTGCTCTGTTATGGCAACGATACATTGACATTAACGCGAACTTCCGAAAAACCAAATAACGCATTCGAAAGAGAGGTCATCCAAAGAATTTTAGGACCTGTGAAGGGAGGAGCGGACTGGCGAATAAGATACATCCATGAGTTGTATCAACTCTTCAAGGTGCCAGAAGCCTCAACGTTCATCAAACTACGTAAACTGCAGTGGGCTGGTTATGTAGAGCGGATGGAAGACAGAAGAATCCCCAAACGTGCTCTTAAAGGCAAAGCGAGTGGTAACAGGCCAGTAGGCAAACCACGCAAGCGATGGGAAGACTCGTTTGATGAAGATAGCAAAGCCATCTTAAAAATCAGCAGCTGCAGGTCGCGGTCTTTGGATCGATACGATTGGAGGCAATGACTTCAGGAGGCCAGGGCCCGATTTGGGTTATCTCGCCATTGATGATGATGAATTGAAAACTGAGAACAGGGAAAAGCGTGGAACCATGTAATGAGTGAGGATCGAAACCATGACGTCTGGGTTGATAGACTAACAGACTTACACTAGGTTACCGAGCCCACAACGAGGAGTTCTCGGCTGAGATGAAACGCAAATTATTTTTTATAAAAAACTAATTCTAATGAAAACAATTCTTGAAAAGTTTATGTTACGTGACAGGCACGTTTTTCCAAAACAAAACTGTTCTCAATTATTTCCAATTGAAAATTCTAAGTACTCGACTGTATGTTCTTAAATGGAGCTGGAAAATTGACAAGGGAAGAAAGATATATTTTTTGGGAATAGTACAGAGATCGTTGTTCTTCAGCATCACATTTATTTAACTTCCATTTTTGATGAACGACGAAAAAAACATCTAACAGTTCAAATAAAGTGTAAGCAGAAAGCGATAAGATTCGACACATTCTTTAATGCTTATGCACATAGTTGCTTGTTTACTCATAAAATATGTGTTAAATCTTACCGCTTTCACTACGACTTTGACCTGTCGATAGAGTCATTGCAAACCTCTCAGTGAAATAAAAAATATCTGGAGTACTTATTAGAAAATGATATTGTAAAAAAAGGAAAACAATAAATCTCGCAAAACATTAAAATGCCGTTGTTTATGTATATTTAAATTATAGATATATTTTTTTCATTTATTAATTAACCTTATCGTATCTTATTATAAAAAAATATTAATTATTGCGATTAAGTAAAATTACAATTACAGCAAAGTGTCATGTAAAATCTCATTTACAAAATTGCTTCATGAAATCACAAACGGTTAAACAGTATAAATTAAAAGTATTCTATTAATCGGGAAAGAATTGAATCAGAATGTTTTAGCTAGCGAACATAGTTTTATGAAGATCAACGAAACGGAAAATATTGAAACAAAATGATCAGTAGAAAAATTGTTTTCCTAATGTTACAGTCTGTTAACATGCTGCCGGCTCTGTTATACTGAAAGTTATAATAAAAACTTTTATTAGTACGATTCTCTTTTAAATCGACGATTTACAACTTACGGCGAAGTTGATGGACACGTTCCGAATAGTACATCCGACCGACTGTTTATTAAAAATACGACAATAAAAGAAATTATCATCACAACTAAGCCGATCGCTAATGTTACAGCCTCGTGTGTTCTCGACGGTTGTAAGAAAATTCTAGCATTGATTTGTGTCCATGTGGACTCTGTCCATGTTGAATATTTTCCCGATTTCCAATCGTAATCTGAATTTTTTATTTTGTGAATAATTCTAGTGAATTGTTTTCGACCAAAATCAGGCGAAACGGATTCGAAAAAAATAATAATTAAAAGAGAACTTACCGTCGACAGTAAATGCCGGGCTATACGCCAAACTGTAGTTATGTTTCGTGTAGCGACATTCGCCGGTACCGTTGAATCCCGAAAACCAGTGTAATGGTAGCTCCGTGCAGTTATCTTTCGCGATGTTCGGTAGTTTTTCGCCAACCAAATAGCCTAATAGTCGTGATGTCCAGCCAGATGCTTCTTGCGATGCACCATGCACACTTATGTATCTAAAGAAATTTTAAATTAAATAAATGAGCTTATGAAAATTGTAGAAAATTCCGGACCTCAACGGTGGTACCGGTAATCCAGGCAAACTATTCTGCGGAGACGCTGCTTTGAACAGCGGACATTCGGCCGATTGTAAGAAGCAATGCAGAAATTCATCGACTAGAACCGAACTGGCAATATCGTCACCGGTATAAGTGCTTTCTGTTATCAAATCGTAAATACTTAAGGCGATTGCCGATGCAGCATTCCTGACTTTAATTTGAGTCGAATTCGATGCAAAATGTCCAGTAGTCGTGTACCGATCGAGTTTTGTGAAATCTTCGGATGTATTGCGATACTCGTAGTTTATATTAACAAAGTCATCGTAGATCGAATGATAGAACTTGTTTTCCGCCCTCGAATTGATTATAATGGCTGGAAAGGTTAAATTCTCTCGCAAGAATGATTGTGCAGATGTAGGCGGCAAATTAAGCGATTGTTGCTTACTGATGTTCAATCCCAAATTGAATTTCTGCTCGTAAGCATTCAACGATGTGTAGAATTTATTTTTAAGTTCGAATTCTTTGGTGTAATACAACTTTATGTCACTCAGATCATCGAGTGTTCCGATATCAATCATAAGTTCAATATTTCCCAAACTAATAAGATTTGTGCTCGTACTCTTCGCGGGAAACGCTTTTGTTTGCAGATCATAAACGAATCGTTGCGATCCGATGTAATCATAGGATTCGCCATTGAATATCATAAATATAACATTTCGTTTGGCATTCTTCGGCGACTCTGGTAAAATTGTAGCCAGGTAATGAGCAATATTAACGAGCGTAGCGAACGATATTAGCGAATCCATTGCACCTAATCCGATTCCGTCGAAAAATGTTGCGGTATCTAGGCGAGCCGAAACCAGAATAAATTTCTCCGACTGATCAACAGTCCGATAAGCTGTATCGACAATACGTCGCGGAAAAAGTGTGGTATAAATGTTTCGTCCTTGTAGTGGATCGCAAAATCTTGTTGGCGTTAGATTATTTATAAAGCTTGTTCGACGAATACAAACTTCGGCATTTACTGCAGCCGACATGAACGCATTCACCTGAATGCTGCACAGCGATCGGTCTTTCTGATTGGTCAAATCGAAATTATTGAACTTTTCGAAGCACTTTTCAATTTTATCGATTTCATCCGTGTTCGCTACGTAGTAGATCGGAAACGGAAACTCTTCGTGTAGGAGACCTGTCCCGTATGGATTCCATGTAGATTCCGGTTTGCTTGGATCACATGTTTGTTCCGTTGTTAAGCCGCTAAATTGATTCGGACAATTCAATTCGTGACTGAAATTCGTGAGCTTATTGGTTCTATTGATTAGAACGATAGCCGAGACAAATTTTCCAGCATCGTTCTTCAGTCGAAGGATATTCTCGCGGGTGAATAAATGTGGCGGAATGACGGGGGCGTATGGTGGCGATGGCGGTTTATTAACAATAAAATCGATATCTTCGGCAGTTTTGATTAAATGCAGAACACCGACCGAACCAGAGAATGGCGCTAATAGGGAAGAAAATTGTTAAAGTTTTGAAGAGGAAAAGATCAGCGGTAACAACTTACAGCTGCATCCAGTTTGGTGTGTTGCATTCAGTCGGCGGAAACAGCTTGCTCCTGCAATTGAGCTGTACATTTTATCACGCGTTCGTTCGCCAGATACTGGAAAATCAATATTTTTTTTCATTAGTTGGGATTGAAGCTGCATAATTGGAAATTAATTGAAAGTCATGAAGAGAAAATGAAAAATGTAAAGCAAAAAATTGGATTGGTTTAAAACATTGTGTCGTCCAAGTGGTGCCGTTCGCGACGTACATATCCTTGGAATCTGTCGACGGTATTAACAAAATGCTGGTTACTGTATGAAGTCGGTTTAAAATCGTCTCATGATCAAATCGACAAATGACTCCAGAATGCACCGCGATTGAAAAAACTTAGTAGCGATTTTCTATCCGTAAGCGGCGTTGATCAAATGGCAAAATTACCGAGAATCAAACTGAAATTTTGATAATAAGGCGCCGGGTCCTGACAAACTCAGCTCAAAAATACTGAAAGATATAAGAAACTTCAATGTTAATCCCTTGTGTTTCATCTTCAATAAGTCTCTATATACTGGCACTTTCCCCATTGCATTGAAAACCGCCAGCATTACACCACTACATAAAGACAACGACAGATCCTTTTAACTATAGGCCAATTTCACTTGTATCAAGCATCAGCAAAGTGTTTGAAAAATGTATTAAACATCGAGTCATGAAATATCTTGATCAAAATAAATTCTTTGCAAATAACCCATATGACTTTAGAACCGGTAAAGATACATCAGACGCACTTTATGACGTAAAAAAATTTATCAATAATGGCATCGAAAGAAACAAAAATGTCTTGGCTGTTTTTCTCGACCTACAAAAGGCTTTCGATACAGTAAATCACAATATACTGCTCGAAAAACTATGGAACCTAGGTTTGCGCAACAATGCTTACGCGTTGCTCGAATTATACCTTTATAGCAGAACCCAGCATGTAAAAATTGAAAATTCTAATAGTTCTCCTCTATTCGTTAAATGTGGTGTACCACAAGGCACGGTATTGGGCCCAATGTTCTTTTTAATATATGTAAATGATCTATGTATGTTAAGTAAACAGCATGTTAAAGGTAACATTGTCCCATTTGCAGATGACACTGTACTGTTATGTAGTGGTGATAATTGGGATGAAAATTTTTCTCTAGCACAAAAATACCTACAAGCTATTTTCATTCATAAACTATCTTTAAATACGAATAAAACTAAATTTATATGCTTTGGGAACAAAAAAAACCTTAAACAATATCCAGCCACACTTAGAAGTAAACAATATTCCACTAGCAATGGTTGATAATATAAAATATTTAGGGGTTGTTATAGATTCAGATATGAAGTGGGACAAACATGTTTCATCTGTTTGTAGTAGGCTTAGAAAAACATTATACAAATTACTAATTTTAAGCAAAATACTGACTTTGACACAAATAAAGATGGTTTATTTCGCTATTGTACAGTCAATATTGCAATATGGAATTTTGGTTTGGGGCTCTGTGTTCACGTCAATTATCAATCCCGTGAATAATTTACAGAGCAGTATTATAAAAATATGATAAAAAAGATCAAAATTTGACTCAACTACACAAGCATTAAAAGATTTTGGGGTGATGAACATTCGCAAGATTTATATTTTCACCACTTTGAAGTTTATGTTCGTGCACCATTCTGATTTCCAATTTCAGCAGTCTAACTACCGCACGCGTAGGCAGCAGCTTGCCAATTTTCAAAAAAACAAGAACCTCACGACATTCCTTCATTCTTGGTCCAAGACTTTACAATAATATTGATTTAAGTGTAAAACAAATATTATCAGGTGATAACTTCAGAACTGTGGTCAAGAAATATGTATACGTAAACCCGCAAATTTTTGACGAGCTCATAATAAATAGTACGTAAAACTTGTGCTAGTCCTAAAAAGATTATATTTAAATATTTTTATTTTTATTTTTTATTTTTTCCGGAATTATATTGTATTTTTACTATCTTATAGTATTTTAAGCATCTATGTAATCTTGAATTTTTATTATTATTATTATTATTTTTATTTTTATTTTTATTTTATTTTATTTTTATTTCTGTTTTTATTTTATTTTATTTTTTATTTTATATTTAAGTATATTTGTGTAATTTTGAATTTTATTATTACTATTTTCATTTTTATTTCATATTTATGATTGGTATGAATTTAAATCGGTATACACGCTAGACGACTGGGTGCCGAGGCAAATGATCTCTGTCGTAGCTGCGGTGAGCCAGAAGTGGAGGAGTCAATCTTCCACGTCCTGTGCGAGTGTCCGGCCCTATCGAGAACGAGAAGATGGAACCTCTGATCTTATTTCCTCGATGACCTCGGTGATATCGATAAGGAAAAGCTATGCAACATAGCAAACTTTATAAAATGTAGTAAATGGTTTTAGGTTCCAGGAGTTTTTATACTCAAACGGGGAGCACAATGGACGAACAATAACGTCTAAGTGAAGGAGGATGAAAGCATCACCACCCCTTATACCATACCCTATCATATGAATTTAAAAATGTTTAAAGATTAAAAAGCAAATTCGTGAAATGATCAAAGCACTGCAACTCTCACACACAAGCTTCGATTATGTGAGTAGTGAGCAAAATATTATTTGTTAAAACTTTGTAAATAAAGAAATAGCTGCAATTAATAAAAAAAAAATAACGGCCAGAACGTGGATCGCCTTTACAACTAATACCTACGAAATAACTTTATTTTTTTTTATTATAGCAAGATTCATTCCAACAAAGTGGTTCTTTTTGGCAACAAATGTTTTGTAAAAGGGTTTATTCGAAAAAATTTTTTGGACGAAATCGCTAAAGAATTTTCCTGGATGGGAACAAAGGAAAAGAAAGCCGTCAAATCACTTATGATATTAGCTGCCTTGAAAAGTAATTTTACTAAAGAAAGTTAAAGCTAGTTATATATTAATGACAGAAATCTCTTAATAGATGCATTCCACGCGAAATTCCCCAGCACACCGGACGAAATCTTTGACAGATTTGCTATGAAGCATATTCAGTATGCAACTGACCGTTTTAAAAAAAAACAGCGTACTCCCTAACAAAAAAAAGTAATAGCATTTAATTGAACAATTTTTTTAAGTTTTTTCCTTTTTAAATCATCATGAAATTTTTTTTTTTAAATAAACTTATTTCATAATTTCGTACTAATATTTTGTTTTTAAATTTTTTGCTTTGCGAGTACGTAAGTTGCATAATGCTATCCGTTAAAGTCAGGCGGATGTAATTACCATATACAGTGCTGGAAAAAACATTTGCAACCGAAGTCAGAAACAAACTTTTTTGTTCAAAACTTTCTTTATTTTGAATTGAACTTAACAATTTTTTAACAGAATAATTTCCCGTAATATAGTAAACAAAAAAACTATAACAAATAATAATTTTCAACTGTCAGAAAAATAAAAAAAATAAAAATGTCAATTGAGTCACGCTTTTAGTTGGAAAAAACATTTGCAACTTCTGAAAATAACGCCATCATATGCGTAACGGTTTTACAGCTAAGCGTCCCTTTTGTATTTTTTTCAGTTTGTTGTGTGTTTAGCTATAAGTACGAACGTCTTACGCGTTGGTCGAGCTAATTCGTTTTATCTACAGATCATTTATCAGTTAGTTTGGTATTGTCACAGGTCATTGTTGCAATAAAGTCAATATTCTACGTGATTAGTGTGTTATTCTTTGCAGAATTTAAAAGTAACGAGATTCTATGAATAATGGCAGGGAATAAATATGGAAAAGAACTAAAATCTAGAATTCTAAGTGATTACAAAAGTGGATTATCACAAAAAGACATTTGCAAAAAGTACAATTTATTAAAGTGCACAGTTTGTAGAATAGTTAAAAGTGGAAAGGTAGAGACAATTCACAAAGGAGGGCGACCTAGAAAAACTACCGAAAGCGATGATTTAAATATTAAAATAAAAATAAAAAAGGATCCTGAAATATCATCCAAACAGTTAAAGATCAAACTGAATTTAAATGTAACCACTAGAACAATTCGAAACAGAGCTGTTGAATTGGGGCTTAAGAGCTACCGACCAGCGAAGAAGCCCTTGATTTCTAAGAAAAATCTGAAGGCCAGACTAGAATTTGCCAGAAATCATATCGATTGGAATTTACAAAAATGGAAGACCGTACTTTTTTCGGACGAAACTAAATTTAACTTAAGAGGTACTGAAGGGTAACGCCATGTAAGAAAACCTAAAGGCGAAAGACTGAATCTTCGGTACACAAATAAAACAGTGAAATTTGGTGGAGGCAATTTAATGTTCTGGGGGTGTTTTTCTGGCCATGGCCTTGGACCTCTTTTTAAAATTGATGGTATAATGAATTCCATTAAATATAAAGAAATTTTAGAGGAAACGATGCTGCCGTATGCAGATGAGCATATGCCTTTATTGTGGTCGTTTCAACATGACAACGATCCTAAACACACTTCAAAATTGGTGAAGAGTTGGATTAGGAATATTGGAATCAGGCTTTTGGATTGGCCAGCACAATCCCCAGATCTCAATCCAATTAAGAATCTTTGGGAGATTGTAAAATATAATCTTCGTAAGCAAAATTTCTCTAAGAAATTGGACCTATACACAGCCGTTAAAGAAGAGTGGGAAAGAATTCCAATCATCGATAACTTGATTTCATCCATGCCCAGAAGATGTGCACAAGTCATCAAAAATCATGGCCATCCAAGTAAATATTAAAAAAATAAAACATTTAAAATAAAAGTTGCAAATGTTTTTTCCAACTAAAAGCGTGACTCGATTGACATTTTTATTTTTTTTATTTTTCTGACAGTTGAAAATTATTATTTGTTATAGTTTTTTTGTTTACTACATTACGGGAAATTATTCTGTTAAAAAATTGTTAAGTTCAATTCAAAATAAAGAAAGTTTTGAACAAAAAAGTTTGTTTCTGACTTCGGTTGCAAATGTTTTTTCCAGCACTGTATCTGCACAGAAACTTAGTGAAGTTATTTTACCACATATATACATCATATTTCGAGAGAGAACAAAACCGATAAGAACCCTTCACCTATCGTCTTGCTCCCGCTTTGCCCTTGCAATTATTAAAAAAACACGACCACATTGCAATATTTCTGGTTTTCTCTCACTATCTCTAACCCCCCTGCAAAAAATTTACCGGTTAAGTCCGCCGGAGCTCCGTCGTACCATTAACCGGTAATCTTTCAGTTAAAACGTACAGGCCTCGGGACAAAAATCAACTTATAGACTTCATATCGGTGTACACGCCTGCGATTCTCTACCCCTTTCTTTTAATATTGCCGTCTTCTATACTCCTGGTTAACGATAACCGGTAGTTCCCCGGTAAAATAGGGAAACCGATACCAAAATAGAAGTTTTCGGAAGTCGGATAGCGCGTATTGTTAGTGTTTCATGCACATGTACATACTTTACCTTCCAACTATACGCGGTTACAGGTTGGCCTAATGTGATAATGGCATCATTTAAAAAAGGTGATAATGAAGCATATCCCAGGTCTGAAGGGTCCAAGTTGAATGCCGCAGGTCACAGTTGTTGGTCATTTCAAACGTCGCACCTAACATTTTAACTCGTATGTAACTTGTCGGCGGCTTATAGTAGGCAAGCAAAACCCTTGCGGCAACAATTGCAAAAGCCTCGAAAGTAAGTTATACGGCGGACTAAAATGCTTCTTGCCGGTAAGTTACAGATGGTAACTCAAACACAAGTTGCCTGATTATCGCTTTGAGCAAGGGTAGTTTATCAGTTCCCTTGCTCAAAACAAGTATTTGGCAAGTAACTTCTAAGTGGCGATTTTAGACTTGCCGGCAAGTCTAACATAAATTTGCTCACCGGTTATTAAAAATCACTTTCACTCGTACCAAAAAATGCAATATATAAAACAATAGTTTAGCACAAACAAGTGTTCTTTCCGACTGATGCGCAACTAATAAATACCTAATGAGAATATGCAATATGGTCTCTATCCATTTGCGTAAAGCGTGCCATTTCTAATGGTTAAAAAAATGTTATCCTTACAAATTGCAATCTTTTTGCAAGCATTTTTAAATCATTGTCTGTGGCAATTACAATTCGATGAAAGGGCGAACTGATCGCATTTTATTTCCCCTTGCCTAATGCTTGCTGCCAGCAAACCCTCGCAATGTTTGCTGGGGTGCTTTGCCAGTTGCACGAGTATATAAAGGAGAGTTACATCCCCTCTAGGAGCAATTCCTAACCCCAGAAAAATTCTGCTGTCACTGTATTGAATCTTCTGTATGTATGCGTACTTACGAGTAGCGCTTTCTTGCAGAGCCTTATGCCATAGACCATATCCACACATGCTCAATTTTAACCGAATTTGTGTTTTTTATGTAAACAAACAGCAATCCCACTCTGTCAAAAGCAGTTTCTTTTCTGCTTCATTTCTCTCGGCCCATTTAATTTCCTTATATTTTTATTCATAGGTTAAAGTCCTCCAAATATGTCTCACAGCGGCCCTGTCGTACATCTCGAAACTATATCGAGAAATATTCGATTTTTCGTACCAATTTCAAATACATAAGGTGCGTACATAAAAATACCAATCCTTAAAGATTCGGTTCGATATCAAATCTGTTTTCTTGTTGAGAAATGCATTCCTTTTTTCTCAGTATCGGTACCGAAATCGGTTCGATATAGAATTCGATATCGAAGTCATAGTTCGCATTCATACGCCCGCCCAGATCCCCGACCGTGACTCTTGGCCCTTGGATAAGCTTTTGTACACCCAACCCCAACTACTGGCTGTTCCCATTAAATTTTAACCTCCAGCTCCAGTGTCGAAACGGGCAACCAAGGTTACGGTGTCCACTTGTAGGCACGTCACTACCACGCCTGGTAGCTTCTCGGCCTCCCATCTGTGGTCCAAGCGAGAGCTCCTCTCCAAGGACTGTGCATATCAATCGCACAATTTCGTCTACTCCCGACGCATTCGTCGATTGTGGCAGAGAGTTTCTTCCCCACCCCTCCAAAGGGCGGAGTTCACTTGGGAATCCTGTTGGAGTAATTCAGAGAAGAGCAAAGTGTTGCAGCTTTCGCACAATTAAATCGGGAATCGACCTTAGCGGTCCTGCCATTTTTTCCTCCTCCGAACGCATGTCAACGCCCCCACCCTCTTGTCTTGAAATCTTCCCGCTCTAATTCCGCCAGACGCGCAATTTTATTGATATTCCCCGTAGCATACAGTTCCAAGTGAGTCAGAGAAATCAAAACAAAGTGCTGCAAGTACTCCACGTATGACCTTCCCATCTGCTGCACACATCAAGCAGACTTCACCTTAAACTCGACGCAAAAATTTACGTACCCAAAATGGATCCTTGCATCAAAAGAAGCCACACAATTCCACATATAAATCGCATCATCACAACAAATTTACTGCGCCGTGTGAACAAAAGTTCGAGTTTCCCGAACAAGGACCGCGAAATTGACAACAACTAGACGCTACAAAAAAACACCTACGAATGGCGACTGGCGGTGAAATGTCAAACGGAACGGGAGGTTGTTTTTTCGCACAGTTGGTACAAGTGTAGATTGCAGTTTTCCAGCAGTTCAAGCAGTGAAAGTTCTCGGGCCACAAAAAATCGTAAAATGTGAATGAAAAACTAATGAAATGCAAGATTCGAATGGTCTGGCTGAGTATTAAACTAGTAAAGCAAACGGCAATTCCTTAAAAACCAGCTAAAGCGAGAAAATTTCATCACCATTTCACCGAACCGCGAAGCACTCCTAACATCGCGCCTGTCAAAAACAGCTGATCGCAAATAACGGAATCACATAAAACCCCAAAAGAAAGTTTTTTTAAAACAAAAATGCCGTCCGGATGTCGATCCGAAGATTGAATTCGTTGCTAATGTTCTTGAAGCTTCTGAGGTAAGTAGGTGGTTGCCGCGCCAATTACACACAATGTTTATGTAACCGCTTCGCAAAATTTCAGTTGGTTCTGCTTCGAATTTCTGAACATGATCCGAAGGCTTTTCGTGACGTTCGTCGATCAGCAAGTTCCGTCCGCCACTACGCCGGATTTCCTCGTGACGTCAAACTTGAAAGTGCCCGGGACATTTGTCTGTCCCGGACTCGATACGCTCGACTGGCTGCACACTGTGTCGCCGTGTTTCCCGCTTCGTGGCGACCAAATTCATGTCATTCACGAGCCCCGTGACTTCTACGAGACGGTCGTGTCACGTTGCGCGGCGGCCAAGCGACGGATTTGTTTGGCCAGCCTGTACCTGGGCACGGGCAGTTTAGAACGAGCCCTGGTCAAGACGATGCACTCGAATCTCCAGCAAAATTCCGAATTAAAAATCAAAATCCTGTTGGATTTTGCGCGTGGAACGCGCGGCGAAGAGAACTCGAAAACGATGCTCATGCCACTGGTTAAGGAATCGAAAAACTGCAGCCTGTCGTTGTATCATACGCCGGTTTTGCGCGGTCTCACCAAGAAGCTGGCACCACCCCGCTGGAACGAACTGTTGGGCCTGCAACACATGAAAATCTACCTGTTCGACAACTCGATGATAATCAGCGGTGCGAATTTGTCCAACGACTACTTTACCAATCGACAGGATCGATATATTGTCATTGAGGACAAACCTTTGGCCGATTTCTATTCGGACTTCATATCGAAGGTGCAGGAGTTTAGTTTGTCGGTGCGGCAAGATGCCGAAGTCGTGCTGCACGAAAGTTGGGATATTTTGCCGTACAAGGGACAAACGGCCGATTTTGCGGCTCAGGCACGCAAAAGGCTCTACGAATTTTTTGGTGATGTTGTACAGAAGCAGAGAATTGTCGTTGCAGAGAAGTCGGGTAAGTGGTTTGTTCGTTGGACCGGAGTTATGTAATAATAATAATAATAGATTTAGTCCCTTCATGCAAAATGGGCGATTCTTTCCCAACTCAAGAGTTGGAGAAGAATTCCCCATTTGGGTACACTTTCTCAGCTTAGAGAACTGGTGAAAATGCTGTCACTCAGCTCAATGAGCTGAAACATTGGGCTCAATGTTCAATCAAATTACCTTAACCCGAAGGTACTCCCCAGTCAGTGCAACTCACTGGTATAAGGGGCCGTACCGAGATATATAGTTTTCAAATATTTTTATATAGAAAAATAAAATAAATATTATTAATAAATATAAACAAATATAAGTGAAAAGGAGAGAGAATTGTGAAAAGTTTTAAAAGTAAACACGTAATACATGCAACAACACAATCTACAACTATTCCATTGAATCTTCGATAATCTCGAGAAGCCGCCTGAATAATTAACTCTTTTCAGGTCGTTTATACCATACATGCAACAATTCTTAATACCGTTTCTAGTTTCGACATAGAAGATGCTTTTTTGCACGACGTTTCAACTGAAACACATTCTGTGTCATTTGTATATTTGTCGGTAAAGCATTATATTCTGGTATTGCCTCAAAGACAGGATCCTTTCTAAGTCGATCGGTCCTCGGAACATGTTGCTGTTTAATAGAGTTCGCACTTCTTGTGTTAAAGTTGTGTGTTTCTTGGTTGTGGATCAATTTGATGGAGGATTTAAGTTTCTTGTTTT
Organism: Beris morrisii; assembly: GCA_951812415.1. NCBI lineage: Eukaryota > Metazoa > Arthropoda > Insecta > Diptera > Stratiomyidae > Beris > Beris morrisii. Next base: position 11,950,656 of record OX638312.1, on the reverse strand, counting down.
TTATATTGTGAATTAGCTTTATTCGTTCCAGGCTTATGTGCTGGTGTATGGTTAGTTTCCCATAGGTAGGGTAAAGTGCCTCCGATGGTGTCAGATGAGGTAAATTATATACGGCTTTAATGCCCCTATTCATCAGTCTCGCAATTTTGTACAAGTTTCTTTTCGAGGTCTGGCTCCAAATAAGGAGACCGTAGCTTATGTTGGATAGGATGAAAGCATTATATATCACATTCTTTATTGGGATTTGTAGGTATTCGTTTCGTCTTATTACTCCAATAATGGGGGCAATTTTATTTCTCAGTTTAGGAGTCCACGTGAGTTTGTCGTCAATTGGCAGCCCTAAGTGTTTTGTTTTCTGTGCTCTCATTAGTTGCATTCCATCTATTTCTAGTTTCAAATCACTGTCTAATTTGTTAGTTTATTTAAAGAGTATATAGTTTGTTTTCGAAGTATTTAATGTTAGCATATTGCCTAAGAGCCAGTTTTTGAAAATTTTTAGGTCAGAGTTGATCAACATCTCTAGTTGTTCTGGATTTTTACCTTTGTAAAGAATTAGTGTGTCATCCGCATAAGTTATATATTTGGCTTTAAGTCCTGTGAACTGTAGATTGTGTACATACAAAAGATACAATGTAGGTCCAAGAATTGAACCTTGTGGAACTCCTATATTGACTTCGAGATTTTTGGTAATGTTCTGTCGTCCAACTAAAAAGTTTTTTAATATGTCATTGGCCTTTCCTCGAATTCCAATTTCCTTTAATACTTCAAGTAATATTTTATGTTTTTTTTTAAATCTTAAATATCGCAGTTCCACACAAAGCCTGTAGCTGGTACGTTTTGAAGCTTAGGCAGTAGATATTCAATCAAAAATTTAACTTTTGAAATAACCATGCTGTGGATTTTTCCAAGAAACCACATCGACGATTGTTATTTTTGTGCCTTTAACATTAACAAATACAAAATTTCCTATCTAGAAGTACCGTTGGCAACAAGACCGTCACTTCATAGACCAGGGATTTCAATATCAACATTTAAGCGAAGAGGCTTCGCAAAGTTCAGATGAACGTCGTAAGGAAAGACTGCTAAAATTGAAGCAGTCACAACTTTTTACACGAATGGAACTAAGTGGCTTAGTTCGAGATTGAAGTGTATCGAAGGATGGCACACAAATTCTGGTATCAAGATTTGAATATTCTGCCAGAGAAAGAATTTGAGTTTAACAGAAAACATACAACAACACACCAACTCTGCCGAATCGAAAACATTGTTCAGAAAAATTTTGCATTAGGGGGTTACACCACTGTAAAATTTTCAAAAAATCGATTTTTTTTTGCTTAAAAAATTGTTTGAACCTTGGAGACTATGGGGAAAAAAGTTTAAAACATGAAATTCAATTTTTTCCTGGAATTTCGAGCTCTTTACCGAGCGCGTCAGGCTGCTTTGAAACGACTACCTGCGTCGGATTAGGTATCCATCTGAGAAGATACTGCCTAATGATTAACCTGTTGGTTTCTAACTTCTCGAATAAACTAATAGATACCGCTAGAAAGTTGTTGTGTTCCATTGGATGCATTTTCACACAGAATTACGTTAGTATAGCGTCAGTTCATGTACAAAAAAGTCAAAATTTTATTGAAGTGGCAAGAAAATCCTAAATATAGCAACGGATATCGCTGTATGCAATTTTAATGATGGACTGACTAACATACTACGGATTATGATATTCTGGATGTGGATATTGGCGTCCAATGCTATAATTTTTGTGTCGAATCTGATGCTAAGCGAATCCAGTACGCTTGGCGTTCATTGACAGATGCGGCAAAAGAGGCGCGCTCCACCATTAAATTGTCGAGGAAAGAGATTGAACAGGAATATTCCAACTTAGAAGGACTGCTTTATGTTCCTGGAGTTGCAGATTAATGGCAAAAAATTTTAAAAGTAGAATTATTTATTTGTTCATGTCTGTAACACATTTCAAAACTTTAAACGCATTTTTCTCGAAACACGATTTTCGAAATCGGCACGCAGTATAACTCGAACAATTTTCATTCTTTTCATTCGAATTTTTCACCATATCTTCAAAATAATACATACGGGATTTTCGATACGTTGATTTAAAAAATAGTTATTAGCAAATAACTGTTCTGTTTTTGGTCGAAAATTGAATGAAATTATTCAAATACTCGCCAATCACACAAAACAGAATATTTCTAAATTCACCTACGTGTTTCTCTAGCTATACTCATAAAGATTCAGTGATTTTTTTTTCTTTGTGCTAGGTTCAAATTTACGTAAGCTAAACTGCGTGCCACAGAGCGCCTAAAATTTAACATGCCTCGGGAGAATGGCTTTAGTGCCGCCATTTTGTAAAATTTTTCACTAATTTCTTTTTATTGTATTCTTAAATACATGGTTATTAACTTCCCTAAATATTATTAGTCTATTTCCTTTCCTTCCATTACAAAAAATTGTCGAAAAAGAGTTTTTTTTCAGGCTGTTATAGTGGTGTTACCCCTTAAGTAACTCCGGTAGCCTAACTCTTGACATACAGAAAGCGTTCGATTCCGTCTCACTCTATCTTTGCACTATAGTTTCTAGATTACCGTTTCGTTTTCGTTAATATTCAGGGATGCTTTTCGAAGGATTACCTGATACCAGCCGGTGTGTCATAAGGATCAGCCCTTATTCCTATACTTTACAATATTTTCACCGATGATATTTTGAAGCTCCTTGGATGCCGTTTATGTCTACATGCAGGTAGACACCAATCAAACTGATTGTAAATAAAGGCGATTATTTGTTGCGATATTTGTTGCCGTGTTATACCGGAATTAGAATAGACCTAACCAGGTTTTCTCAGATCGAAGATCTTGACAGCCAGTGGTTCTTTCTGTGATTTTATTTGATAAATGGCAGCGAGTCGAAACAGAGTGCGCATTCGATACATAACTTCACCCTCACCCTAAGTATAAACAACTGGTTGCCTGCTCTCTTTATTTGCGTGTTATTTTTTTCTAAAGAAGAAAGCATACAGCGTTGTTTCGCGCAATAAACAAATTATAATAAAACTTATCTACATCGCAAATTGTTCTAAAGCCTATCTACTTCCAATTTAATTCCAGACGCTGACACATGGATCTTCCCATTAATAGAAATGGGACAGCTTGGAATACATCACGACAGCGTAGTTACCAAACGTCTTTTCTCGTCATCAGTACAAGGCTCATCGTTCAAATTAGCTACCGGTTATTTTAATTTAACTCAGGCTTATATGGACACAATAACGGACGATTGTGTGGCTAATTGCAGTATTCTAATGGCCCATCCAAATGTAGAGTAGTCACCGAAAAATTATCCGATCGTTAAAAATAATTCGAACAACATTTTCAATTCGCAGGCAAATGGTTTTCAAGGTGCACGTGGACCTGCCGGTGGTATTCCGGCCGCATATTCTTTAATTGCAAAAAATTTTTACGAAAAACTAGTTAATGCTAATCAAGCACAACGTGTCAGCTTTTTCGAGTATGAAAAGGACGGATGGAGTTATCACGCCAAAGGATTATGGTCTGTTTGTCGGATTGTTGATTTCAAATGAAAAGAATAAAAACATCTTTGTGATATTTTCAGGTACTATCTACCCGATTCCGACTTGCCAAACTTAACGCTTATTGGATCATCGAATTTCGGTGAACGATCGGTCAATCGGGATCTAGAGAACCAAATTTGTTTAGTCACATCGAACAAAATGCTTCAGAAGCGACTCCAGAGTGAAGTCGATAATTTATATAAAATGGGGTCGACGGCTGAGGATGAAATAACAAGTCGTCCTGTACCGAAGTGGGTTAAAGCAGTTGTTCGAATTTTTCGGAATTTCTTTTAAGCCACATAGTAAATATGTTTCTCAATTTTTTTTTTAAATTATTTCACGAGCGCCTATTGAAAATGTTTTATTGTTATACGTTACCGATTTTTGTACTCTTATTTTTTTTTATAACTGAATGAGTTGTAAACTTGTGAGGACGATATTTTTTTCCCAGACTTAAAGAGTAATATATATTCGTAAAAAAATAACAATTAATTTGTTTAGTGTTCGAGAGCATCGGGGAAATCGTGAAAATGTTGATTTTGTAAGTGACGAGTTTCTTAAAAAAACGGAAAATTTTTTTACCGCAAAGAACTTCTGTAAATTTAAAATCGTGAAAATTTAGAGAGGAATTTTACTCAACCATAATAAACATATTGTCGGCAAAGTATTGGAGCTATGTAAAAAAGAGACAACATTTTTTGAGATACGATTTTTCGCATTGCTTGTCAACCAAGAAGTGTTAACTTACCGCTAACCGCTGTTCAAACGGGTAGAAACCGTGATGTCAAATACGCACACATCAACAAAAATTTTCACTCCATTTAAAGAAGTAGTAATTGACCAATATCTGATCCCTAAAGATAAAATTTATGGTAAAAAAGGTTGTAATCAATCGCGACTTGTTGTCCTTGAAAAAAATTTTTTTCTTTCCAGCTTAGGACACCCATGCAACATTTGAGATTTACGTATCTATTTGGATGCTATAAAAGTCTTAAGAAAATTAAACAGAAACAAAAATGGCAGTTAAACAAGAAGTCGTCAGAGTGGACGGCATCGAGAAAAAAAAAGCTGTCCTAAAATTTAAAAAGCTTTGAGATAATCGATTCTTTCGTTCAATTGTCGAAGAAATTGAAAGATTACTTGGTGAGTACAAAACCGTTTCTAAATTGTAATCGAAATCATTTTTTGTGACAAAATCTCGGCAAACTCGACCAAGCTGTGAGAGCATTCAGTTATTGTATGATATGCTATTTTATGAGTTAACAGACAACCCGTAGCGAAACAGCTTGCTCCTTTCGAACCAAATACAACACATTTTTGACTGGCCTGACAGGTTTTTCGTCGTGTTATGCTCTATGGCATAGAATCACTAACAGAGTAGCGTCTTCTCCAGTCGAATTTCACGGTATTCTTGATATCGAAAACAAGAAAATCTCTCATAACGCACTCTCGCCAAGACTACAGGATCAATCCCATCGGTGTAGTAGACACAGCGCTCGTCTCGTAACATCTCGCCATACCATTGGCACTCGACTTTTTCTAGAGATACACGAGGCGAGTAATCGAGGTGATCCGCGATAGAAGCTCTTAAATTTCAATTCTTATTGTACTTCTGTTCTGTATGTAACTTGAGGGTATTTTGAAATTTGAATTTCATTCTGTCTTTTTTATTAATTCATTTTTAATGTGAAACTGTGCAGTGTGCACAGTCGACGTGCTACTGTGAATTTGAGCGAGAGTGGGATGTGGATACTAAGTTCTCGAGACAAACGTCTCTTCAAGAAGGTGGAGGAGGCGGTAAATACCAATGTTATTGATATTTCATATTTGAGTATATTTCGCAAGGAATGGCCTATTTGCGACTCTGGTGACAAGATCACGAACCGATCGACTTGAAGTATTCAAGATGTGCGTTGTTGCAGCATTATGCTCCAGAAGGAGTAGGAATAGAAGAGAAGAGATTTCTATGAACTGAGTAAATCATATAGAAAAAGGTGTTTCCAGTAGAAAGGTTCACTGTCTATTTCTTAGTGACTACTCCTGATAATTAGGGCAGTAACAGTACTCCGCCGAAAGCAGGAAGAGCACTTATACCGAGTGATGAAACAACGTTCATGTACCCATAGGTTATAGTCCATTACCCAGTTTTCACTATAATCTCTAGGCTACCAGGGCCGACGCTATCATGAGGGCCTAATTTTTAGTTGTTAGGAATTATTTGCTTGTATTTATTTTTAAAATGAAACTCGTTTTATTTAGAGCTGTCTGAGCGCAATCACAGGATTCGAAATAAAATCCGATCAAAAATAACGAAAATTTTGTAGTGGATCATTATTAAAAGTTTCCGTTGCAAATCACCAAATCCCCACTTGGCTCCAATCACCCAATTCTGCGCCAAGCTATACGATATGATATGAGATCATTGCGTATTATTAAGTGCACAACATGGACCTCTGGGTATAATCAAAACAACTTTATCTTAATCGCACTCTCGAATTTTGTATTAACAATTGCCGACTCTTAGGCCTTTTTACAATTTTATATCGCGATCTTCTTCAAGTTTGTTCAAGAAAATCATAAGAAAATGCATTGAATTTTTGAAATCGTGCGCGATGGATTGAAGTATGTGTTCTGTGAAAGTAACCCGGTTTCTTATACAAAAATACAAGATATTTCATTAGTATGTGCCTGGGTTATAGAGCCAACCACATGTGATCTCTGTGATCTCACCAAAGATGCAAGATCATCCGGTCCCGGATCAGCATCCAGTTTGGCCGACAGCTTAATATGATTCTGTTTTGAGGTGCATGATCAGTCGTTTTTGAGCCGTTGATCCGAGTGTGTCGTGTGTATTATACGATCGTATATATTTTTTTAATATTAAAGTTACGTTCATTATATGAGTTCTTGTGTTCGTTATTTTTTTTGGGAGAACGTACATAAGTTTTGTAAGAATTGAGGGATCTTTCCTTCGGGGGGGTTTTAATCGACCGCAAGAATACGTCATAGTTTGTGATCCAGAGGCAGTGTTCTTAGTTGATAGTGACCTCATTGTGCTTCTTGAAGCGGTATTGTGTTTTCTGTGCTAATTAGTGAGTGTCTTAAATTGAAGTCAAGTAAAAGGTTAAGAGAGTAACAGGCAACTTCAAATTAACAGAAAGATTAATCTTTCATTGTGTTCTTATGGTGTTTAAAAGTTGTTATTATTTTGCTTAAATAACATGTCTTAATGTGTCCAATATTTATTCGTAAATAAAATCGTTCGCTGTAAAACGATACCCTGCTACTTTGTACTCCTGCTTCGATTCGCATTAAAAACAAAAAACTTAGCGATATCTCGAATAAAGGATATGGAAACTGCAGCATGGGATATTCAGATGAAGGCAGTCTTTCCTACTCCCGTCTATCGCAACTATTAGGATTACCCTTGGCGATTATATTGACGTATTTCTGCACAACGCTAGCAGCATCAGCAGTAACAGCAGCTTCTGAGAATTCAATGCCTACAACTTCAATCACAGGTATGTTCGTTGAGTTTTTTTTTCTGATTTGTTTTGGACTTGTTTGAAGTCGAGCTCTACGAGCTAAAGGTGAATGCCGTTTTTTGAGGTTTTTTTCCTGTTCCTAATTGTCTGCGTTTTTTGCTATTGGATATGCTTGCCAAATTACCAAGACGGTAAGATTTATGGTCTCTTGTACGGAGGTTGTTTACAGCGGTCTAGTGAACTATTGAAGAGGTGTCGTTGAAAATTAAGGAAAGGGTCGTTTACTACCTGTAAGGAGTGAGGACATGTTTTTTGTACTAGATATAATAAGATTTTGATTTTGCCGAGTCCTTGGGCACGTCTAAAATTCATTGAATGAATTTGGACCGTTTATTATTTACACAGGTCATGATTTGTTCCTCTTTTCGAATTTTGCAATCACATTACAGTGTTTAAAGATTACAACTGCTAGTCGATCGAAATGTACTTGCTCATTGGCAACCGATTTAGGAAATTGAACAATACTGCAGGTAATTGTTGAAAGTTCAGTGCTGGGGTCACCAATTTGCGTGGAATTGCAACAGACTCGACTCTGGGTCTGAGTTGTCTGTGCACAACTTTCCACCACTAACCTAATACGGTGTGCGATTGCATGAAATTGAACAAAATCCTGATAAATTTGTTCAGGCGACAAGCAGGAAGCAGAGCGCCGAGGTCACCAATTTATGTGCGATAACAATGGACCCGACTCTGATAAAGCAAATATTATCCAAAGCTAATCTATCGTGATGTGCGATTGAATGAAATTGCAAAAGATTCTTCTGTATTTTTTCAATAGACGTTCAGATTGCAGGAAGCACAGTTCTGAGTCACCAATTTACCGACTCGACTCTGTGAAGTAATTTTCCACTCCTAACCTAGAACGATGTGTGGATGAATAAAATTGAACAATATTTTGCTGCATTTTATGAGGCGATAATCAAATTGCATGAAACAGAATGCTGGGTCACCATTTTATGTATCCTCCGATGAAACAACTTCACTCTTCTAGCGTAATCTGGTGTGCAATTGAACTAAATCGAACAAGATTCTGCTGCATTTTATCATTAGTCAAACATATTGCTGGAAGCAAAGTGCAGGGTTCACCAATTTATGTGCGATTATAACGAACTCGACTGATGAAACCACTTCCCGCTCCTAGCCGAATCTGAAATGCGATTGCATAACATTTATCAAGATTCTGCTGCATTTTATCAGGCTATAGGCAGATTGAAGGAAAAAAGTGCTGGGGTCACCAATTTCTGTACGATCGTAACATACTCGACTCGAATCAAACTATCGCCACTGGCTTAGTTTCAAAATGTTTCTCTTTGCTTCTATGGGAACCGTCCTTCATTCCCATTTTCCTACTTGTCCAATGCCATTCGATTATCTACTAACAGTTTACTTGAAATAATTGACCACCCGAATGCACGAAGACCTTCTTGCAGAATTCACCTGTTTGAAATCATATAAAAAAACCAAGCATCTTAAAAATCTCCAGTGTGAAATATATGGACCCCCTGAAGACTCTTGAATTTCCATTTTGTTTATACAATCTTAAGTGGTTCTGTACTGTCCATAAGAAGATCATCTTTCAAAATACATTTCAGAAGATGCAACAAACTTGGAAATGCTCTTCAGCTCTCGAACATTTCGTTGATAGTTGGGAAATTGATTTTTATTCGATTGTCGATAAAATGAATGTACAGAACCCACGCATAAATATAAATTAGGAGGAGCTGTTGAATGAGAATCACTTCACTTAAGCAAGATAGCAGCAGGACGCCATTGAGTCTATCTGACCGTACTTCATTATACGTATGTGGTTTACGTTTTTTTGTTAATGATTTTTTTTAACACTGTTTAGCATTCGTTGGCACTTCATCAAAAAATGTTGGAAGAAAATTCACATGTTTCTTTTGGAATGGACATAACGGTTTTCGAGTTTTTGACCACTTTAGTCATTATAAACGATGGGTTCGGTGAAGGGTTTCTTTGTTCTTACAGCCATGATAATGACCACCTGTAAAATTTTTGCTTATTAGCAGACCCTCGGTAAAAGAATTCTTTAATTTTTGAGAAATTAGTTTCGTTTCATTTCCTATGACCGAACCGAAAACCGATCGTAACTATTGCTCTCAATGCTTCTCAAAAAAAAAATAAGATCGGATATTTTGATCTTTGTGTTATGCTCGGCGTAGATCACTTTTACATATTAGAGCGGCCATGAACAAATATTAATCGCCTTCGCACACTTCCTACTAAGATTTCATTCGTTGTCCACCTACACCTACACGGGTATTTCGTTTTTGGGTGATCTATAAATTTTTAATCGATAAATATCATCTTTTATCGGATCGTGAACTGTAAGAGTGTCGTGATCAACAATTGTAGCGGAAATTTAAGTATTAAGGTGTCGATCATATCACCAAGTGTTCTCCTTACTTTGGTATAAAAACTGGTTTAATAATATTCACTCGTCCCACACTTTTCTCCTCATACCTTCCCCCATACCTCACCATACGGTTCGAGCTCGTCTACTTATGTTAAAAATAATTTTAATTTAATTTAATAATTTATTTTGTCCTCACTTCTACGATATATAGTACCGTCTTACTTGACCTATATATATGAACCATGGTTCAACTTTGTACTATGTCCCGTTGCCATGCTATACAGAGAATACAAGTGGTCTACCCTCCACACTCGTACGCGGATTATTGAATCCGAACTAGGAGAGTGTCTTATAATAAAATCAGTCTCTAGAGGCACCCCGTAAGAAGGTGTGATTTCACCCTTACTTTAGCTACTTGTGGTCAATAACATCCTTGTTGAACTTGAAAACCTCGTAGTCAAGACATGTGCATACGCTGACGACGAGGTCATCCTTGTCTCAGGAAAACACCTTCCGAAAATTAGTAATTTGTTGGAGAGAGCACTTAACAAACTTCGACACAAAATTTCAGACTTTGCGCTACCGAAGATGGTAAGCGACGAGCTCCATCTTTTCGACAGCGCTAAATAACTCGGCGTTGTTCTAGATAAGAAACACACTTGGAAACGAAAAAGGACGAACGCGTTAAAAAAGAAGATGTTCGGATACAGGTGGGGCCTCCATCCAAAATTAGTACACTGGTTGTACACCGCCATAATAAGAGCAGTCTTAACCTATGGCGCGATAGTGTGGTGGGAAGCGATTAGAAAGTCCTCGTATCTAAGCAAGCTGAGAAATCTACAGTGCTTGGCATGCATGGGAGTTACTAGCACCCTTAGAACTACACCCACGACAGCGGTGGAAGCTATACTCCATATTTGAATAAAGGCGCTCGTAGGTCACTGGCGAACTAGATCTGCTGGCCACAGTACCATCCTCAATGACTTCTTGGCTCGCGATACCAATGGGGAGACGGACTACATTCCAGAAATATAGATTTCGATAGGGAAATTTTCGGTACCTAGACAATACAACCACGATGATTTTCACCGATGGTTCGACAATGATTTCTGGAACAGGCGCGGGAGTATTCTCGCAGCAACTCCAGATTCACGAGTCCTACAGCCTACCGGACCATGTCAGTGTATTTTAAATGGAAACCCTTGCAATACTTCAGGCTTGCAAAATTATTGAAGAAATGGTGGATGCAACAGAAGACATCACTATTTGCGTTGATAACCAAGCATCAAGGACGTTAGTTCGAACACAACATGATTCAAACTGCTGTTTCACTACTGTGAAATCCAGAGATATGAACTAGCTGATGAACTCGCTCGAGCTATCTCCACCCTAAGCTCACTAGTGGAAGACCGGCAAGTGACTAGTCGCATCGGATCCCTAAAACAATCTATCGACTCACTATGCTTGCAGCAGGCAGACATTAGAAGGTCAAACCTAACCTTATCCTCAATATGATAACGGGAAAAACAAGTATGCCTTGAGCAATGGTTTTAGGTTCCATGAGTAATCATACTCAAATTGTGATCACAACGGACGAACACTAAGTGAAGGAGGATGATAGCATCACCACCCTAGGTTGGGGTGGTAGGGTAACCTAACCATCACCACGCTACATACCATACCATACCATGCCATATATTTTCCCAATATACCTACAAACAATCACCAAGAAGAAGGTATGAACCGTTCAGGAGATGTGAATCGTAGAATTTTCCGATCCCAGCTTTCAAACGTTTCAGCCGCATTGTTTTCCCCTCCACTCCCATACCTCTCCACCCATTGCGACCATTTTTTGCAAATGACTCCACTATTATGTCTTTATATAAAATCCAAGTTTCAACTTTTTAAGCGGTTCTTGAGATATAGAAACCACCATTTTTTGTCTAAAACCTTCACCGAAAACTCCCCCACAATTTCCACGCAATCATTTTACTAAAAAAAATTAAAACTTAATAACTAAAAGGGTTTGGGAACTACGAGCCTTTAAACGATCTTGGGTACGGCGTACAGACGGACTGTTTTTTTTTTGTTTTTTTATAGTCCTACGATTTTATGTATCAAAATTATAAAATACAAATCTATTGCTAACAGCAGGACTGCCTCTGATGAAGCTTGGATCTCTTATTCAAAATTCCATCTTCCATAAGGAGGCATGCAAGAACCAAAAAAGTGGGTGCAACTAATTTGTGTAACAGTCAAAATTCAATTGTAAGCCCGAATTTAAATAAGAAAACAATTTATTCAAATTTGTCATAAATATCGAATAACAACTACTTAGCTTAGCATACATTAGCGAAGACTTCTTAAGACGACACCCAGCTACAATAAATTGCGAATAATTTCATACTTTATTTAAAGAAAATAAAATCGAAAAAAAATACAAACAAATTGAAACACTAACAAAGCCATACATTTGTTTACATTATTCTGCAATTCTCATACAAGTTTATGTTTTTAGCAGTTTGAAAATCTCAATTCGAACGTCTCGTGAACGAAAAGATAAAGCCCACCACTTCCTTCCACAATGTTGACTTTAGTTCATATTTAGATATTTATGCCGGGCGGCATTATTAATCCTATTGTTCTTTAAAGTTATTAAACATAACGTAAACTACATATTCTCTTGTATATACTAATTTAAGGTGATCTTCGAAGGTGCGATCGCATATTAGTTAGCGGATGTTTACGTATCATTGATGGGGCTTTTAAAACAGCTTAACAACAGGTGATAAATTTACCCCTAATATTATTTGAGTGGTAAATAGTGTCGTATTTATGCATTTATGGATTTTTCTTTCTTAATAGAATAATTTATGATGTGTCGAATAGAAACCATAGGCAATCTTAAAGCTGTAGTAATTAAGAAATAAAAAAAATATAATCGCCTTATAAACTTATATATATATGAATTTTCAGTCGCAATAACAACTCCATAATATACAAAAAAAAAATAATATTTACTTATCAAACACTTCTACGGACTTAGATATAAAATTTCTTAAAAATTTATATTTCTTCGCTTTTTAACTGCAGTCACATTGTTGTGAACTTTTAACAGATTACCCAGCGGTTTCATGATTTGATAAACAAATTTATAGCCGTTCGTGTCTTATATTTTTTTATAACCTTGGGTATAATTAAAATTCAAGTTGAGAAAATAATGGTGCAAGATTTTTGATATCTCTAGCCGATAAAATTTGGCACACTTTTTTTTTTCAACATTTATTGTGCGAAACAGTCTCACAAAATTTACTACCGAATTATCACTGCAGTAAAAATTTTAGTTTGTTTTTGATTCGATGAAAGTTTTTGTCTATGCAATCGGCTTTAATCTTGGACAATTAAAAATGTGTAGGAGGCGAAAAAGGTGGACGATTTGACCTTTTTGACGTGATCGAAATATACTTTAAGAAATCATTGCAAATACAATTTTACTTAACAGATATTTGAAGGGGTTTGTTTTTCTCATTCGGCGTACGAGCAAGTTACGAATGGTACAAGAACCAGTTATTTGCGTCTGAAAATGGTGCCTCTTCACTAGTCTTAGACTGATACTTACACTAATTGATTGAGTATGGGAGTATGTCAATAAGTTCAGTGAAAAAGTCACTTTTCATAGTTTCACCTGGTCTAAAAGTAAGCTGCTTCAATTACTCATCAGCAGGCACATTAATTATTATTATATACACTGAAACTTATGGTGGGATTTCTTCAAATCTTTCTTTTGGATCTACCGAATTTTAAGACTGTTTTCCCGCCTCATTTTGAAAAATTTCGCATGAGGGAGCCTATCTTTAATACCTACTGAGGTACAAACGAAAAATAAATAGTAATTTCAACAATTGCCAGCCTAGACAACCAAATGCAGTTCATTACTTTGGCAATTTATTAACCTTCATTTCAGAATTAATGTTTCCGGTGTATTTAGACCGATACCGCAGCAAATTGAAAAAAAACATTTTCTAATAATAAATTATACTCTCAGATTTCATCTAGAGTATAGAAATTGTGATCGACCAAAAATAAAAATAATTTTCCAGACTAGTAAACCCCAAAGATAAGTTAAATATTTATTGTCCGTCTGTCCGCCGTACGTCGTACACATACGTCTCTGGCTCGTAGCACACAAAATCTTTGATTAAGTTCAAATTTTGTTGAGACTGGTTCGACCTCTTAACGTGGTATCTTTTAGATACAAAATAATAAGTTCAATATCTCAGGAACCGCTTATGCTAAGAAGTTAAAACTTGGAATTTATATAGAGAAATGATAGTGTCGCAAAGAGTGGAGGGGTACTGGAGTGGTTCAATTTGTATCCATGATAGAGTCGCCAAGAGTGGAGGGGTACTGGAGTGGGCAATTTGTCTGGAGAGGTCGTAAGCTGTAATCGAGAAATTCTGAAATGCATATCCCCCGAACGGTTCATGCCACAAAGTTTAAATTTGGTGATTGTTTGTTGCCATGCTAGGGGAGTATATTTAAAATAAAACTTTGAGGGTTAAGAAAAGTTTTAATGAAAGTAGTGGGGATAATTTTTTTTTTCGAAAATCACGGCACTAAGAACAATTTGAAAGAGGAATCTAGACCTTATACAGGAAGTATGCCCAATAAAACATAAAAAAAAATTTTACAGTTAGGATATGCGAGGTGAGGTGTGTGAGAGTGGAGAGCAAACTATTCTGGTTTTTTATACCTCAAGAACCATTAAAGATAGAAATCTCAAAAATGTTTTTTTTATGGGTGGGTGAGGGAAATTTTTCTCTCTCACGAACGACTTATGCTACCAAGTTGGAACTTAGTACGTATGTATATATATATGTGCTAGAAAAGTGATTCTAGAATAAAAATGTCTGATTTGAGGTGGGACAATAAAAATAGTTGATGATAAGCAGATGCATATATTTTCACGAATTTTGTCATTTAAATTAAGTCTAGGGGAAAAACTGTACTGAAAATTTTATTGTACATCTCACGTAGATTTCCTATACATTTATTATTTCCACAAATATATGTAGTAAAGTACAAAAAACACTTTCAATATAATACAAAGTATTTAAATAAAAACGAAATGAGGCGACATTGTTATTAACACAAACTCAACTCGGAAGTGCTAGTCAATAGGAGCTCGTGTTACCCAATAGATTAACGAATAAAAGACAACGTTATTTCACGTTACGCAGATAAAAAACTTCCAGAATCCGATTAAAAAAGGTGCTGTTTGAAGTAATTTACATATACGAATTGATTTTAACTTCAACAATGAACACATTTTTCAAAGACTTTTGTATGGAGGCTACATGAAGGACATGCTTGATATTCCCAGTTTTTCTGAAGGTGTGGTCTCATTTCGCCGCATTAACGATATTGAGAGTGAGAGAGTGGGCGAATTTTTGTCTTTATATCTCGAGGCTGGAAGAGTGACAATAGTCTTATTTGTATAAGGACACAAATAAAAAAATGTTAATGTTGAGGGGTTTTGTGCATGTGGTCGTTGAAACATGGTCTGTCTCTCGAATGGCTAATGGTATAAAATTCAAAGTTCAATGAATGTATCTATTTTTTGGAAAAATATCTCCCTTTTTTGTGACCTTATTTTTTTCCATCTATCTGATCTTTAATTTCGACTAATTTCTTCTGACTGCTCCTACTTTTATTTTTATGTATTTTTCCTTTCCTAAACTAGTTTTATAAAAAAAACTTTTTGGCTTTAAACCGTTTGGTTACTAGAGATATGCTACGTGATCACAATTTTTGAAGAGTTTCACTCCAACAGAAGTAGGGATAGAACAAAAGGGATTCACTTCTCAAAAAGTAGGTCTCATATCTGAAGAACTCATATTCAAAATTTGACTGCAAGCACCTATCCTTAGTAAAATTTCCAACGAATATTTTTTCTGGATAATGATGGAACTAGTTTGCAAGAAAACAATCACAAAAACGGTTAAAGCTAAAAACTTGAAATTTGGTACACTAAATATAGCGGTTTGGCACACATTTTAAAGATTTAGTTTTTAAACGGAAATGAATTATTCTCAGGAACTACTTGGTGTATAAATTCAATAGTTTCAAATAAGAAACAAGAATACAGTATTTCGGTTATTATGGACCATATCCCTAGAAACCTTTCACATTTTTGCTTTATGAAAATATCACGCATAGCCTTTAGATCATCGTGTACTTTAACTTAAAAAAAACTAGATATTGGAATAATTAACAATCAAATGTAACAATTAAAAGTTATTGAAAAAAACCAATCAGATTGTACCACAAATATACAAAAAATCATCCAAAAAATCCTAATAATATCGTCAGTTGATTCATACGTTACATAACATTGTTCCTTGCCGATACGGTCTACGAAACTACTGTACGCGTTGAAGTGTTGATCAAATCATTGGCATCTTGTCGTAATTCATCTTTCACTTAATAAATCTAGCTATAAATAAGTACTTCTTACTCATAAATTAATAAAAAAACACTTCATAATAGGAACTTACGAATAAAGAGTATGGGCCCAAAGGTAGAGCCTTGATGCACACCACTCAATGAAAGTCGAAATTCTACAACATTCCTTTATTTGGGCACCAAAACTATTCGATAACGAGTTGTGAAGTAATTTGACGGGATTGCACTTAAAGTAGAAACAGTAATTGAAAGTTTAGTGACAAAGTTGGACTGCTTCCAAATGGCCTTTCATTCAAACGCTTTCGAAAAGTGAAGTAAAAGAAATGCATTTCATTAAGATTCATAGTGGCTTTCAAATGTATAACACAAACGTGATATAACAACAAAACCGACAAAGTAGACTGAATAATTTGAAAAACGTTTTGCAATGCAGCTGTAATTATAAAATTCTTAGCATTAAAGAAAAAATGAAATTCTTAATTTGGAAGAACGTCAGTATAAAAAACTTGGTACGTTCATTTTGCGTACATGATATAATCATAGAGGAAATTGTAAGTACATTACTTTCCATTTACAAAATTAGTCAGCGAAATTTAGAAATTGATTATTTTTGCAAAAAGAAATGCCTATCTTTGATTAATACCTTCATTAACATTTCTTTACTTTCGGAAATGATTTTAAGAAAGCTTAAAATTTCCTTTTAAGGGAGCGGTATGCTAATAATGGCGAAGATAAACAACTAAATGAAATAATGTTGGGTTTTTTTATTCACACATATTTATTTAGTTACAGTTACAATAATAACCGACTACTTATTGAAATTGCTTCCGCGATCGATGTGGCTTTGCTACCTAATTCCTTACGATTGTAGTAGAAACGTTGGTCAAGAATGCGAACATCTATGCCGAGTAAGAGATAACTGTTGGTTTCATTTACAAATTTCAAATAATGATAGCTCAGTTAGAAACCTACTCATTACCAGTCCAATTCCATAGTGCATTACAAAGTTGGTAATTTAGTGGTGAGATTTGTAAAAGTTAAACATAGATTTTTATATTCTAAGTAACTCCGAGTGCACTGTTCATACGTTGCTGGGTCGACGCCTATTAAATCGACTCTAATTTCCACATTAACTTCCATTTTCGTTTTCTATAACTGTCATTCTCTCTCTCTCTTTCACTTTTTCTCTTTGTCTCTTTCTCGCTCTCTTCATCCCAGTAAAAACTGTATTGATTACAGAATTCATTCTGTATGCATTACTTTTACAAGGGTATGTCTTAGATCGGCGGATACTTTATCGCCTTAGGTAAGTGATTCCTCTTCGCATTACCGGTAAGCATTTAGTTATTGCCATTAAAAATATTTTCGTGCATCATGTCGGAATTGAATCGACGAAGATTACATTTGAAGCTTTAGCGAACTACCTACTAGATCGCTTGCCTACTTTAAAATCTTAATGGAAGAAACATTCCAAAAACCAGCAGCGTACATTATCCACTAATCGTCATGTTAATCACCACTTCATGAATAGTAGTTCATTACCTACTGCATTACGTGCAAGCCGTTCAAACCTCAATACTGATCTAATCAGTACCAGTGTAACTCGCTTTTTAAGGTTCCGTCTGGGGAAACGAAACGAACCAGTAGGAACTATAATAATTACCGAATCGATTCCGTAATGTCTAACTGTAAGTCATTACCTATACTTTTATATTGCATGTCGGAAGTCATCAGGTGCTTTCTGATATTGGCAAGTGATAAGATTACACGCAATCATCAAATTCATGCCTAAAAAATGTACTGGCATCACGTTGGGCTTGAAAGGCCGTACATCAGATTTGAACCTTATCGACCCACCCACAAGACCACCAGACCGCTTTGGAATATAATGACAAGGAGCAGCGCATCTAATACTTTTTATCATGGTAATTGACAATGCTTGTACAGTTCATTACCTTTCGCATTACCTGGTAAGCAGTATGCATTTTTCAAAAGATTACAGGATTAGATCAACCCGGTAGAACTTGTCGAAATTTAAAGTTCTCTATTCCGATGGGAGTCTTTCGAATACAGGGTGTCGGTATCTGATTTGAGTCGTCGTATGCTTCAGTAACTGCAGCGGATTTCTGCTTCTAGGGTAAATTTAATCGAGTCCACTGTGTAAGATCCGCTAAATACTCTTAAGCTGAAATAACTTATTTTCAAAATTGGAAAGAGGACCTTAGAACGACTGTACAAAAATAGAAATAGAAAAACTATATTTTATGAAAATTTTGAAAGGCGGTAACTACGTAATATATATTTCCATTTACGTCTTTTCTTATCATAAAATTAGCTTGGTATCTATATGCGAATATCTACCTGAAAGTATCTTTCTTTTTCAGTAGCTACTAGGTACCTTTGTTTTGTTTTCTGTTGCTATGAAATATGAATAGGTCCCAATGAAATAAAGTAATACTCTGTAAAATTTCGAAATGCTAATTTTGTTGTTAACGTCTATTTTGGATTTAGTCATTATGCCGAAGGTTAAATACAGAAATGTTTAAAACTAGTGGATATTTCTCTGAACTTTATATTTTGTTTATAGCATTTTTTGGATATTAAAATATTGTCTAATAATTTTTATCGAATTGACGATTATAAGTTGGCTTTATTTGAATTATACTTTCAAACAAAGAGTGTCATAAGGTTGGCAGACCTATCATCTGTAATGAAGGGTCTTTAAATGAAAAA
This sequence comes from Beris morrisii, assembly GCA_951812415.1. NCBI lineage: Eukaryota > Metazoa > Arthropoda > Insecta > Diptera > Stratiomyidae > Beris > Beris morrisii. Next base: position 11,931,950 of record OX638312.1, on the reverse strand, counting down.
TTCAGAAGTGCGATAAAATATTTAGGACGTACTGCTTCGTCTATGTTTACATCACGAAAAATCTAAGCTAATTCGATCAAAAATAAAAAAAATTATCCTTTTTTTTTCAATAAAAAATGTGATGTCTACTCACTCCTTGACTTCGCCATATCTTTTAAAATAAGTCAAGCAGAGCCGAGACACCAACCAAAATTTAATTGAGACAGGACTCTCCCTATGCCTGACATCATAAGGGAGAGTCTCTAGACGTAGACGAAAGGAATTATTCGTATAAGTCCTTCGTGCTTGGTTCCGCTTCATCAAATATCCTTTCTTTTTAATCTGTAAAATTTACAATATTTTTGTACAATTTCGGAAAAAATGCCAAAAATTGTTGACGAGTTAAAATCGAAACTTCACTGCTGTTCCATTGAATGGTGCATATTGAAATCTTTCGCGTTTTCAAATACCTATTTATATAACTTTCTCATTTTTGGACATTTCCATTTGTCTGAACTTTCCGTCAAATTTTTTGGTCAAATATTTGACAGCGTGTCCAAAGATTAGTACCTCAGAAATAAATTTTATTTCTTTTGAATATCCCGACCAAAGGCTAACGTCAGTAGCCCGATCTTGTAAGCTCATAAAAAGCAATTTATTAATTGCACGACTGAACTATACGTGCACTCGACAAAGAACACAAAACACAACTGGGAATGTGAATAAAGCCACGTTGTATGATATCTATAGATAAATCGTACAATCCTACAATCTACCCATACAATCGATTCTTTAACATCTTACCGGTAAATAGGCAAATGTTAAACCTACGCCGAAACAGATAATAAAATTTTTTATAAAGTCCAAATCTGCGATCAAGAAATTTTGATACGATCAATTGCTAGCAAACCTGAAGACACCTCCCGTTAAAACCTGCCAAAGTTCATTCAACCGCCAAACCATCGACATACCAGAGTTGTGCCATCACAATCAATCACCTGGAAATCACCTGCCACAGGTAAACATCGAATTACCTGCAAATAGAAGGTACGCGTGTTTTCAATATATACGTATGAAGAAGTTCAGTTGCTAGGCAGTTATTTGAATGCACTCCGCAATATCTTACAGTTTTGATCGGTGACTTTTTTTTTTGTGAAACTATACTGTTTCCAAATTTTACGCCATATTTTAGAATTTAAAGAAAGGCCTAAATATTGTCAAATTTGCATATAACCGCGCCATCTTAAGACTTTGACCATATGGTAAGCCCATAAAAAGTCGAATTAAAAATGAATCGTTTATTCGAAGTGACGCGATTGAAACATTGGAGGCATTAGTTAAAGCAGACGCAGATAAGCTTATACTAATTTATTGCTATTGTGGCGCGAACATTTTGTAAAAATGTAAAATTTAAATAAAAAAAATATATTTTTATAGAAAGTCAAATATTTGTGGATGACAGATTTTAGTTGTTTACGTGTATATTTGTGGGATACGGCCTTGAAATTGGGGTCACCAGAATAACAATCACTTGTGCTGATGTAATACTGTGTATTGAATTTTTGTTTTCTGAAATTGTAAAATAATACCGAATTCGGGATGGAGGTCAATCCTATTAACACTTGCGGAATTCATAAATCTCTTCGTGTTATGAAAAAGTTTTGAAAATTTATCGAAATAATGCAATCCCGTTGTCACTGTCAATCTATCGATTTATTTCCATAAATGTTCAGTGGTTATTTTCTGCTTTGATAATCTGCAATTCAATCAAAAGCTTTTTGCGTGCCCAAGAAAGTACCCAACGGAATTTAGTATATTTTCCTAGTGAACAACCCAAAATTGGTTCAAATATGTGGTGGACTTCAGTGTATGTAGGTTTAATAATAATTCACTATGGCAAACTTCAACTTGTTATAATTCGTGGAAATGAATTTCAGGTCAAGAACGTATCTATGAAAGAATCCTCGGCAATATCACCAGTTGTGATGGTGGAATTATAATGAACGCAACGCGTTAAGCGATGCGACGCGATGTCAGCTGGTTAGAATGCATGGTAGTGAGTGCAGCCAGTAACAGTGATATCGCATTGTTCTAATCGTGTCGCTTTGATAGCTTATTTTCTAATTAAGCGCTTAAGACACTGCTGGTTCGGTAGAATGGTTATCGAAAATCCTGGTACGGGCCTGCTGAATCCATCTGGTTTGTTGTCCTCGAATCTTCGAGTCTATGCCTATACTTGTTCGTTCAGGATCGTAGCTTAACGCGCTCTGTCCATAAACAATAGATATGTGTCCACCTTTTTTTAGGGATCTTTATTTGCCTCAGATACCCGATGGGGTAGAAGCATTTCTTACGATTCACAATTCCACCCTTGAAAATCCATGCGCTCTAAATTTCAAGTAATAAAGTCAACTTGTTTTCAAGTTATCGACCGATTAGTTTGATGGTTGTATGAATTTTTCAAAGACATTTGTATGGAAGCTGATCGAAGATTGAAATTTTTGATTCGTTGGTCATTTCACCTTCCCAATTCCTATTGATGTAGATTGGTGATGTAGGCATCAAGTAGAGCGTTCTTTGTAGGGGTACTCCCCTAGTTGATCTAATTTGTTTGTATCGCCCTTGTCTGCCATTGGTTTACTGCTTACTTCCCCAAAACGCGAATAGAAGAAAGTTGTTTTCTGATGACCTTTGTGGATGTAACAAGTGCTCGACAATATCAAGGTTTGCGCTCATATTTCACAAGTATGTTGATTTAATTGAATACAATTCGATTTACAAGGGCATATCAACTTCCGATTTCTAGTGGGGTCATTGGACCACCACCATACGATAAACACAATAAAACCGAATTCTAAGGTCAATTCATAACGAGCTATCAATTGATTTTTTACTATATTGCACATGGAAGACAGTATTCTATCTCAAGTCAAGATTCAAGAGGCGGCATAACTATTTATAACCGTCTGGTCTGGGTGTTTAATCTTTAAGAAATTTTTTATTTGATTTATCGAAGCAGTCACCCATAGAGGAGCGGCCTATACAATGATTTACACACTAGGGCCTCTATGCCGTATGGCAAGTAAAGTTAGCGTGCGTTATCGCAAGGTTCAAGACCATAACTTGTTACTTGTGGATTGTGGCTTACCAGCACTGGTCAAGAATACTTCGTCCCCATATCGTGCTAGTCCAGAACGAGTTATTTCTTTGGCGGAGGTGAAAGGTTAATTATGTGTCGCCTAAGTTAAGATGGGTTTGGACAGCCACCACATGGGGTCTTTTAGAACTCCACGTCCAAAAAAGAAACCGTCACGATTTTAAGCTCTTTAAGAACGAAATTTGCACATGTTCTGTCCCCCACAAGAAGGAAACGGTTTCGCGATAGCGGCCAAATATGATGCAATTTAATCGTTATTTTAAATAAATGTGCAATAAGACTGCATCAGTCTTCACAGAAACCACCAACAGTTTTGAATGCGTACGTGAAACGCTTCTTAATGATCGTGGCATTTGGGAACGAAAACGAATCGCATGGGAAGGTTGCGCCAAACTATTGTTTTCGTCGAGGTCGTTCCTCAGCCATATACAAAATTTACAATACACTAACGATTCGATGTTATGAGGAAAACATAATTTCGTACGTGGCAATTTGAAGTAATGTCTAGGTACTAATTAGTGGGTTTTTATTAGCTGGGAAAGATTGAATAATACTTTTAATTAAATGTGAACAAATATGGTAGGGCCATTATTGAGTGGAAATTGAGGCTAACGTGGCATTCATATTTTAGGTAATATGCTTCGAGATAACAAAGACTATGGTACTCTTAATGCCCATTTAGGTTCTATGCCATGTGACCATTAATCCATTGTATGACCTAAATACGAGTATAAACCATTATGATCTCGGCTAAATAATTGCATTCATTTCGGTATTAGGAAAGAAATACCGAAAATCTTGTAACGGAGGGCTTATGTAACGTATCTCAGAATAATCTTTCCGAAAAACGTTTGCAACTTTATTAATAAGAAGATGTTAAAAAAAAATTTCAAATATGCATTCGCGTACGGAAGATCGGCAAAAAAATTAATCGATGAAAACGGAATCCATTTATTTTCACGAATTTCGTCATATCTCTTAGGTTTTCTGAAATATTGAATTAATTTTTATTTGACGAATTCTTCATATAAATGCCTAGGAAGTATTTTCAGGATTTTTTGAAGTTCGACCCCTAAGGGGGTGTAAAGGGTTGTATACATTTTCACGAATTCCGCCATATCCCTCAGGTCTGATTAGATATGCTTGTTTTATAGTCGCCTAAAACCCGTTTTCAAGATTTTTCCCTTTTCAACCTCTAACGGGGTATAAAAGGGTTGAAGACGTTTTCATAAATTCTGTCATATCTCTTAGGAATTATAAGACATTGAATTGGTTTTTTCTTCCGCAGGCTTTCTTTATATATATCTGAAAACTTCTTTCGGGATTTTTGAATTTTTCACAATTTTCGCCATATCTCTTAGGTTTGATGAGATAACAGATTGGTTTTTACTTCCACGGACTTTTTATACAATCGCCTACAAACCCATTTCACGATTTTTTGATATTCAATCCCCAAAGAGGTGTAATGGGTTTTTATATGTTTTCAAAATTCGTCATATCTCTTAAGTCTGTTGAGGCAGAAAATAGGTTCTCACTTCTATGCGCTTTTAGTGTAAATAACATAGATATTCGAATCGTCTACACGGGCTTTTTACATATTTAATCGGCTACAAATCTCTATTGTAGATATTTTTATTTCTATTCTAAGGACAAAATTAACTTTCCAAAAAACCTCCTAATCTCGAAAAAATTGATGTTGTTTGACCGCATCCCGGAGTATGACCCAATTACGTAATTCATGTGTTATATGTGACTCTATCACGACCCCATTTTAACCGCTTCCCGAACTTTTACCCAAAAAATAATAAATTTTCGCCCAGACTGTAGGCAGATTTTTGTTACATAGTTTTAATTTCTACAGCTTGTATTACACTGTATCTACTATGTCAAATATTTGGCTCTTCTAACTGACAAACGCAGTCAGATAGTGAAATCGTAAAACTTTTCATTGCCACATTATTTTTTTATTATATTTTGACAGAAAAAATTTGGCTGAATTTTTCGTCAAATTTTTTCAGTCAAATATTTGACAGGATGGCATACAATGTAATACTAACTTAACACATTTTCGAAATAAATTTGACAATAAACATTGGCCTGATTTGCTGTTCCATACGAAGATCACGTTGTGCAATAAATTGTCCATATTTATATAAAATAACTCAAACATATTATTTTCGAAAACCATCGATCATAAATTAAAAAAAAAATGGAAACCGTTTAATACAAAACAAAACAAAGCAAACATTTAACTGATCGCACCGCAACAACTTAAAAAGATTGAGCAAAATAGAAATTTGATTAATGACCGAATACCAATTTCGTTTTATACACTTGAAATTTCTACTATTTTAATTTGACATGGTAACCGAAAGAAGCAAACAACAAAAAAAATGTCTTTTTTCAAATTTATTGTATAGCGCAAGGTCGATTCTACCATACTTTCGTATGGATACTCATACTCGGTATAATTGGATCATGGAGAGTTTTTCAGATTTATTAATCGGTTCTATGTAAGTACATCGAAGGAAGCCATATATAATTATCGATGACTCAATTGATCTTACCCAATATCTTGGCGAGAAAATCTTGTGTATAATGGTACGAGAATAGATATGCAATGAAAGTGTCGGTGCGTGCTAATAGGCCCGTGAAGATTGCATCACGTGCTACAGTTGATCTTCGTTAATGTACGCAATGCAAGTGTTTACTTAAGCTAATGCCGATCAAATTGAATAACCGAGATAAAAATGGAGAATCATTGTTTCGGTACATTCGTGGAGCCGTTTATTAATACTCAAAATTACTTTTTATTAACATCATTGATCTTACGCTAATGTGATCTCTCTATGCCGATGAATTTTTTTCAAATGTTAGCGTAAACGAAAATTCATTTCTCGTAAAACTTATAGCTATTTTTTAAATAATTTCTGCTAACAGAAAAAAATTTCTAAAAAAAAAATAATATGTAAAAGTTTACCACATCAAGGCTGTCTCCTCCCAAAAGTCTTATTCTAAACCCTAGTCGATATTTTCTTCCGATCTGTACTCTGTACGTGTACATATTTTAATCGAAATATGTTCAACATTTTAAGTCTTGTCTTTTTATCCAATCAAAAATGCTCTACAATACTTTCTCGTTGGCTTCAACAGCTGTCGTAAAACTAGTCAAGTTCAGCGAAGACATCAACCAATATCCATCCCAATTAATAGTGAGGGCCTTAAGTTTCTGTCCGACTAAAAGAAGTGTCCGTCGAAGTGGAACGTCAGTCCATATTGAAATCAACAATTGTGTCCGTCTAAATCAGCCGTCTGTTTTCCGAGATTTCACAGTATTAGCTGTCTTTTCTGGGATTCTTGTCAGCGATATCGCATCTGATTTATTTTTATTTTATTATTTCAATAATACGACTTTAAAAATAGAAAATTGGTAGGACTAGTAGATCTTAAAACTGAAAACACAAATTTCAGTCCGTCTGCCCACCGTATGCACGCGTTCTCGAATTTACCAACCTCCTGTTTTTGTGGATAAATGGGGTGAACCCTTTAAGTCTTAATTTTTCATGAATTTCGTCATATTTGTTAAGTTAAGATATTGGAAGTTCAAGTTTTTAATTTAACCCAACGACTCAATCCACGTGACAAAGCCCTTAAAATTTTTACTATAACTTTATTCGCGAAATACCAACATATTTTTTATATGTTCCAAATTTGAACATTATTCTTCTATAAGCGGTTCTCTGGAGAAAATGTTCCTTTGAATCCTCAAGTTCTCCACGAATATTGTGTGCCCCAATTTAGTACCCCAGCGCCCATGCCGACAGTTTTTCTGCAAATTGGTCCACTATCATACCTCTATATAAATTTCAAGTTTCAATTTCCTAGCACAGGCGGTTCCTTAGATATAACCTAGTTTTATACTGTATGCCACGCAGTCAAATATTTGTCTATTCACCCTGGCAAATGCTGTCAGATAGCGTAATCATCCATTTTTTGTTTGCCACATAATTTTATTTACTCTACGCAAAGTCTATTTTGACGGAAAATTTGACAGAATTTTTGGTCAAATTTTTTTAGTTAAATATTTGGCAGCATGACATACAGTGGAATATTAGTTATAGAAACCAAATTTTTTAGCCGGAAACTCTCCAAAAATTCAATCCTGATTGGAGCCACCCAGTCTTAGTTTTGTGTAAATTTGAAGAACAGGTATCCTAGGAAAAGCAGTTGTTTTCGGACGGTGTATACGGCGTACAGGCGACTTTTTTTGGCATCTACTACCCCTCAAACGTAAAAATTACAAAATTTGAGGGTAGTAATTTTTTTTGTAATTTTCAGGCCGTTCAAAATTCATGAAATAATAAAGTTTAATCTTTAGTGAACAGTTTTGTAGAAATATCAACTAGCGATTAAATTCTAATACAAACAACGACCTAGCTTCAAGCTAGGTCAACAACTGTGCAACTATTGTATCAATATTGCCGCTATAAGCACAAGAAACCGAGTCATTCGCGGCGACATTCATCCGATATTTCTGCCCATTTTGCAATAGATTTGAAACTGTGAGAACAGTAACGTATCGAGCTGCTAGTAATCCTTTCTTATTATATCGGTTTAATGTCGCTCGGGGTAAAAGCCGGTATCGATTTCGTGACATAATCGTGAACATACTCCCACAATCTGTACTAAGCGCTTGAAGCATGGTAGGAATATTGCAAAATTCCTGGGCTCCACAGAAGGAAGCAAAACATTTCTAACAATAAAAAAACACTAAAGTCAATGTGAAGTCAATGCATTCAATTTTATTTTGTTATCGTATCGGCCATAGGAATATACGTCCGGCTTCAAGTGTGTAAGCAAAGTTCCCATAGCGAAAACCTCATATGATCCGACGAACTACATACAATCTGGAAGTGTATCGGCTATGGAGCTAGAAAATAGCTAGAGGATTGGCTAGGAATAGTGGCCAAAGCTATATGCCCGGTACTGGTATGACCAAGTCTGATGTCTATAACTAATTCAGTTGATCGGAAAACCAGTTCTCCGGCTAGATTCCTCATACTGAGAGTATTCTAGTGCTAGTGCTAGTGCAAGACATGTAGATTTGCAACTTTTTTGCGCCTTTGTTCTTAGAAACATGGAATCGAACTACAATGCATTATTCATAACATCTTCGCGGGGTTGTCGTAGTTTTCTCAAATTCTTTTTTTTTTTCTACTTACGATTACATCGCGATTATTATTTAGTACATGTTCCGTACGGTGCAGTATAATATTTGCGATCTTTGCGTCGCACAGATGTGAGTAAAATCGTGCCACTATATGAGACTATCTTGCATTTATGACTTGAAATGGGGTTTATAAAACATGCCGGATTGTCTGTGTTTATTTCAGGCCGCGCACGGCCTCTGTACTCCCGAAAAGGAGTTTTCTAATGAATTTTATTCGTATAGTGTGTCTATTTTTAAGCGCCCTATATGATCATGTAATTCATTCTCAGGGGACCTCTATCAAATGAATTAAGAAAATTATATGTTTTTATTGGAGCCTATAGACTGGCTTTATGCTAGTCGTCTGGAGTTAACGTTTTTATTTATCTTTCGAAGAAAAAAATCCGTTTTCATATGGGATATGACTATTTGAGGATCCGACTGGGTCGTTTGTCGGCACATTTAGCCCTAAATGGCATTTCTGTTTAGAATATTGAGTCATAAATCTAATTAAGAACAGACCTCTATAATGGGGGTGTATTTTTGGAGTACTGATCAAATAGATATTAGGTTGATATTAGCTTTTTTGTATATTTATTTTGAATGTGTAGTTCAATGCGGATGTACCCTAAACTCTACTCCATATTAACAGCATAAAAAATAAAATTAGAAAAGAGAAAAAATTCTAACTAAGAAACTTTTTAGTGCTTAATTCTTCCAAATTGTAAAAACATCTCACAAAACTCTCATAATATAATCCAAGTTCTCAGAACACTATTCTTGTAATATGATTTTAAATATGTGTCATAGTATTACTGTCATCAGACAATACACTAGAGTTACTGGGGATTTTATATCTAAAATTGGATTGAAATTTTTATTTTTTTATTTTTAATAAGTTCTTAAATAATAAAAATTATTTACATTGCAATATTGTAATACCCATATGAGCAGAAAATTTTTTTAATAAGTACTCCAAAATTATGAGAGAATAATACGTAAAATTAATTTGACTTTTAGAAGGATATTAAAACGACATTCACGAATGTAAAAAAATATTTTTCGGATACCTTAATTCCAAATGGAACAAAATGTTGTACTCCATTGCCATACTCAAAAAAAAAAATTAAAAAAATTTAAAATACGTAGACTAAAGATAGTATTACACTGTTTGACCAAGTGTTCAAATTGCAGTAATAAGCAATGCGAAATAGGGAATTTGACCGAACGGATACTGTGAGATTAATTGGAATTCGCTATATCGCATTGCTTATTACTGCAATTTGACCACTTGGTCAAACAGTGTAATACTAGCTTATCATTATAAGAACGGATTTTTTATGGTAGAGATACTATAGATGCTAAATTCTTAAGGGGAAAAACATCCGAGTAGACATTTTTTTTTAAATTTTTTTTCGCTCATTCTAAAGTTTGTAGTCTTAAGAATATTGTGTCTAAATTTCATATTGAAATTCCAATAATTGTGAAAGTTATGGGCAATTAACCGGTGTGCGCCCTTCGTGAATTCTTATGGTTCGTCTTCCAAACCAAACTTCAAACGCGATTATCTCGAAACATACTTTTTAAAGACGGTCCCCAAAATATTAGGAAAATGGCTCAACCGATTGCTTCCAAAATTTGACACAATATTTTCGCCAGAAAGATCGGAAATTAAGGTTAAAAAATGAACATAAAGTTCAATCGGCCGACATTTCGTCAAACATTTTTTTTTTAAAAAAAAATTGTACGATGCGAAGGGCATCATACATTACATTTTCAAAATCTTTTTGAAATTTTTGTTTCAGACCAACCGACCGCATGTAATTTTGGGAACGGCAGACCGTGCGAGCGAGGGACATTTTTTACGCCGGCCATAACAGCAGCGCCCCCAGTCAATATATATTTATAAAAAAAATTATCAGAGTACCTCAACATGTATACTTTCGAATAAAACTAACCTGGATAAGATTGCGCAAATAGTTTCTGCGATAATAATTCCTAAAATTCACCTATTTCTTCTGCTGTCTACTCGGATGTTCCTCCTTAAGTATTTTTAGATTGTTTTTCGTGGTTAGAATAGTCTTTTTTTTAAGACTTACATACGAAATTCCCAACTGGATAGAACCTGGCTCTTGTCAGTTGAATATTATACACATAAAGGGTTTTCCAATAAGGACTTGACAACTTTTTTTCAAAATAAAATGCAAACCATTTGAGATATTTCAAAAACTTTATTATCGGGTTGAAGTACAATCAAAACATTTATGAATGGAACTCGACTTCGTTCATATGGCCACCGCGGGCACGTTTGCAGCGGTCGATTCGTTGGACCCAATTTTCGATGACTCGGCCACACATTTCGGCCGAAATGGCTGCTATTTCGTGTTCAATGTTGGCTCTGAGCTCTTCCAACGTCGTCGGCTTGTTGGCATAGACCAACGACTTGACGTGGCCCCAAAGAAAAAAGTCCAGAGGCGTTAAATCGCACGAACGAGGCGGCCAATCGACTGGTCCATTTCTTGAGATAACACGCTCATCAAACTTACTCTTCAATAAATCGATTGTAACGTGTGCTGTGTGGCTTGTGGCACCGTCCTGTTGAAACCACATGTTGTCCAAGTCCATATCTTCCAATTCGGGCCAAAAATAATCGGTAATCATGGCGCGATAACGATTACCATTCACAGTAACGTGACGATCATTATCGTCGACGAAAAAATATGGCCCTATGACGCCGCCAGCATGCAAACCGCACCAAACAGTTATTTTTTGTGGATGAAGTGGTCTTTCATGAAGCACATGTGGATTTTCACCGGACCAATAACGCATATTTTGCTTATTGACGAACCCACTGAGCCAAAAATGAGCTTCGTCACTGAAGATGATTTTGCGATGAAATTGATCATCTTGGCGCATCTTTTCCAGAGCCCAATCGGAGAACGTACGTCGCTTCAAATGGTCCATCGGCTTCAATTCTTGAGTCAGCTTGATCTTGTATGGGTGTAAACCAAGATCCTTACGCAAAATTCGCCATAACGTGGTCTGGGCGATGCCCAACACTTGAGAACGCCGTGGAATTGACTGATTTGGATCATTTGCTACGGACGTTTCAACGGCAGCGATATTTTCGACACTTCGACCAACCCGTTGTCTCACTGGCACGGCAACATCACACAACGAATATGTAGACTCAAATTTTTGCACTAAACTTGTTACTGCCTGTCTACTAGGGCGAGAATTACGACCGAAAATCGGAGTTAACGCTCTTAAAGTAGCGGTCACCGACTCCGAATTTCTGTAGTAAATTTTTATAATTTGCAGACGTTGTTCCTTCGTGTACTTTACCATGATAAAAATGTTAAGTTTACTGAATAAATTGACAGTGACAGTTCGATGATTAGTGAAAGGGTGCGTTCACAAATTGAATTCAAAGTTGTCAAGTCCCTATTGGAAAACCCTTTACTTTTTAAAAATGTTGTTTCCAAAATACTACAAAAGATAAGTTTCCGCTTTACAGCATAAGCTCAATTTAAAAATAAGACTTCAATTTGAAAATTTCTCACATTAATTTATGCTCCAAGTTTCAAATGCGTAACTAAGATCGTTACTATATGATAGAAAAACTACCACCACTGTACTATGTACCAAATAATTTAAGTGTACTAGAACATCTCAATATATTTGCAAAGTTCCATCTTTCTATTGTTAGCTCTTTTTGTTATATTAAATTTACACGGTTTTACTTTACGCTAAGGTCAAAGAATTCTTGAGATGCGGAGTATAATTGATATTTTGAAATTTTTAAACCTTTCCAGCTTAACCCTGGTCGAACAAATCACATGAGTGTTTCCTAACGGGTTGTACACCCATATTTATGATGTTTCGAGAAATACCCATAGTAGTACACTGATATTTATGGGTGTTTCGAGATATGCCCATAGTATTACACCCATATTTATGGGTGTTTCAAGAAATATCCATTGTAGTAAACCCATACTTTTGTTTTTTTACAGAGAAACCCATGGTTGTTGTAAAAACACCCATGATGTTAGCGCTGTACTCATCGGTGTTAGAAATTAATAATAATATATTTTAATAAAAATTATAAATTTATTTGTTTTGTCATTAAAGAGAATAAATTTTGTTTCTTAAAAAAACAAACACCCATGGTAGTTGAGAAATCCCGTTGTAGTGAAGGAAGAAACGCAATGCACTCTAGTACCTCACCAATTTTTTTTAAACATACCATTGCAATAGCCTTCTAAAAATAAAAAGTTTCACTTTTCTACCATCAAAAAGAATGTTTTGCTTTCCACCAGTAAATAAATTTGCGAGAAATTTAATTATTGAAAAATTCACTTCTATGGCAATAAAAAAAATTTCGCGCAAATATTTTTGTAGTACCTACCTACATAAAATATCTTGATGTAAACATGAAACATTTGAAAATACACCAAACTGTTCTTTTACACGGTCTTTTTTACACAATTTTGAAATAACACTGCCCACGAAGAAGAACAAATACCAATTTTATACGCGATTTTTTTGTACTAACACGTTTGCCAAAGTAAAAATTTATAAAAAAAACAGATCTCTTCAGTATCTTACATAAAATATATCCGAATTTTATTATATCAGTTGCATTCTACAATCACGTTGCAATACGATGAAAGCAATGTAGCTCCAATCAGCAATAAACGTGCGAGCCTATTTTCAAACAGTGGCGATAGTTACGAAATAGGCTTTATATTTGATTAAAATTGAAATTTTACTAATGAATTATGTTATCTTTAACATAATATGCGTTTGTAGTAATGTAGTGTATGAGACTTCAATCTTTGTCTGAAAATGGTTTGGATACAGTACTGATACAGTACTCATTTTAAGAATTCAAAAACGCTAAGAAGACATGATAAAAAGAAAAGGGATTCCAAAGTTTAACTCAATTCTCTTGCACATTTTTCTTGTTTTTATTAAATACTGTAATCTATAGCATAACATTGGAATAAAAACGCCATTCGCAGTATTTGATTTGATTTCTCGAGAAATTCATATCTGTTTTCGCAGTTCTGCTTTGGTACTGAAATGTAAAATGTTCATCTGGTACGAGAGTATTCGCAACAACAAAATACTCTTTGATCTTTGACGTATATGTACAAAGATCTAACTTACTTAATTAAAGTGAATATCTAAATCACTCGGATATGTACAATTCAGCCATCTTCATCAACAATAACTGATCATTTAATTAAAAACCGGCCGCCTACTGCATAACACAATTAGAGCGCCCCAAAGTCATTTCAATTAGAAGAAATTAAAATCTTCGTAGAATAGTAAAATGGATAATGGTAAAAAAAATAGGACGTCTTGGATCTCGATAGTTTCTTATCCAAGCGAAGAAAAGAAACCGTAGTATAATAAAGATTCAACATTCAAGCTGAATATCTTTGAACTAAATCATAGACAATTGCGCTACTAACATGAATGCAATTTCAATTATCTTCCCAAGAATTATTTATGGAATTAGTGTTCGTTTTTAATGTAATGCGACCATTGAATTATTTACTTCAAGATGTTCGTTCCGGAGCCATAACATAACCTGAACAGACAGTTTCCTATTGCAAAATCGCTTTTAAATGGAAGCAATTAAGAATTTCTGTAAACATGGTTTTTGCGGCTGCTGTTACGGCGCCGTATAAACTACGGATAGGATCAGCATAGGTATGTAAAAGGTATACTGAAGGTGAAAATGCGACAAATGCGAAGAAGTGGCATAATTTAAAAGCCCACCAATGTTTAGAAGCCGGTACAAGTACAGCATCCAACGTACGCTCATCTTGATTAATGATCGTCATATACTCGAAACTACGCATTATGATCGCCGCGGATCGAGCCGCTTACGACTTTTACATATGTTTAATGCAATAATTAGCAGTCATCTAGCAACAAATTTATACCGCCCGGCTTTTACAGGTGAAAAATATTTGCCCTCCTCAAAACTCTTATTAGCGTACTGAACGCGATGTGATCTTACGTATTGATCGCCTATGGCAAAGGCGTTTGAAAATTGCAACATACCCCCCGATGCAAATGTGCGATAAACGCGATAATTTAGATATACAACTGTTCTGTCACACTTGAGTTATTCGAGTCGATAAATCGTGAGACTGTGTTTAATTGCGTATCGACAGGTTTTGATTTCGATCGATTAGCTCATTTCGAACTGCATTTAGTTTAAGGTGCAGTACAGGTGCAAATTGAGGAAATATCGATTGCTAGGGTAGGGCATATGAATTTGGGCAAAATTAGTTTCAATATTAATTATTATTTTTTTTTTAGTAATTTTCATCAAATTGATCAAGATGCAGTTTTCAATGCTATTAAACAAGTTTCAAGATAAATTTATAATCGATCGGGATCGATTTAAAATGCAATTATACGATGCAAGCTTTATTTTAATTGATCGTTCGATACATCAAAGATATTTTCATATTAATACCGCCATCGATTACCCAGTTCTATTTGAATTAATTATATTACAATCTACCTACATAAATCCAATTTTGTGTTGGTAAAAAAAGAAAAAAAATATTTTGTATTTCTCATGAGTTAAACTTTAAGCGTAATAAATTAACTCAGAGATATTTGCTGAAATATATAATACAATTATTAAAAATTAGTATCTAAAAAAAATTTTTGAAAATATTCCAGTAGAATACAAGAACCAAGTTTCAACCTTAAAGAATTATCCGTTCTGGTAATTCAAATCAGAAGATCACAATTTAAAATATCTCCTGATTCATGCCCTCATAAAAAACAAAAATTGTACTGCTTAGTATAATCTACTAGATCATTTCTTAAATGATTTTTGAAATACAGTACATAATTTTCGGGACACCATTCTTTGTCGTCTAACTTAGATGAAAGACTAATAGAAACATTTTTTTCTAAAATACTCTAAACACATTCCATTACACAAAAGTACCAATCTATAGTAAACCTTTTTTTTGTTACTACTTTTAAGTTTTTTTTGTGATTTTTTTTGTTACGTAGCTTTTCTCCGGATTGCAATTGTTCAATGCTGGAGAGATTTCGCCAAAATATATTTATTCGATAAATTATTAATAACTTAACCGCTTTGTTGATTGAAACATCAAGTCTTCGGTAAAAATTCGACTCCACTGCCACGTAGTCAGACGCATGAACCTTAAATATCAAATTCGAAAACCCCATTTCAATCATGCACATTGTCTTAGGTTAGTTTAAAATCTACATATGTGCTATGATTAGTACGAGATTTTGTGATGCGGGATTTTGGAATACGGGATTTTGGAGACACTTGGACACATTTTTTTTTTAAAAAAAGGTTAAAGGTTCAACTATTAAACATCAATATACATTCTAAGTTTCAACTTATTAGCACGAACTCTTCCTGAGGTTTGAAATTCAAAATTTTTCAACTAATACCTTTGGATTCCACTTCTCCAAACAATTACCACTGAAAAGTGCCCGACCAATGTACATTCAAAAAAAATTTTAAATTTATGTCTCAAAGGGTTGATGAGTCGTCAAATCTTTTCCAACACTGAAAATATGTGCAAATAATGAGACCTTGTCCGAGTTGCAGAGGAACTAGTGGCAGTAACGTTGTCTCCTAAGACTGAGGTCATGTGTTCAAATCACACCTAATCATAGGCTTATCACCTGTGTTCTAAGAAAAATATGAGATATATAGGAGCAGTAACAGGAAGTTATTGAACTTAGGAGAGAAACCCAATAAATAAGTTAATAATTTTAATTCGTTTCTAGAACTGGTGTTTGTGGACCAAACTGAGTTTGCTCCTTGGGAATGGGAAATTTGTTTCAAAATAAATTTGAAGAAAATTGTCTAAACGGCACTTTTTAATCTATCAACTTAGAAATTGATGAGGTTATTGGTAATTTGTAAACAAAATTTTTCGCTATTCTGCGCATCCTTTCTCCGATTTTGATCAATTTTGTGCAATTCACCAATTCACAATTAATCTCAAAATTATCGCACAGAATTTCCGTTCGATTTGTGCATTTAACATTTAATAAGAAACAAAACGGATTGCAAAGTAATCGGCAACATGCTGATTCCGCTGATCTACTATACGTGGAACTCATCTCATCCAATTTATAAGTTGTATACGCGATGTATCTACTATCACGCGCATTCTTCATAAGCCTACTTCCCGCTTTCTCCTTATTCAATTTAATTACCACCTGTGTAAATCGACCGAAGAAAACTACGCTACAAACTGTAATACTATTCGCATAAGAGTACAAAGAATTACTCGTGAACAGACAATTTTCCACTTGCGTAACGCTCCACTATACTACGTTGCGGTACGAAAGAAAAACGTGTAATAACATCTTGAAATTGATGTTAGATTTTCATAGCCACGATCATTAGAATTGTTTACTTTTTTCTAAAGCGAAAAGCTACAATCTTATAACTGCAAAATTATTATTATTAAGAAATCTGAATTACTTAGCCTGATTTTTTTTCGGTACTTAGTTTGAGTATGAACCGGATATTCTACTTATCTGGTAACGGTCACGGGCGTTTTGTTATGTTATTATTACTTTTGATAATGTCATGACATGCTGTTTCACTTGAACCATGTTTCATTCTCTAACGTGAGTTTGAAAGCTAATAAAATATACCCACTCCATACATGCAGCAGACCAACTTGTGGCGTACCACAAGGAGCCGTACTAGCTTCGGTACTGTTTCTTTTCTAGAAATGTTCTTTCAATTAACTGAAATGTTGTTTCTGTTCTCGCAATAAAGAAAATAAACTGAAAAACTAATGAACATTTTCTTTATTTTCTTTCAGGTACTGTAATAAACTTACAAAATGCATCATAAATCTTATTGACAGACTATGGTACAGTTGGTGGCTTGTTCCACCCGATTAAGGTAAATAAAGCAGCTATACGAAACGTATTGATCGTACCGCGGATAGCCTAAGAAAACACTCTCTTGACCGATATACTACCCATTTAATTGCCTCACATACTCACTTTATTACCGTCGTCATTAGAACCGCAAAATAATTCAACCATGTCAGGTTTCAGGTAGGTTTATTTATTAAATTCTTGTAACCGCCGGAATTCAAATTCGAAATAAAAGTGATATTGTATGAGTTTATAATACAGCTGGATTCTGCAATGACCCATAGTGCACGAATTTCACGTAAACTTACAAAATAACTTATTAGTTAAATGCCCGTTAAGAACAAATGGAAACCCTGTGCGCAATGCATGTTAATTACCTTAACAAGTCTGGTATTTCCACCTGAGGTAAACCTGAGCTCTTGTAGACACCGCATGGCTTGCTAATTTCGCAATATGCTGTTAACGCCTACACTCAGGTGGATGGAACTGCAATAAGACTATCCCTAAGTGCATACTTTGTTCATAAAGCGAAAGCCAAGAGCCATAAGATTAGTCACTTGCTTATGTCGGAAGCTTGTAAGAAACACACACGGTCCGATTTGCTCAAAAAAAAAAGAGTTGGATGAAAGGGGACACGTCTTAAATGATGTTGACATGCTATTCACATTATAAAGTGGATTTAATTTAACTGCAGTGAAAAGAGGAAAAGAAAAAAAATTATTATGAGTTGTGTGGTGATTATCAAAGGAACGTACATATACAAAGACCGACCTTATAAGTGGAAGCTTCCAAAAATTACTGAAATTTCATGGAATTGAATTAAGGATGTAACATTTAAAAAAGATGGACTGTTAAAATTAAAAAGCGGACGGACTTCAGACGGTGTTTTTTTAAGGTCCAAATACTTTCGGATCGAATACAAGTGAAAGGTTTTCACTCTGTCATACTGGCTTTGGTTCGCTTTTAACAAAGGATTAGCTGAGTGGCGTCTTCTCCAATCACAGCTACGAACTGAGACCTTTACTGACTATTCTACCCTGCCACGAGAATTACAATTTTGAAAACTTACTTTGCCACTCGAGCTCTGACTCAAGCTGTCTAAATCTACCCAGTTTTAACTTACTGCCGTAACCCGTTCTTCAGAAAAACTATTTAGATTCCTGTTTTTTGTATTTCGCAAAACCTAGAGTACGTAGTTTACCTTCCTGGTATTAAAGGTGCGGTTATATTGAACGCGTCATAAGAGCTCCATGCCATTGGGTGGAACCACTTCTAGTAATATGTCGCGTCGCTTCAATAGACCATTTTTATATTTCATCGCGCGCGTAATGCTATTTTGACGATAGCTTAGGTTACATTATGACCGCAAACGGCTAATAAATATGGAAAGTGAATAGCAATATAATAAAAAAAGGCTACAATTACAAATTACTTTAAAATTTCATATTATTTGGCAAATTTGGGAAGCGATTCAGCGCGATCACTATAACGCTCGCGATGCGTTTGGGTCATCACGCGCATATCGCGTTCACTCTACTTTCACCTCAAGTCTCGGTGAGATATCAAATTTGAAAATCTTGATTCCAGTCTTCGTTCACTTTAGATACTCCTTTGATTTCGGTACTCACCCTAGAATATTTTTTTTTTAAATACTCATTATTAGTAAATTTTTCGCTATATACATACATTTGTGACTATTGTCACCTGTTTAAAAAAAATAATTTCCTGTTAAATTATTTTTTGCATTTTACCTGAAAAATTTCTCATAGCTCCTAGACCCTATACATTTAGTTTAAATTTTTAAAATTGTTTACCTCTGGAACGAACTACTCTAGAAAGTTGAAATTTGGTACATATATTATACCTGTATACAAAATAAATTACCAGTTGTTTCTGGAGATGGGTGCAAAAAATAGTACAAATATATCAAAAATGATATCCCGTAGTTATTATAAAGGGTTATTCAATCGGGACATAACAATTTTGTATTTAAATAAAATACAGAATAATTGAGATAATTTCCAAACGTTACTCGTTCTTTAACTTCCCATGATAAAAATGTAAACCTTGACTGACGTTTTGACATTGACAGACCAGCAAAAAAGTTTAAGGGTGCGTTTGTATTAAAATACAAAATTGTTATGTACCTATTGAATAACCCTTTATATCAAGATTTCTAGTTGATATACTCGTAAGTAATTAGTGTTTTCATAATGGGACTGATGTTAACACATCGCAATGATAAAGTTGTGGCGGACTTATTTTTGACCGCTTTTTTTTAAATAATTCCTTAAATTTATATGGGAAACTCCAATGACTGCCAAAACAACGATTTTCCCTGTTAAAATTTTTGAAAAGAACAAAGCTAATAAAATTTTATTTAATTATTTTACTGCAACACCAATCATTAACACAAGCACTTATCGCACTTAAACATGACGATACAATAATTCGTTTCCGGTTATATAATGATGATATCAACAAAACATGATTAATGTCTGATTATCGCGAACGACACGCTTGAATTACGGATATACACGTAAAAGGAGGGTTTAATATGAATTTAATGATTTAATGGATTTCGAATCGAAAGTGAATACGCGTCTACCGACGCAGCCTACATGCATCAAAATCGAATTAGTCGCAATGATCGCACGGATCTCGACTAAGTCGTCGGATCTGACCAGAGTACAGAGTTAATAAAACTCGACTATATTTTATAATATACGACTGCGATATTGCATATTGCAGCTTAGTGCCTATGTCATGAGTGAGGCATATTAAATTATTATTTTATTTGTTTCTTTTTTTTTTGTATCATTATTTTCCCTCGCTTTATTCAGGTAGCAATGCAACGATCAATTATCCAATTGAATTGTTATTGGTGGCATAGAGCCAGGGTATTACTTATGCGAAACGTTTGTATTTTGATGCGCGCAATTGATCTAAAATGCAAGTTTCCAGCAGATATGCGGTATTTTAAATTGAAACTAATAGAAAGGATGCAAATTGCTTCCTTTTTCGCATAGAGCAAATCATTCGGAAACATTATGAATCAATTTAGAGATTTTCTTTGTGAAAAGTTTTTATTATGACGACTATACGAAATCGTATAGCCTCAATTGTAGCTAATTACCGTGTCAGGTTCAAATCTATTTAAGTCTGACGATAGTTTCGATCGCGGATCATAAATCCGCTGAAATAATGAAAATTTATGTTAATGAAACCGTATTAGTTCTCTAGAGATAATCAGAGGTAATCGAGGTACGCAATTAAGCGTGTTGAGAATATTACAATAAAAAGATTGCATAAGGCTCGAGTATAATGCCCACCTAGGTACCTATTATAAGATAATCGTACTTATGTGTACGCAAGAAACCACGATGATATGCTATTAAGGGCTTAGCAAGAACCCTTTTCTGACGTTTTTATCTCTATCCGCTGCTTATTATTACACAATTGTGCTAAGTGCCAGTTTCAGATATCTTTTCTTCTGAAATACAAAGCCCTAAAATTAAGCAATACCGGATTAGGAGAAAGATAAAACTACATACTGCTTTTGTATTATTTACAATTTTGTATTTACTGTTGAGATTTATTCTAGTCGAATAATCACAGATTATAAACTTCTCTTGGATCTTTTAAAGAACCCGGGGCTCCTACTTTTTAGATATTGTGCAAATATCTGTTTTAAAAAATTTTTTAAATAATGCTAATTAACAATTTATTTATTAAAATTTTAAAATAGACAAGATATTAATTCCAATATTAATCTTTATTTGTACTTTTATTAATCGACTTCTATCGTATAATTTGAAGAAAAAAACCATGCGCGTAAATTCTTATATTTTTACGTACCTATTAGGAGTAGTAAACCCTAAAAAATTCCGTTTCTTCGCCTAACTCCGTACTTTTTACAGGTTTACTTATTAACCCCTTTATATTTTTTTGGGGTAATATTTAAGGAAGCAATAATTGTAAGGAGGAGTTAGGAGAAGAATTTAGGCATCATATTCTAATTTCTATAGGTATTGTAGAAAGTTAATAGTTTGAACAGGGCCATTTTTTAAAACTGGTTGACATCAAGGGCGCCTATTCTTACTCCTAATTCGAACAATAATACATGTTACAAAATTATAATAGAATTTTCCAACCAAATGTGGCTCCAGTATTTTGCAATTCCGATCCAATGTAAAATGTTTGGTATATTCTTCTGGTTTTTACAAATCGCTGGTTTAAATCCAGCTCGACGGACCAACAAATGTGCATTTCTGTTCCAAAAAAAAATATTTTTTGGCGATCTCAACACAGCAGTCTGCCATAAGCAAATTTGTTTCGTATTACGTGCTTTCGTAATTTCTCGAGTAACTATGAAGGTACTCGTATCGCCATAAACCACTATTGCGAGGGAGTAGGTAAAAGTGTTTGAAGTTAAAACATCAATAATTATTGATCTCAAGAAAGGTTTACACTAGGAAGTTAAAACTGAAAAATAACATTATATGTCGATGTAGTAAAATGTGAATGCATAAGCGTACGAAAATTGGTGCTACACAAAATGTCCGGAATCGAGACTTTTTTAATTTCACGCTTAAAGCTAGAGCGATGAAACTTAGCCGTTATATTCAGAAACACTAGTTCTGAAGGTGTTTCAAAAATAACACATGGGACCATTTGACCCAAAAAAACTAGAACTACCAAAACCAAAAATTTTCTGTATCGCACAAATGACACTATTCGTAGATGTAGAAATATAATATTTAGACCACTATCTGAAAAATGCTCGACGTGGAATTTTGAAGTAGGAAAAAAATTAGTTTTTCGGCGATCGCATTAAAATACTATAGAAATAAAAACAATTTTGCTACCTCATCAGACCTCAGAGATTTCACGGAATTTCTGAAAACGGGTTGAATTAACAAAAAAATTTAAATTGATTTTTAGGTGATTATATAAAATGCTCGTAGAAGTACTCGTAAAAACCAATTTGAAATTTCATCAGACCAAAGATATATGACCTAAGATATATACAACTGTTTTATACCCTCTTAGTTGTTGAATGGTGAAAAGGCGTGAAAACGGGGTTTCGGTGATTATTTAGAAAGTCCCGCATAAGTAAAAGATTATACAATATCTAATCAGACCTAAGAGATATAAAGAAATTCGTAAAAATAAATAAAAGAAATAATCCAGAAATCACTTTCTGGCATTTTCTGAAGAACTCGTAAAAATAAAATTTGTTCAATATTGCAGATGAGCTAAGAGAAATAATAAATTCGTAAAAATATGTGCATCCCATTTTCATTGACTATTTTGCCCCAATTCTGTTCCGGAGCGGATCCTTCTTGACACATGCTTAACTCAAAACTTTGTATTCATACAGATAAAGTTTTTAGTAAGATTTTTTAGGTGAAAGCTGCGGGTTTCACATTTCGAAAAAATTAAAAAATTATTAGTTAAGAAATCTTAGATAAACGCGTTTTAATTTAAACTTTCCAATGGTTTCTTAATTTTTTTTATGATTAAATTGATTACTCGAAATTAATTCAGTAGTATGACACACCATTGTAACGATGGATTCAATTTATTTCAAATAATCCTAGAAGCATAGACTTCTATTGAGTATTTTTGAAGATTTCAGCAGTTAAATGCACCACTTCCTGAAAATGCAAAGAAAGTATTAAACGGGCCCTATTTCCGGTAAAGAATCATTTCCGAACACTTCGCTAGAACAATTTTTCGTATATTCAGCAACTTGCTGTATTATTTTATTGTATTGACTCTGAATCAAGACTTCATTTATTTAGTATACAAAGATTGTTTGCTTAGTTTTTCGCAAAATCATTTCGCTCTTTTTTATCCTCTAATCTTCGAGCGTTTCCTAACAATTTTTGTAACATACCTTACTAAATCTAAAGGTGGCGTCATTTTGACCACTGATGCTTTTAAGTTATTGTCGTTACTCATTAGCATAGTCTAACATTAGTCGCACTTTCGCTTGTCTTCTACCAAAATTTACATAGGTTAAGATTATTCAGTCGTGCGTCGTGCCACCTTAACACCGGGGTCATACCTGTCCAGATGAAAGTTACCCTTACTCAAGCGATCGTCGATCGTGTACCAGCCAAAACAAAACAAACATATGTTTCCTATTATTTCTGCCCATTAAACATTTTAATTTACAAATTTTACATAGAAATCAGTAATTAATATGCAAATCAGACGTGATCGGCTCATTTCCGTTCGAAATGTCGACTGAAGTCGATACTTGAGATTGAAAATTGCATATTATAAGATTACGAGAAACAGAAACTCAATGACCGTAGAAAATAAAAATAATCTCATGTTCATATATGCGCCGCGATCGTTATAATTCCATATGATCCGCCGCGATCGGCATTATCAACTGTGCGGTGTAATTGTAAACACGAATTGCGGCAAGATGTTGCCTTTCTTATGTTCAACATCGGTATAAATTCCGCCATTCTGCAGTCAACATTCAAAGTATATCCGTATGTCATATTAAAAAGGAAAAGAAGCAAGATCAAGAGTTTACTATAGTAGCCATCCTAGGCTCAAGACACTTCTACAGTTGTGGTATCGAAGAAAGTTTTAAGATTGTGTACTTCTTCTGGTCTGAGTAAAGTGTCTGATTTCAATGTACCACTAAACCGCATACAAGATTTCCCTGTTGTTGGTACCCGCTATTACGCGCGATCATTACGCTATTTAGCATGTTCGCTCACACAAAATGAAATGAATTGTTCGACGCCAACAACCGATTCGACTGATAAAATATTGTTGCTTTTTTTTTGTATTCGCTATGACTTTCTTTACAATATGATCGATCGTGTGTTGGCTATCAATTCAATAAGATGCTGCGCGATCCCCTTTAGCCCTGCGGATATTTCGAAAAAAAAACAATAAAAAAGGTGATCTTCATTGTTGTTAATGCTGAGAACTCTTCCACTTTATCGATAATAAAGTTTCGCTTGTTTCTTCCTATCGTTCAAAGCCTATTTAGTTAAATTAGAAATCTCCATTTGTTGAACGATCTACGATCTGCCCTAGTGTATAAAATCGTGGTTACTGCTATTTGCCCCATAGCCAACATTAACCGAGTTTGTTTCTCATAAGGATTGAAGCCGAACACTGAAATCGCTCCGATCATAATTTACAATTACAGAGCTAAGCTCTAAAAACAAATCGGAGACTATTATTTATTGTTTATGCTATCGATATGTTAAGTTCTTTTTGCTCGCTTAGATTTGTTTGTAATAAAAATTGTGAAATTTCGATCGCATAGAGCAATGTAAGTTTGAAATCAATGGCAATAGCAATAAGCACTAAGATGGGTTTGAGAGATAAAAATAAATGTTGGTAGTTGTTTGGTTGGTTTGATTATTTCAACAATGATAAGTTTATAGTAAGATCGTGGGTCTTATCACCTTTGATCTAAAAATGAAATAAAAATAAAACAGTGCCTAGGTAGGAGCTTTTTGCTGACCTATGCACCAAAGAGGTCATACAAGAGCAGAAGAGGGTATTCGAATTGGTGCGAAGGTTTCCAACGTCTTAATCAATCACCGATGAACACGGCACTAATTGATTGATTTTGTTTTATTTACAATTTTCTCGTACGTTCTTCCAAAATAGAATCAACTTACGCATAGTTGATAGTTAAATCCGTTTTAACTGCAAGATCTTTGGTTTTATCGGCAAGATCTTAGGCCTATAATGTTCTAAACCAATTAGTATTTAAAAATGTGTCGACAAAACCGCGATTTCTAAAGAGTATATTCTTCAAAACATCTAGTTCAGTAGCAGAAACTATGCCATAGTTAGTGCTTTCCTATAAAAAAAAACTGAAAAATGTCGTAAGCGAAGGACTCAATTTTGGCCTAGTTCGATTCTAAATTCCAACTGAAGAAAACATACAACAAATTAAACCAGCAATATTAAAGCCTTCCATAAGACAGTAGCAATTCGACACGACGTCTTCTAAATTATAACCAAATCCGAACGAAGATATCTAAAAGTTCTTAAAGAATCTTTGAGTCCTGATGGAAGCTAAAATGCAGGATATTTTTCCAAACAGATTCATACACCGAAATGAAAAAAACCCAACCGTTTCTCTCCACCCAAGTTATTTCTATTATTCAAAATGATCCAAACGAAGCATTTAAATATTCAAAAAGGATTTCCTCTGATCCCCATACTTCATATCACTTGATCCATTTATTGGGTAACGTACTCCCGCCCGTTAAAAACTCCACAAATCTAGTAGAAATTAAAAAAACAAAATTGAAATAAGTCCTGTTCAGAAAAATATCGAACATAAAAATTAAATGTAAGAAAGACACACAAACAACTTTCTAGTACATATCTAAATATGACCAAACCGTCGCCCAAATAACTTATAAGTTATATTTCTTTCCACAAAGTTACTTTAATTAAATTTTAGTCAAAAGAAGTTGTCCAAATTACTATTTAGTCGTTTTTGTAACCAGGAAGTTTATCAAATAAATTTGTTAAATTTGCCCCAGTAGCTTTTTCGTTTTTACCGCCAAAACGTTGCTATTGTTGTAGATACGACAAAAATTTACTTCCTATAGTACGATTTCGAATATTTCTAAGATTTCTTTTGATTTTTCGCGGTAGTATTATCCTTTTAAAAAAAACTTATAAATAATAAAAAAAAACGTGGAATTTTTTTAATTATGCGATTTACATTCGATTCACTTTGCCGGCTTAAAATATTCCTTTCCGGCTGTTTAAAACTTTATTTTTAGAAAGAATACGTCGTTCCGACTAACCCGCGATTACTTTAAATTTATATTAACCAGTGCCAATGTTGCACAACGAAAGCAATACAACTTCTCAGTCATTTTATTCTAGTTTTATAAATGTTAAGTCGGACCGACGTCGGTACGACGTTTTAGTTATAAAGTCGGTAGTTTTTTTTCTTATCTCAATTTTTAGAAAGAATACTGTAGAAAATTGTAGCAGGGCAACAGCTTCAAATTTCCCTTTATTGAGTGCCAATGACTTTTTAAAAAATGGTCAAAATCGCGAGTATTTCATTGCGAGTTACAAAAAAAATTTGTATGAAATCCTTAACTCGTTTTCAATAATTAACGTTCACGCCAGCGGTTTTCAGAGTAATGATGTTAATAACCTTAAAGTATATCATATGATTGACTTAAATGTGATTTTTTAGGGATTTAATGACCAACTGTAATTTTCGGAGGTACTTTTCGTTTCCAAAAAGTTAAAATTGAATAAAACAAAAGTTTCTACTTAAGACGTCGCACCGACGTCGTCGTAACGAATTAATATTTGGAAAACTCGATTTGAACAACTAACGACGTCGGATCGATGTCGGCACTGTTCATTATAACTTCAAAGATGTCTTGTGTTATTTGGGCAACAGTTTATACCATTTCATACTGCATAAAATGATCATGGTCCTTACCGTGCGTCTATACTGGAAATTTATCTGGCAATGGGAATGGCAATATTTCCATTGCGTTAAATGTCAAATCGTAATGAGTGGGCATTTAATTGCCAGGCAATTTTCATTTCAACGATTGAATTCGAAGTGGCAAGTTCTGAAGCAAAGCAAAATGCCGGACTTTGCATCAAAAAAAATCCATTGATAAGTTCAATAGTTTTCTCTTTAGATAACTTATTTTCAGCAATTTCGCGATCAAAGCAAAAAAAAACCTTATTCCTACCTGTTGACAAGCGACGCTCCCTTATGTCAAACGATGCATTTTCTGGCAATATTGCTTTCAAAATTGACAAGGTAATGATTGCCATGGCAATGTTGAGAGCAATATTGCCATATGGGTTTGATGCCTCTACACTGTCAATTTGTGTATGGCAATATTGCCGTTGTCATTGCCATTGCCAGATAAGTTGCCAGTGTAGGCGCAGGGTTACCATGTAGCACCGAACAATCAGCAACAATACAGGTGCAAGATCCTCGTTGTACCTGGACAGAGCGAATTGTAACCGCGAAAGTAATTAAAAGTTAAATGAGCAAATCATAATATAATTATTTTTCTGTATCAACTTAATCAGTATACAACAGCGCATTGCTTCATATTTTTTTAAATTCCCAATCATGGCAAGGGCCGTAAATTTTTTCAATTAATTTACATCCCCATTAAACTTTTGCGATTTTATGAGGCCAATATTTCAACTCGTTTCTTTAAAGACCCAGTTTACTCTAGTTCCATAACCAATCATAAAACTAAAGAAGACACAATAAAATGATGACAATCAAACCATGTCATCTACGAAATGACAATAGTAATGTTATGAAAGTAAACACAACAAATTGTTGATAATATCAATTTAGCGGCTCTAGTCGGTTTGCTCTTCCTCGAAAGTTAAGTGGGTTATTATTCGGCGTAAAGAGGTCACCACACCAATCATATGTACATTCAACGTAAACGCTTTCAGCGTAATTTCTTGCGATTTCCTTAGCTGTAAAAGGCAATTCCTGTTAGACTTTAATTGCGCTTCACCACAAAAATACAAAAGGTTATGCCATCATTGTAATACCTTGACCTCGACGGCGTTCGCAAAGCCTCAGGAAAATAAGCAAATTATAGTTGACCCCAGGTATTCAATATGCGCGACAACATAAACCCAAGGAATATTCAACCAGGTGCAACGTACCTATCTGATGGGCACCATGATCCATGACTCATTAAATGCATCACTGCGCATCAACATCAACATCATCATTTAGTTCAACTCTAATAATTTCTGTCAACAATGTTGTCTGTAGATGAAGACAGACCGCAAAAGAAGTAACTCGTCCAGGTTGCATCTTATTCCGATGCATTTTCCTACGTTATGCCGTTAACGTCGGGTCATTCTCCTCTTCTAATGCAACTTTTACTTTGCAGTTTTTGCACAATTTATTCTCAAGACAATATGATGGCAGTATGGCGAGTGCACACTATTCGATAGTACGTACTTGAAGAACGAGTTACAATCTGGTATCCTTCATGCACTCGCACTAGCACTATCTAAGCCCGAACATACCTTTAGATACTTTAGAGTAAAAATTCTTGAATTATGTCTTCGGTTGCACTGCAAAATACCGTGTACCATTTTTAAGCATTTAATTTAAGTCAAAAAAATAAAAAGTTGTCGTGGGGTTTTTTCATGTCGCGCCGATCGTACAAAAATCCAGGTCAGCTCAATTAACATTTCGAAGATGACTTTGTTCAGTTTTTTGCCTGAAATTCTTATCTTTTGGAAGGTAACGCGTTTCGGGGTTAGGTATTTTGATCTTTAGAGCTACTGCTAAGTGGTTACGTATTTTTCTGCATCATCCTCCAAGTTGTATTATCTTTGGATGATCATCGGGCGCCGACAAAGTTCTGTTTTGCTCCAAGCCTCATTATAGTGCCATTACCTGTCTTCGTGTCGAGGTGAGAAAAAATGAACGGTGAGTTGCCTGACGGCGGGGCTGGGCTGGTACAGAAATTAATTTCATATGTGTTATGGCACTTAATGTATGGCATAGAATACAATTGGAGCTGAAACTATTAGCAACCTTGAAGGTGTAACGGATTTCAAACACTGTCTACGATGTTGTTGTTGAAATAACAAATCATGCTTCATTTTTGCTGTTTACGAGTATTTTGCGATTTCTAAGTCACAGCTTCAATTAGATGTAATTTACAGTTTTCATTTATTTTTTTATTATCGCGGTTGAACAAATAATTTCAAATAAGACACCACCGTTCCAACTAACACGCGATTACTTTAAATTTATAGTAACCAGCGCCAATGTTGCACCACGAAACAAATACAACTTCTCAGTCATTTTATTCGAGTTTTATAAATGTAAGTCGAACCGACGTCGGTACGACGTTTTAGTTATAAAGTCGTTAGTTTTTTCTTATCCCAATTTTAATATGTGTATCGGTCATATGACCTCTTATTGACAAAAAAGAAGTTCTGGTCATTAAATATCTAAAAAAAAAATTTTAACTAATTTTCTGTTTATGAAAGTTAACTTCTTACGTAAAAACTTAAATTCAAATTCAAATTCGTCTTTATTTTGCCTAGTCTGTATAAATTTCAGTGTAAGTTTCTGATAAAGTTACTTTAGAACTATTGAATATCTGTACCCATTTCAACTAATGTTTTATGTATTTGTCGTAAGACGTGGGAGTTGGTGTGATTAGTACTAAATAAAATAAAAATAACTAAATAAAACTTACTTTTAATTGAAACATGTACCCACTAAAAAATATTGCAAACTAAAACAAAATTGAAATTAAAACTTAAAAGTTAAAAAAAATTCAAAATTAAGTAAAACCTTAACCTTTAAATAAATTGAAATATCTGAAATTCATAAAACTTAAGACTAAAGCTAATGAATTTAAGTTTTGTTTACTGAAATTTTTCATTTTAAATAAATAAAAAAATAAATAAAATTAAATACTACTACGTTTTTAACTAAATAAAACTCAAATATATAAAGTGCTTAAGCCAAATTAATTCCATTAAAATGAGAAACCAAAAACTAACTGAAGCTTAAAATTGTATTAAACTTAAATTAAAAAGAAATTAAAACCCGAAGCTAAATAAAAACCGCAAAAAGTAATTAAAATTAGTCCCTAAGATCGGAATACAGCTTAAAATAAAAAAAAATAACCTAAAAACTAAATAAGCACTTAAAATAAAACTACAATAAATAAAACTTACTAAAAATTAAATCAAATTTCATAAAAATGATTGCCATCACTCAGTAAATAAAATTAAAATTATTGCATATAAATTAGAATCCATCTAAATAAATCTTAATATTGTTGCGAGCTAGGGGTTCGTCGGGATTTCAAGTAAAACACAATTCGGTTAAAATAAAAATAAGTGATTATTTATTAAATCGCACTTTAAATTCTATTCGCACAATAATTCGCACTGTATGGCAATACCGCCCGCTTATACCATATATCGCTTGACTCGTTCACTTTCGTTCTCTCTCAACACGGTCGCGTATACACGCTGGCTGTCACAGTCGACGTAATAAAAATTACTGTGTCTTCGCTGAGAGCTTCACCTGCTTATATACTTAGCCAGTTGCAGTCTAGGATGTACTTGAATGTTCGATGAGTGTGGATTGTTCTAGAAAGCTTTAGAGCTTTCGATTTTGATCTTCGTTCAGTGGTTTATGTACAGGGTTCTAGTACATTGGAGAGCATTCGATAAGAAGGGAGATTGTTTCGCCTTATCTTCAGCTAGGTTTCTGATTGGGTTATTTTGCAACTAGGTATTCGGTTGTTGTTGTTGTTGTTTTCATTATGTGAAACGATCAAGTTGCACGGTTGCGCGGTTGCCAGGCTTACACGTAACAATATTAAATATTATGATTTAATATTGTTAATAATATTAATATTAAATTAAACCGCCTCCACACTAAAATTAAATTAGAACCTAAAAACTGGATAAAAATAGTAGAAATTTAAAACGATTTAAAAAATATATCAAATCTAAAATTAAACCCGAAATCTAAACAAAATTTAAAATTAAGCCATAAATATAAAACAAAGAAGAAACTCATTTTAAAACAAAAATTGAAACCCAGTAACTAAAGAAAACTTAACGATCCACTCAGTCTATTCGATTTTTCAATATCTGAAAAGGGAATAATGCGCTATGAGGGTTCAAATACGTTTTCATACGGTGAACGAATATTCGGTAATTTATTGTTGTAGCTTTTTTCAAAAATTGACTATCACCACAAAGTGAGATGTCAGAAATTAGTAGAATATAAATAAAAAAAAAATTAAGATTTTTGAGCATCAAAATCCGTGCGAAGTTAGGATAAATTTTCTCGCTAAAGAATTTTTTTAGGTTGGTGTGAATTTCTGAGGGCCGCAGAGGTTAAATAGGGAACAACAGTTCGCGCCCCAAAATCTTATATTTAAATCTTGTATTTTCAAAAAAAAACAACAAAAATATTCTATTATTTGGGAAATCGGTTTTCGTAATGTTTCGATATCCACCCCCCAAGGGGATGAAAAAATGTTAATTTTTCCACGAATTCCATATTTATTAAGTCTGGCGAGCTTTCGAATTAGTTTTTTAATTCAACGAGTTTTTATATAAAGATCTAAAATTATTTTCAATATATTCGCATATTCAGCCCTTCAGAGTCAAAAGGAGTTGGATGTGTTTTCACGAATTCCGCCAAATCTCTTAGGTCTACACCTTTTTTTACTTCAATTTCTTTATTTGGTGGTGCAGACTGCAAAAGGTATGAAATTGGTTCTTATATGGAGCTATTCTAGTGATACATTTCGCCCCAAAAAAATGTTGATTGGGGTATTAAGGAACGAGGATGTTTTTTCCTGCTATGACTGCGATTTTTTCCGGAAAATTTGTAATGCTGATTAAAGCAAACAAGAAACATTAATGTATTTTGTTTAATGTCACCTGTAAGTACATTGCTACAATTTTTAAATGAAGCATAAGTGAAATGTATAAAAACTTCATTACAAAATGTGCACTCTCAGAAAATCCATTGATTCTCTCTATCATGCATATAGTGTAGATTATAAAATAATCTACACTATATGCATTCACGCGCTAGTCAATTTAATTTAGTTTAGTTTAGCCTAGTTTTAAGTAATTTTAAGGCACCAATAAGGTTTTTGTTGTTCCAATTTTCCGTATGCAAATTAAACACTAATCACAAATAGCTTCAATTTATGCACAAAAGAAACACTTTGAATTACTATGGCTGAAAAGATATGCGATCTGAGCACCAAATCAACAGAAATATTGTACAAATACTTTTATAAATATTTATTGGAACGAAATAAACATCTATCTTTCTATCTATCTAAGTGAAATGTATATCCGTTTAATTGCATTAAATAGCCATCATCATCAATGGCGCGACAGCTCAAATCGGGCTCTGGCCTTCTGAATCGTCGCCTCCAATCGTCTCGATGCAAAGACCGCGTCCTACGGCTGCTAATTTTTAAGATGTCTATTTTCATCTACCGAGTCTTCCTATCGTTTGCGTGGTTTGCCTACTGTCCTGTTACCACTCGTTTTGACTTTAATGGCACGTTTGGGGATTCTGAGGATTAAATAGCAAGGATATTTGAAATTTGGAAAAAAAATCACTAAAAAAAACTATAATCCTGTCCTGTAGTGTAAAATTGTGGTTATTTATGAAACAACGTGTACAAATTGCTGCTATGTCATAGACAGACATACTCTTTAGTATTATTAATAATTTTTCAATGCTGTAATATTTCTTTGGAATTACTCGTTAGGTGAGCGACTTTATGCAACTGCAATGTATCTGTAAGATCTCATTTGAACGGAAATGACTGCGGTTGAGTACATCCGTTGAAAATGAAACTGAAATGTGAGAACAACCGATCAAACACCTCGGAAGTATCACAAAACAGAGAATAAAGACACATACGACAAACCAAAGACACCAGACCAGAAGACGTTAAAAAGTCCGACCGTAACCGGCAAGTACATTATCCAACTTACTTAAATTACTGGCAGACTGGCACGATCAATGATCCTCCGGCAGATTTGCATAGACTAGACGAAGCAAAATCGTATGTGAACGACTAGTTACTTCCATTTCAGTAATCACACGTAATAATTAATTGTGCATACATTAAATTGAACGAAAGTAAGAATTCTGTTGAAAACGATCACTGATCAGAATAGTAAACGAAGTACGATCCAGCGAGATCGACACAGGTGTTTAGTTGCCACAACGACACCCCGTATAAGGTACAGATCACTTCCCACTTTAAATTGCTTTCAATTATGGATGGTGCCTGATAGTATGTCACCCGAGGCGCACTCACGTCAGTGTTGTACACAACAAATAATTGTCATCATTGTTGTTCAAACTTGGAAAATTTAGTAAATAATTGCCTTTGTTGATATTGGAGCTTACTAGCCCCAAATGCGCACACAACAGTACAGGTAAAATTCGATGGGTTGAAAATTGTTACGCCAAACGAATGTAAAGTAGTTTTGTTACACAAATTTCTTTGATATTTTTAAGCTCCTGTTTGATAACAAAATTTGGTATTCAGTAATTATATTTGAACGGCGCTGTAACCATATGCATAATAATTGCGTCTAATGAAAAAATTGAAATTAAGCAACGACTCTTAAATCCTGTAGCCAAAATGATCGTGCCTAGTCTTCAGTTCGATTAATCTATGACTCATTGGAGCTTTTTTTTATAGATTTTAGACACAGGGCTTCTTTTACTGTGGAGTCAGTTGTATCTTTACGCTATAAATACCCCATTTATTGGATACGATATCACGTTTTGCATGCAAAGAGAAGATTTTAGTCACGAAATGTGTAAATATTGCGTAACTATTATAAAATCGATTTGCAAACAATTAGATATTAGACTCTAACTTCTTCAATTCATTTTCAATTGGGTTTAATTTATTGTCACATTAAAACAATTGATTCAATCCCACACCCCCGCAAAAAAAATTAAATTCTCTGTAGGTAAGGGCCAAGCCAGTTTTCTTTGAAGTTCAGAGCTGCCTTATTCTAAAAAGTTGAAACTTGCTTATTCTATATATATATAAGTATAATAGGCTTTTGCAGTTTGTGTGTTTTTCCATTGACGCATAGGTGAGAAATATGTGATCCTTATTTTTATTTATACTACTAGAACTATCTTAAACTATAGTGAATAACATAGGCATAGAAAATTGTGGTGTGGAATACCTCAAGTTTGATTGCAGGTCCATTTTCCGCCCTATAACTTGATGACATTTTTTTCCGTTATTTAAATTACTCATATTAACGTTGTTTTTGCATTTTCAATGTTTTGTTTCCCATAGAATTTTGGTTGTGTACCAATTGTGTCATTTTGACCAGTAACTTTGATCGTTAGAGATACAGCGAGTTTTGAACGCGGCCTCAGTATTATCAACTAAATTTCTGATCTAAAGAATTCGTTTGGGCTTATAGCAAAGTGAAATTGTTATTATTGTTTCCGGTCTCTCCTACCTGAAGCTATTGCGTAATTACATAGGTACGAACAATTTTTGGTTGTTCCGAAATTAACAACATGATTAGCTTGCTGTTTCGAGTCATTTTTTGTGGAAGCAGTAGAGGAATTATTCATTTTTAGTGGAAGGAGTGGAGGAAATATTAATGCACCCAATCTTCTTCTTTAATCTAATCTGCATCATATAATCATTTTAGCTCCATATTCAAATGAATTCTTCTAGTTATCGTGTGAATAAAATGAAAGCATGAAGTTTTTCAGAACTTTTGTATGGCAGTTAGCGGAAAGAGTAAAATCCCGTAGCCTGTTTCTGTTCTTTCCAAGCCAACAAGTACGAAGGAGTCAGTTGTATGAAGTACATATCCTGCTCGAATCTCAGCATGTATATTCATAAATGCTTACTATAGGTGAAGACAAATTGAATTTTACAAAAGCTCTATTTTAGTTTTTAAATGCGGTGCACATGCGAGACTCATAGATGATTCAATTGCAGCCCATCTACATAATTCACTTACGATTAACAAAAAAAGAAGGCACAAAGATTCACGTAAAAATCGTAAGCCAATGTATTCATATACGTATGTGGGTTAATCGTTACTGATTCATTTGCGATGCTTGATAGCTGGGTTTGTCAAATATTCCAAAATTTAATTTTGGACATTTTTATATTTATGTATTCACGGTTTGCCTTTTAATCGTTCGTATTCTATAATTGAAGGGCTTAGATCAACAAGGGGTCAACTAATTTTTCCATCAACAGAGAAAACTTGTCTTTTCTGGCCTTTTATTGCATTAAAATTATTTTATTGATTTTTTATGATTTCATTAAAATGAGTAAGGATAGATATTATTAAATCATAAGGAGTTAACTGCATCAGCAGAATTTCATCCGAATGCAATAAGAAGTCAGAACGAAAAAGCCCTCTCATGCATTTAAAAAATAGTTGACCGCTTATTACACCAAGGGCTTCAATTTATGTATAGGTATTTTGCTTATTAATGTACTAAGCCCCTCCTGTGGGTCTAAACTTGATAATTTAAGTTAAAAAAGGTAATAAAACCAAAATTTGGTTATAGAATAGGGAGGATTATCCTCTCTTCTTTTATACTATACAAGTGCTTTTCAAATATTGCCAAAAGAAAAATCCCGGTTTAAAATGGTGCTTAAAGTAAAATATTTTTTTTTTAAATTAAGTAGGACTTACCGACTCGTTTCAAAACCGTTGTAAATATAAATTGTCATAAGCCCGCATTTTCCCAGCTCTTTAAATGGAAATTCCAAGAATATCAAAACCCTTTCCATTTAAAAATCAAACCGTCACACCTATTTGAAACGAATATATTTTAACCCAAATTTTGGCAAGTTTGTCAAAACGGGACAATTTTGATCTAAAAATGACTACCTGTACATCTTATAAAAGGATCAACATATAGCAGAGAAAATTATTCAGTTTGTAGCAGTGAGCGGACTAACTTCAATTCGATAAACTCAAAGAATATAAAAAAAAAATGTCTCAAAACCACTCGTACGTTCAAGTTATTGAAAACGATATTCAAATTGATTTGGATAGGATTTTAGTTCGTATGAGAGAGGAAATTTCGCAGTCACTACAACGAATTTCGGCTAAGTACAGAGAAGCTGATGATAACTCCTTAAATGCAACTAGACATTATCTTGAAGAGTTGGAGATATCTTCAGAAGAAAACACCGAAAAAAAGGATGTCACGGATGCCGATCCTGAAGATGAACCAGAGTCCGAAGAAACTTCAACCGAAAATATTACAGAAAATTGTAAAAACCCGATTTACACCGAAACTATTGTTGAATTCAAACCGATTTTTGGACAAATGAAGCAGAAAGCTGTAGAAAGTGAAAATCACTCGTCAATTAGGAACGTTACGTTCGCTGTAATGGGACGTCGTTTTAAAGCCGCTACAACATGTATGATAAATCGATTGACTTCTTGTTTTAACAAATGTTATAAATAAGATGTTAAGTTCGATTATATGACGAATCAATCACCATTTTATCCAATCGACCATTGATTGTGTTATTCTAATTTTGAACCACTTTTGGTATCCAAAAGGCCAACATTGTAAGATATTTTTTCAATAAAATTTTGTCAGTATCAAAATTATTATTTTCGTTCCGAATTAAAATACATTACTGTATTTAAAGATCTTTTTCTTATAACTTCGCATAGTTCGCAGTATAAGAAAATCAAAAAATCTTGCCGGTAGCTAAAAGCGACAAAAAGAATATCTAAAAAAAGAATCTCACCTTCTCCTTTTCGACTTCAATAGTTTTGCGACAACAGACAAAGTCAACGAGAAAAACCAACGTCTGTAAAGTCGGCCCAGCTTGTTTCAAAATTTCAAAAAATTAGAGGAGCTCACAATTACAGATTAACCTTCCTAAAAATAAGGGATTTTTCCAAAAGGATATTTTACGTAAGTAACAAAATTTGTGAATTTGTTACTTTCTCCGGTCAAGTTGAAGTTCAAAATTCGATTAAAATTTGCATCTTTGATCAAAATCTCAACAAAAAGAAAAATGTCAATAATTCAGAAGTAACCCCGCAAGCAAGAAATCACCTCGGAGCTACTTTAAGTACATTGTGTGCTACTTAAAACACGGTTAATCTAAAGTCAATATTTTTACAAATAAAAGTATAGATACTCGTAGCTTACAGCACCAACATACAAAATAACAAGATGTAAGTACGCAAATATCACACATCGTACAAAATTTCTCCGTGAAAGTAAATTAACTGACTGAAAAATTATCGGGCTTACAGCTCTGAGCTATGATCAAAAAAAAATATATATATATATCTGAAACAATACGAACAAGCCGGTATAAATTCTGCAAATGACCTTGTTTCGGCGTATGTCAATGTTAACCAGGAGGGGCTTGGTTTTCCAGGCAAAAGCGCACTAAATTTTTTTTTGCTGATTAAGTTGCTGGCGTTATGCCAAGTATTAAAAAATTAAAAAGATACCGAGTATCTATTTATGTATGTCAAAAGATATCTGGGCTACATCAGTTGGGAGCACAGTCGGATCTAGTCATGCATGGTGTGTGTACTTCCGAATGACTCTGTACTATAATACGGGACAGTTACGAGTACGCATTCAGTCCTTAAGTGAATTTCACACTAATTAACATCTTGTTCGACAAGAGGGACAGATCTCTGTCGGTTAATCTAATCCCCTACTAACCGACATGTTTCATCAAATTTAAGGCAGATTTAATGCTATTAAATCTTTTCATGTCGGATTAATTTTATGAGCTATCACATGGCACGGCAACGACTTTTTGAAGGCGTTTATATGGAGTTTTGTGATGCCGGTTACTACGACACCGGAAACAATCAAGTAAGAAACACCATAAAGACGTAACTAACTACTTGGCAATGAGAGAAAGGTTGTGACTTTCAGATGTCTAACAAATTAGTGTATTCTGTATTGGTTATGGATAATGATTGACCTTAAAAGTCTCTATACTAACTACTTTATTTATTTGAAGAAAGTGAAAGTAAAGTAGGTATCAGGAAGGCTCCTTTCTTATGTCTCGACATTTTTGTCTTCCGTATTTTGTCATTGAGCCATTCAACCTTTTCGAGTTTTGTGGCTTACTTTGACGGACTATTGTATGATGTAGGCATGTATGCAAATAATGAAAACACTTAAAAATTGATATTCAACCCCAAAATCAGTCTGGTCGCAACTTTATTATATTTCGGTGTAAACTCCAGAAAGTAAGTCTCTGAGGTGGCATCTTTGGTTTCACTTGACATTTTTCACGAAATCCGACATATTTCGAATCACGAATTCTGTAATATCTCCAGGATCCGATGAGATATCAAACTGGTAAAATATTTTTTCAAACACTTAGAAATCAGTTTTGTGGATATATTACTCCTATTTGGAGCGTACTCGTAGTTTTTTTCGCTTATCAGTGCCATTGTAAACTACTCTGAAATGCGTCCCGAATTTTCACCCAAAAAAAGGTGGTTTTTCATTATTTTACTTCTTTTTTTCATTGGAGCGAATTATCTGAATCTTCTATCTTATTCACTAATAAGTTTTCGCTGCAGCTCAACGCATTCTAAACTAATCGATACTTGACCAAACGTATAAGTACCTTTTTTTAAGAACATTTTTTTTACTGCGCCTCTATGCAAGAGGAAGTACTTTTACTTTACCTGTTTTTATTCCACATAATTTCTCTCGCCATGGTAAGTAAGCAGAAGTACTTTAAATTAATTTTCTTTCGAAGAAACCTCAAGGGGTTAAGAGATTTTACTTATTAAATACCTAAACAGGACGTGATTTCAGTTCCTTGGGAAGGGGGTGGGAGCTGGGTCAAAATTGTTGTTACTGTACAAATATGAATGCTTGTCGCTATTTGGGTTTGTAAAATGGCAAATATTTCAACTCTTTTTATACTCGCTTGCAGAAACCATTTAAAACTAAAATGAAATGCCTCGCTTCCACCCCACAAATGAAGTGTCTTGTGGGTCATTCCATCAAGAATCGCCAAAGTTGTGACCTTACCATCTCCAATTCTTTTGAAAATTTTTATACTTGACGAACTAGTGAAAAAAATAATTGAAATTCAATTTTTTGTTTCTATCTTATTTTTTTGTTAGCTATAGTATGTTAAAGTTTTCGCAAAAATATTCAAGGAAAAAGGACAAAATCGTTATCCTTGAAAAAAAAGTCAAAGATAATCCCCTTTAAAATAAGCTCTATTTTATTATTCTACGATAAAAAAACCAGAGATATGAATTTTCAAAGAGGACAAAAAAATGAGATAGGAACAAAAAATTTCAAAAGAATCGGAGATGGTAAGATCACAAATTTTGTCCTTTTCGCGATTCTTGATGGAATGACCCTTGTTCTAAATTCAGTATTAAAAAAGGTTAACTTCACAGCTCATCGTATTCTCGAATATAAGCATTAATTTTTAGGGACACTTGAATGGTAATTAGTGGAAGGAGTAGATTCTTTTAGCAATTTTACTTTATTATTTTTTAATAATAAATTATTGTGATCGACCTGAAATTTCAAAAAAATTTGGTACCCAGAAATTTTGTATTTACACGTTTTAAGACTAGTAAACACCAAAAAAGCAAAAAAAAAAAAAAAGTCCGTCTGTCCGCCGTACGCAAAACCGTTTGAAGGTGCGTAGCTCCCAAACCCCTATAGATATTAAGTTGAAATTTTTATGGTAGGTAGAGTGGGTGAACGCCTACGAGTGGCACCTTTTGGAGGGGTGGGAGTGTAAGGGAGAGGAGGGGAAGCGTTTTAGATGAAAAATTTTGGTTTCTAGATCTCAGGAACCGCTTATGCTAGGAGGCTGAAAGTTGGAACTTACGCTTGACGCTAAACGCTTGAAAGCTGGGATTGATACATTCTCAAATCCATATCTCCGATTGATGTCAGATGGCCGAAATTTTGTAGTTGTATTAAAGGATGCTAGGAGATTAAAAAGGGGTTATAATTTTTAAGGGGAGTAGTCAGGTATGGGGGTGAAAAACTTTGAATTACAATATCTTGTGCTAGGAAGATAAAATTTGGTTTCTGTATATATAATTACCAGTGAAGTCCACTGAATGTAAAATTTTTGAGGTGGGAGGTGAAGCGCTGAAGGTGGGGGACAGCCATTTTTCAAAATAAAAATAAATTTTTATATCTCATGAATCGTATCAGATATGATCTTGAAATTTGTACAGGAGCTAGGACCAGTAGACCTCTAAAAAATTTTGAGGGTTTGGGTGTAGGGAGTGAAAGTTGAAACTTAGTATGTATATGTAGAAGTACTACAGGAGTAGATAAAGCAAAAAAAAGTTTAAAATTTTATTGATGTTCAGAGCTGGAGTAATGTGCGTGAAAAGGGGTTTCTCCAACATTTTCGTTATTTTAACCTAAAGAATAACTAGGAGGCTATTTGGAACGTTATTTTTTATGTTATCAGTCGCATAGTGACCTACACCGCATCTCAGTATTAAACACGTTTCGGACTTCTACCCAAAAAATAATAAAGTTGCGTCCAGACTGTTGGCAGATTTTTGTTTCAGCACTAATGATGATAAATAATAGGTAGTGTAGAAAATTTGAACGTCTCAATTTAATGGGTTCTTGGATGATCGTGCAATGTCTTTTCTTTTTGTACTTTTGTATGTAACCTAGTAGAAACAATTGAAAAGTAGTAGTAGTAGAAGTCCATTTTTATTCTTAATCGAAATTAATTCGAGTATCATTTTCACTTCATAGCTCAACAATTTCTTAGAACTCTTGTTCTTGTAGAACGAATGAACACCTGTTTTAAGGGCTTTTGTATGGAAACTCGATTTTCTTCATATTCAGATGTCTAGCTCTTCGTTTTCTCATTTTTTGAAGATTCTTTGAAGGTACTAATATGGCTACTTGAGAGAGAGAGAAAGTCGAAGAAGGTAGTTACGATTGAAGAATTAATTCTGGCCTGTAAGCAACTCATGATTACGTCTTTTCTAGCCATCGACAGAATTTTTACAAATGTGATAGTAAAAGCGATACAATTAGTTCTAGGTCTAGACAGTGTAATCTTGTTCCTAAATTTTTAGATTAGCGCGTGGCTAGTGCGGTTTGCTTAGGAACTTATTTTCTCGGTACTTTCGTTTTTGTTACTAAATGTTCATACAAAAGGATTTATTTTTATACACTCATTGAAATTCAACCGACTAATAAATTGAATTATTTAATAAAATGAACCGGTTCTGTTGTGACATAAACTGATATTAACTAATCTTGTAGCGCAAGTGTGCAAATTGCTGCTATTACCACAAAATGATATGAATAAAGGGGCCTACGCACTCTTTTCATCGTACGAGTATGTGATGAAAACACATATTGAACCGCGGTACCATAGAGGTTCCACATATGCTCTTGTTAAGTGTTTGTTCCGATTGCAAATGGAAACATTCTCATACTTCCTCTCATCTAACTAACTGAACATACCGTGGAGTTGATAGGTTCAATTTTGGTGCAGATGTCTGCATAAGTGAGTTTATGCTTTTGTCGATTTATGAAAAACATGATTTCAGCGTTTAGTAGCTCCTTTTTGGTTCTTTTCTTATACCCATCAGACACTAAAACTTGTTAGGCTAAGTGGGTCTACGTATGTGAAATTTATTACCAACAGGTGAGCATTACACAATTCGAAAATCAATTATGTCTACATGACGAACATTTATGAGTCTGGTCTGTAGAAAAATATTAGGGGCAACCAATATACGGTATTCTACTAGGTCAGGTATTTAATGTACTTAGTGCAGATCTACGGAATACGGTGACATCAATAAAGGGATTTTACTGAAACCCGGGAAGAATTACTAAAAAAATCAAATAAATTTTCTATCTAAGACAACAACCGAATTGGAGCATGCCACTCAAAACAATTCAGGTACCTCGAGAGACGTTTTGCGTCCGACAAAATCGTTGCAAGAACAACCGTAATACAATTCAAATTGATAGCAAATAATGTCGTTCGTACTATTAGACTTTATTTAAATACAACTTTTAAAAACGATGAAATTTTTGCGGCAACATATTTTACATTTTCCTTAAATTTTAAGTGTTTTTCAACGGGCAATAAAGACTCTGGGTCCAAAATTATTGGTCTAATCGGTGCTGATGGTTCTGCTTCTCCGATATAAAAATATGGCGGTTTTTTCAATTTCATTGGTTGCTTGTAGTTTACGATGCTTTCTTCGGTTTTGTTGTTGTTGTCGTCCTTTTCTTCAAAATCGGTGTTGTTTTCGTCAATCGATTGGAAGTCTTCAATCGATTCGTTGGTCCGGATTGAAAGGTTTAAAAGTGAAATTTCCGTTTCGTTGTATACAACTCCTTCAAATCTTTCCGAAATACTGTTCAGAATTCCGGCTAATTCGTTTTGAATTTCGATATCAATTGAATCCATTTTGAAAATAAATTTTGAGTTCTTTACTGGTGAAAATAAATTTTGAGATCTTTACTGGTGAAGAGCTGCAGAACGTTTGATTTTATACGATCCTGGTCCATGCTTTTATAGTAGATCTGTGACTAATAGTTAAATCTAAAAGGGTCCTTAAAATACGAAAATATGTTTTAACCGTTATAAAAATCTTAATTTATCCCATCGTTTTAAGAACGAACTAGGTAAAATCTATTGGCAAGTTATGAATTTAAAAAGATCCTTATTTATGCCAGGTAGTTAAATAAGTTCAGAGGTTTCAGGATTTATGGTATCCTTTTCCCGGATTAAGTACTTAGTGTTTCGACTCTGTAACATTTGAAACACTAAGAATTTCATCTCCAATTAAAATAGTAGTCTGAAAATCTAAGAAAAAGAAAACATACTTTTTTTTTAAAAAATTCATATCACTAGTCATCACGAATTTCACGAGTCTAAATCGCTTCCAAATTACATTACTCAGACCTAGTAAATAAAGTTGGAAAAGAAAGCAATTGACATATCAAAAACAAGACTACAAGAGTACTCTAGATCGACATAAGTACCACTTAATGGGCACGATAAGAAAACCGTATTCGTAGCCCACTTACTCGGCATTTCCTTGCCTCTTTCCAATCTCGAAATTCAACCGCTGACTTCGTAAACGTTAGGCTATTTTTTTTTTATCTTATTAATGTCAAAACGACTTGAACATCAAAAGGTGTTCGATGGACGCTCGACCATTTAAGATAGTTACGGACAACATTTAGATATTAGGAGTACTGTTAGACATGTCTGAAACCGCGGTATACTGCCCACCTTTTGCTCCGATAATGAATGCGTCACGATATAAAAAGCCACAAAATTATAAATCCATTCGCCCACAATCTTCCAGATGCTGGATGTGTTTAATTTCAAGTATCTATAGATTTAGTTATGTCCGCAAAGGTAGTAACATATTGTGCCGGACTGCTGTGGTTTTTTTTTCGTGACCAAAATGACGATTGTTCTTAAAGGTTGGTTACAACCGGTAAAAGATCAACGAATTTCGAAAGAATTATTGCCGGTAATTGTCAAGAGGTAAAGTTGTTTGCTATGGATTGGGGCTTGTTGAAAAGCCTAGTCATATTTATAGCTATCTGCCTTTTAAGTACCTACCAAAAAAAAAAATTGTTGGTATCAAATAACGTATAACATCACACAGCCAGCTTCTATCCATTCAAACATCACATGTTTGTGTTCGTATGTAAAATGATCCTCAGTTTTAAGTAATATCCCAAAAACCGCACAAGACTTCCTCTTTTTAAGATGTTCGCCTGAACAAATGATATTTGATACTTTTTTTCACCAATCATTTTTTTTCCGTAGTGAATCATAATGAGTACTTTTTTTTATGATCGATTGATTTCGAAGTGTTTTCCGTTAAGAGGTCAAACAAAGTTTTTAATTAATGCCCAAAATAACCTAGTCCAACCCACTTTTCAAACTAGCTTTTCCTGTAAAGATTTTTCAACTGCTATAGCCTCAATGATGCA
The DNA here is from genome assembly GCA_951812415.1 of Beris morrisii. Taxonomy (NCBI): domain Eukaryota; kingdom Metazoa; phylum Arthropoda; class Insecta; order Diptera; family Stratiomyidae; genus Beris; species Beris morrisii. The sequence continues at coordinate 11,888,111 of OX638312.1, read as the reverse complement.
GCCAAGGCAGCAGTCAATCACAGTTGGGAACTTCTTGTGCGGGGGTTGTCAACGGCTCATCTGACGCCAAAAATTATAGTTGTAAGTGGTGGTGAACGATCTGAATCCCGATTCACTGCTGCCTCAGTGGCCTGTTGTGTTATCCTCCCTTTTGATAGTTCACTCAGGACGGTTATATGAATAAATTTTAAAATGGGTGAGGAAGTATTGTTCAAAAAGACAAGAGTCTTCTGTGTGCGAGTTCTTCACAAAGGCATAGAATATGATCTGTCTGCAGTTTCTTCATCTTATTCACATAATCTGCAAATATCATCTCGAATCAGTCCAATGGTATGCAAATAGATTTTCAGCTTATAGCATCCTGTTATTACTTCGGTGCGCCCAACCTGATTCCGGTTCGTCTGAAGAAACTCGGAGGTTCGCTTCTTGGAGCAACCTTCCAAGAACCTAGATGCCTCACGGCTGATTGGCTTTCTTTTAGGCCCTGGGCATTGGATAGGACCTTTCAAGAGCGTTATCTAGAACAGCATTGAAAACCCCATGCAATCCTCTATTTCTTTTCCACACTTCAGATATTTTGGAGATGCCGGTAAATCTGCCTCTGTAATTCTGTGAATCCTATCCCAATCTGTCCTCCTAGGATTCCTTGAGGGTTATTTTCTCACTTGCTCGAAGTTAATCTCGAAGAGAATCCAACAGTAATCCCAAAATGACGGTCTATCCGGGACCTTAAATTTTGCAACTCTTAGTGGATTAGAGTTGGTGGTGAGCATAATATCTAATACTTCCCGCCTGTTCCTCACTATGAATGTGGTGCCTGATCCCGTGTTACATTAAAATTAAGAAGTGACTTACCCCTTTCATTGATGTTGATGTCCCCACTGCGTACGGTGTGCGTTCGAATCGCATCCGATAACAAAATCCGAATTGCTACTCCTTGCGAGCTCCCGTATTGTTGTCGCTGCAGTCGCATCGTAAGTAAGCAGAATCGACTTACTTTTTACTCCCTGGAATAACTGGCGTTAAGTCTTCGCCACTGTAATTATTCAACAAAAATGACTTTAGCTCGATTTTTATTAAAAGACATGCCCTAGGTTTACCTTTGCATCTCTTGTAGTATAGCTTGTAACTCAGGAGTTTGAGCCCCTGGATAACAATCTTGCCGTTAACCCATGGTTCTTAAATAAATGCTACCGAGATTCCCTTTTCCGCAAGCAATCGCCACCTTACTGTGGTGAAGGTTGATGTGCATCACCTCAAACATTGATAGGAACCGCCTTCTCGATATCCCTCTTCAGCTGTAATAGTTTAAACATGAACTTGCCCAATCCAAAACGCACCGTACCTTTGCAAAGTTTCAGGCCCAACTCCTGCTTTGATCACTTTTCAGCTGTTCGCCTTTAGATCATTGTTCTGGAATTTCAGAAGGTTCAGAACTTTCTCCTATTCTAGGAATGGTCTTCGTATCCAGCCACTAAAAATGCGAAGCCGAACATCAGAAAATAACTAGAATAAATTCAATTATAAACCAAACATTTTCCAAACAAAAAAAAAATTACCGTTTATTTCTCTTCTCTTTCAGGATGTCCATTATCATCAGATGCCAATTGCCTTAAATGCAACATCGAAGGATGTATGAAATGTCCGATGCTTCTACAAGTTAACACCAGACGATGCGTAGATATATGTCCGTCCGGATACATGGAACAGTGGTCAACAGTTCCCGATTTCATGGGACGAATATGTCTACCGGCTGGTCTATCTGGGCCAATTTTAGCAGCAATAGTCGGCATAACAGCCGGCTTCCTCGTATGCGTAACGTTAGTTATAGGCGCTTTTGTACTACTGAAACGAAAACGTCGACGAAAAAACATCAAAGAGAAACTGATTAACGAAACGAACATCGATCGGTCCGATTTCTTACGACAACTGGACGAAATGCGACCGAATGCCGAATATATTTTGGCAATGCTAAACGATACTCGCCGACAAATTCGTAAGCTATACTTGTCGGGCGAAACAGCCTCGGCGAATTCCTATCGACCGATTATTCGCGATCTAGCAAAATTATTAATTCTACTTAATCGTCCGATCGAACTTATACCGGCTCCGCCGCACGATTGGACTCGAATATACACCTGGGCCGAACGAGCATTGGAACGATATAAGCCGCAAGTTGGTCAGCTGATTGACTTCTTGCAGGCGCCACCCGATCCTCGATTGGGTCCGTATAAGAATTCAACGTTCCGATCTAAAAGTAAAACACTAACAGATGGCCTAAATGGTCTAACGCCGAATCAACAGCAATTGCAATTATTTGGATCGTTAATAAGTCTGCACGAATTCGAAGAGCCTCGTCCTTCCGATCCGTTCAGTAGCAGCTTTAATAATCCCAAAGGAAATCTCATTTCTACAGATCTTCATGCGAGCTCGCTTTGGCTCGAAGATGAATTCTTCAAGCTTGGCTTTCGACCGCAGGACGAGATCACTACTGAACTGTAGGGACTTTGTTTATTTTTTAATTTGTTACCAGACTGTAAATAATTTCTTTTACGATAAGCATTTAAATGTTTATTATTTATAAATGAGTTATTTTTTTTAATTATTATTACGTATTATTAATATTACACGAGCGAAGAAGAGTTTCACGTAGAAAATATGCATTTTTTTTAAACAAAACGATATTTTTTTGCTCACAAACTCAATGTGATTTTTAATTTTTACAATTACGGATATTGTGGAATGTCTTTTGTAAATTAGTAAAATTGAATATTATGTAAAATAAATGTAGACATATTTATTAGTACAAAATAAAAAAAAAACACGAATAGGTCCAAATAATTGAAATAAAATAATATTAAATGTAAATAAATACGTTGCTTGTAGATCCTAATGTTCTGAATTAAAATTACACACACAATGTTTACGCTAGTCAACTAATTTATCAATAAAGACGTCTCATTAAATATGTAAAAAGGAAGTGTTTTATATTTAAACAATTTCAATGCGGAAATGATCGAACGAATCGCAACGCTAGAACATCCGATCGGATTGCCTTACTTTACCAGGTGTATAACCTTAAAACGATCGTTGGCACATATATGGCGTTAGTGAACGTGTTAAGCAACCTAGGGACACCATTTTTTTTATTTAAGGGTTGGTTAGTTGTTAACATAATTCATTAATCATTCAATAACATACGTTTGTCCTGTTCTGATCATGTCTAGTTTTTTGCCAGAAAAAGAGCATATGCGGGAAGCTCTGCTTCCATTTGAAGAAAACGGCTGCTGAATCGCATCAAATGCTTGTGGTAACAATGTTTTAGCGGAATCAATGTGCAGGGTTTGGTTTCATCGATTCAAAGACGGCTATTTTGACCTGAGCGACAAGAAGCGCGGAAATCGGCCCGGGAAGGTTGAGGACGACCAATTGCAGGCTCTTTTGAACGAGGACGATACCCAATCGCAAAAAACGCTTTCCAAGCAATTGGATGTTACTCAAGCAGCCATTTCCATACGTTTACGTTATGGGAAAGGTTCAAAAGATCGGAAAATGGGTGTCGCATGAATTGAACGATAGGCAGATGGAGCGACGCCAAAACACATGCGAAATGTTGCTCGCCAGACACAGAAGAAAGTCGTTTCTGCATCGGATTGTGACTGGCGATGAAAAGTGGATTTATTTCGATAATCCAAAGATACAAAGCGCAGAAAATCGTGGGTTGATCCCGGTCAACCATCAACATCTACCGCAAGACCAAATCGGTTCGGATGGAAGACAATGTTGTGCGTTTGGTGGGATCAGCAGGGTATCGTCTACTATGAGCTCTTAAAACCTGGTGAAACTGTCGATGCCCACCACTACCACTAACAATTGATCACATTGCACCGTGCTCTGCTTGAAAAAAGGCCGGAATATCAACAAAGACATGACAAGGTGATTTTCCTTCACGAAACGCACCATCGCACACGTCAAAAGTGGTCAGCAACTACTTGGACACACTCAACTGGGTGGTGCTACCCCCTCCCGCTAATTCACTAGACCTGACCCCTTCTGACTACCACTTGTTTTCGTCGATGGGCCACGCGCTCGCTGAGCAGCACTTCGGTTCTTACGAAGACGTCCGAAAATGGCTTGATGAGTGGTTTGCTTCGAAAGAGAAGGATTTTTTTTGGCGTGGTATCCACAAATTGCCCGAGAGATGGGAGAAATGTGTAGCTAGCGAGGGTGAGTACTTCGAATAAATTTGTTTTTGTTTTCTTTGAAAAAAACATGTGTTTTTCTGACTAAAAAACGATCGTTTTAAGGTTATACACCTGGTACACTGTAGCTTCCTCGTTGCTATCTGACCGGCAGCTGCCCGTTTTTCGGATTATGTAAGTGTATATGTGTGAAATATTGTTGAACCGGGATATCGACTTGATGAATTCTTTCGGTCTATTTAACTTGGCTTAGCTAAACCCGCCACAACTTGCGGACCAAACCATTTCTTAAATAAAAAATTAAAAATACTTTTTTCTTGCCATTCGACAAGATCGCAAAAGGCGTAAAATTCATTTGACAATATCCAAACAGAAAAGCCTAAACTCGTCCTGCAGACTAAACTCAACTAAAATCAGAAAAAAATGCTGCTTGTTCGAATTTATAGAATGCACTTTATTTTTGTTCAATTGCCAGAAAATTGTTTGTTCAAGTATAAAAATATATTAACACTTACTCTTAGAACCTAAAGCGTAAAACAAATAACGCGCTTACAACTGTACCTCTTCTATGATACGACCAGTACCTATTCGACTCAAATTTTCCAATATATCAGCATCGCTGTCCGACGTTTCATCCGCACTATCTGGTGGTGGTAAAAAAATCAATTTCGAATTTGAACTGCACTCGTAATTGAATGTTTTGCAGCCGGCCAAGTACTTTTCTTTCACCGCTTTACCCAAACTTTTTTCTAAATCATCTTCGGTGATTTCTACATGTCCGTTCCGTAAACGTTTGTGCGTTTCAGGTATATCTGGCGAATAAAGGATTATGGGTTCACTACAACGACGCCTACTCGAATTTTTATTATCGTTAAGTTTTTTGCATTTCTCGGTGAATTCCTCTTTGTGATTGACCATTGAGTGATGCGTTTTGAGAGCTGTTGAATTGATAAGACTATTGGAATCTAACGAGGACAATTCGGGCTCAGGTTTTTTTAAGCCAGATAAACTTAATTTATTCGATAGAGATTTGCCAGTTTTTTTTGTACGTTTTTCATTGCTAATTTTTTTGATTTGAGTCGACGATGATTTATTGACTGGTTGAGTGCGAGGAACTCTCTTTTTATAAGGCGAATGTCGGCTCCAATCGGATGACGACGAGGATACTACTTGTCGGGAAGGATATCTTCGGACTCGAGGTTTTTGCTTTTTTGTTGGTGGTACTATCGGAATGGCTTTATTACATTTATAGTACGATTCGCTTTTCGATCGTCCTGCCGCTGGTGTATTTTCTTTCATTTTTGCTGGAAGCCGTTCTGAAAAAACTTCATCGTCGAAAGGAAAGGATTTCTTTGCGGAATAACAGTAATTTTTTATAGTCATTGTAACTCGGGCCTTCTTCCGTTTCCGATTCGATAAAATATATTTCGCAGTATCTACCGAGTCGAGAGAATTTTGATCGGAGCTTCTATGTTCCACAACTATTTGTTGCTTGTTTACTTGAATTTCGTTAACATAATTTTTCCTATTCGAATTGGATTCGGACAAGAAGCCTGAGTTAGTCTTCAACCAGTCCCCGACCTTTTCTTTGATGTTATTGTAACAAAACGAATCCATAATACGATCAATACCGCACTCACTCCATTTTGCTCGACGTTTAGCGATAACTTTTTGCGTTTTATTTAGAACATCTTTTACATTAAAATTTGAATCAGCACTTCCATCGTTGTCCTCGAAATTAGACGGATCTACACTTTCTGCTTCCTGCCGATTTTCATCGTTGATATCGGAATCGGACTCGAAGCTCGCGTTAGAATCCTCATCAACTGCATATTTCTGTAAAGTGGTATAAACCAAAATTACTATTGCAAAAAATCTTTGAATTAGACAAAAATTTAACTTTAATTTAAGAACATTTTGAGAATGCTTATGAAGCAGGAACAAGCCGTTGGGTTTAACAATTTAAACGTGTTTTATCAGTTAATAAAAATAATATTTCGGATCATAAAAGGTGTTTTAAAAATAATACGAGTAAAATTTTTAATAATTGCGTGTAAAACAAGTGGTGGCTCACATAGCGTAAAGTTTATATATGTTTTAGATGCGGTGAAAATAATTACAAAGCCCCAAATTGCAGGTTTGTTACTGCCAGAATTGCGCGAAAAAATGGTCATATTTCAAGTTTTTAGGAAAAATCGAGAACAGGTTTTTCATCATCAATGGCGCGACAGCCCAAATCGGGCCAGGGCCTGCAGCTGCTTTCGGAACAATAGGTTTTTTCCGCGGATGAGTTGTTAGCCCATCGCCCAACCCCCAAACTAGACATGTGAACAACTTTCAGGCGGTTATGGTGTGTTGGAGTTCTCACAGCTATGCCGCGAGTCCAACTACACCGGTTTCAGACCTACTGCAACAGGAACAGGTTTTTGCTCATTCCAAAATGAAATTTCTTTCAGTAAGACAGTTAACAATTGAGATTCAAAATCAAAAATACTGGTTGATATAATGGTTAACGAGGAAAATGAAAATTTAAGTTTCTTCATTATCTTTGATTGCCATACAAAAATTATGAAAAGTTATGTTTGTTTGCTGAGCTTCAACTATGTAACATCAACCAATTAAAATTGTTGAAAATTTTGCAAAATTAAGCGTATCGTATAAAGGTCAAGCAATTTTAGGAAAATCATATTTAATTGAGTGTAGTGAAAAACAATTAGGAAGAGAGAATATGAAAAGTGGCGTCAAGGTCGAAATGTAATACTGGTTGTTTCGAAACATGGAGGTTTTTTGGAAAGTTAATTTTGCCAATAAAATAGTTCCTTGTAAGATATAACTTCCATTAGTTGAGCCTTTCAGTAGTTCTTCATATAAACAAATGGACCAGCGACGGAAAAGTCCTTAAAGCCATTTGGACTGATGATCTCATCAGATTTGGCGAAATTTGTGGAAATGTATGCAACTACTTTACACTTTCTTTGGGGTTGAATATCGAAAAATCCTGAATTCAGTTTTTAGGCGATTATATAATATAAAAAGAGCCGTGGAATTATAAACCGATTCGAGGTCTCATCAGACCTAAGAGATATGGCGGAATTCGTTATCTCAGAAGATCTGAAAAATTATGACGAAAGCTTATTTTGACTAATCATTTTATATTCCCCGCGCCTATCTCCTGTATAAATTCCATAATTCTACGTTAAACAGTTTTTGAGATATTAGACGAGATTTTTTTAAATAAAAGCCTTCGTTTTCGTTTCTTCGTCTCGATTTCATCGTTACGCATTATTCCCCCTTCCTGTGGCAGTTTTTTCAAATATATAACTTAAAAATTTCAACTTCCAATCTGAAGCAGCTTCCGAGATATAGAAACCGAAATTATTCGTCTGGAATGTTCACCCCATCTCACCCAAAAAGTCACCCTTAAAAGGTTCCACCCAATCTACCCACTAAAAAAATTTTAATTTAATAGCTCAAAGGATATTCGGAATTCAAACACATTCCTAAAAATAAAACAGAACCACTAATACTAGTTTCGAATTCCTAACATTATTATACACAATCAGTCGGCAACTGTAACCATACTTGGCCGACCTTTTCTCACGCGTTATGCCGAATGTATCGAATCGGATAAGTGGCGAATTAAAGCTCCAGGGTACTATGTAAGCCATGTACGGAGTGCGGTTGATAAGTCCGCGGCCTAAGACATTAAATGAAAGAAAAGTAAGAGTATTTAATTTTAATTTTTCAACATAGTCTCGCTCGAGTAAAACACATTTTTCACCCTGACCTATAACGCTTTTAAGCCGCCCAAAAATATTTTTTTCTTTGCCCTGAAAATGGTCTGGTGAAAATCTACGACCTCGTAGCTCCTTTTTTAAATTGGAAAAAAAGGAAATAGTCGCTGGGAGCCAGGTCTGGACTGTAGGGTGGGTGGTCAGTTTCCGTGAAGCCCGTGTCCTTCAGTGCCCGTTTCGAAACTCGCCGTTGTCTGTCGAACAGCGTCAGCATTTATGGTACCCAACGCGCTCTAAATTTTCTCTTTTTTTTTGTAAAATTCAATTAATTTCAACAGTTTTTACTATCTACAGTATTTCATACAAATAGTAATAGTTCGTTGTTGCATTATTCTTCTGTTCAAATGTTTGTGCATAATTTCTACAATCCGTTCTTTACTAATCTGTAACTCTTCTGCTACCTGCCACAATTTTATTCTTCGATCGGCCAGTACTAATTTCTCAACTTTTTTGACATTTTTCTCGGCCACTACCGTCACAGGACGCCTCGGGCTTCACAGCTCTCTCGTCCTTGTCCAAATAAGCGAGCCCATTTTTTAACCATGATATACGAAGGCATCTCTTCAAAAATTTCTTTCGGTGTATTTCCTTTTTTTACGAAGTACTTTATCATGGCGCGATGTTCAAAATTGGTGGAATGCGACGAATCGGCTGACATGATCATGTTTGTCCTTCAACAGTTTATTTGGTACTGAACTTATTATCGAAATAGGGTTATATTTATACTACCAAGGGGTGTCACAATTAGTTCTAATGTAAGAGAAATAATGAGTCATCGATAAGTACCTCAGGCCGGACTTAACAAACGCCCCTCGTATGAGTGCCCGATCCGGGCTGTCGCACCATTGATGATAATGATGACTATATAAGCCATGACCAGCCCCGTCTCGCCCTCGTTCAGAGACCTTATTTGACCAAGACGCATTGGTTCAACGCATATCAAAAAAAGTAAGTAGAACTTGCTAAATCGTAGTCCAAAATATTTTACAGCAATGGAATATCTCACAAAACCGGCGTTTTAATTCTATAAATCCTTTTCCTCAATTCAGGAAAAGAAGATCCGATCCGATAAAGGTCTTCAGACGCGTTTGCATATGGCGTACGGCAGACAAACGGACTGATCGTTTTTGATGTCTTCTATCTAGTCCTAAAACGTAAACATACAAAACATCAGGGTAGCAACGTTTTTTTTTAAAAGTCGATCCCAAAAAAAACGCTCTTGCGAAATTTTTTCCCCATAGTCAAAACAGCCCCTCCTCCCTCTAAGAAGTTTAAATTCAGGAAGTCGACCGGAAAGATCATGAAAATTTTTTTTTGGGAAACAGAGAATTTTCTGATGGTTGATTACAACGAAAAGAATGTTAACATAACCGGAGATTATTACGTCAGCTTACTGCAACAACTAAAGATGCCTGGGAAGGAAAAGAAACAGTGGATCAAAAGTGCCACACTGCAATGGCGACCCTGCATTGTTACGACTTCAGAGCATTGCGCCAACCACCCAAAAGTCAAGCTTTAGCCTCGTGTGATTATTTTTTATTCAAAAATTTGAAGAGGGACCGATGATTTTTGAACAAAAAAGCGGTAAAGACCGTGATTTCAGCCCATTTTGAAGCGAATAAAAAAACATATTTTTAAGAAGGGAAAGCAAAATTAATCGAAAGGTCTAATATGTTGGGGTTTCCCTTTGTGGTGAGCGCGTGGGGTTAGATGACTTCGTGCTTGATTTAAATAGAAGTAAATAAAGAAAAAAAATAATATTAGGTGTACAAAAAAGATCGTGTCGTTTTTTTTTCAAAATTTGAGCCTTTATTGTGGGAAATTGGTTACATAATTATGTTTTAAAATATTGTCAATCGCTAGCCAAAATTTTTGCCCATCTTACTGGCAGCATACGAATTCCGCATTGAAAAAACTCGTCATTTGAGGCGTTTTTGTTCTGCCGTTGGAGCAGCTGTTCGCACGTGAAAAAACGCTGTTCGACGTCTCTTGGTTTCAATTCGTACGGCACCCAATTTTCTTTTTGCGTCATTCCCAAGGTTTTTAGAAGAAGTGCGATGGCTTGTTGAGTCATGTCCAATGAATCCGCAAGACTTTGTTGCGATTGGCATGGATCTTCGTCCAGTAATGCCTCCAATTCTGCGTCTTCGAAATTTTTTGCCCGGCCGAAACGCTCATTGTCTTCCACGCCGAAATCACCCATTTTGTAGCGATGAAACGATTAGCGACACGTTGATTCACTAATAGAAGACTCACCATAAGTTTCTGTAATCATTCGACGCGCCTCAGACGCGGAATTTTTCGAATTTTAACAAAAAAGTAAAGCTTCCCGCAAATGACGCTTATTTTGCTCAAGCTTCGACATTTTCACGGACAAAAAAACAAATGACGCCGATACAACTTGAGAAATGTAATGATGGGGAGTTGTTGCCAGATGTCTAATGTTGCCATATTATGTTTCTGACCATTTTTTACCAGTATTTTGCGTTAGCGCCATCTATAGGAAAACGACACGAACTTATTTGTACACCTAATAACAAAGCCCCCATGGGTGAGAAAACAGGTGAAGAAAGTCAAGTTCAACTGATATGTCCTCAATGGCAGTAGCCAAGGCAGCGATCGATCCCAGGTGGAATTTTGTTGTTGATGTTTCACACAGGAAACACCTGTAACGCCGAAAAACAACCAACAATTCTTAAAAAATTAGCTTACCATCCCATTCTCAACGGTAAGTTAATATGTTTTAAATTAAATTTTTTCTTCTTTGCCCTTTTGTTTTTTTTTCCGTTTGTTGTAGGAACGGATTTTTCAATTTTTGTGTAAAAGAAATTAAGTTACCAATGGCAAAAAAGGCTAGAAGAGCCGAATGACGGAACCTCGCGAATAGGCTACGATTAAGTCGGTAACACCAATGTTCCCGAACAAATCGACAAGCTACCCCAAAAATGTTTCTCGATCTGGCACGACGTGTTGGGATACATTCCAACAACCGGATAAATCTTTGTGAATCATTTTTGCTGTTCAGGCCTAAGGTTGATGGCGTGATTATCGAGGAGCGTGGTTGTGGAGGACGGTATAAAAATCACGATTCACTGCGGCCTCAGTGGGCCTATTGTCCTCCCTATTCTCTCTCACTCGAACGGTTATATCAATAAATTTTAATATGCTCTTGAGTGAGTTAGACATAAGTTCCAATGGTGATAGGAAGTAATGTCCAAGAAGTTTGAGTCTTCTGTGTGGGAGTTCTCATAGAACGTGCTCTGCAGTTTCCTCTTCTTATTCACACAATCTGCAAATATCGTCTGAAACCAGTCCAATCTTATGCAGATGCCTTTTAACCTTTCAGTGTTCTGTAATTAGTGCGATCAAACGCCGAACTTGATTCCGGCTCAATTTAAGCAAATCGGAGGTTCGTTTCTTGGAGTGACCATCCAAAAATAGTTTGGACTGTCTAAAAGGAGTGATTACTTTAACATATGGGTTTTTCAGGAGCGGGATTGCCGCACTTGCTGGCGTCCGGCCTAGGTTCAACAGTGGGGGGATGGATACGTTGCTCGAAGAACAGGCTGTACACCATAGGTTAATATAACAAAGAAATTATTCGCGCCGGCTTCCCCCGAGTTAGAAGTTTGGGGTATATTTCTCAATAGGTCATGAGAGATCGAGAAGCGTTGTTTTTGCGACTTGTCTGGTTGCCTTGGACGTTTAGCGCCCCAAATGATCTCCGTACGTATAATAATCAATGGCACAACAGCCCAAATTGGGCCTAGGCCTTGAAGTAATGCTAGAGTTACTTCATTACTAGACCAACGGAACACTAGGAGGTGAAGTGGTTAGCTACACGCTCCGTACGTATGCCATAACTAAAATAATCGCTCTTTGGACTCCGTTCACAACAAAAATAATGTGTTTTTTGTAAGATTTTGAGAACTTTTTGACATCCAACTGAAACTCCTTACATAAATTTTAAAACAGGGAGTGAAACTTCTGCAAAGAGAATAATATTAGTATCTTCCGCGGCCGACTTGACGACATAATGCGCGGAAGTTGTTGGGCTTTCCAGGAGGTTCCTAGAGTTCTCTATGAAATTGCACTTTGGAGTTTCTCGGGGATTTTAGATTTAGATGCCTGCCAACACGATACCCAGGCTTCCGAGCGTCGAATCTGCCGTTCTTGAAAGATGTGGCAGAACAAAAAGACACGAAAAGTCAGTCATTCGGCGATCACCCAACATTTCGGAAACTGAGGACGCGATCGTTAAATTTCGAAACGAATCCGCCGTACGTTAAACTGCCGCGCAAGCGCATAAATTTCAATTTATCATTGAAATCATTTCCAACAGCAGATATTCAAACATAATACAGAGCCCGAAATACTTCGGTACCCAATCCACAAGCAAAATAATCAATTAAAAACAAAATTCATCGCGAGTAAACCTCCTTTTTTACCTCGATTATTTTCGACCACCCTTGCGTCCGGGTAAACAGCTCCGAATCGGTCGGCAGCAAGTTATCGAATCTGAAAAACATAAAACCGCATTAGCAAACAAAATCAATTTCAGCGAATTTAACTAACTTTTCCGAAACAAAACTCATTTATCCACTATTTAAAAATAAATTAAAAACTAAACAATTGCTTGTCAGCTCAACCAGTGGCTTGACTTTACTTCAAAAAAACCGTACACCACTGACACTAGACAAATTGATTGGTCGAAATTCCAGTTCTTATTGGAAAAAAACTGAAACTGGAAAATAAATGTTACATTAGGAACAAAACGCATAAAAAGATTTAATTTTCGCTGTTCAATACAATTGTAACTTTCTTGTTTGATAAATTTCCGATCACTCAGTCAACGAGTTGTCGAATTTTTCAAATTTCTGCCCAAAATATCTCGATTCCCGTTCGATTTGCACAGCCCTGCTACTTTATATTTCGACCAAATTGCAAGTCGCACGCACACATCTTCGCACTTATCAGCCTGTTGACTTACAAGCTGTCAAAACCGAAGCTGACACTTTGCGCCTTAAAACTTTGTTTGCCAACGAAATCGGAATTAATTTTTTTGATTTTCTGTTGATTGTTCGGATCTTTTGCACTTTTAGGCGATGGCATTCGACCAGCTAAGCATGAAAATGGAAACGCACGATTTAACCGATCCGCTGGCCGAGGACATCATCACACGATTCGAAAGTGGAAATGATTTGGGTGAGTTTTACGCGGCGGTGGGCTTTGCTTTGATGTTCACTTCCGGCAGAAATTAAATTGCTGGAAATTTTTCTTTTGATTTTTTTTAATTTGTTTTTTCTTTTGTAGGAATGAATAGCGAAATATTCTCGCCGCACAACATATTTATCGGGGACAACGAGGAGGAAAGCGAACCGGACGATGTGATTATTTTGCATATGGACATCCGGGAGCCGTTAAGCACCCTCAGGTAGGTTTATGCGTGATCCCCCATGTTAAGTTTTTGTTTACTTGTTTCTTCGTGGGGTCAGTTTCAATCTCGATATGTTGCTCCCATTTTCCCACGCATCGTTTTCAAGCTACAGAACCTAGTGGCTTACATTCGCAGGTTATAAAATTCGCTCGACAGTCCCTCAACCTCTACCCTCCGTCTAATTGAACCAAAAAATGTTGCCTAGTACACTGCCATCTGCGGCTAGATTCCTCATCGTTCCCATTGTTGCGAACGGAGGCCTTGGAGTGACTTGAAAGGTCAAAATAATCGAAGTGGGAAAAAGTTGGCCAGTTGGATCTACCTCCAAATTGGTTGATAATTTGTGAACTGGAGCGACGTAATGCTGGCTTCCGAGCTAGTTAGTTGCGGATATGGAGGAAGGGGCTTGGCCCGAACAGTAAAAACTTCACGTCGACTTACCCGGGCGTAGAACTGAAATATATTTTGCCGAAGGTCGTGGCAGACTGAGAAGGGCCCTTTTAGCCCTCCCTATCAAAGCCACGACATTCCTTCAAACATGTCTAGTCGTGGGCCCAGAATCGAGAGGTAGGATTAGGCGAATCACCCGCGGGAGTCTAGCCTCTGCTTTTTATGCTTTTGCAATACCTTAAAACTGCAAAACAAAATATCAGTCCGTCTATCCGACGTACTCAAAGTCGTTTTAAGGCTCGTAGTCCACAAACAATTTTTTGACTGGTGCAAGTTAAATTGCTTACCGTTAAACATTAGTAAATGCACCTTTTTATCATTCTCCAGGAAAAAAGATCCAGTTCAATCTAAGTATGTATTAGACGGAAACGCGTTACTTAAAATTGACAAGGTACGTGCTCTTGGGGTTCACTTTAATAAACTTTTTACTTTCGACGATCACGTCGATCATATCGTCAACAAAGCTAACTCCGTCTGGGGTTTTGTGAGACAATGGTCGAAGGAATTCGATGACCCTCACATTCCAAAGACTCTGTACTGGGCTTTTGTTCGGTCTGTTCTTGAGTATGCGTGTCCAGTTTGGGCACCTTACTACAGGAATCACATCAATACGATTGAGTCAGTACAGAGAAGATTTCTGAGATTTGCGCTAAATGGTCTTCCGTGGGTAGACCCGTTACGCCTTCCTTCCTACTTCGAGCGCCTTCAGTTACTCTCACTGGAGTCACTTGAGAATAGAAAATCCCTTCTTACCCGCTGCTTTTGCTGCTAAGGTTCTTCTTGGCGATATAAATTCACCTCATCTGCTGGGTGAGCTAACTTTCGATGTTACGAGTCGATCCTTGAGAGGCTATGAACTTCTTCATATACCATACCATCGGACTAATTATGGTCAACATGAACCGGTTACAAACTTGTCGCGCATATTAAACTCTAACTTTGAAAACATAGATTTTCATCTCAATTCAGTGCAGATAAGGACAGCATTATTTAGGAATTCGTAAATTTATTGCTGATGCTAGTATTATATTATTATTTACTTTATTATGTTATCTGTTATTATGTATTATTATTGTTATTCCCTCCTTTTTTAATATTTTGATTTTCACATTAGCATGTGCAAAACAAAACGGTTTTTAAGAATTTATAAGTAATCAGATCTTTGAAGAATGAATGAGTAAACAAAATACATAAAACCCTTTAAGATATTAAATTCAAATGAGTAGATTGGATGAACCCCTTTAAGTGGTAACTTGTTGGAGGGTGTGAGTAGAGCGAGAGGCGGTTTATACCAACAATTTTGGTTTCTATATCTCAGGAACCGCTTAGGATAGGAAGTTGAAATTTGGAACTTGTAAAGAGCTATGATAGTAGTCCGTTGACATGGGTGAAGGATTACGGGAGTGAGGATAAACAATGTATTCGAAACGTTCGAAAGCTGGGATCGAAACATTCTGAAATTAATTTCTCCTGAATAGTTTATATCACAACGTTGAAACTTTTTGATTGCTTGTTGGTACCCTACGTACACAAATTTTGTGAAGAGTGCGGAGGTGAGAGATGAATAAATTTGGACAAAAGAATTTGAAGAGGTAGAGGTGGAAAATTACAACAATGTGTTGTATGATGCTCTATACAACGAACCGGAAGTATCCTCTCAAATAAAAATTCGCAAACTGCAATGGGCAGGACATGTAGAGCGGATGGACAACAGAATACCCAAGCGCATACTAAAGGGTAAAGTGGGAGGACTACAGGAGATCACGCGCGGAGCCCAGAAAAAGCCTCGGATCAACAAAGCGAGTTGCTTGATGTTATAAATTGGAGGAGCCAGTCGAAAGACCAAGATGGTTGGATGCGAAAGCTTCGGAAGGACAAGGTCCGAGTTTGGACCATGTCACAGAAGAAGAGCTAGAACATAGGAGGAGGGGAGGGAGTTACGAATTTTTCTAAAAGAGAAATCATGTCTCGTATCTCAAGAACTTTTTAAGATTGGCTCTTAGAATTTATACGGGCCTGATCGATTCCAAGCTGAGAAAAAAAAATCGGCCAATAGTCTGGGCGCAACTTTATTATTTTATGGGTTGAGGTCCGAAACGTGTTTAATGCTGAGATGCGGTGTAGGTTACTATGAGACTGACAACCTAAGGAATAACCAGGAATCTATTTGGAACGTTATTTTTTAGGTTGTCAGTCCCAGAGTCACCTACACCGCATCTCAGCATTAAACACGTTTCGGACCTCAACCCATAAAATAATAAAGCTGCACCCAGACTATTGGCCGATTTTTTTTTAATTTTAATTACTCTAGTAGCACATCTACATATAGGTACTAAGTTTCAACTTTCTAGCATAAGTCGTTTCTGCGATATGAAAAACCACCCCCAAGCCTTGCTACCCCTATCAAAAATTTATTTTTCTGGGATGTCTCTATAGTAGCGCTATGCAGTTTTCAATTTTTAGCTTTCTATCCTTAGCGGCTTTCGAGAAATAAAATTCTGAATTTTTTCATTTCTACCCCCTCCCTACACCCTCAAAATTTATTTCCCCGCTAAAGGTCTACTGGTCCTAACTCCTGTAAAATTTTCAAGATCATATCTGATACGAGATATAAAAATTTAATTTATTGAAAAATGACTGTCCCCCTACTTCCGCGTTGACATCAATCGTTCAAGAGATATGGATTTTAGAATGTTTCAATCCCACTTTCAAGTGTTTTGGACGCATTGTTTTTCCCGCCACTCGCACCCCCTCGCCCCTATCGACCATTTTTTTGCAAATGGGTCTACTATCATAGTGCTACATAAGTTCCAACTTTCAGCCTCCTAGCATAAACGGTTCCTGAGATCTAGAACCCCCCTCACCCCCCCCCCCCCCCCCCCAAAACATACCACTCGTACATACCATTCTACCTACCATAAAAATGAACTTAATACCTCAACGGGTTTGGGAGCTACGCGCGTTTAAACGCTTTTGCGGACGGCGGACAGACTGACATTTTTTTTTGCTTTCTTGAGGTTTACTAGTCCTAAAACGTGAAAATACAAAATTTCAGGGTATACAATTTTTTTGAAATTTCAGGTCGATCACAATACTTTATTATTTGAAAATAATAAAGTAAAATGGTGGTTGGAATGTAAGGTGTGAGAGTGGGTGTGGGTGAAAAGAAAAAAAATCGATTTAAATATCTTGAGAAACGCTAAAGATAGAAAGTTGAATCTTGGAATTTAAGGGGAGCTGAAGTGATGGAACAAAAATATAAAGAAATATATGGTAAAGGAATTGTCCTATCTCTGGAACGGCTTACGGTAGTAACTTGAGATTTGGTGATGTACTAGAAAAGTAATTTAGATAAAAACGTTTTAACTCTTCTTTAAGTCTTAACTCTTAAGTAGTACATATCTCAAAAGACAAGAACAGCCGTTAGTTGCTGGTGTTAAGAAAAATTAAATGATGAAAAGACTTTTTTATTATCCTTGATCTCGACTACACAGTTAGTGGCTAGTTGTTTAAGGAATCAGGAAATTGTCGGAAAAGAAACTACTAAGTAAGACAAAGACATCACGAGAGGCGTGACACTGGTATACGCAATCAAAAGCGTATTCCACCCTAGCGGAACCATCATTGCAAACACTGTTTTGAAAAAGCTATTCATTGTGCGACAACGCACCTGCGGCGCCCTGCCCTAGATTAGGTGTTAGTTAGAGCGTAGGAAGAGGTATTCTTTATGGCCCATTCCTACGATGTTCAGTTACGTGCTAACTGGAACTTTAACTGACAGGTTTTCATACAAATCTTCCGGTTAAAGTTTCAGTTATAGTTTAACTGAAGATCGTAATAATGGCTCTAAGTGAATCCCCTTTTGTCATGTTGAACCGATAAAATTTTAATAATTAGTTTAAATTTAAACACTATATTATTTTATTTTTTTTTTTGTGGACGTTTCTGTGACGTTTTCAGTCTTTTCTCCGCAAGAGTAGTGTCTGTATTTAAAGCCTTTTCGATTTGTGGTTCAACCGGAAGGGCGGACTCTTATAGCAAAATCAACCCATATCTGGGTTGGTCGGACAAGAGTCCGTATTCTTCCTGTTCAAGCAGTTTTGGTTGCGGTTTCCACCGGTGTAAATCCGTTAACCCTTCGTGGCCACACCTCCGTGTTGAATCTCGGTGGTCACACTGGGTCGATTCTACCCAGTCAAAACGGTATTGCGAAAAAATTACCGAACATGCTCTGAACGTTCTAGATGATGTACGAAAAATTTATTTATAAAAAATAAAATGGCGACATGGTAAACAAATTTCATGAAGAGGTGAAAACGTAAAAAAGACACTGAAATAAAAATAGTGGCATAGTCCGCGTTTCAAAAAAGATATTTATTCCGACATATGGAGAGGGTCCATTTTACGCACAAAGTTTGTCGTCGGGTCGATTCTACCCCGTGTGACCACGAAATGTTAAGCGGCTTTAACTGTTTCATTTTTTTTTTGTAATACCCTGCAAACTAGTTTTACGATTTTTATAAATTCAGCCACCAAGGGATTCTAATGGGGTTGTATATGTTTTCACGAAGTTCCGCACATCTCTTAGGTCTGATGCGGTAGCAAATTGGATTTTACATCTACTAGCTTTTTATGTAATCGCCTAAAAAGTAATTTCAGAATTTTTTGATATTCAACCCCCAAGGGAGTGTAAAGCAGTAGCATACGCTTTTGCGAAATGTGCGTTTAAGTGAATGTATAATCGACTAAAAATCTATTTCCGGATTGTTCGATGTTTTTACTTCCATGGTCAGTTTATTTATTCCAATGTTTCTATAAAGAACCGCTGGTGAATGTTAAAAAAAGTTACAAAATTAACATTCCAAAAAACGTCCTCGAAACAACGGATGTTCCCTTTCGACTTTGACCGCGTGCCGAACTACGGTCCAAAAATGTAGATCATGTATAAAATGTGGCACTTCCCGGACTGTGACCCGAAAAATAATAAAGTTTCGCCCATACTGTTCAATCATTTGATTGATTTGATAACGAAATTTATGAAATAAAATTTGGATCAATTACTTTTTCTAACTATGTACAGTGTTAACAAGAAAAGTAAAAAGACAAAGTAGAAAGTTGTTGATTGTAGTCGTTAAATTTCATAACACACACTACGAACGATTCACGAGAAGCCAGAGTCACCCATAGACCTTGTCCGCTTCATTTGATATATACTCGATCCACACGACTTCTGTTCTTCAATAATATCTTAACATTTAATTCATGGTCTTGTATTTTATGCTTTCGATATTTAATTCTAAAACGAACATTAAAATATCTTCTACAGAACTCTTTTGGAGCAAAAAATTGGTGTCGACCTGAAAAAATATCAATTCTGGCTTCAAGATGCTCAAATGGTCAGTGAATTTTTGCTATATTATCTGAGTTGTTGCTTACTATGAAAATTATTTTCCATAGCTTGAGCCACAAAAAAATCTGGTTGATCAGTGCGTGAAAGGTGAAGGTCTGGTTCAAATCAATGCACAAATTCAAACAATAAGCGAACGGATTAACATAGTCGATGTTCTTAAGCCAACCGAAGCGGCATTAGGTGAAAATTTATTTTATTGTATTTCCTATGTAAAATGAAAATAGAAATTCGTTCGGAAATTATTTACAGCTGCTCTCGAAGTAATACAAACTAACGAAAGTTCTAAATCTGAAGACGATAATGACGACACTGCGACAGGCTTCGATGAGAGCTCAAAAACGGGTTCAATGGATGACGAGAGCGATAGGGAGGATCATGTTATCAATTGGGTTTTGGATAATAAATTCAAAAAGGATCAGGCAAGGCTGAAAATACCAGCTGATCCGAACGAATGGTAAGATTCGTTTTGGCTTACGAAGTAATTGAAAATATTAATTCCATTGTTTTTAGGACAACTGCTCAAGTAAAACATTGGCTCCAATGGGCTGTTCGACAATTCAATTTGGTAGGTTTTAAACAATGGGAATTTTTCTGTAGTCACCTAAAATTATGTTTTTTCCAATAGACGCAGATAAAACTGAGCGATTGGAACATTACTGGCCGAGAGCTATGCTCGTTAACGTTAGATAATTTCCAACTAAAAGTGCCTAACGATCCGGGGAACGTGTTCTGGACGCATTTAGAATTGCTACGAAAGTGTAAATTTGTTGCAATTATTCAGAAATTTGTAAACGGCGATGAGCCGAAAATGAGCGATGATGTTCAAGCAATTTTAAAAAAATTTCCAAAATCAATCAGAAAACCTCAAAACGTTACGATGAAGTCGAACAAACAAGCCGGTAAGTTATTTAAAAAAAAAATTAGTTCTTTTTGTTGTGCAACTAGTTCATTAATTCTCGGCATTCCATAGCAAATGAAGGATCTCTAGGAAATTTCAATCATTACGAAACGAGTGGAAATCGTTCGGGAAACAACGGTCAAATCCAATTGTGGCAATTTCTACTGGACATACTGACAGCTCGTGAACATAAAATGATCATTCAATGGCAAGGTGGCGATGGTGAATTTAAATTGAGCGATCCGGAACGGGTGGCACAACTTTGGGGCGAACGAAAAAATAAGCCGGCTATGAATTATGAGAAACTATCGAGAGCATTACGTTATTACTATGATGGCGATATGATCTCGAAAGTTCACGGGAAACGGTAAGAATTTCTTTTGTTGATGTTTTTTTGCAAAGTCTATAAATGTAAATCGTTTGTAGTTTTGTTTACAAGTTTGTTTGCGACTTGAAACAGCTAGTTGGCTATGATGCTCTGGAATTGTCAATGCTGGTGAATCAATGCGAACCGAATGGAGGATTTTATGATGATTATTTTATGTCTTGATTTAGCTGATAAGATTAGTGCACTGTACATATTATTTTACATTTTATATGCATATACATACTAGGAGCGGAAATAGATTTTTTTTAATGAGATGTTATTTTTTTGTGTTGATCTTCCGATTGTTATTTAAACAAAAAGGTTTCTTTGTTCGTACAAGATCCTAACAAGAAGTCTAGTTCGGAAAATAAGGTGGGGCTGTGTTAAACAAAACATTCGATGACTGAAGAGTGGGTCTTGGTTGGGAGGATGGTATGTTTTTTCTAGCTTGCAGCAAACAAATTTCATTTTTCGACAACGGTGGTGAGAAGAAGTTGTATAAAAGACGAAACACAAATTTTATTGATCGATTAAAAAAATAACTAAAAACAATCTCGAACTATTGGGGGTGTTGATTTATTTTCCATCGAGGAATGTTTGATTTTTGTCCTTCCTATGGCACTAAGAATACGTATGATTCCTTTGCCTTCTTTGTCTGTGTTGCCAAGTGGGAATTCCTGGATGCAAAGACCACAACTCAAACTATGAGCCTTTTTTTTAAAAAAAAAACTTGCTAAATTTTGGAGGCAAAAGCCAAAACCAAAACTCTTTAACAAAGCGTCATGCTTCGCTTGTTTGGAGTACTGTGATCATTCTTGGGACCTTGCTTGCTCTATTCCATCTACCACCACTAGATATCCTTGGCAGAAATGATAGGCTGTGCAGTCATTCGGCTTCAAAGCCCCAATTCAAGATGAACAGGGTGTATTGCATGTTACACTGCAAGACAAATCTGACCCAAGCAGGATCTCTAACAGATTAATTTCGCTCAAAAGAGCGAATTACAGTGTTCTGAACATACTTATTTTTTTATTTTATTTTATTTATTATTCAAATTCATCAAATACTGATTACTTATAACAAAAATTACAAAATATAAAATAATTAGAAAAAAATAAAAAATAAGTACAACAAAATAAGTACAAAAATACATCAGTATTATAAATGCCTAAATATAATATTACATTATTTATTTGATAAAGCCGATTTTAACTGTTGAACAGAAATGTTAAAGTCAATTTGACTGTAATTATAATTAAAAATGCGTGAAAGAGATGTGATTGGTTCATGTTGGCCGTAATTTGTCCGATGGTGAGGAATATCCAGCAACACATAGTCTCTCAAGGATCGAAATGGAACTTTGAAAGTAACGGCTTCCAGCAATGACGGGGAGTTAATATCACCAGAAATTACGTTGAAAGCAAAAACAGCTCTAAGGACATCTCGTCTATCAACCAACGACTCCATCGGCAGGAGTTTAAGACGCTCATGGTAAGGAGGCAGATGCAGTGGATCATGCCAAGGAAGACCTTTAAGTGCGAATCGCAAGAATCTTCTCTGAACCGACTCAATTCTATTTTTATGAACCTCATAGTATGGAGCCCATACCGGGCAGGCATATTCCAAAATAGAACGGACAAATGTGCAGTACAACATTGTTGTAACATGCGGATCATTGAAATCCTTGCACCATCTTCGCACAAAGCCCCAGACGGAGTTAGCCTTACTGACAACATAATCAAAATGGTCATTAAAAGTAACTTCGTTATTAAAATATACACCTAAATCGTTCACTTTGTCAGTTCTACATAATGGGTTTCCTTCTAAACTATAATCAAATGTAACTGGAGTATAGGCCGGCATGGTAAAAGACTAACACTTTTCTCTTTTGAAATGACTTCTGTTGAAGCTGCTACGATAATGAGGAGGAGGAGAAAGTCCTTCACATTCTCTGCACCTCTCCAGCTCTATCCGCTAGGAGGTAATCTCACCTACTTCTTTAACAGTCTCTATGATCTGACAGTAACGAGAATCCAATGCTCTTCATTGAAAATTCAAGATGGTTCAGCGACTAGGACCGGTATAAGTGTGTCTCTTTTTATAACACGGGCTTATTTTCATACCGTGTATAGTGTAAAGCTCGGACCGCGAGTAAACAGCGAATGTGTAGTACATAGCTTTTAGGCATTGTCAACTGTAACAGTTATTAAATGCTAAAGTGATTTGTGATTTTATTAACTTCATCGAACTATATTTTCACTTGAAATCCTGACGAGCCCCTAGCTCGCAACAATGCTTATAACTGTTTATACGTCTGCTTTTCTTCGGGTGTAATTTTATGGTTGAAGTAACTAAAATGGAATTTTAAACGTCATAATGCTTAACGACCAGCGCTGAACAAAAACGGCAAGAGAGTGGATACCTTTAGAAGAAAGCAGGAAAGTAGGACGCCAAGCAAGCAACTACTAAGAACTAAAATACAGTTCCCAGAGACAGAGGAATATAGTCATCAATGAGGAAGTCTTACAGTGGCGTGGCGTGCATGGAAGCAAGGGAAGCATTGCTTCCCTTACATTTTGCTGAAAAATATCTAAAATGAATTTTCTAGATCGCGAAAAAAATTCATGTTTCAAACATTTTCTTTGGCACAGTCTATATAAAAGTTCGTAAGAAACTACTCGCGAATATCTCACACAGCCGAATTGGTAACACCACGAAAAAGGCAAGGGAAAGAAGACACATGGAAGCAATTTGAAAGTTGCATCTAAGAGCGTTCATTTCATTCCGTAGTAAACCAACGGTGACGTCATGAAAAAATATTTTCGTACGCGGCACGATGGATGCAATAAGGTATTTGCTTCCACGGGTAGTAGAACACATTCTTGGCTGCAGCGGTGAAGCTTTCAGCAAGCAGAGATCTGATAAGAAATAAGTGCTACCAGAGTATGATAGGAATTGAATTCTGAACAAAGTTTGGAATTGAATTGTGGTAAATAGTTGAATTATATTTAATTTGGTTTTTAGATCTCAGGACAGGAATAACTTACGCTAGGAGGCTGGAACTTGGAACTTATGTAGAACTATGATAGTGGACCTATTTGCAAAAAAAATTGAGATAAGGGTTGAGGAGTGTGCGAGTGGAGGGGAAAGCAATGTATCCGTAGCGCTTGAAAGATGGGAGTGTAACATTATATAATACATATCTCCTGAACGGTTGATGTCAGAGGATTGAAATTCTGTAGTTGCTTAAGGGATAATAGGCGACGAATTATCAAAAGCTAAAATTTTTGAATCGGGGTGTCGTGTGTAAGGGTGAGGGTAAAAAACTTTGGATTATAATGTCTTCCGATCCAATTATACCAGGAAGGGGAAATTTGGTTTGTGTATATAGGATTACAAGTGAATGTCAGGGTGTGCGGTGGAGCACGAATGTGGGGCGATGGCCATATTTAAAAAAAACAGTTTTTATATCTCAAGAACCGTACCATATATGAACTTAGAAATTTTACAAGAGTTAGGCCCAGTAGACTTTTAACAGAAAAAAAATGTTGCAGATATTGGTGAAGGGGCTGATGGTGGGAGGGGGTGGAAAGAAAAGAACTTCGATTTTTATTTTTCAAAAACCACAAACTATAGAAAGCTAAAAATTGACTATATAGAGCCAATCTAGAGGTATCCTAGAAAAAATAAATTTTTAATATGGGTAGCAAGGCAGGGGGTGGGTGGTTGTTTTTTTTATATCCCAGAAACGACTTATGCAAGAAAGTTGAAACTTACGTACGTATGCTACTGAAGTAATTAAAGGAAAGAAAATTCTGATTTTTATTGAGTAAAACAAATGTTCGTGAAAAGGGATTTTTCCACATTTTCACGATTTCGTTATATATTTTGGACATGCCGAAATAAATTTTAGTTCTGCGGGCTTTTTTTATAAGCGCCTAGAAATGTTTTTTCCCAATTTTTCGATATCCAACCCCTTAGGGGATGTAAAGTGGTTGTGTAAATTTTCACGAATTTCCATATATTGGGTCTAATGAGATATTCAATTCACTTTTATTTCGAAAGGCTTTAATTTTAATCGAAGAAAAATCGAATGCAAGCATTTTTCGATATTAAACCCTTGGGGGTGTAAGATATTGTTGTTTTCACGAATTCCGAAAATCTTTTAAGATTAATGAGATCGAATTCGGTGTTACTTCTATTGACTCTTCTATTAAAAAAAAATACGTAAATAAATAAAAAAAAATATCTGCCAACACTCTGGGCGCAACTTTATTAAATTTTTTTGGTAGAAGTCCGGAACGCGTTTGAGATGTGATGCGGTGTAGGTGACTGCGACTGACAACCTAAAAAATAACGTTCCAAATAGCCTCCTCCCCGTTTGTGTTGCTGGGTTCTTTTATATTAGTAATGTTAAAACTAGCTAATGGAGTAGGTTTAATTAATACGCAGTAAATTTGTAGAAAGAATAATAATAATAAATTTTTGATATTAACCAATTGCTTCCCCTTGTTGAACTACCACGCCACACCACTGGAGTCTTATAGCTTGTAATAATATATTTTACACATGATACTATTCTATATGTACACACATAGGCACATGTGGCTTCTTCATACTCTTCGCATTAAAATTGTTAGACTCAAATTCATAGACAAAAAAAAATAATTTACGCGATCACCAGAATTCCATATGGGAACTGCCGGCAGCGCTACTTGATATACCAGATTTCTATAAAGCATAAGTAATGCAGTTTTTTCTACTTTGCATAAACGTAGAACGTAAGTAAATTTAATTAATTGTAAGATCGCCATATTTTTTGTTTATAAATTAAGCAAGGAAATAAATTAGCCATTCAGTCTCTATAAACTTTTTGAATATGAAGGTAGTAATTCAGCTACTTAACAATGCCAAATTTATTTCTCTCTCTGGTGTTCCTCAGAGCTCTACCCTGGGCCTACTTTTGTTCATCATATTTATTAATGATTTACCACTAATAATTCAATCTCCTTGTCGCCTCTATGCGGACGACGTAAAAATTTATAGGGAGATCTGTTCATTGCATGATTGCAGAATATTACAATCAGATCTTAATGCTCTTGCTTTGTAATTGTCTTCCACTTAACGTCTCTAAATGTCGTAAAATGTCTTTCGCACTTAAAAGAACCATAATCTCTTTTGATTATGATATTAACTCAGAAGTACTTCTTCAAGTCTCCCACATTCGAGACCTGGGTGTTACCTTTGACACCAGATTAAAGTTTGACCATCACTTTCACAATCTAAAAAGTACTGCATCGAAATTATCAGGCCTAATTCTAAGATCATCATATATCAGTGGTCACAGTGAATAACTTGGTAAGTCGAAAATTGGCAAAATGGGATAAGTGTACTATGGTCATCTTCCAAGCCTTATACGCACTGTGAGGAAGTTAGCAACTCACAACCCTAACGGTTTTTGAGTTATAAGGGTGGGGGTTTCTTGGTATGTGGTAAAATTGTGTTTGTTATCTGCTAAGTCGACTTACCATAATTTTTTCCGAGTCATCATTCACGGGAAAAACCAGATAAGTCGAATTACCTAGTTTTTCGCTATGTATCTGTGTTGTCAACTGCATTCCACTCCATTTATTCATCGTGCCACATTATTCCAAGTGAAGTGTATTGTTTCTATACATGGCTATGCTAAAAAAAGCGGTCATTTCATTATGAAAAAAACAGGATACCGAATATCAAAAATTTTTATGGAAACCAGTGCAGTGGTTGCAATACCGTCAAGGACCGGGAAATGTAGTTTTTTAACATACCCTTAAAAAAAATTAACCATTCAAAATGATAAATTTTAGAAAAAAGGGAAAACATTGTAATTTTGATCGCCTTCCCCTGGTTTCACTCGGACCAAGGGACCTCATCAGTTTAGAAAAGAGAAAACACATTCTCTATAGATTTGTTTCAAATCGAACAGGATGAGATTGACGATTAATCTCAAGGGGTAATTTTAATCTTAGGTAATAATAATTACCTAACTTCCTTTTGGAACTTCATTTTAGGGATTCATTTGTATTAATTGTTTATGAATTTTTCCATTCATTTTTCTATTTGTAGCTTATATTTTTGTACCAATTGTAGTGGATATTATGCTTACGTTGTTTTTTGCTATTGTTTCGTAATAAAAGTTTTCTTAACTGTAACGTTTTGTTTTAATGGTATTTTTGTTAACTACCATAAATGAAAGTACACCTAATTGACAAAATAAATGAGAAATAACAGCAAAGAAACTTAATATTATTAATATAACAAGTATGGGGAATAAACAGGTAAGTATGGTGAAAAAGTTGGGATGATCTGGTGCAAAATCTGGTAACTAAACGTAAATCCTAAAAATAATTTCAGCAAATTAATAATTTCCAAACCACTAGATTTCGAACGTTATTTGATCACATTGATGTCAACAAAATTAATTTTTTCAAAAAACTGGATTTACAGGAATAGTTCAATAGTAACAAAGTGCTGCCCTGAAAAGTTTCGTTTTTCGACTTACCAAGTTATTCACTGTGACCACAGATATGTTCTCTAACATTCAAACTTGCATCAAGTTCTTCGTGACTCTACTGCGGAGTGGCTTAGCATATTGCTCCGCTATTTGGTCCTCTCACTACAATTGACATATTATTGCTCTTGAATCTGTTCAACGTAAGTTTACTCGTTCTCTCCTTTACAAATGTTGAATTCCCTATTGTCCTTACAGTGAACGTCTTTTACTCTTCAAGCTCCCATCCCTTGAACAACGGAGACTGTACATAGACGAATGTGTTCTCTTCAAAATTTACAACGATGATGGGGACTCAACCTTACGTTTAGACTTGGTGCTGCGTCAACCAATGCAGGTCAGACTCCATATTTGCCCCTCCTTTGGCGCGTACAAATGTATATTTCTTTTCACCGATTATTCGTTTACAAAGAAATCATGATGACCTCAAGATTGGTCCTATGAACACATCGTATCCTATTTTCAAATCAAAGCTGAAATTATTATTTTTCTTAAAGTAAATTCTAATTATATAGGTATATTACTTCTAATTTCTTGTTATTAATTTTTTTTTTTCTCTTTCAATACTTCTCCTTCATTTATAATATTTCTTTTTTATTTAATTTTTTTTCTGTATTTTTTGTTGTGTAATTGGATAAGTTTATCTGTACAATAGACGTTCATTAAATAAATAAATGCCAGTTGCACTCCTAGTTAAATTTTTCTCCGCTAAATTTTTTATTACATTTTCAAAAAAAAATAATTTGTGTGCCTACTAAATTTTTCCTACATATGATTAAATACGACCCAAGCCTAGGCAATGTTACCACTACGTGAAAGGCGTGGTATAATTTTATTCATTCTGCCACTTGATATTTTAGCCGACCGTGTACACATCATTCGAGAAACATTGTGATCAGTTTAGGAAGTTTCCAGGGCGAACAGCAACTTTTCGTCTTACATATTTCGGTCCTTACTGATCTGACCGTCTTCTCTTCCTTTGATTTCTTCCTTGACTTTATCAACTTTCCCCATAAAACTGCGGAAATTCTTTTAGTCTATATCGAGCGAATCCTACTTAGGAGCGGAAAGCGTCAAATGATGGGGAAAACGACATAAACAACAGGATTCAGTCGACGTAGACTTTCCAAAGGTTCGGGAGAAGATAAAAGAGATAAAATCATCATCATTCGAAAAAAAATAAAACATCCAAAATTAATTTAATTTAACTTTGTTTTTTTTTAATAATATGTTTTTTTTTGTAAGGATAACAGAAAAATTATGTAAAACATAAATATTCATCTAAAAATTATGAGTAAAGATAACAAAAATAATAAAAAGGTTGCAACACAAATAGCATAAAATGAAAAAAAAAATTTTTATAATTACAAATAACTTTTAATATTAAACTTCTTCTTTTTTTAATATTGGAGTAAAGTAAGATGGCATTTAATTTCTATAAATCATTATGCTGCTGCCCGTGATTTGCGGCCAAATTCCATTATTTATATTTTTAGTTAAAATATTTTTTATGTAATAATTATGTAGAAGAGGTTTATTGCAACGAGAATAACGCAAGAAGGACATTTTAACGTAACGTAAATAATTCATATTTTTGGAAATAGTCGTAATTATTATTGTGATAAATCTTTTATTCGAAACGTACGTGTACGATTGTTTATTTTGTTTTTTAATCAAGAAATATATTTCCTTTTTCACTCTCTCTCTCTATAACATAAGACTAAACTTCGATTTTGTAGGGTGATCCGGGAACATGATCATCGCCCCACTTGATTATTAAAATGTATTCTCCGCGATCACGTACTAGATAATTGATTTGATAGTTATTACGGCCGGTGTGTTTGATGAAGACTTCTTCGCATGGTCCTTTTGGTCCGTACATGCCTACATAGAGGATGTTGTTGCCTGGCGAATTGGTTTCAGTTAGAAAAAGTTTCAATTGTTACGATTGAATCGCCAAATAAAATTACCTGCATCAGATGCGGACACTGTGAATTGATTCTGTTTCCCGATGTATGCTTTCTTCAGGCCTAAACCTTTAGCTGATGCCTTCGATGCGTCTGATTTGAAATGTGGCAACGTAACCCCCGAGTTCTTACCTTCCTTCGCAATTTTCGGAACAGTTTCAACGATTACCGATGATGTCTCTTGAGCACCTTCGTCGGCAAGCTTATCACCTAGAAAAAAACCAAGATGCAAGTCAGGAAAGGTGTTCTTCCTATAGAAAAAATTCCGCTCAATTTACCTATGCATGGGATTTTAAACGGCGAGCCAACAATGTGCATGTTATTGTATTTTATCGAAGCGTAATAATCGCCGGGCAAAAGAGGCGTAAATCGAACCTTGTAACCTTCCTCGACTTCGGTACAATCCATCGAAACTTTAGACGGACCGTCCATAGTTACAGCCAATGTACCAGCACCAGCATTGCATGTGTTAATAAGAAAATCGGCTTTCTGACCGGACTTGATTCCTTCCAGTGCAGTACCAGTGGCATGAACTGCAGCCGGATCGGCAACATCTTTGCCGACTTTAATTCTGTACGGTGAGCCCGGAATGTGAACTCCATTCAATTTCACATGGATCGAATGGATGCCATTTTCGCGCGGATAGAAACGAACCGAATACATTTCGGCATCGATCGACTGAATGAAACAATCGTCTTCGGTGTTCGATGGCGCTACAACTTTAGCATCGAGTTCACCCTTTGCGCCGTTCTTACGAATCAAGAACTGTGCTGGTGTATCGGCTTGGATAGCACCCTCGGGGAATTGTTGTACTTCCATTTTGTGCGCGTCGCCAACCGCTGGTGTAACGTATACTTTGTACGGGGAGTCCGGAATATGACGATCGTTGAATTTCAGACCGATACGATATTCACCGGGTTCGCAGACCTTGTACGAAACATCGCACGATCCGTCCTTACGATCTTTAAATTCGATTTCGGCCTTGCTTGGTCCTTCAACTGAAATCGCAAGAGAACCACCGCCAGCTTCACGAGTCCAAACATTGAAATCGGACAGAACACCGACTTCGCCGCGTTCCAAACCGGAACCGCCAGCCTTAACCAAATGAGCACCGAAATCTCTCAGCGGTCCGACAGTAAACTGGAATGGTGATCCAGGAATATGCATGTCCTTGTATCGAACCGAGACAGTGTGCACGCCCAACTCTTTCGGTATGAAACGAACGGCATACAAGCCGTCTTCGACCTCTTGAATTTCAGCATCTTCAGTTACACCACCGGGCGATGTTACACACGCTGCCAAATCGAACGATGTGATGCCGGGCATTTTGAATGTAAGCTTGCATTGACTGCCGACTTCAGTGACTGGCACGGCATCGCGTTGTCTTTGAATCTTCTCGCGTTGACGATTCGAACCTTCACCAGTAACCTTAACGGTAAATGGCGATCCTTCGACGTGATGATCGGCGAATTTCAAATTTACGATATAGTAGCCGGGTTCGGTAGGCTTGTACGAGATGTTTAGTGTGCCATCTTCTTTATCGTTGCAGAGAATCTCAGCTTTGCTGGGACCTTCAATTGAAAGAGACAAACCGCCATAGCCAGCGTTACGTGTATCAACACTGAACGAATTATCAACGTGAGTCTTTCCTTCCTTTAGTCCGTTGCCAGACACTTTAACCTTCTTCGCATCGCCAACCTCACGTTCGCAAACGTTGACTTTGAACGGCGAGTTCTGAATATGTTTTCCCATACGCTTAACCGAAACTTGATGTTCTCCAATTTCACGCGGTGTGAACGACACACCAATATTTCCACTTGGCATTCTCTTCAAGAAGCACGGCTCTTCGAGACCACTGGGCGCCTATAAAAACCGGACAATTTAAAATCAAATCGCAGTTCAGATATTTTATCATCGCGCCATCATTTACCTGAATTGAAGCATTCAATGAACGCAAATCGGCATCGGTGATGGCACCCGGTAGAGTAACTTCCGAGCATGAACCAACGGAAATTTGATTACGTTTGCGTCCTTCTCCGGTGATCTTGGCAAAGAATGGCGATCCCTTGATGTTCTTGTCGCCGAAACGAACCGAAATTTTATATTCACCCGGAGCAGTAGGCAAATATGTAACAGAGACGGTACCGTCCTTGTTATCATGGTACGAAATCTGAAATTTGAATAATCGTTTGGGTTTCACACCAGCTCCCTTTTTAATTGACTTCGTTTCGAACTTACATCAGCCTTGCTGGGTCCTTCTACCGCCAATGATAAGCCACCAGCTCCGGCGCCTTTAGTTGAAATTGTGAAAAGGCATGGCTCGCCGCTAACACCGTGAGTCAAACCAACACCGTAGGCCGTAACATATCCGGATGCAATAGAATCAACGTGGAATTTATAGGGAGATCCTAAACAAATGAATAAATTGTTATCGTGTCCTCTTTCAAGAAACTTTTTTTTATGGTAACTTACCTTGAACATGCTCGCCGTTGTATTTTACTGCCAACTCGTGGACACCTTCTTCCTTGGGGTCATACTTAATTGAGACTGTACCATCTCGATTGTCTTCAATGACGGGTTTATCAATTTTTCCGCTAGGCATTTTTACTTCAGCTGTGATAGAGAAAAAATAATTTTTTATTTTAAGCTTTTCACTTTAGTAATATTTTAAAAAATTGGAACAAAGGGCCGGGTCTGCACATATCGAAGTGGATAGGAGTTGAATTGACCCGAGGTAGGTTAGGTTCACAAGGGTGGACTGAAGCATTGTGTCCATCACGTGAGATCACTGCTGATCCATTGTGGTCCCCTCGTATAAAACCGGGCTCTAGACTACTGATTCCAAATATTGCTCTTCCTTATGAAGAGAGTAGTTCTCCATAGAGGAATCATCGCAAGTTCTGATAGATCGGTCAAGGAGAATTTCCCCAAGTACCGATACCTGGTACGTGCCAGACTTTCACATTCACACACTACATGCTCCAGTGTCGGTTCAACATTCTCATCACCACAACGACACAGATCAGCCATGGGTATTCCCAGTCTTTCTCCATGTCTCCCAAAGGGACAGTGTCGCGTTAGGACCCCTATAAGTTGTCTGCAAATGTCCCTGCTCAGAGATAAAATGAAGCTAGAGTTTCTCCTATCAAGTTTCGGCCAGCAGATTCTTGCTTGCCGGCAATCCGAGAGATTCACCCAGGCCCCCTCCATCTGTCTGAGCGCTTCAATATCAATCATTCTCTTTACACATTCAATGGGACATAGAACCGATTCGTCGGCCAGCTCTATGCTCATCTCCGACCCCCTTCTGGCGAGCTCGTCTGCCTTTTCATTTCCAGGGAAGTCACTGTGACCAGGAATCCAACTAATCTAACCCGAGGTATAAGGCTACAACTAACCAGCCAACTAAGGAGTTTCAGAAAGAAACTAGAATAGAAAAAAGAAAGAACTTTCCCAGAAGCATTGCTCATAAAACGGGAAGTACGAGACTAAAGAACGGAAACTGGATGAACAAACCACTCGACCAGCATCAACTGTTCAAAATATCATATGATAGAGAACGACGGCATCATTGGACCTCCTAATGCACGTTCATTAAGAAGGCTTTTTAAAAGGGATGGGATGAAGCAACCTTCCCTGAATTTAATTGGAACCACATAGCTCGAATAGAGACTACTAAACAGTTAAGCATGCACTTAACTCCACTAAAAAAGGATGTAGAAAACGAATGGCAAGGATCCTACCCGAATTTCTTCTTTACCTCTATTGAGATACTGTCGTCTTTCCGTCCGATCGAACATCCTAAACATTTTTATTTTTTCCGGACAGGTCCTTTTTGGCCAGTGTTTTCAACTACGGATTCCTGGACATAATATAGAAGTCATCAGCAGTAATAAGTGAAGAGGACGAGCTTGCGAGATCGGGATCGGCATCGAATGGTAGGGTTGAGGAAGATGTTTGTCCACCGATATGCGGCATCAAAGCGCTAATTGGTGAACGCTCTAAAAAGACAGCCGACTCTAGGTGGGCAGGGGACCACAATGGATCCACAGTGATCTCTCGTGATGGCACATTGCTTCAGTCCACCCTTCTCAACCTAACCTAGGTGCGCAGGACTGGCAAGCTGCAGAAATTCTAGATCCCTGTGGCCCGAGCCGGA
Organism: Beris morrisii; assembly: GCA_951812415.1. Taxonomy (NCBI): domain Eukaryota; kingdom Metazoa; phylum Arthropoda; class Insecta; order Diptera; family Stratiomyidae; genus Beris; species Beris morrisii. The sequence continues at coordinate 11,854,877 of OX638312.1, read as the reverse complement.
TAGTCAAAAGACTAAGAATATATTGACTTGGGATAAAGGAAAACTGCGACTGCTCGTCGGAGCACTAACGGGGCACTGTATGCTGAGGAAACACGCTATGCGGCTAGGGATAGCGGAGTCGGACGTGTGTAGGTTCTGCCATGATCTGCATGCTCTGGAGGACATCCCTCACATTCTGTGTGAATGCCCCGGGATCGCTAGAAGGCGTTTCAGATGGTTGGGTAGTCTTTGTTGTCTTTGATTTGAGGTCGTTAGGGTATGACAAACTATAGTCAGGTTATGCAGGGAATTGGAGTGTTTCTGAGGTGATGGAATAGCCCACGAGGACCTGAAGGGATCGCAATGGGCCCGTTCGGCGCCTAGTGAGCGCGGTGGTTTTAGTGCTGCGCGCCTTCTTAAACCTAAACCTAATAAGTGAAGAGCTAATAGATCTAGACCTGCACAAGGTGTACAAGCAAAACCAAGTGAGGCGTAGGAACTTCTTACCATTTGTGCAAATTTTTTGGAAAGAAATCAGAATTTGTCTGGACTCAGTCAAGCTTTGTTTTGTAAGAAATTTAACTGGCTTCTGGATTGTGATCAAATAAATAGTCGAAACCCTGTCCGATTCTCTTTTAATAAAAAAAGTTGGTCAAAATAAACCCATTCTATTCGCCCGATATTGCCCTGCGAATGTATTCCGTTTCCGAAGATGAAAAAACCCATGAAAGGACGAGGTTTTTTCTATTATTTAGAAGATAATGATAGAATCGCTGAAGAAGCTAAACGCCATGCCGAAAACTGCCCTCCAAAAGTGCTTATAGACAAAACACTGCCACAATTGTATGGAGACTACTTTGAAGGGGACATTCATTTTGATGAAAAAATAAAATTATTTTGAGAAAAATTAAAATTCATTCATTTTGATGAAAAAATAAAATTATTTTGAGAAAAATTAAAATTCCGTGAATTTTTTTTGTCAAACCTGGTATAAACGCACCCCTAATTCAATGAAAAAGATGCTCAATTAAACAGTCTCTAGAGTGCGATTGTTTTTCATTAGGGCATTCTATTTTTTAAATAATTCTTTATCTAAAAACTTATGACGATAAAGTAAAATGCAAGAATGAAATGGTTTATGGACCGTTTTCGAGATGTACTCGTATAATAGATTTATTTGAATATCTGGCAAATATCTTTTTTTATCTTCTTATAAGTTTCTAAACCCACTATGTTATTCGTCAGTTTTCACTTGAATTTTGTCTGTGGTCATGGTCAATATCCAAAAAATGTTTTTCACATCTCTTAGCGGAAATCAATTTTCTTTTCGATCTAGTAAACAAATTTATGAAAATTTGAATGGATCACTTTTAGACTTACAACTTTCAAATTAATACTGTTAATGAACTAGTACTCTACTGAGGAAAAAACAAAAAATGCACAAAGTAAATAATTCGGAAAAAATTTCATTGACTTTACAAAACGTTCTCTAAATAAACTGAACATTTTTTAATAGATAAAAAATAAATTTGAAATCCAGCTGTTTCGAAGGAATTCTCTGTAAATAAATAGTGTGCACAGAAGCTTCTAGCTGGACGTAGGCCATAAAATAAAGACGCGCTGCTTCTTACCTAACTTAAAATTTCAAAAAATGTTGAGCAACAACAAAATAAAACACTAAACCACAATTTCCTACTCACATGTTGCACAGATCTTCTTATTAAAATAAAATTTAATCTAAACAAAATTATTTTGTAGATGTCGCCCGCGGTAAACCAGTGAAATTTATCTTATAAATACTGTTGAAATATTGATAGCATGTAAAATTTATAAATTAAATTAAATGGACTAATAAAACCTACGTTTTAGAATCATACGAAAAAAACGCGATTATTTTCCAGCTTTCAAGAAAAAAAAAATTTGTTATTCTTCTGTGGCAGGCGAATATAAACTACGGATCGTGTAAGCTAAAAATGACTACGCAGAAAAAATGATTCACTAAAAAATTTCATAAATTTTTTATTTTTAGGACATTTTATCGATGAAAGATTTTTTTATTCTGGTTCGAAACGAAATGAAAACATTTTGTTTATAGAAACGCATCAAAATGATCGAGGACTTCTTGAAGAAATCGCGCCTGTTGTATTTGTCAGGGGGCTTGTTGAGTTCGTTTGATGATGATTTTTAAATTTAATTCTTTTTTTTCGGTTCAATTTTAAATTATTTGAACACATCTACAGGTTGTTGAATGCTTTATTGTATTGTTGTTTTGGTTTAGACGTATTTTTGATTTACTACTTTAATTCACGAATTATCTAATTATAGGCGATTCTTTTTTGGATAGAGCAATGAACCTTAATACTGAATGAAGACCACTAGTCAAAGAACCAGGATCAATATCAATAAAAAGCGGCTTAATCTTCTAGGAGATTAGATGCTGAATACTTCGCCAAACGAATCCCCATCACACAAAATCAATTTTCTCAAAACTTATGGCTTCGTCATGCTGTCAAATATTATGATATAAAAATATGACAAAAAATCAGTCAAATTTCAATGACAAATAAAACAATTTGACAAAAAAATGCCAAATTGTCAAATATTTGACAAAGTGGCATACAGTCATGCTTAGAGCACTAAAATACCCGTAGAATGGGGGCTGGATAGTATACCTAAGGCCTGTTTCGCTTACCCTAAAACGGCAAATGGACTCTAGGTTATAAGCTTATCACTCGTGATTTTAAGCAAAAAAAATTATACTAGAAACAAGAACAGTACCTCGGATACGGACAAATTCCCCTAGGATCTGAGGACTGTTACTGTCCTGTGCACCCATCAGGATCACACAGGCACTGAAATTTGTTGACGATATTTTTTTATTGACGTTTGAATGGTAACTACCCGTAAACCCAGGAATATCTTGCTTTTGTTCCTATAGTTTCAAATGGTAGATTCTTGGTAGTGTTTAAAATTTTCAATTTCGAGTTCTTTGCTAATCGTGCCATAAATATAATCAGGTATTTTAAGGACTTTAATAGTGGAAGGCTACCCGAAAAAATACATACATTTTAATATAGCAGACATCAGTTTTTCAGCTCAAGCAAAATTATATCAAATTTGTACTTTACAGTTCTCGGAGCGTTTTCGAATTATCGCGTGTTCGAATGAATGTAATAATAAAATTCAAATGTGGAATTTGAAACCATAACCTCTGTACTATTGTTCAGAAAATTTACGATCGTCCCCACATAAGATTTTCAGATACTGTTCTTACAGTATCTGATTACCAAAGTAGAATAGGTAGATAGTCGATATGAGAAATCAGTACTGCCACAGGATTGAATGAGTCTTGTATTAGATATCATCATGAATCCATTGGTAGACTAAGTGCGTTTTTGTTAGAGAATTGTTATAAAATCGAGAGATGCAGTAGCGTTCAGAACTAGGGGGTGAGAGTCCTAGGTTCGTAATCGGGAATTTTCGATTTTTAAATCTCAAAAGCGGTTTAGGAAATTATGAATATACTGAACATTACTTTTTGGGGCGAGCAGCGGCGCACGAGGCATCAAATTACCTTGAAAATCACGTATTATAGCTCAAGAACCATTTAAGACATAGTGTTAAAACTTATAAGGTACGAAGAACCCTACAACCTGCAGTAAAACTTTGCAGGGAGGAGTGGAGGGCAGGAGATGGTAAAGAAAAGCATTCTTTTTATTTAGAACCAACTAAATGTCTTACACGATGGGAAGACTCGGTTGATGAAGATAGCAAAGCCATCTTAAAAATTGGCAGTTGGAGGACGCGGTCTTTGAATCGAGACGATTGGAGGCGATGACTTCAGGAGGCCAAGGCCCGATTTGGGCTGTCGCGCCATTGATGATAAAATGTCTTACAGTCCTGGTCGAACAAAATCCATCGATGTTTCTTAACACCAATTATCATTGGTGTACACCCACATTTAGTACACCCACATTTATGGGTGTTTTGAGAAACACCTATGGTTGTTGTAAGAATACCCATGGGTTTTTCGTGGAACACCCATGGGTTTAAACGTCGCATCCATGGGTGTTAGTGCCACACCCTTGGTTGTTAGAAATAAGCAATAATATATTTTATTGGAAATGTACAATTTATTTGTTTCATCCATCAAAGAGAATAAATTTATTTGCTTGATCAAATCAAACACCCATGATAGTTGGTAGTTAGAAACCCCGAAGGTATACACCACCTTGATAATTGAGGAACCCCATGGGTGTACATTCATGATAATTGAAGAATTCCCATGTACAACCCACTGTCCCTAATTTTATTGCTTATCTAAATGAAAGACACATGTTAGTTGAGAAAGCCCCGTGGGTTTACACCCATGATAATTGATGAACCACCATGGGTGTACACCAACTGTCCCAAAAACGATCATGGGTGTACAACTGTTTAGCACACCCATGAGATTTGTTTGACCATGGAGTAGTTACACAAACTGAGTAATGATCGGTGTGGAGAGTAATAAAGCAAATAATGTTGGACGTTTTACTTAAGATAAATTAATATCTTAACTTATCATACAGAATAAACAATAATTTTACCGCTCAAAAAAGAATAATTGAATGAGAACAAAAGCTTGAAATCGAATAATTTTGCCATTCCGACAGAGAAATACTGTACAGGTACAGGTTTTACAGATTTTTTCTGTAGTGAAAGAGATTGGAAGTCCCTTTCTCACCAATTTTGAAAATCACGACTATTTAAAGAAAAGGTGTTAAACTTTCGGAGTATATTCCAAAATAAAGATTGTCTCTAAAAATAAATATACTATTAGTAATGACGCCCCATTTCCTCAATTTTAGATCGACCTTTCCTAAAAATAAGGAGCATACAAAATAAGATGAAATCAAAAAAAAGATCTGTAAGATTTCACTGCCACTAAGATTTATAGACTGAACCAATTATAAAAGTAATTTGTGAAAATGATTTACGATAAAAACATGATTGGATAACAAATAACAGATCTATATTTAATACAAAGTATAAAGAATTTTAGATACATTTCCGAAATGCCTTATATTATTTCTCTGATTCGTTCGAGCTACAAAATTTATTTTTAAAAATCAAGAAATTTATTTGCGATCGTGTTTCTCCCAATAAAAGGCGAAGATCATACGAGTATATTCAAATTTTTAATATAGTATTATTATTATTTTTTTTGTAATAGCAGTACCTTTATGAGTCTGTACATAAAATGATGATAAGAAATTAGTTGGCACAAAAGCACATCCATTCACTTCAGGTACTTTTTGTTCATGAAAAAAGATCTGTGCACGTTCCTTATGATCGTATTCCGATAAAGTTACACTACGCCTAAAATCGCGATATAATCCACTAAATTCAGGCCACGTAGCCGGTGGTGCTTCTTTTGGTTCAGTCAGCCATCGCATCATTTTGATAAAATTTCGTTTTTTTTTAAATTTATTTTATGTACTTATCTTTGGAATTTAATAAAATTTCAATTTTATTTGAATAGAGTACATAAAATAATTTAAAGAACAAAAAAAATTATTTTATGTACAAAAAAATTGAAAGTGTAAAAAAAAGATAAATCGGGCTTAAAAACTAAAATTCATTAAATCGCACAACACTATTCAAAAAAAAGGAGTTCACTAAGTAAGTGAATTAATTGCGCACTGAATAAATTTCTATCGTATTAAGGGCGAAAATTTCTTAAAATTTAATTAACAAAATTTTTAAAATAATTTACGAGAATTAAATTCAATAGTGTTTCGACTGAAACCGACTCAGTACACAAATGTTCAACACTTCAGAGTTTTCATCAAAATTTTAATAACGAATATGACGACGTATTTACAAGCGTTTTATCTTACGTGTGATTTTCTTTTTTTAAAAACGTCTGAATTATTGAAAGCAATCAAATAAATTATAAAAAAAAAATAAATAAAAAAAACCACCCCTACAATAAAAAAACCGAAATACTGATTGAAAAAGACCGATGCCGACTACGTCTTAGCGTTTCCACAGACCGTCTTCAAGTGAGATTTTTAATAGTTGGAACGAAGATTTTCAGGTCAATCCGTTCCTCCCATCAGATTGATATGCTCCGAAATGTGGTGGTCAAGCGCAAAAAAAAAATTTTATATAAAATTTTATACAGATCGGTCGAAAAATTTCCCCGGTACCAAACGATATAAAAAAAAAATCGTCCCCCGAAAAAATTATAATGTTAATTTAGTGTTGTAGGTAGGCTCTACACATGAAGTAATCTGGGGAACGATATAGCCCCGCTTTGCTGGCAAGGAAATATTTTACTAATTTATAATAAACCGTCAAAACATAAATTCGTCACACATATTTGATATTTTTTGGCGTAATAATTTTTGAAAGAAAAAAAAAATTTTTTTTGACGAGAAGAAGACCGATCAAAGTCGCATCCGAACCCAATGTTCCAGGGCTAAGATTGAAAATTCTTCTAGTGTAGAGCGGTTTGCAGCTGACAACCCCGCCTCCCCAACCCCACCACAAATTTTTCTCCATCCTAATTCCCCTAAAATCTCTCAATTCCATCTATATTTAAAAATATTTGATGCGAAATATTTTGTACGAAATAAATTTCAATTTGAATATTTCGTACCTTAGCTTCTATACATCATCGTATAGGTAGAGACATTCATATGATTTTTTTTTTTTGCTTCGGTAAAATCTGTTTTGTATTTAAAGGAATATTAAAAATATTTTCCTTGGATGATATATTTAATATTCTAGGATTTAGATTGGTATTTATCTTACGTAGATGAACAGTCTTGTATCTTGTTTATTGGTGTGATTCGGTCGGTATTTTTACATCGAGAAGACATGTTTCTTTAAGCGTTTTTGATCCTTGGGAATTTAGGTTTTTCTGCGACATTCTCTATGACTGTCCATAGTTTAAGGATTTGGATAGTTCCCGCAATTCTACCAGGCTTAGTCATGGTACACCCCTTCCTAATACTAAGAACTCTTTAACCGTTCTTAGGAAGGGGCGCAGCGCTGAACCATTGAGCACACTATGCACCAAAATGGTGATCCCTTCGAAACCTCGGGAGTAGTTAATCACCTCCAAAACATCGTATGTCCCTGATAAAGTCGATCTTGTCATACTCTATCAACCTCGGATCTTCTAATTTGTCAAAGAAGTGACTGCAGAACCACTTCATGCGCCTTTCCCAACCATAAAATGTGGGTAATATCTTTCAAATAAGGTCAAATAAAACAGGTCAAAGATGTATCGCCCATAATGATGGATAGGGCGCTCGGCCCTGCCTGTTCGAGAATCTCAGTGTACGACAAGGCTGTTTAGTGTGACCAGTCCTGTTTCTGGTGGTAATTAACGACATTCTAAGAAGACGAGTATTCGAACCTTCGAAGTCGGTGTTGTTATACGGTTGAACCACATGGAGGATGACCAATAAACTACCCAGAAAATTACAGACTCTCGTGAACCATTCTGAATAAATGACATCTAAAAGGACGTTCTTCGGAGGACGACTGGACAGTTCAAGATAGACATTGAAATTCAAAAAGAACCCATTCAAGAAGAACCCAGAGCAAAATATTTTCAAACATGTTATGGATCGAAATCCACAGAAAAAACCGTTTGTAAGTTCTTCGAAGAAACACATGGAGACGCAACAACCGAGAATGAAATACGATGAGTGAATAAGTCCTGGCGATAGAATCATGGCTTGACACAGGACCTGGAGAAAAGATAATCTAAAACGCCCATTTCACGGGTTCTGGGCAATATTTTTAACCATGTGATTCAAGGACCTTTTTATAGTTGCAGGAGGAAAGAGTGAGAAATTCGATCACTAAAGAACTAACATTTTTCAGAAAAAAAAATTTATGTTCAATTTCGACTTCCTGGCTGAATTATTTCCTGAGAAAAGTTGCGTACAATTTCAAGAATGAAGGACACCAAGGCTTTCTCGATTTTTTTTATACAGTCAAACTTCGATAGCGCCAAATTTGATAATTGAAAGCTTTAATAACTAGAACCAAATTACAATTTGATAACTCGAAATTTCAAAATTCAGACTATTCTTGTGATAAATGGTGATTTGAGTTATCGAGTTTTGACGGTATTCTCTTACCGTCGACCATCGAAAATTTAAAATTTTGCTGTTCCCGGTCAATATTCGTGAAATTTTGTAGAAGGAGTCGAGAACATCATATCGCACTCACAACTCATTAGCAAAATCAAAATATTGTTGTATGTTTTTGATGCATTGAATTCATTTATTATTATGCCAGAAAAAATATTCCTCATTTTTTTACTCTACAATAAACAAAAATCCATTCATCATAAACATTCATCAGAAATAACCAACGGAATTATCCAATTTAAACAATAACTTGAAACAGAAAACCCATAAATATCACAATATGAGTTATTTATAAATAAAAAGGAACCAAAAATAGAAACTTCTTAAACTTTGTTAGTAAACAAAGAAGAACAAGGAGAAAGGTCGAGACAATGGACCAAGTTCAAGCAAAGTAAACAAACGTGTTTCCAGTGACGTAAAAAGATGATCTGCTATTAAATTATTTTATTTAAATACATATTTAAAAAAAAAAACAAAAAACATAGTGACATGACTGATATGTTATTGTAAATATAACAATTAATTTTATGTTCTCAGAGTGCGAAATTTGTACACTTCAAATAATTTTAAATTATAAAAAAAATTGCTATGTCAAAATTTTGTGAAATAAATATAAATGATAAAAGAATTTTTAAAAGAATTATTATTTTATCTCGACTTTTTCAGATGACTAGAAAGATTGGAATGTTGGCCGAAGTTTATTGTTCGCCTGACCGTGAATTTGAGACAGACTATCTTTTTTTTTTTATTAATTCTTTTGAAGAGTTACCATTCAAATTCTTAAAATATTTAATTTTTTAAGATGAATCGTAAAAAAAATATTAATTCCATAAAATTTGCTTCAATAGCTCCCATCTTAGGGTTGCGATCATCAAAATAAGAACAATTAACGTTTTATTTCTTTTTCTGGCTATTTTTTAAGATTGACCAAATTTTTATTGAATTTTTTTTTTTTAATTTATTACTAGCATTATATATTGTATATATATACCAAGTTTTAACTTTGTAGCAGAGACCGTTCTTGAGTTAAAAAAGTCGGATTGTTTTCCTTTGAATATTTTTTCTCTTGGTTTTCGATTAAACCGAGATTGAAAGGAGTTCTTGAGATATATTTGAAGACTTAATTGAGAATTTGCCCGCTTTGTAAGCTCCAGGAGCCTATTCACATAATCTCCAATAAATTTTACGTTCCGGAGACAAATGACAAACAAATTTCAAAATTTCAGAAAAACAAAATCTAGAAGTTTAAAAATCAAAACAGACAAAATTCAGAATGACAAAAATTGGGAAAGAAAAAATTCAGAAAAACTAAATTGATAAAAAAATAATATTTCAAGATTTTCTTGCGATCCCAGGAACTGTAGAAACCGTAGTAAAAAATATTTCATTAAACTAACTCTAATTTTATTTCGTACGATAATTAAAAATACACAATATTAGCAATAAATGATTTTTTTAGTTTTTCCATTTTTCTTGTGATTTTTTTCATACAATTTAGCGATTTCGAGAATAATTTTGTAAAATTTTTAACTGTTATTTTTGCGTTCTTACCTTGTCGAGAATTTTAGTGTCGGTTTACTTAGTCAAAAATAAAGAATTGTAAAATTTTGAAAATTAATTTTTGATGGGTTCAAGATTGTAAATTTTAGGAAAAACTGCACTGGATTTAAGGTTAAGAAAATATAAAAAAAATTGCTTCAATTGATAGAAAATTTCAAGGTAATATCTTAAAGTATATTATACTTATTTCATTAGCCTATCTTAGTTCTGGCAAGTAGATATTTACTTATTTAAATATTTGGTCACAATCTCTGTTCAAAACTTATATATAATAAAATATTCTCGGTTTTCTCGTTGGACGGACTTCAACCCGTTTTAGAGTTTTGTCTATTTTCGATAAATACGTTACATTTTTATACGTATCTAAGACAACTTCTATTAAAAATGTTGATAAATAATGCTTTTATAGAATGCACTCTTTTTTAAGACGTCGGGGTAAGGGATTTGAATTATTAACATTGTAGTAGATACTTAGGAGCTTAGTCTACGTCTAGGTTTAACAGTTTACGACGTTCATGCTTAGAACGTTTCTGTCCCAAGATAAATTTCGGTTGCTATCTTGGCTTAGCTTACGACAGTTTCACGACAACTGATGAAGTCAACGAGAGAGTAAGTTGAAAACATTTTTTATTTGATAAAAAAAAAGACATAATTTATATTTTTTATGTAAATCTGGAGACATTTTTTTTACAGGGGATTTTCAAGCATAAAATTTGTCAAAACCAAGCAAAGACTTTAGTTGACGACTTATAACCATATGTTTTAAGGAATTTCGTTCGGGATTTAAGGAGTGAAGAGTTTTTGCTCAATAATAATTGAGACTTTCTTTGTTGAAAACTTTTAGCTACACAGCTCAACGCTTCAATCGATTTTTTAATGACATTGTATGACAGCTACTCGAAGGGTACACCTTTATTTCATCTATTTTTGTTCAAATACTTCCAAGCAGTTATAACTTGTAGCGTGCCAAAATTCTAATTGAGAAATAGGTGCAAAAAAGGACCTTTATATGGTAGGTACATAAAGCAGTAGCCAAGAACGAACTTAGCATGATTTTGGACACGATACTAATTTCATAAGATTTGGATTTGCGTTCCGAACAATGAACACTTAATATTTTCAAGAACCTTTGGTTTGAGGCTACTCTCACTTTTTTTCATATTCATTGATTTTCCTACAACTAATGAGAAATTAAAGTTTGAACTACAAATTTCTAACGCAGCATTCTGCAAACATATGTGGAAATAGCCGTAAACATGTTCTTCTGTATGGGACGTTATTAGCAATAGGTTTTAATAAATGTTATAGTTATAGCTTTTCTCACTTTTCTTGTGATTCTTTTCTACAATATAGTTATTTTGAAAATTATTTTATAAATTTTTTTACTGTTATTTGTCCGTTCTTATCTTGTCGAGAATTTTAGCTTTAGAAAAATTAAACGATTTGCCTGTTACCGCACTTTCTATTGCTTCTTCTATAAAAACCCATTAATTCATATGGTGATCGTTTAAAGCATTAGCAGCAATTTATTATAATTATTGCAAGTGCTAGTAGGTATTCTATATTTGCAACAAAGTGCTTAAAACATTTTCGGATGTTGGGTTCTAAAAATAATCGCATGCAGTACAAATTTTCAGAACTTTCTGCATCAAATCTTTGAAATTCAAGTCAAGAATTCCGAGATTTCCGATTTTCTTAATGATCATTATCCGAAAAATTTATTTATTTCTCGATGTCGATCAGCAATCGAAATATGACGAAAGATCATTTTTTTTTAAATCGCATGTAGATGAAAAAATTACTGGCCATTATCATGTCGGTTTTTTTGAAATGATTGCTAATGAAACAGCTGTGATTTTTCTCTGTAGATAAATTAAACGAGCCAAGGCACTTGCCTTACATTTTTAGATGGAAAATATGAAAAACAGAATTCACATTCATATGTACTTTACTTACGGAACACATGTTGTCATATGATCAGTTTTATATGACGAAAATATTATTCACATTCTCTGGAAATTATTTTTGGTACGGAACGAAATTGCGGAAGGTCTTATTACGAAATTCGCGACAATTTTTAGATTGAGTATGTGTTCGAAATAAAAGAGGCCCACACATGAGTTTGGGTCGGAAATGCCATGCTTTTTTTTTTAAATAAAAATGAATTTTTTAACTTGTTCATCAGTTTAAATTAAGATTACAGATGCTTACAATAGATTGTATCTATACAATAAAAAGCTGAAAATGGTAATAATTATTAATATTTAAATTTTTGAATATACAAAAATCTATGAATCGAGCAAATTATTGAAATTTTCTTATGAAATTGGCTAAGGCCCGGATATTTTCTGATCAAAAATATCCACACGATTTTACAAAAATAAAATAATATAGTATAAAAAGGATGATGGGAGGAAAGAGCTATTGCTAGCCTAGTTCATTAATAAATAAATTATACCTTGACTACTACTGCCCAGGAGGAAATTCAATTCAAAAATAGAAGGAAATTGCGAGGCAACAAAAAAAAATGTTCAAATGAAACCGTAAAATTAGTAGCTACATGCTTCCGAACGATTAATTTAGCGATTTTCCGAACTTGTCTTTGATAGCTTCACCTTAGCGATTTCCATCATAATTTTGATTGAAACACGCTGCCAAAATATTATGGCATTTGCGCAAAATTCGCGAATTTTTTTCCTCCCATTTTTATTTATATAGTTTTTAATGTGTACATTAATTTTACATATATCATAATATTTATATGATCGGAAGAAGCTGAGGAAAATTTTTGAAACGTTTTCTGATAGCGCCACTTAAAATAGGCAGGTATGTGTAAAATCGTATTGTAGCTACTGGAAATTTTACTATAATTTTTTAAAATTTTGCGCACCATTTCAAAATGATATTAAAATTTGATAAATGTTTTTGACAAATCATATCGCTGTAGATTTAGGTAAGTATTTTTAGAACCGATAAAAATATAAAAATGTTACGTTCAATGTCAAACACGTGAATGGCTATCGTTCGATATGAAATTATCTATGCATGTGGGTATATAAGATAATCATAATTTAGTTTTAGTAGACTAATTAATTTTCTTTTAAATTGGCACATCTTTTGTGAAACAGAAACAACAGCATTCGTGATAATCAGTTATTCAAAAACAATTTCCACTATGGAAGAACTTCTGGGTTGTAAGAAAACAGCCAATACCCCAAGGGTCTTCCCCCAATACCTCAAGGTTCTAAGTCATTAAATGAAATCACGTTTTTACATATTTGTCAATCAAAACTTCCTAACTTGAAACCAGGACTTGGAAATTTGGAAAAGTTAAATTTTGTAACAGTCATAGCGCAAAGAGTGAACATGAAGAAAATCGGGGAAATTCTTACTGTAGCCACCGATCAAAAGTTCTTTAAAAAATTGTACATCCCGCTTCCGGTATGCACTAAAATTCAAAAATTGCTTCAACTTCAGAGTCAAAATTTAACACAAATTTGTTTTGAGAAAAGAGTAAAGATCCAGTTCGGTAATAAACGAAAGTAAACAACTCCTTCGAGAGTAAAGGTTCAGTTCGGTAATGAGCAAAAGTAAACAACTCCTTCGACAAAGTACGAGTACCATGCAAAAATCCTTAAAAAAACGTGTGTAAATTGATCAATAATTTCAGTAAATAAATACGTTAATTTTCTAATAGCTGCAAAAGGAAAAATAAGCAAGTGTGAAAAGATTGTGTGAGGCTTTGTGTAGCCGTCATACAAAAGTGATTGAAAAAATTGTTCCGAAACCAACTTTAAGTTTTAAGTACAAAATTTAAAATGGGAACAATTTCTATTTTAATTTCTTTTTGAGAGTACCATACGATTGCCTGCTGAATATTTTTTTGATTTGATGTAACTTTATATTCCTTCTAAATTTAAACAATTTTTTTTATTAAGAAAATAAATTGAAGATAAGATTGGTTTGGTCAGTATTGAGTGTGAAGATCGACGCGTATAGTCACACCCTGACTCGGTTAAATTGATAATTCGGTTCTAAGCAATCAAAGTGGAACTAAGCCATTAAGAGTAGGACAGTTGAAAACTTTCTCGGGGATCAGTAAACCAAGTCAACAACAAGTGAACAAAAAATTTCAGCTTAAATAGACGCTAATTCTATTCTATAATTTTGAGTAATTGTTATACAGATAATGAGTCTCTGATGGGGTTTATTTTATGTAATCCCAACTATTAGCACATGCACTTCATTTGAAAGATGTAAAAAAAAGTTCCGACCGGAAAGTTTAATTTTTTTTCGAATAAAACAGAAAAAATTCTTTGATCATCGAATGAAAATATGTAAGCATAATAAAATAAGGAAATTGCAAAATTTTGATTGCAAGAATTTATTGATCGTTATAACTACTTGCTATTAAATCTTTAGAAAATTATGAATGACCTTAAATTTGATATCCAAATCGTCGCTTTTGGATTCTGATCAATTTACGCTTTCGATCTAGAATAATATTTTGCAGAAGACTAATTCGAAATCAGATGGGCAATAATAAGAATCCCATCTCTTAGAAACTGTTTTTCCGGCAATGTTTTTTGAACAAATAATTTTGAAAGTAATAGGTCTCAAGACGCCTAGAGAATACAAGGGCCACTAGTCTAAAAACAAGAATATTCGCAAAACATGGGACAAGTGCTTTTCGGCGGCTGCATGTCCGAAAGGTATCAGGAACAGTGGACTTTGTACTCAGCATTCCAAACAATTGTTGGGGTATTATAAAAATTCAAATATTTTTATTTTGGACTCAAGACCCTGTTTTTAGCCTGCCTAATTCAAGATCAGCTTCAATAGAAGCCCGATATAAAGACGTCATATTTATCTGGTAAATGTAACATTATACCAATTTAATCAAAATCTGTCGGAGAACGAGGCTATTTTCCATGTTTGAAAAGAATTGACAAGGATTCCAATCTAGAGAATAGGATGGATGAAGCGATTTGTAAAAAAGTGCGGAATTTTGATCACGGTTATCGGAGCCTTGCAAAGATTTCAAAATGCAATGTTGTGGCTAAGCGTTTTTTTTCTTCAGCAAATGTGACTGCTTCAATTAACAGTTTCGACCACGTAAGCCCAAAGAAAGTCATCTTCTTTCTAAGGATTTTCCCATCTTAACTATCTTTCATATCTTCATTCCTGGATCTTTATTGACCAGCTATATTCTTGAGACCTTATTCGGATGCTCTAGGTGCTCACCACCTTTCGAATTTCGACCACAACGAAATTCTGCGAACTACTTGTGAACCATACATCTGCGAGAGAGCAGATTCCTCACAATAATTGTATACGTTTCCTCCGATTTCATCAACAGGTTTTAAATATTTACGACTAAAGAAATCAAAAAATAAAAAAATTAAATCAATTTACATACAATAAATACTCGGTTTTTAAATATCCATTAAAAGATAATAAAATGGTTTTTCCAATAATCAGCAATAAAACCGTTTTAATTCATAAACATTCCATTAATTTTGTGTTTTTCATTACTGGCTCAGTTTTTATTAGCGGAAAATTTCAGCCGTATGCGATACGATATTTAATTGTTTTCTGACTCGAGTGTATATGAGCTATTCATTTTCTCTGCACAGATGACTTCTGTTTACATTCATACCGATTTCACAAATAGGATCAACACTACCCAAACAGTAGTTGATTTGCCAAATAATGCAATACAGAAAATTATCACCCCTTGCTAGTACAATGCCATATCCGACTCGTTTCCCCAACCTTCCTGTCGGCAGAACTATTTTCATTCCAATCGGTGCGGTTTTGTCGATAACTTCATCGTATTCAAAAAAATTAGTTTTATCATGATTCCATGCTTTTTTTTCTAAAGGCGTAAATTGAGCTCCAACCCTTTTTATGAGCAACTAAAACCATTTGGCAAACAAAAATTTGACGATTACACATTTGACTGCATTTGCAAACGAAATTAGTCAATATTTTGGACAAAGTGGCAAACAGTCTAACACAGGCCTTTATCAGTAAATTCGAAATGGAAAAATATTCGATGGGTAAACCATCGAAGTTCGATGGCCACCGCACAGGCCTATTAGAATACGTTAAACAGTAATTGGGGTCGACTAGTTAGCAAAAGTTAAAAATATTATTTTGCAATTTTGCTGGGGCGACTACAGTATCAGCATTCCTAACATTAAATTCCCAACAGCCATTCAACAACAGAAAATATTAATTTAATCGATTTTATATTATGACTCCTTGCGGAGCAATCTTTGAATCATTCGACGGTTGAGCCCAGGTGGGATTGAAGTCCGCCACCTTTGTGCTGGTGGACTAGTCTACTTGACTCTACGCAATTGAGACCGCCATGTTTAACAATCATTAATTTCCAGTTCCTGTATCATCCCTCCTGATAGAGAAGAAACGATGTTCTTGGTCAGGTAATGTTAGAGATGGGTCGTTCACGAGTGAACTACTCTAAAAGAACACTTCATTGAAGTCAGTAAGTGAAGTAACTTAGTAATTTTGATGAACTGCAGTTCAATTCAAAAGGTGAATAAACAAAATGTATACGCGGTACGAGAAGAATACAATGAAATTCCATTATAAGAAAAGTAGCTGTACATGTATGCATCGCTCGCCTTCCTATTTCCCAACCCACAAGCCAATTTAACTGACTAACTGGGGAACGACTGTTTAGAGAAGCCAACCCACACACACGAGCACAATTGAACGACTAACTGAGTAGTGAGCGACCACTGAACGGCAGGTTAGAGAAGAGAATAGAGTAAGTGAACAGATCAATTGAAGGAGTAGTGACTAGTGATTGGTGGCAACTGAACGGCTGGTTAGAGAAGAGAAAATATGAAATAAACAGTTCACTGAACTAACTCTTTAAAGTGAATGACTAGCTGTGAAGTACTTCACTCAAATGAACTATTTTGCCCATCTCTAGGTAATGTAGCAGTTCTCAGTGTAAATTTGGAATGGAAACTATCTATCAACATAAATATGAGTTCAAGTCCAAGACATACGAGATAAACAGGTACATTTCCTTAGAAAGAGCTCATTTGCTATCCTATATCCCAAAACGGATCATTGGGAAGTAGTTTGATCTACTAAACTTGTAATCACCAACGAAATACGAATCAAATTAAGGGACATACAAAGTAGCCTAGGCGAAAAATTAATTTCAAATTAATAAAACACATTGAATAAACATGACAGCTATTACATTCTCAAAGATGATATGCCTATTGCCAACAATTATTTTTCAATACAATCCGCAATAGTTCATGCTGAAAATTTCAAATATCACTTTCATCTGTCTGTAGCCTGTCGTCTTTAAGTCAGCTCACACATTGTTTCTGTCTCGAAACTAATTGAAGCATTCATACAAAGTGTTTGTCTTCCTTGAGCCGAATGGGCTAATTAAGTTATCGCACGCGTATTTGCCACTAGAAAATTGGATAGATGAGATGATGGGTGCCAACATGAAAAATTACCCACAGACCGAACAGTTTTCTCTTGTAATTCAAGCCAATAATCCCAAATAATGTGTATTCGGATTTTATGTGAAACTTCTAGGGATACATCATATTATTGTGTATGTACGTGTCCAAGATGCAAATTTGCATAAAATTTTTTGGCAAACGAGAAGATTTCGAAACGCTTAAAACATTTTAAATACTTTTATCGTATTGAGATCGTCGAAAATTAGAAAAAGATTTTCACTTTTGTAGATGAAGTGTTGCATGAAAAAAGGCATACAGTTGCTTGGTCTTGTTAAACTGTCGTCAGTACAATTGGTAATTGGTAAACATGTTCGTCAAGGAAATGCACAATTCTTCAAAATGCGAAGGCAATTAGTCTATTCTCTCGGATGAAATTAAATTCATAAATATTTAAATCAAAAAACAGACAGAAAACACTTACCAACAACGTTTCCTCCAGTACTTGGTAGTGGTAATTTTTCCAAAGATATAGTCCTATATTTAGTTTCGATTTTCTCGGTTAGATTTTGGGAAATGTGTTCTTTGCTCTGAAAAAAAAATGTATGTATTATATTTAAAAATGATCTTAGAAATTTTTTGATCAAACATTTCTTACATGAACTTGTTCCGAAGTAGTCTTCTGAACTAGCGAAGATTCGGAATATAATTCTTTATGATGAGATGTCTTTGTAGAACTTGTAATTTCTTCAACGCTTTCAACAGCCTAAAAAGAAAGAAAAAACAATTTAATAAGTGGTATTTTTTTGTTTTACGAGTTTATGTTTTAACAAAATTTCTAGTGTTCACACATCGGTTAATGAATTTCATCGCTATTCAATCTTAAATAACAACAGTTTTTTTAAATAGTTCGCTAATGATATAAATTGACTATTATTTCAAAAATCAGTAATTATTGTTAGAAATATGTGCCAAAATTATAATAATTAGCAGGGGAATTTATAATATATACAGCAATTTTATAAGATGCCAAAAATTCGAATAGACAAGTTATTATTTTCAGTTTATAGTAAGCCCGATATAATTGTATAGAAAATTTCTAAATGTGCCAAAATAATTGCCTTTCTTATTGTAAAATATTTTTAGAATTGTCTTCCGACTATAACCAAATGATGCCGTTTTGAAGGCCATTGTCGCTTAAGACTGTGGGAGTTTAATAATGAGAGCAATAAGATAAGTAGTATAATTTGAAATACGTACACGCGACTGTCCTTCCTTTAACACTTTCAAATTTAACACAAAAATTCTAGCGGCAAGAAAATACTAGCAGGATGTACACGTAAAAAACTTTATTATTAAAAAGACAAAGTAGAATTATTTTCTCGGGAGCAATAGATGAAGACGACAAAGCCATTATGTAGGTACCATATTATTTGATTAATTTATAATAACATTATTATTTTTTTAAACAAGAAATAAAGACTGGAAATTAAAAAAAAATTTGCTCTCCACAAAATTTTATATTTTCAGGTTTTAAGGACAGCAGAGACAAAAAATAAAATAGAAGCCTCGATTCCGAGCCTCGAATTATCTAAACATTTTATAACGCCCCCACTTCCGAATGGCACTGCATCCTACAATGAATTTATTTTTGAAATATTTTCTTAAGGTGTTTCTTACATACAAAATTAAATGAACTTTAAATGCGGCCCTGACTCCATCCTCACAGTTCCATACCGAAACAAGTTCAACCCAAATTTAGGTCGACTTAGTCTGTCAACTTCGAAAATTGCACAATGATACCATCCTTACAGACTTTCCAATTTTCCAAATAAACAGACTAATTTGGGACTAGAAGGTCTTAGGCGAAAAATTATATCATGAATCGATTATGGTCAAAAAATAATATTTCGTATGTATCCATCTATGCATAGGATTCTTCTTCTATGGCGAGACAGCCCTGCGTCTTCGAGAATATTTTCTCTGATCGAATTGGTGACATTACGGCCCTTCATCCGATTTAACATTTTTCTTCGAAGCTCCTAAACAACGAATTTTTTCCGGAATAGGTTGTTAGCCTACCGCTCAACCTCCCGATTTAGGGGATTGGCATGCCTGGGTACTGGGGCGATGCGCACCACTCCCACAGCTGCCCTAGAGATGCTTCTCAACCTAGCACCTCTACACTGAGATCAATGTGTAGAGGTAGGAGTTTATGGTGTTCGCCCAAATGTTAAACTCTACTGTAGCATGCACATAACATCCACTGTTTTTCAGGCGGAGACTCAGGCTATTGAACTATGCATTAGAGAAAGTATCAGACGGGGCTACAAAAAGCAACAAATATATATTCTCTCGTACAGCAAGGCAGAAATAATGGCCCTTCAGTCAGTTCAAATCTACTCCAAACTTGTTTGGAATTGCCTCCAATGCCTGATTGAGCTCGGTAATAAGAACAGAGTTAACCTCATTTGAATTCCGGGACACAGCGGCTATGATGATAATGAAATGGCCGACTTAATGGCTAGAAAAGGTTCAGAAGCTGACTTAATGGGAACATATCCATTCTGTGGGATACCATTAAGCAGAGCCAGAATGAACAGCCGAATGTGGCAAAAATCGCAAAGTGTCATTCACTGGGACTCGACACCGGGCAATAGACACTCAAAGTTTTTTATGCCAAAGCATTCGGAGAAAAGAACATCTGAGTATCTGAAGTTAAACAGACACCAGACCCGTAACCTAGTGAGAGCTCTGACTGGACATTGTCATATGAGGAAGCATCTCCATGGGATTGGTCTCTCTGAGACTAAAACTTTCAGAATTTGCGATGACGAAGACGAAACACCAGAGCACATCCTCTGTGAATGTGAGGGTTTAGCTCACAAAAGACTTCGTCACTTCGGTCAGGGTTTCATGGAACCATCGGAATTCCTGACCATTCCTCTTCGTAAAATATTAAGCTTTAATGAAAGCGCAGGAATTGAAGAGGAATCATAGTTAATTCGGGAGACGTCACAATAGGCCCAACTGGGGCTTCAGTGGCAAAGATTAAAAGACCAACCCCTTTTACCAATCTATCTATCTAGGGGATGAAACGATAAGAATGGTTGGAAAATAGATATTGTTAAAAGATATAGAAAACTGGGTATAGGAACAAGTGCAGGATCATGTCATGGTCATTATTGGAACTCGTACTAATAACCTTTAATATTTTAGTCTAGCATTGTAAAGGATTACCAGCTGTAAACAATGAAAATAATTTTTGACCGATTCAAAAGAATGGGGATGAAATCCATGTGCAAACTTCAAATGGCTAAAATAACGAATAGAACAAGAATCAATCACATTCTCATTTTTACAGCAGCTACACTCCCAGCAGAACCAAAAGCATCGCAAGTGAATCACTATCGATTCACCTAGGTGATATATATGGTCAAAACTGAATTCAATTACGATTCTTAGGTGATTCATGTAATATTATGTTTTGTTATTCGTAAGTGAATCGTGAAGGGGCATCGAAAGCGAATCTACTAGGTGGCTCGTATGTGAATCATCTAAGAATTTACAATTCTATATTCTTCATCTAGTATTCAACTTTTTTTCACCTACAGTGAACATACTTTTCTTGATGAAGTGCAAGCATAATATATTTTTCAATTAACCGACTACTTCGTACCAAATTCAGTTAAATTCATCTGTAGTGAATATTCAGCGAATTACTTGCTGGACTAAACAGTTTCTTTTCGAAAAATTAATTTTGGAGGTGCAGCCATTTAATATTTATTTATTATTTTAATACTTGCTTTAAATTATAAAAATTGAAAATTTTCAAAGTATAATAGGTACTTAAAGATTTTTTTCCGGTCGGTAAGATCAGTGAAATGAACTCATTTTTTCTGCATATAAACAATAAGATGGTCGGTCTGTTGAGTTTATTTTCGAACTACTAGAAACACTAAATTTCACTATATTTTATGCAAAATTTTGCAATGAAATTTTTCGCTAAGCATTTTCAACGCAATTTCAACGCATTTTATCGTCTTATCTAGTCTCAGTCACTCGATTAAATTCTAAATTATCGCCCATTATGAATACGAGGGTTGTCTTATGCTAAATGCAATGAGATATTCTTGAAGGCAATTAAATAGCGTATAATTAACTGCGTTCGTGATTAATCTACAGTTCCACTGTGGTACATTTCAAATTTTAGTTCTGCATACACCTTAGCTCATTGCTATACCACGGTCTTTAGCTTTATGATTTTATCGGTAATTTGTGCAAGCATATTTTGCTTGTGTTTATTACATTTCGAACAGAGGACCCGTTGCCAGAATAGAGAGAAGTAGATGCTCGTTTAATTTGACCTATTAAAATTAATGTTTTGTTTATGTTTTCATAAGCGAATCGGATATAAGTGGTCAGTCTTGCATTTAGTACCGCGACGAAATAAAATTTAATCATTGCGATCTAATCGAAATAAAGTTCTTGATGGATTTTCGATATTAATTTTTATTTTCAAATTTTTAAAAACGACAAACAAACACATAAATAATACTAGATCAAATTCACAAGAATGCTGTAAATATGCTTTTAGTTCCGGCGAAAAATTAAGCAATTTTTAAATCGCAACATTTCTGTAATCTTTCTCATTCCTCTTGAAAGAATGAATTTCTGTGATATTTTTAGATTCCTTGGTGAATTGCGTTCCCAAGTTATCGTGCAATAAGTGCGGTCACGTGTTTTAAGGCGTTTTGCAGGAAAGCTACCCGAAAAGGGGAAAAATTAAAATTGTTCTCTTGTAACAGTCTCATCTAAAATTTCAACTATTTCTATGGCACTAAATCAGGCCTTGGCTTTTTCCACAAATATCCTCAAATGATTTCAAATATTTTTTAACTTCGTCGTCTCTTCGCCTTTATTCGAATGCCTCAAAGCAAGAATTAAATTTGTTTTCCTATGAGTATTTAGAAGGGTTTGGTATGGTTAAAAACAAAAAAAAATTTAGAAGCACTAATCCAAATATTTTGTCAAATATTTGCTGCCAAATGTAGCTAGATAGTGTGATTGTCAAAATTTTGTTTGTCAAATATTCACAAGGTACTTTGTATTTTGTACGAAAGATTTAACTTAGTTTTTAGCCCAAATTTTTTTTTCAATACATTCTGCCAAATGTAGCCACATAGTGTGATCGTCAAAATTTAGTGTGTCAAATTTTCTTTGTTGCCCCAAACAAAACGTTTGTATTTTGTACAAAAGATTTAACTAAAGTTTTTTGTCAGAATTTTTTTCCAATATTTTAACCAAATATTTGGAAGCATGGTAGACAATGTTAAACAAGCATGAAATGAAAAATGGAAACAATACAAAAAATATGCTTTAAGTTTGTATTCTCGATGTAAAAAATTTATACTTTTGAGGTTAAATGTATTTTTATTACAAACTTAGTCTTTGGCATTCAAAACATGAAAATCCGTCAAAAATCGAGTTCTTGAAATTTGTTTCGGTTGAATTAAAAATGTCTTGTACGAATGAAGTCGAAAAATATAATTTACCGTGCACGTCAATCTCAACTTAATAGCAATAACAGAAAAAATTAAAAATAACCATAAATCATTAATTTTTTTTTATAATTTTAAGACGAATTAATAATTAAATATTAACACTTATAAATACAAAAATAAAAACTTGTTTAATCATGTGTAACTGTATCCTGAATTTTTGTTGCGAATGTTTCTATTAGGTCTAACGAATATTTTTGCAAGAATTTTCTAGATGTGTAGCTACTAATTTTAGAAAATGTCGGGTCTAGCTAGTTGCTATCTATTTTATTTCTTTATAAATAAAAATAAATACAATTTTCTACTAGCACAAATCATACGAGATTGGGCAATGACGATGTAAACCGTACTAACATAAGTTCAAAATTTAAATTTGAACTCATCTACAACATTTTTATTGAACGGTTGGATTGATAGAAAAATTAGAAATAATTTCTCAAAACGAAATTTTATTTCATTTTTTTTTATAAATTAATCGGCAATGTCACATCTTAGTATTTTCGATTTTACTCGTAAATTGTATTAAGTATCCACCAACATAAATTTTATTAAAAGCTGTGCATTTGTAGAGGGCCTAAGCAATTTTAATTTTTTTTTAAAATCAAATGTATTAAATTTTAAAATAATAAACACAATTCACTCACTGCTTATCGGTTAGAAAATTTAATAATCCAGTTTTGCACTAAACTAATTATGAGTATATTCTTTCCACCGATATTGGGCACTGCCTGGTAAATCGTTTCGTTTGCTACTTTTTACTAATTAACCACACTACTGATTATTTATACGAGTCAAAAAGGAAAACAATCCAACTAAGAAATTTATTTCTTCGGCACTTTCTTAAGGAAAAAAAAGTGGCTGCTAATGCACAACCCAGAACGACTGACTGACTGCTCACTACAAAATCACACAGAATAGAAATATTAGTAACCAGAATATTCTGGGGAAAAGCTGGCCGGATAAATGTGACCAGAAGCACTCAGTACAGGAGCTTAGCTTATGGGTGTTTTTATCTCGGAAAGTGTTAGCTATAGTGTGGCTAATGCTATATACTCGTATGAGGGCGTCGATTTAAAGAAAAAGACGATTTTCCGCATCTCAAAATTATTACAGAAATCACGAGCTACCTACAACATTTTGATATTATGGTACCATTGTTATTGATTTCGGAAACCATCTAATAGTTGAAAGATGATATTTTTCGTGATATCTTTTTATTTGAATTTTTGAAACAAATAATAAATAAAATCGGAAATATTTTTAGAACATAAAAAATAGAAATAGAAATCTATTACTAAAAAAATTTACTACCTCCCCCACAACGTTTTGATTACTCGTCGTAAAGAATGAATACAAGAAAAAAATTCTTTATTTACAGTATAGGTACATCTAATCCACAATTAAGTTAATACTTATAAATTTATTATAAATAATTTAGAATTGGTGTTTTTTGGAGTTAGGATAATAAGCCAAGTTAAGGGTAAAATTTATAATTTAAGAAGTTAATTCGAGCCGAGGCCAAATAGGTTCTTCAAAAATCTTCGACAGGATAAATGATACTTTATCATTTTTCGGAAAAAGTTTGAGAAGTGGTTAAAATCGGTGTAGAGCCACATTTAAATTTTTATTTTGAATGTAGCTGAACCAGGTGAATGAAACCTCAGCCCCAGAAAAACTGCACTACTGAAAAGTGTCTAGCAAGTGAAGGAAAAAATAAAAAAAACATTTACCAGCCCCGTACCCTACTAACCCAATCAATTTTTTTGCACTAATAATCTCGTACAAATAAATTAAATTTTTTAACTTTTTTGTAGCTCTTTAGAACAATTTTTTATTCCCTTTTTTATATCAGAACAGTCGATTTAAGGGTGTTTTTATAACATTTCAAACGAAAACATTTTAGTTCGCGGTTGTTTATCTTAAAAATGGGATGGTTGACTAAAAGTTTTTTCTTAGTATTATTAAATCCCATTTTGTTACCTTTAATTTGAAGATCAAATTATCGTGCTAACTTCACTACTTTAGAACAACTTACTTCGCTCGATGTAACTTGTAGGGAAGCCAGGAAAAGGCAAAGGTGTGGTATGGCTTGTACTCTTAACGATTTCCTGAAAGGACTACAGTTTGGACATAGCTTTCCACGTCTTATTAGGAGAGTGTCGCTGTAGAACCAGAAGGATATCAGCTGTACGAGTATGGAAAGTTTTATTGTACTTACTTTTTCCTTCTTAGTTGCACTTCATTAAAAAAAAGAATTGTTCAATTACAAAACCGGTGTAAATTAAAGGTGAATTATGTCAGAAGTACTTAAGCTAAAGCAATAAATTTATTCTTGTGTGAAAGGCTACTAAATATAGGTCTTTATAATATCGACAGAATAAATTAGGCCAACGAACCCGTTTTTCAGTTAAATGCAAGTAAACAAGAATCTTCCTTTCCTTCTGTTATAGAAAACAATAAACAAGAGCTCTCTAAAAAGAACCAAGTATGTGCCATCCAATGGTAAACAATTTTGTAAAGCCGTTAAAGGTTCAGAAGATATTGATGTATCAGAAGTAGCAAAAATATTTACAAATAATGTATCTTGAAAAGGGTTCAAAAACGGAGTTAAAAACGGGTTTTATCTTCCTGGCATAAACCCAGCCCACCCTCCCACCGTACCCTGTTTGTTACCCACAAAAAATGTATTTAACGATAACCTTAAATTACAACCGGATTTTAATTTTCTGACCTAAGCAATTTTTTACCTTTTTCCCACCCAACCCCCATCTTCACCCCTCATACACCACCGCTTCCAAAACATATGTGAATTGAAAAGCCTTTCACCACATTATAGTTTCTGAGATGAGACGTAATTCAGAGGATAAATTACTATCTCCCAATTTCCGCACTTCACTGCCGTCTTTCAAAATTTTACAATTGGACAATATTCTCCTCGTATTGGCACATATAAATATATAATCTAAGTATCAACTTTATTCTTTACTTGATTTCGTTAGGTATCTTAAGCGAAAGTCCAAATTGGACTACATATCTCTCCTGAAATGTTCTTTTTTAGTACACCAGCTTACAAACAACTACCAAGATTCAAATTTGTAGCATGAACCGTTCAGAAGATATAAATTTTGAAATGCCTTTATTCCAGC
Organism: Beris morrisii; assembly: GCA_951812415.1. Lineage (NCBI taxonomy): Eukaryota > Metazoa > Arthropoda > Insecta > Diptera > Stratiomyidae > Beris > Beris morrisii. The sequence continues at coordinate 11,829,015 of OX638312.1, read as the reverse complement.
TTTCGACCTCACCTTATTTTTTTCCAATGTCGACCAGAAGTATTTTTTTTTTAAAATCGATCACTTTACTTTATTACAGAAAAATTAATAATTAAAATAATAAAATAGGGAAACTAGTGAAATTATAAATGTATAATATTATATTAAAATAAAAATGTACACAATCATTTCACATTTGTAAGTCCTAATCCTGACAGGTGATTGTAAAAAAACCCCACAGAAGTAAAAACGATTTCGAATTCTCATTAGACCCAAAAGATTTGTCGGAATTCGTGAAACCTTACGCAGTCACCATACCTCCTTTGTGGGTTTAATATCGAAAAATTATAAAAGTAATATTTGTTTTTAGACGATTATATTAAAGAACTTAGAAGTGAACGCGATTTCGATATCTTATTAGACCAAAAAAAAAATGTTGGCATTAGTACAAACGAACAAAACTATATATACTCCTCAGAGCCTTAAGGATTGAATATCGAAAAATATGTTTTTCTGTTTTGGGGTCTACTAGTCTTAAAATGTGAATATACCAAAAATTTCAGAGCAGCAAATTTTTTTTAAATTTCAGGTAGATCACAATAAAATCACGCAAAATCTTTCGATTGAATTCGAAAGTTAATGAAGACTTAATACAGAAATGATCCTGTGAAGTATAGTCTTAAAATATAATAAAGTAAAAAATTATGTCCTTTTTTTTATTTATGTTTTGTTGTTGAATAAATTTAGTCGTATAGTTAAAATTATAAATATCTAAACGACTAAATGTTGCTCTGTCTCAATAGTAAATTCTTCATTTCATTGATGCTTACTATGAATATTTACATCGTTTTTCAATTTTGAAAATAATGAACCAATACCAACCAATTTCATTTTAGCTGCATTCATCAGATTATATGACAATATTTTCAAAAAAGAAATTGTTAAAGAATATTAATCATTTTAATCGACTAAAAAAATTACAAAAACTCTGAACAAAGATAGGAACGTAGTCGCGAGAGAAATTGTAACGCAATTGCTTTTATTAACAAAAGCAAACTGAAGCTGGTAAATAATAATCGAACATTAGCTGAAGCCATGAACAAAGAAAATCTTCGGTAAATACCAAATTGGCTTAAGTACCAGACTGTAAACTTTTTTTTCCTCGAATAAGGTGCTAAACGGGGTTTGGCGATTTAACAATGACGTGCACCATATTTTTTTTGAGTCTCTGCTGATGTTTTTTATATATTCTTTATTACTTAAATATTAATTTTAAATACGCATTATCACACCCATATTTCAGCCCGTGACCCAAAAAATATATTTTTGTAATATTATTACAAATTCGAAATCAATATAACGATAAATCAAATAAATTTTTCAATAAAGAAAAGTGTGTTTTGTTCAATATCAATAAATCAAAAAATAAGTAATTTAAGCTTTCAACGGGGCGAAAATAATATTTCTTGAAATTGAAATGCAATATCATTACCCATATATTTCCTGAGCGGAAGCTACTTAGATTCATTCAGGCAGAAGAAAGTGCAAAATGTTATTTTATTTATAGAATAGCATTTATGAAATTCAAGTCTATGGTATATTCAAATTTCCCGCACTGCGTATTACAAATTTAATTAGTTATGTATGATTTTGTGTACTTTGTAAACAATAATAAAAGTACAAAAAAAAATACAATTTGTTGTATTTCAGTTGAAACTTATTATTTTATTTATTGAAATATTGATAACTAAACGTACTACTTATGGATCTAGGAAAGAGCGGATAGGCGTAATATTTCCGATTCCTGACATACCGAATTATTTAAACATTAATAATAATGTGAAAAAAACGATCGATCTTCTTCAGTGCGACAAATGTCGACAGGTTGAGCAATTAATTGGCTAGTTTTTCGGATCAAAGCGGAACCATTTTTGATCGCATATGTGAAAAATTTCATAAATAAAATATTTACGCAGTTCTAGTAGCTAAAATTTTAAGAATATCTTAATAAAAAACTTTCAATTTTAAAAACTTAGGAACTTTCTGTTTTGCCATGTTCTAAAATTATTCCGCACAGCGAAAGTATCCATTTTTAAAGACATTTGTTTTTGGTCCCGTACTTTTAAATTGTAAGCTCCTAGCTGACGAGTTCTACGTTAATTGTGAAATTAGCGATTTATGGACTTTGGTATGGAAGCTATTCAGTCGACCATCCATTTTACTCAAAACTAATTCCTGTGAAATTTATATTTCTTGGGTTATATTTGGGTCATTCCATCAAGAATCGCCAAAGTTGTGACCTTACCATCGCCGATTCTTTTGAAAATTTTTGTACTTGAAGAACTAGTGAAAAAAAATGGAATTTAATTTTTTTGTTTCTAATTATGTTATAATTGTAATTTTTCTACGTATAACATAATTGAGAAGCATTGATGTTCTTCGATTTTTTTTACCCCGATCCCATTGAGAGAAGTTAATTTTTTGGTATATTTTGTAAAACAGTATAACCTATAAAATATAAAAAAAAACCTTATTTTAAGATATTCAAGAATAAAGGACAATTCGGAATTCGTATTTTTTTTATATTGCGACAACCTTCCGCTTTAAAAGAAGCCCTATTTTATTATTCTAGGATAAAAATTACCAGAGATATGGATTTTCAAAGAGGACTCGGACACCATTTTTGCGAAAACTTTAATAATATATAATACTATAACTAACAAAAAAAATTAGATAGAAACAAAAAATTCAAATTATATTTTTTTTCACTAATTCTTCGAGTACATAAATTTTCAAAAAAATCGACGATGGTAAGGTCACAAATTTCATCATTTTTGGCGATTCTTGATGGAATGACCCATTTCCAAGAACTTTGATTTATCTCTCAGCTGGAACTTTCGAAAAGTACATGTACCTTCTGGCCAAATTTTAAATTTCTAGCTTGAGACGTTTTGAAATTATCGGTCGATATTCGTGAACAGATTTATCAAGGACTTTTGCACAGGAGCTACTCAAAGAAGTGGACATAATTGGCTCACTAACGAACTCGACGTTTATATTCACTTTGAAATAATTCGTGTAAAATTTCTACATTATTGCTGAACGATCACCTGATTTCACGTGGGTTCCGGTTTCGTATTTTTTAAGGACTTTTGTATAGAGGTGACACAAAATACTCATTTTATTTTCTTCGTTTACATTATTTCACCTGCAATTTATAGAAAATAAGGGTAAACCAAACTTTAATTTCCCAGCTTGCAGTACTTTGAACTTTAATTTCCCAGCTTGCAGTACTTTGAAGTTATCAGCTAATATTCGTGAGCACATGTTCTAACGACTTTTGTATGTGAGCTACTGGAAGAAATGGGTGGATTGGGCTCAATAACGAACTCAATCTCTAGTTTCACTCGAAGTGAATTCTTGTAAAATTTGGTTTTCATTAATTTCTTAATTTCTAGCGGGACTTTGTATGGAGCCTACAAGAACAACTCGCAACATTAACATTAACTTTATTCTTTCATTCATGAATACATACTGTAAAATTAACGTATGCAAAATTTTAGATTGTTAGCTTAAAACATTCAAAATTTGTCGGCAAATATTGGTGTATTAAAAACTTTTGTATTGGCGCTACCCGAACGAATGAACAAATTTTTCAAGGAATTATGTATGGAGACTACATGAACTAGTTCGATTTTTTGCATATCCAATATTTTACACTATCAAAACATTCGGATGTCAATTTGACGCTGGAGGTTATCGATTAATACTCTTAACAGATAAATTCAGGACTTTTGTATGTGAGTAAAGGTGAAGGACGATTTTGTCTGTTAACGAACTTGACTTTACAAATTCTATTTTACGAGTGGATACCAAACACATTTAGGAACCTTCATTTTTGTAGGCTTAATTAAAGACTAAAACGAAATAAAATTATGTAATTGTTAATAGTATTTTCATTCTTCATGTCAATCAAATTTGTTTGCCTTTCTTACATTTTAAAATAAAGCAAAAGTGCATCTCGAAATTCTTCAGGTAAACATCTTTTTTCTTACATTTCCTTGTTTCTATAAACAAGTCAACAACGATTCGATCAATTAATTTTGATTTACACATTTCCTACGTAAATATTATTATCATATTTTTTAAGTCATAATATTGCAAGATGCGCTGCTGTTTTCAATGCTTTTGTTTTTATGTTTGCGCTAAATATAATCTTTAAATATTCTACAAGTTACACAAATAAACGACTTTAGCTAAATAATCAACGGAAATTTATGGAACGTTCAAGATAAACATATGAAAATTGTAAATGCATTTCGATAAAAAGGAAATTATAATTTGAATACATATTTGAAAATAGAAAGTTTTATCACGTGAGTGATAAATTGGCTAGACCATCAAATGATTTCTATTTTTATGAGAACAGAAAATATTTGCTCGTGACTTTCAACGTTTTTTATTTTCAAAAATAAATTTCCGATTTAGATAAATTTGCAAGTAGTGTCCCGTTTGTATGCACTCGGATGTTTTGAAAAAATAATAAGTTGATAATTAAATGATGCAGATTGATACTTCCATTTTCAGAAAAGCAGAATCAATTTTTTCTTTCCGAAGTTCAAATTTTTATACTCTAGATGAAATCATATAGAGTATTATAAGTTTAATCCAGCCGAAAAGTTTGTAACGCATAGAACCAAGCCTCGGACGAAAAAAAGTTATATATTATTTTTTGTTTATTTGTGCCCAAAAACCTCAAATCCGCCTGACGTCCGTCCGTCCGTCCGTCCGTCTGTCCGTGAACACGATAACTCAAGAACGCCTTCACCTAGGATCTTGAAATTTTGAATCTGGATGTTTGGTTGAATTTGTAAGGCTAAGTTCGTTAACGGGCAAAATCGTCCTACTCCTTCGGGTAGCTGCCATACAAAATGTCCTTAAAACACGTGTTCAAGAATATTGGTCTATAACTTAAGAAGGGTTTAAGCTACGACTTTGAAATTTTGTATGTGTTATTTTTCCAATAGTTGGAGTTAAATATATGATTATGAAGAAAATCCTATTAGTCCTTCGTGTAGCTGCCATACAAATATCCTGTCAAAATGTATTCACTTAATTTACGAAACTCACTATAACTCAAGTAATCTTTTAGCTACGAATTCGGAATTTTGTACAAGTTAGTTTTGAGTAAAAAGAAAGTTCGAGTTTACTAATCAGCGAAATCCTTTTTCTCCTTCTGGTAGCTGCCATACAAAATGTCCTTAAAACACGTGTTCAAGAATATTGGTCGATAACTTGAGAAGGGTTTAAGGTACGATATTGAAATTTTGTATGTGTTATTTTTCCAATAGTTGGAGCTAAATATATGATTATGAAGAAAATCCTGTTGGTCCTTCGTGTAGCTGCCATACAAATATCCTGTCAAAATGTATTGACTTAATTTACGAAACTCACTATAACTCAAGTAATCTTTTAGCTACGAATTCGGAATTTTAAACAAGTTAGTTTTGAGTGAAAAGGAAGTTCGAGTTAACTAATCAGCGAAATTCTTTTACTCCTTCTGGTAGCTGCCATACAAAATGTCCTTAAAACACGTGTTCCAGAATATTGCCGATAACTTCAGAAGGGTTTAAGCTACGTCTTTGAAATTTTGTATGTGTTATTTTTCCAATAGTTGGAGCTAAATGTATGATTATGATGAAAATCCTATTAGTCCTTCGTGTAGCTGCCATACAAATATCCTGTCAAATAGCCTTCACTTAATTTACGGAACTCACTATAACTCAAGTATTATTTTAGCTATGAACTCGAAATTTTGTACAAATTAGTTTTGAGTGAAAACAAAGTTCGAGTTTACTAATCAGCAAAATCCTTTTACTCCTTCTGGTACCTGCCATACAAAATGTCCTTAAGACACGTGTTCAACAATATTTTTCGATAACTTTTGAACGCTTCAAGCTACGAATTTGAAATTTTGTACACGTTCATTTTTAAATGGTTCTAAAGAAAAGGATAAATATGTAAGAAATCGAGAGAGTCCTTCCTGCACCTCCCATGCGAAAGTCCTTCAAAAAGGACATTTTTGTTCGATGACTTACCCAGTTTAAGATATGAAATTAAACACTGAATATTGTCTTTTAGTTTTGAGTAGCAATCTAATAGCAGTCCTTAATAAAGGACATACAACATACACACGCGTAATTCTACTTTATCCCCAACTACAATATAAATCGGAGTTAAGTATTCATCTAGAGTATTATACGATTGGCTTGCAGCCGATCGTGACTGCAGTATGTTTTTAATAGAAAATAATTTTAAATAAATTAAATTTAACTTAATTTTAAATAAATTATTTTCATTCGAATTCAGGAAATATTGCAGTGCAATATCATTGCTATATTTCAGATCAGTCAATTATTAAAAAGTAAAATTTGACAAATGACTACCATGAAATTTAGTATACGATTTTATATATTTAAAGCAAAAATTATAGTAATGTATTTTGAAGCAACAAACACTCTTTAAAGCTTAGCTATTGAGTCAGTCCCTATTTTGTGATAACTACATTAAGCCCACGAAATACTTCTACTACTGTACTGTACAATAATTTAGGCTACTGTGAACTGTGAAACATCAAAAATAATTTGTCGCAGTGAGAACAAATTGTGTATACACAGTAACGAAATTATTTTTCATTTCGATTTGTTGAAAGGTGAAAACAGATAAATTGATGCTTTCAAGAAATGGTTATGGTACAACGTTGGCATTTTAACGTTAGTAGAGTTCAAATTATTATAATGACGTCTATAAGTGGAACAAACACCTATGACCTATAGGGTCATTCCATCAAGCATCGCCGAAAATGACGAAATTTGTGCCCTTACCATCTCCGATTCTTTTGAAAATTTTTAACCCTATATTATTAATCTAGGATAAAAAATAGTAGAGATATGAATTTTCATAGAGGACTCGGACACCTTTTTTGCGGAGATAGTAAGGTCACAAATTTCTTCATTTTTGGCGATGGAATGACCCTATATCTCAGAGGTAAAACGTATTTAGTTTAATTTTTTAATTTTAATTAAACTTACTGTTGTCCATTGGCTTGAAACGGTTATCCACCACCTGATATTTATTATTCTAAAGGTGCTCTTACACAAGCAGTTTTTCAAGCAATTAATTTCCCAACGACTATTATCAAAACTAATGAAGCAATTAATGGAGCAATACAGTGCAATATCATGCTAGTTGCGGCAAGATTGTTGGTATTGCTCGCCCTATAGTTGCTGTAATTCCGAGCAATTGTCCTCGTTCGGTGATTCAATTGTCAAGTTTTATTTTGAATTTTGCATTTATTTGTCAAATTTCGTGTTATAATGGCTTGGAATTCAAATATTTCATAGTTTCATTTTAAGTTTTAGATTTGTTTGTCAAGTTTGCTTTTGTGTTGTTCATAGACTGAATTGCTCGTTAAGCCCTTATTGCCGAATTGCTAGATATTGGTCAATATCGGTCATCACAATTCAGCAACGAGTTGATGAAAAGTTAATCCACATCGTCTGTGTTGCTGTGTGCTTCATATTTTCGTGACGTCAAAATTGTCAAATATTGATGCAAATTGAGCAATTTTAATCGCTTGTGTAAGAGCACCTTAAATAATATCGTGAGGAGCTCTATTAACAGAGAGGTGATCTATACAAAAATTGAGATTCACAGTGCATTGTATACCTGGCGTAGCGTAAATCTTCGTAGGGTTAGTGCGACAATACAATCGCCAAGGTTCATGAAATTTTTTCGAATTCATAAGTGGAATGGATAGGAATAGATAGACATGTTAAACAAATTTCATGAAAAGGTGAAAACGTAAAAAATGCACTTTTTCGCTAAAAAAAATTATAGCTTCGTCAATGTTCAATATTTTTTCATCAAATTTTGGCGTTTCACTTCTTAGATATGCTGCTTCTCGAAAAAAATAAAGTAGTAGCATAGTGCGCGTTAAAAAAATGTATTTATTCCGACTTATGAAGAGGGTCCATTTTACGCCCAAAGTTTGTCTCCGGATCGATTCTACCCCGTGTGACCACGAACGGTTAATCAAATTAAGAACCTACGAATTTCGTATTAAATTCTTCAATAGACGTTTGTGTTGCGTGCTATGCACTTACTCTAGATATGACATCCTTAAAAATAAATTCCTCTGAAAAAAATTATTAAAACTATTTAGAACAAATCTAAATCATAGCCTTACCTTGACCTTCATCTCATTTTTCCGAAGTTCATTAACGCTGTGTGAACACTACTTTTATTATTAACGAAATAATCAAACATATTTCGTACACGTAATTAATAAGAAAAAATTATTTATATAAAAAAAAATTAAGCCTTCATAAAATGTCAGGTCACAAGATCACACACGAAATTAAATTTTACGACATAAAATGAAAAAGAACGGATGGATGTAAATAAATGAAACAGATGAAATGATTATGATCATCATCATCGTCATCCTCATACGATCAGTATCTTGATCCAAGAGTATTCTAAAAATTGAATTATTTTTTTTTATATATTTAAGACCTTGACAACAACCTGGCATTTTACTGAATACATATATATGTATTTTATTTGAGTGTTTTTAATATATATATTTTTTTTTGCAAATCCAAAATTAAAGAAAATAATAAAAAGCCAAAAAACAGAAACAAAAATTTGGCAAATAAAAAAAAGCATATTATATTATTAGAAGCCGCATACAATGTCTACAGTAAGAAAGTTGTGTGAAGCGTTTCGGTAATGTTAATTTTTCCTCTCTTGCTCTTTTTATAAAACTTTTAGAAGAAACTTTAGTTTTTGCATAAAAACATTGTCAAAGAAATATACTCTACGATATTTATAACACTGAATGATTCAACAACAGAATTTTCTTTCACTGTATAATTAAAAATAAATTAACTAAATTATGAGCAGTTGTTGAAAGAATCTTATCACAAGTGTTGTTTATATTTTAGAGCATAAAATTTGCTTTTGATATAAATCAATCTAGTTTTTGTTAATTTTTGATATTTTATTAGATGCATTTCTTTATTAGAATAAATTCAAAAGTTTTCATGTATTATCTTTGTTTTAATAAATTCCTAATAAACAATTGCATTTAAGTAGTATCATATTAAAAAAGAAATCAAATAAAAACCGTTAATATATGCCAAAGAAGAAAAATTTCAAAACATGCTCATTGAAATATAATTGTTTCTTTTTTTTCTCTTGTTGTGTGTTTCCCACCACCAAGTTTTATTGCCATTTTTATTAAAAATAGATATTTTACATGAAGTTGACTTTGAATAACATAACATTTGAATTTTAATTAATTGTTTTTTTTATACAGCTAAAAATACATATATATGTATGAATGCATGAAAAGGCTATTTATTTTTTATTCTATGACTAGTTAATTAAATTGATAGGGACGAATAAATAAAGTACGAATAAATTATTTATAGTATCAATATCAATGTGATAGAAGGGTAAAACAAAAAGAAATTAATCTACCTTAATTGAGTATGCACCATTTGGTACATTTTGTCCTCCGAATTTAACATCAATGTCGTATTCTCCGGGATTGTTGAGGACATAGTAGATATCGAAGAAGCCGTCTTTTTCGATAATGTCAATATCAACATCGCTGTAAAAAATAAACAGTGAAAAATGTTATTAAAATTCGGTTTTATACTTAATGAAACAAGCGATTTAATTTAAACAAATAAATTTGCAAATAACTGGAAGGTCTTTCCTTTCGTTAGTGAAGTTGTACTCGTTTATACATCGAATGGTTGAGTTTCTAAAAACCAAAAATGATGTGCGAGTACCAGTTTTTTTAGTGTTCGAAATCCTTTCAGTGAAATATTATTCTAGTAAAATTAAATACCTGAACAAAAAAATGGTTTAGGTTAGATAGATCCATGCAGAATAAAACTAAAGGAACTACTTTTTTTGTTATCTTCGCCATTTAACAGGAAAACATATTTTTTTTAAACAGATTTTTAACTCTTGAGCCACAATCAATTCGTATTTCTATAAATCCGCCAAGCCATAACACCTTGATTGAACTTGGTCGACGACTTATTGGCGTATCGTTGACAAAGGACATTTTCTTTCGCCTGATATATTAATTTCAATATCTTTTTGAGAGACTCTCAGTCTTTAGCCGGCTTCATTTCCCTCCATTCCATACTACTTAGATTAGATTAGATTAGGAAATGGGGTTGGTCTGGTTAACATCTGGCACTGAAGCCTCAGTTGGGCCTATTGTGACGTCCCCCTGGATTATCTATGATTCCTCCTCGATCCCCACGATTTCACTGAAGCTTAGTATTTTACGAAGAGAAATGGTCAGAAATTCCGATGGTTCCACGAAGCCCTGACCGAAGTGACGAAGTCTTTTGTGAGCTAGTCCCTCACATTCACAGAGGATGTGCTCTGGTGACATTTTCCTCCATTCCCTTCTACTTAGTGGTTACAACAAAACCGTAAGAAAATTTATGAAATTCACCCTTACCTTCCTGTTTCCGAAGTTATTCTGCATGTTACTGCACCATCGCCAGCTTCCCTAGCATCAACACTGATGTGACTTTTATTACCAAACGGTTGAACTTTTGGAGCATTCTCAACAATTTTACATTTCTTTGCCTGCATAAAGAGAAAAAATATTTATAATATTTCAATATCGTGATCCCACCTTTGCTTAAAACTTACCTCTCCAATTGGATACGCGTTAATAACAAACGGTGAACCTTCTACATCCTTACCGCCATACTTGATACTAAGATTGTACGGACCGCATTCGTCAGGTACGAAGGTTACTGCATACGTTCCATCTTCAATTTCCTCCATTTTTGGAACTAATGGTTTTCCTTTGGGATTCTATTTAAAAAAAAACGTTATATTCTGTTCGAGTTTTGGAATTTATAGATTTTACTTTAATCGATACGTTGATATCAGCTTCACCTGCTGTTTTGGTATCGATTTGGAATTTAGCGGGTAAAGATGCTGGCATCTTCTTTTTCTGCGTATCACCAACAACCTTAACATTTTCACTCTCAAACTTCGGGAACACTGTCATCACAAATGGGCTACGTTACGAAAAAAAAACATTTAATTAAACCTCCGTCCTGTCCATGAAAACCAACAATGTATTACCTGCATGGGACTTCTTCGTCGGCAAACTTAACATTTGCAGTTAAAACTGAGCCTTCTTTAGGTGGAACATAATGGACAGCATAAATTCCTTCACCCTTATCTTCGACCTTCAAACTTTCAATAGGTTTGCCTTCGGAATTGCTAATCTTAACGCCAACCCTGCCCGGTCCTGCATTAGATACGTCCACATTGAAATGTGTCGGAACACCTTCGCGTACCTCTCCGTGTTCTATTCCGGGTCCATATACGTTCACTTTGGTTGAATCAACCGACTCTTCCACGAAAACTTTGAACGGTGAACCGGGAATATGTTTGTCGGCAAACTTGATGGTAATGTCATACTCTCCCGGTTCAGTTGGAAGATATTCGACGTCGCAACTACCGTCCCTGTTGTCAATGCAGCTCATTTTGGCTTCGGACGGACCTTCAATGGCCAGAGATAGACCTCCAGTTCCAGCTCCTTTAGTCTCCACTGTGAATTTACACAGCTTATTAGTCAGACCCTTTTCGAGTCCCGGACCGTATGCTTTGCATCTGTTCGGATCGCATTCGCTCTTCACATGTACTACAAATGGTGATCCCGGTACCGGTACATTGTCGTACAAAAGTTCTATGGTATGGCGACCGGCTTCGAAAGGAGTGTACATAATTCTGAAGATTTCATTCGCATTCCCCGGTACAATTTTACTTGGAAGAACATTTCCGCGAGGATCGAAAATCGCACAAGATAGCTTACTAGGTTCAATATCACTTCCAATTTTGCTCATATCGACCATGAAGTCAGTTGGTGCGTTCATAATTACACCTGAGAGAGAGAATTTGATTCCGATTAGTGAAAATTTAACAAAGATTTGGTATAAACAACACAAAACGTTACATTTATAATAAATATTATTAACTGCAGTTTGTATAAAAAAAATGAGGCATCAGTTTTAAATTGTAAGGCGGAGCAACGATCAACCACAAAAATTGTGTTAGGCCAATTCAAAAACAATATCAACTAAAAGGAAATTTACATTTTAAAAAAATCGACCATGCTGTTAGCTGTATAAGTCCAATTTAGGGCGATATTTTCAAAAAAAAAAAGAACACACGTCTACTAAAATGACGAGATACCATGAGGCTGTATTCCCATTCCAGACACCCGGATTTTATTTAAATTCGGTTGCGGTAAGATCATTGCCTGGAATGGTGACCCGCTTATATGATGATCATTGAACGTTATATTCACAGTATAGTCTCCAACTTCGGTCGGTAAATAGGCAACATTACAAGTTCCATCGCCATTATCACGGCAATTAATGGCCGCTTCGCATGGACCTTCAACCGTTACACCTAATCCACCTTGGCCAGCGCCTCTTGTGTCAATCTTGAATTCGGCCGGTTGACCGACAATACCTCGTTCCAATCCAGGTCCATAGGCTCGCACCTTATTCGAATCGCTACCGGTCAGACATTGAAGACGGAATGGCCGCGGTGTAATCGGTGTGCCGCCGAAACAAACGCTTAGTAAATATTCGCCCAATTGGGTTGGAGTGAAATTAACTAGGAAGCCTTCGGCTGTTGGTATTACGTGAGCTTTAATGCGACTACCTGATGGACTTGTTATGGTTACAGCTAGATCTGCTTTTCCGACACCGTGTGTAATAACGCGAAATTGCTGAAGACTATTTACAGGTGCAGCTATTTGAATTTTTTTTTATGTATATTTGTGTACGATGTGAATATTAAAATATCTGTTTTGGCACTTATTGAAATAAATTGTATACACGTATTGCTACTTACTTGGCTCGAGACCGTCGACTTTAATTTTGGACACATCAACCGGTTGTGTGATGACCACTTTTGGTGATAATGGCACTTTAAGTCCTCCGTATGATAAATTTGTTGTAAACGAGCCAGCTCCTGGCGGAATGAATTCCACAGCGTAAGTACTATCTTCATTATCGACCACTTGGACTGGAATTTCAGCTCGAGTTTCATCGTGGACTATGGTAACTTTTAGGTCACCTTCGCCGGCATCTCTGTGTTGATGTTTCGTGTGTTAATAAATGTTCAAGTCTATAAAGTTGTGAAAATTACCTGGCGTCGACATTGAAATGTGTGGCAACATTAGGCTTAACACCAGGTTCCAGCCAGGGTCCGAAAATTTGCACTTTTGATGGATCTAGTGGAACTCCAACGTAGACACGATGTGGAGAGTTTGGTGTAGCAACTCCACCGTAATTAACTGCAAGTGAATTTAAGTTTAATCTAAACATTTTAGTACAGATAAAAAAGTAAATACCTTCAATAGTATGAGGAAGTCCTGATACTGCGCTGTATGTACAAACTTTGGTACCGTCTGGTTTCTCCTTAATTGTAACGGGTACGGAAGTTGCGTATGCATCTTGCACTATAATATCCAACGGCGCATTTCCTGCTTTCGAGGTGTCGACAGTGAAAGATGTTGGCTCGCCAATCGAAACTCCATTCTTTTGAATGCCCGGACCGAATGCCTTAACAAGTTCGGGATGGAAATCGGTGCGTGGTAAAATTTGTGCAATATGTGGACTTCTCGGAATATCTTCATTGTCACAAAGAATATGTACAGCATATTCGCCAACAGCGGTCGGATGGTATTTTACAAGTGCCGAACCGTCTCCATTATCATGACACTCGATTTCAGCTTGAGATGGACCAGCTACAGTGAAGCCTAGAGCTCCCGTCTCTCCGTTCGTTTCAACAACAAAAGCGGCCGGATAGCCAACAACACCGCCCGTTAGTCCCGGACCGTAAGCCATAATTGCCGAATCCTTCTTGGGACCGATAGCAACTTCAAACGGACACTTTGGAACCTCTTGACCACCGTACGTAACCATTACAACGTAACGTCCTTCTTTCACTGGATAGTAATGGGCTTCATAAGTAGTTCCGTTTGTTTTGTTCAACATAACGTTTTGATTAATTCCACCCGGACCGATAATACGAACTTCGGGTACGCCTTCGCCGGCACCTTCGGTGTAAATTTTAAAATCGGCATCGTCACCCACACGAACTCCAGTTGGTTGCAATCCACGACCACTTGCACGAACCTTACGAGCATCCGAAATTGGGGCAACTTTAACGGCAAACGGACTGTTTGGAATCGGATTTCCGGCGTAGAATACATTAACGGAATGTAAACCGGTCATCGGAGTTACATATTCACAGCGCCAAAGACCTTTTTCGATTTGCCGAAGTTGAGCTGGAACCGATGTCTTATGATTGGCCGGATCGATTATGATAACTTCGGGAACACCACGTCCAGCATCTGTTTCAAAAATAACGACTTCTTCAGTACTGATCACAAAAATTATTTGATTATTTTCTATTACCTTCAGTTAAAAGATCAAAGAATGTTGGTCGGTTAATAGATACACCACTACTCTGAATACCTGGTCCAGAAATCGTAACTTTCGAAGCATCGCCAGCATGGCCTTCAACCTTTACCTCGTACGGACTTTTTGGAATATCCCGATCGGAAAATTTCACAATAACTTTATGTGTACCCTCCATTTTCGGAATATAAGAAACTGAATAGGTCAGGTTCTTATCGTTATTGAACCGAGTATCGGCTTTTTCGGGAAGTCCCTTCGGATTAATCACAATAACATCAACAAGACCTGTTCGAAAAGCAATCAAGAAAACCTCAATGTTTAATATTGCATCCAACATAAACGACCGATATTTTTACCTTTGCCAGCCGAGAAAGTTTCAACTGTGAAATTTGCTGGTGCTCCAACAACCGGTCCGATTGGTTCAATTCCGGGACCGTATGCACGTACTCTGCGAAAAAATAATTTGCAATTATTTCGACGTTTATCTAATTTGATAAATGTAACAAATGGAATGAAAATTATAATGCTTTCTTGTTAGCTGTCTATTTTAAGTCAGCTACTTCAAACGATCTCAATACAACACTTATTAGGCTTTTACTTGTGCTAGTTTATGTATGTAAAGCATAATTTATTATTGTTTTAATGCAGCTAAAAAAGCACTAATAAAACCATTTATTTTAAATTATCGGCGATCTGAAAAAACTAGCTCTTCACGAGAAAAAAAAAGAAACCGATCACTCGTCGTTACTGTTGCTAAAGCAATTGAGAACATAGTCTTCGTCTTAGTGTAACAAATCTTCATTACTGCGATCTTACAACTCTTTCGGCTCATGTGGGCAAGGATGTGTTTTATGTTACTGCTAACAATTCAGGCGATAACGTCAGGTTTTTTCGGCTCCCGTATTCCAAAAGGCATAGAGAAAACAGAGTCAGTCCTTACATTTTGAACGAGTTGTAATCATCACCCCTAATCTGGTATGACCGTCTACGATGGCTTGTTGCGAAGAGTGTACTTGCGCTAAAAATGCGCTAGATTTTATGATTATACCTGTAAGTATTTTTTATTGAAGTGTACAGGCTTCGATAGCCTAGTGTACGCATATTAGTCTAGAATCTCAGAAGTCAGAGGAGCGAGTCTCACATAAATGATGGCTCCGCAAGCATTTGCTTTCTGGTCATCTCTAGGATCCATTGGTAATTGATTTGCTTTCGCGATGGTTTATTTATACGATAGAGTAACCCCCCGTCCCGGAAAAATAATAAATGTTACGAAACCATCTAAAATCGATTGAAAACACATCTGTGGTGGAGTCAGATACCGACTGGGCTATAGCAACACTCAAAAAAGCAGCTGAAAGTTGGGTTTAAAAAATACTGTAGATCATATTATCATACTGCTTTTGCGCTTAACAAAAACTGACCATTGCAGTTTTCGTCGCTTGATAAAATTATAAGTTGAAGTTGAAGTTAGACGCGAATTAAGAGAACGATAAATTAACAGACCTGTTGATTCCGAACGCTACTTTCTAAATAAAAGCGATTTTAGGAAAATCCTTTTTAAAATTTATTAAACAAGCAAACAACAAATAGCCATTATTATGCCAAAAATCAAAGAATTTATTTTTAATTTACACTAGTCTACAAAATTTCGAAGTTGCTTGTAATAAGAACCAGGACGTTCGAGTGATGTTTTGTGGAGACAGTTGCTACCATTGTTATTAATTCTTAAAACCTAATTTTAGTGAACCAAATTGTCACTCATAAAAAATGCAGTGTATTCTTCCCTTATCCAGCGCTGAGGAGGTTAGCAAAATGGAAAAACAACAACTAGAATTTAATTTTTTTTTGCACTGCATAGGGATGCAAAAGGACACTCCTATTAAGACGACGCAAGCTATAGATCATTTTTACAATGTTCCATTCTGGCGAAGAAAACGGGAAGGTCCGTTGTGAAGATTTTAGAAACGGTGATATTAAAACTACTAGGATAATAACCTATCTCTGGGAAAATCAACAGTGATAATGATTCCATTATTTCGACAAGACATGGACGTATACCTATTTGAAGCATATTATTTACTTTTTGCTGTTTAAAAAACAAAAATTGTTGACGAGAGCACACCTAGATGGAGCCGTCAACAATAAACACCACTTCAAAACATGTCAAGGAAAGTTTGTAGACTAGTGTTATCAATTCAGCATAGTTTTCAGCAATTAGGTGAGCCGAATTTTATAATTATTTCTAGCCAAGCGAAACAGAAAAAAATACTACATAATTACAGTGATGTCTATTTTGCATTCCAAACTTACCGGGGAGGCGGAATGCTGTTTACAAATAAAATAATAATTTTATATTAAACAAATTTTGTTCATTTTTTCTACATTGGATAGGATATTTTACCTAGTAAACTCCAACTAAATACTAAATCATATTCATCAACTTGTATCTTACCTGTTTGGATTCGTTTTTGGTCGGAGTGGTGCTCCAGTTTTCAATTTTGCATTTGGATACTGCGACAGATATGTCATCATAGACTGTTCGTCAATATTTGGATTAACCATTTCTTCGGGTTTAATCAATTGTCGAACGTTCAACCAATCGTCGGCCAAACCCATAGCTTCGGATGCGTTTTGTACAGCATCCTTTGGATCCCAGATTTCCCAATCGGGACATAAGCCAGGCGCGCATGCATCGACCAAGGCTCCGACAGCCTTGCCGCTTGTCCAATCATTTGTAAAATTGCCAATTGGTAGGTCTGGAACTTTTGTATGGATCCAGTTGAGAAGTCTGAAGCGAAATTAAAATTATGTATAAATTTTTTTTTTAAGATTTCGAAGTTTTACCTTTGTTTTGGTGTTGGTCCTGAACCATTAATTTGATTGTCTTCTTCGCCTTCCCACATTGGCATTGAAATCGAATAGTGAAGAATTAGTGTCCATATTAGTCCTAAAATTAGTTTTAGTTTGCAGTCTACAATGTCAGATGAATCTGAAAAGGAAAAAGTGTAATTAAATAATTTGCATAACTTGATTATTTATTTATAAAACAAACTTAATTTATTAATTGCTCTTTTCTCGTTATTTTTCGCGAAGAAATAGATTTAAGCCTGAATGCTTGTTGTGAAATACAATTTTTTTCCAGAAAATTAAGACAAATTCTGGGGAAAATAGATCTTATCTACATAAGAAATAAAAAGGAGAACAAAATTTTGACTTACCAAAATAGTCAAATAATAGACAAAGTGGTATACCGTCTAATACAAGCTTTAGATAGCAATAATTTACATTATAATGTGGTTATCGCTTTTAAATACATATTTTTTTTTTCTTATACCAACGTTGAAGCAATATACTCGAAAATTGCTAGGAAAACTCTATCCAACTTTATTCTAGATGAAACCAACCAGGGCAGAAATGGGAGAAAATCCGTAAAATCATACAGGTAAAACATTCTGGATTTGTCAGTGCACTGTGTTGTACAGACAGTATCAAGAACGCTTTATGAAATAATACTCCCGTTTTCATATTTTACTCTGTAACCTATTAAGCTATATAATCCTGACGGTACAAACAAGGGATTAAAAACGAATTTTTCGTTTTCAACGCATTGAACTACTTCTTGATATAATTCTGCGAGGCCATAGAACTAAATTCGGTTGGCTATGGCTATCCAAGTATATTGCCTTGAGGTGCTAAAGAACCTAAAATTCATTTTCGATCGTTTTCGAAACTTTTCAATATTCGACCCAAAAAGCGTGAAAACGGGTTTAATTTGTTTTCATTCATTTCTCAGGATCTCCCCAAACTGGATGAGATAATCAAATTAATTTTCACTTTATTATACATGCTACTTTTACACACACATAAAAAACGTTTTCGGCATTTTTCGTAATTCGACCCACAAGGTATGAAAAAGGGTTCAATATGTTTTCACGATTGCCTCAATATCTCTTATGACCGATTAGATATGAAATTCTTTTGCTTAAATATTTAATTAGATGTCGCACCCGATCGATCAATCGGGTCTAAGGTCATAAAAATCCAGCAGTGCCACTCGTATCTAGTCAAGCAATCTAAATATCACACAATTGTTAATTTGTGTAATATATAGTATATCAGAGCAATAAAATAAGTACTTATTTATAAACTGCGTCGAAGATAATAAACAATCAAAAAAAATATATAACATGACCCGCCTCAAGTAGACCACTATTAAAATTTAATTGCCTATCATCCATTGAATTGCCAAACAAAATATAGGTAAAATTATATAGCAACAATAAATAATAGTTTTTACAATGCTTGCTGTTGTTAAATTTGTTATCTTTATGTAGAGCGCATATATCAAATTTGATCAATTATTTTGCCGTGATAGTCCACGAATTAGCTTTAGAAATTATAGTTTTGTTCTCTATACTTAGTATCAGTAAAATTTAACATTAATATTACTTAATAAGTTTAAATTAAAGAAATTAGAGAGATTACAATCTTTGGTGGGTTAAATCCCTGGCCTGATTTGACTTGAAGAATTAGAATTAGAAGATTTAGATTGGCACAGAGATTCATAGAATTAAGTGGCGTTGAATCGGTCGTATCTTGTGGAAACCAGAACAACACATTTACAAAGAGACGAAGGAAAACGTCGGAAAATTGACAAATCCCAGTGAGAACTAAAGGCTGTTCAAGCCCAGAAATATGCCATATGGACAATCACTCAAAAGAATTGAAGCAACCGAATTCAAAACTTATCACTTCCCACAGGCTACAGGTCAATTTTCGCGAGACTAAAAATTAATAAAACAGGGACATGATCAAATTTAATGAATGGAAATTATCTTATAATTTTCAAGTCCGCTTTCTATTGTATTAATTAATTTGTTATGATACCAACGAATGCACAGTTAACAAAAAATACACAAGAATGTCGAACCTTCTTCATATTGCTATTTAAAAAAAAAGTGCCAGACTATGCATTTTATAAGTCAGTCATCATAACTTTGAGAACGATTTTCGCATATCCAAGTTGTCCATAAATTAATGTGAAAAAACACATAGGAGCATTATTGGATATAAAATAATAAAACCACAAAACGAATTTTGCCCATGATATTTATGAAGAATTTACATTTTTGATGGCAGGCAGTGTTAATTAAAAACTCAAACAAGAGCTGAAAAATGATAAAGAAAAATTGGCAAACAATTGTAGAATTGCTGGATAACAATAAAATTGTAAACCGAGTTAATTGAAAAGCCAGACTGTAGTATTTCCTGTTATTGTATCAAAATAAACTATGAAAAAAAAATCTGCAAATAGTCTGGGTGCAACTTTATTATTTTATCAAGTTTAGTTGCGGTACAGGTTACTAAAACCCCCAAAAAAAAGTTCGGTTTTTATATTAAACCTCACGGAAGTAGTTTTATAAGCTATTAATCTCTAAATAGATTTCTAGCCGTTTGAAGAAATTATATCTCATCCCAAGGGATATGGCAAAATTCATGAAAATTCAACCCCTTTTCACTTTTTTTAAAGTTCTAATATCGACTAAACAAATTCTTAAACGTTTGCAAGTAAAAGTATGAAAGCGAATTCGATATCTATATCTAATCTAGGAACCTGTAATTATTTCTTACGCAGTAATATAGAAAAGCAGTAAAAACCAATTTAATATGACCTAAAAGATTTTTCGGAATTCGTTAAAAAGTACAATACCATCGAACACCCACATAGAGGTTGAATATCGGAAAAAAACTGAAATTAATTTTTAGGCGAGATTATATACAATAGAAACCACGTTGAAGGAAAAAAAACCAATTCGATATTCATCAGACCTAAGAGATATGTTGAAATTCGTGACGTACAAACGCATACAACCACTTTACAACCCTTAGTGGTTCAATATCAAAAAATTCAGAAATAAATTTTTAAAAAATAACACAAAGTCTATGGAAGTAAAAACAATTATATCTCACCATACCTAGATGTGGCGGAATTCGTGAGAATGCATGTAACGCATTAGATATTGAATATCGAAAAATCCTAGGCACTTATATAAAAATCCAGTAGAATTAACAGTAATTCGATATCTTATCAGACCTAAGAGATATGACGAAATTCGTGAAAATATATGAATCTTAGAGCGTGCACCTACAGTAATTTTACATAAATACAACCGTTGTACGTTTGATCGCTAGCGGTTTTTATTTCGAATAAATCAATATTTCGAATAAATTAATTTTTTTCTGATAGAGGTTGATTGGGCCTAAGTCCTGTGGAAATTCCAAGCTCCTAATTCAAATAGTTCTTGAGATATGAGTTTTAGAATCCCTCGATTCTAGCTCACGAGAGTTCCAAGCACTGTTTTGGTTTCACTTCTGTATCCCTTCAGCATTTTAGTGATCCAATCTACCTACTAAAAAAAATTAATAGCCCAAAGGGTTTGAGAGCTACGAGCCTTCTTCAAGTTTATAAACGGTGGACAGACGGACAAACAATTTTTTTTTTTTTGGGATAATCAATTTTTTTTTTGAGGTAGCTCCCAAACTAATCTAAGTGTGATAAATACACGATATCATGTAAGTCTAGAATTGCATTGATCTGATGTATACTTACAAGCCGTAATGTTTACATCACTGAAATTCAAGATAAGATAAGAGACGTTCTCATAAAAATCATTAAATTATTAACTGATTTGATCAGACTATCAATCGTAAAACTACCACCACTTCTGTTTACCACCATTTTTGTTATAAATCCCAACCTTTATTAATTACACTCGTTAGTTTTATTTGATCAATCAAATATCTGAAGATAACGAGTGCTATGGAATTAGGCGGCCAGTTAAGAAAATGTGAATGACCTAAAATATAATATCCACTTCTCTGATAAGACACTATACTTAAAACAGACCTTAGCTACCGGGTTTATCATCTTCAACCGATGAAATATGAGTATACATACTTTTTACGTATGACCGGCCGGCCGGACGTAAATCATTTGTCTCCTTCTCATATACCTGTTATAAGTTTTTCTACCGGTAAACATAATTTCATATCCATATCGACTTCATTTCGTAAGGTATGTCCCAAGTATTTCGTCTCTACTACAGACAGATTCCATCAATAAAAAAAATTATCTACATTATTTTCTTCACGGACGGTGAGAATGAAAGGGAAATTATTAAGAGAACTCATGCGATGAAATACCTTGCTTTTGGGAATAACTTATATTTTACAAGATGAATTTTAAAACAGTTACGAACTATTGTAATATAATGTAACCGGTTACGAATTACTACAACCAGTTTCCTACTTAATTCTGTTCAAGTGTTACTTCTTGATCATTTCATGTAAAAGGTAGAAGCCATTTGTTTGGACAGGTAAAACTTGTTAAAAAAGAAAAATTGCGGTAAGTTCTTAATTGTTGAAGAATGAATATGCAGGATGTCGGTACAAAGACTATTGTCGGTTACTAATTTTTCACGATGAATAGTCTAATTTATTAACAGCTCATTATCTAAGAATGTGCGTTTTGAATGGTAGTAGATAGAGAATTGTGGTTGTGGCATATTGTAGTGCTATTTGGGCTTATTATAGTGCAACTTGGGGTTTATTAAAGTACAATCAAATCTCTAACCAGGCGTTCAGTAGTCACTAGTCACTACTCCTTCAATTGAACTGTTCATTTATTCTATTCTCTTTTCGAATCAGCCGTTCAGTAGTCACTCACTAGTCAATCAGTCGTTCAATTGAGCTGGAGTTAGCTTTTATAAACAGCCGTACACTAGTCAGTCCGTTCTATTGTGATTGTGGGTTAAGAAATAGGAAGAAGAGCGATGCATATATCTGAGGGACACGGAGACGGAAGAAACGAGAAGATTGGTTGGTTGCCTGTCTCTCTTCTCACCGTGTTCGAATAGTTCATTTTGTTATGCTTCGTTCTTCCTTCATTCGTTTCAATTTCTTTTTATTCACCATTCGAATTGAGCTGCAGTTCACCAAAATGACTGAGTTACTCCACGTACTCGCTTTAATGAAGTGTTCTTTTAGAGTAGTTCACTCTTGAACGGTCCATCTCTACTTCAGACTTTCCATTTTGAAGAAGCTACTTCTTACACTATCAATAGCCGTGCGAGTATTCTTCAGTCGGGCATTACGTATGGTCCGTAACATTGCAATGTATTCAAACTCTAAAAGTACTTTTCAAAGCTATTTTTTCACAGAAAATTTTTTTTACTGACGTTGTTTTGAGATCTGAGAGGCTAAGACAAAAAGAAATAACAAAACCATGGAAGAAAGTTAAGGTCTAAGTGAAGGAGGATGATGACATCACCATCCCACATACCATACCATGGAAGAATACATCATTGTAACGTATATGCTGCTGGTATATTGTTATTTACAGAGCTTTAGAAAAATTCGTCCCAGTCAAATAAAAAAACTTGCATTTATTTAATCTCACCAGCGAGTTACTTTCTCGTTGACTTTGTCCGCTGTCGTACAACAAGTCAAGCCAATCTAACGATTTCGATCCGAAAAGTCCGAACTGGAATTAGGTAGGGCTCCTGATTAAAATCGCTATTAGAATTTGCTAAAATCAGCAAGGATAAACTTGTTCTTATGTAATTGCTTTGAAACTGGTTCGGTAAACAATTGAGATTCATTAAGAAACGATGGAAGCCTGCAAGAATGTAAAGCAATTTCTGTGACTACATTGCCTTAATAAATAATTCATAGTAAGGCTGTCGGCGTGTATTTGTACAAGTCAGGTGAACCTGACCATCGGAATGAAAAAGGAAAACGTGTGCCCTTTTACTGTTTACACATGTTCATCTTGTCCATCAAGTTTTAATGGTTTAAGCTTCGCGGTTTTCTTTACACATTTGTTAATTTAGCGAAGAGTTCAAGACGGCAACGGACAGATTTTAAATATGAAATTCAATCAAGATAAATTTTTTGTATGTATTTAATTCCTTATGGTACTTGAAGGTGGTTGGCGAATGATGCAAACAAAAAATTGGCTTTTAGAAAACCTCCTGGACCAAAAGTGCAATGTCAAGGAGAAATTCCGGTCAGATAACATCTCGAACTGTTTGGACTGACCCGACACACATCATAGTGTAAAAACAAGGTATGCGAGGTACCTGTATTTAATTTGCCATTAAGTTTTTTTTCCATATTCGTTTTATCTCATTAGTCGGCATGTTTACAAGTTTCATACCTGATTTCCGACCGTACAATATGAACTTCTATCTTGTGCCAGATTCGAAGAGAAAAAAAAACCATACACTTCTAAGCAAAATCGGATAGTTCTACTGGAATAACCAGAAGATCTACCCGATATAAACCGGTGACACTGACGATTCCTTATTTATTTTCTCCGAGCCAAATCAAGCACGCAATTCAGGTGTAAGCTAACACTAAACAGACTTAATGATTCGTACATCTGTGGCTTCGGGCCTTCAGAGTTTATGAACATTTACCTGGTTACCCGGTCAACAAATGTTCTGTACCTCTATCTTTTATCTCTGGTTAGTTAACCAGTTTTTCAGATTTCTCTGTAATTATTTGATTGAAAATCTATGCCTGTACCGACTACATCGTTTCTTCACACCTGCAATCGGTTTTATCATTTTTCTAATCAGCCAACCTGTATCTTATATTGCTTTATTTCTTGTTAGCATCATCCAAATTCGTATTAATCGCGAATCTTGTCGCAACGAATGAGATTGATCGCATTAATAAATTTGTGCACATATACAGAACTTTATAATGACCCAGACTCTTATTGCTGCTGCTGCTGCTGCTGTTGTTGACGGTGCCATTTGTTGACCTTGTTCATTACGACCGAATAGTCGCTCCCATATACGGCTCCCAAAACAACACTATACATTTATCTTTTGATTATGAGAAATTCAATGCTAAATTTAGAAATTGCTTAACACATTCAGTCAACTTATTTAAGCAGTAGAATAAAAACAACAATAAAACGGGTAAAAAATTTTTTTAAAATACTTGTGCTTAGTTCGTTTTGATGCGATAAGAAATTTTCACTTTAACGAGCCTCTGTACAATAATTTATGACAAATTTTTGCAAATAGCAGGAACGAGTATAAAATGTTGCCTTGAGGTGATCTTGCAATATGGTTGGTTCGTATCAACCGGTGAGATCATTTTCTTTGCAATTGATGCTTTTTTTTATTAATTTTTTTTTACAAGTACAGTGAAATTGCTTTACAATTTTAACACACTCCTATATCTGATTCTGAGAATAATGATGATCGAGCTATATTACTAACTCATTCAGAGTTGATGGAGTGATTTGCGATGAAGATATTTATTTTTTTTTGGGTTAGTGCAATTTTCTTTTCTAATTCGGTTGAGCTATATTCGATCAAATCATTTAAGCCATTCATAACGATCAAAGAATGAACGAGCGATTAATTTCAACTTTGAACTCTTTTCGGACTGGCTCTGTAGTTCAAGTGATGCTACCTTCTTGGCTATAGAGCAACTAAAGCGATGTTTCCGTGGCTACTGTTTTCAATGGGATTCGAATGAACGGCCCTTCAGATCACAGTTTCCCGAGAGAACGTCGTTACTGGACTATACACTCCAAGGGTCATTAACAAACTGAATAATTAATTACATACAATTTTGGCTTCATATCTTAACGAATTTCCGAGTTATCGTGAGACCAGACAAACACATTTTTAAAGGACATTTGTATGGTAGCTAAGTAAAGTATGTAAAAAAAAGTAATGAATAATAAGTAATTTAACGTTATAGATATTATAAATTAATTTTTCTTAAAGTTCCTATATGGCTCCTTCTGCAGCACTCTTCTGGGGCACTGTTACAGCTTCAAATATTTTTTACTATACTACAAGTATAAGTACACAGAAAAAAATCCTGTCCGTCTGTCCACCGTCCATAAACGTGTTTGAAAAAAAAAATTCAGTGGGTAGATTAGGTGGATCGCTTTTGGAGAATGTTGGTGTAAAGGGCTTCTGAATGGGAGGGATGCAGTGTCGTACGGGATGAAAAACCTTGATAAAAAAAGGAAGATAAAATTTGATTTGTATATGTAGGAGTGTGAGGAGTCGTTTTGCAGCCAAAAGCAAAGAAAAGGAGTGATGGTGCATTTACACTCAACGTTTGAGGCGAGCCTCTATCCCCACCCAAAAATCGCCCGATCATATGGCTTGTGGAGTCGCAAGAGTCTAACATTCTTCAACTTTTTCTCCGACGCACGCTTCCATATGTGTACCACAACAATGAACTGTGGTACCACACAATTCGCAGCTCATCGCATTTCTGTCGTTTCGCACTTATAGGCAAGTTGCGCCGCAGGGGCATGTTGAGTGTAAATTGCCTTCAACACAGCAAAGAACACAGCCGACGAAAACCGGTTTGCAATGGCCTGATGCGGGTAAAGGCTCGCCTCAAGGGTGAGTGTAAACGCATCATGAGGGTGTAAGCGATGAAATAAAATCCAATTTCCATATCTCGAGAACAGCCAATAATGGATAGCTCAAACTTGAAATTTACGAAAAGCTGTGGCTGTGGCACGTTCTAAAAATATATTTGTTATGGGGGTGGTATGGTACGAGAGTGAGGGGTGTTTTTTCCATCCCAGGAACGGGTTATGCTGTTCTAGATAAGTAAATTAAGGAAAAACATTCATATATGCATTGGCGTACGGCGGGGCAAGAAAATGAATAAACATATGTACATATTTTCACGAATTTCGTCATATCTATTAGGTCTTTAGAATATTGAATTAATTTTATTTCTACAGTTTCTTGAGATGCCTGGAAACAATTTTCAGGATTTTGCTGTTCTAGAAAAGTAAATTATGGAAAAATATTCATACATGCATTGGCGTATGGAGGGAGGTTGGGCGGGGCAAGAAAATGAATGAACATACATATTTTCACGAATTTCGTCATATCTATTAGGTCTTTAGAAATATTGAATTAATTTTACTTCTACAGTTTCTTCAGATGCCTGGCAACAATTTACATGATTTTTTTTTTAATTCAACCCCTAAGAGAGTGTAAACGGGTTTTCAGGATTTCTTGCTATTTAACCACTAAGAAGATCTAAACTGGTTGCATACATTTTCACGAATCCCGTCATATCTCTTAGGTCTGATAAAGTATCGAATTGATTTTTACTTCCACGGACTTTTTATATAATCATCTAAAAACTATTTGAGGATTATTTAATATTCAACCCACAAAGGAGTCAAGGAGTTGGAATGTGTTCACGAATGCCGACATATTTCTTAGAACTGATGAGATATCGAAATGGTTTTTACTTTCTCGGGCTTTTTAAATAATTGCCTAAAAACTACTATCAGGTTTTTCGACATACCTTTTAGATCTGATGAAATATCAAATTAGTTTTAACTTCTACGTGCGGTTTAGGTCGAAATTCAACAGGTTGTATGTTTTAATAAATTTTGTCATATCTCTTAGGTCTGACGAGATATGAAACTAGTTTTTAGTTCTATCGCGTAGTAATCTGCATCTCACCTTTAATTTCGAGCTTCTACCAAAAAAATAATAAAGATGCCACAAACCGTTGGCCGTTTTATTAGTAAATTGTGTTAGGAAAGTATAATACAATTAATGACATTTAGATTTAATACCCTACTGCATCGCATAAATACCGTTTCAACAACAGCCTAATCAAAATTCTACTTTTATACTCAATTTACATATATGCATGTTGAAAACTCGTCTACTAACATTTGCCTTCTATTCAACAAAACCTTTGCTTTTAGATTCGAATAAGCAAAATTTCTAGTTCTTATTTCTCAATACACACAAGCCGAGCGTTCATCCAGATAAAAGTCTTGAACTTAAAGAATCGTAATATTGTGGAGGATTATGGAGTTTATTATGTCACAGAACCAGTTTCTTGAGCATGGTCGATGATGGTGTATAAAATGTATATTAAAAGCAACAAAATCCCTGTCATCGACCTGCGAACAATATGGAGTCAAAGATATTTTATATTCATTCATTAGAACCCTACTATAATTTTAATTTTTAAACTTAATGCAAGAAGAAGAGGTACGTACGTTTTTGATAAAGTATCGCGCTCTCTGATTACATGCATTGAAATAAAATGCTTGACGAATTCTCGCGATAAGAATTGATTTGCTCTTATCATATTTTTAAACATGAATAATTTCTATTATTATCCCCGTATTGATTCGATACTTCGACGTAGATTCATAACAGATTGTATTTTGTTTGCTGTTCTGGATCATTGGACCTGATCTACGGGTATTTATAAAAAATATTTTCGTCGAATTTTACTAATTATAGGCTACAAATTTGGCAATTTAGAAGCATTTAATCGCCGATCAATTTTCACGATAGTAGGCAGGCGCCTGAAGCGTAATATCCAACCGGTTGGTTAGATTATCAATTTAAGAAAAAGGTAGGCATTTTTTTTATTGAACAGTTCGATCTTTAAAGATCGACATAAAAGTTATTAGTATACAAGATTGAAGTGCCGATAGCATAGTTGAAATTGAAGAACAAATTCACCGCATTAATGATCTTGGTAGAAAATCAATAAATATTTAGGAATGAATGTGTTTCCCAATTTCTTTCAACTAATTGTAGTACTAAGGGAATTTATACGCGATAATTAAATTGTTGACTAATTCTACCACCGCCAAGACAACAGCCTGAACTATCAATGTAATAGGAGTGGTTGTGAAAAAGGTTGAGTGAAAAATAATAGAAGGGATCCCTTCTAGTCACATCATAAACCGGCATCCTGAAGAATTGACCTATTCCTCCCAGATCGACATCATAATGCGAATAATCCCAAAAGTTACAATGATGTCACACTAGTCTCACACTATCAGTTTGCCAAAACTACAAAATAAAAATATTGCTAAGATCTGTAAAGTCCCTTAATCCGTGAAATTAATTTCTAAATAGAATCAGTTATGATCACAATTAACACACCCAACTTCTCTCCTCACTATAAAATCTAAATTACATTGTTCTTGAACTTGAACAATAAAATTACATTAGATCTGAACCTTGAACGAAAATGAAAGTGCACATCGAAAATGAGAGTGTATATCAATCAATTAAACTGGCAATTAAACAATAATTATAAAAATAAACAACAGTACAATATATGAGAATTAGAATTAACATGCAAAGTATATGATTCAAGATTCGAACTTGAAAGTTGTGATTCGGACCTACATTGAGAAGATCACAGGACAGAAAAAAGTGAGTCGACTGTCTTGTAAGAGTGCCAGAAATTTCCCATACTGCCACCAGGATGTAACAGAAGAGGACTGATTGAAAGTGAGACAGTTGGACGGCAAATAACGATTGTTATTTCGTATGTGGGAAATATATAGCATGGAAGAATCAAACTTGCGAGTCCTTCAGAGATATCGAGAAGAAAGTAACGATACAGTAATGCAAGACAACCAACAGTATGTCGTTTCATTAGTCAGTTTGAAGCTTGCCCAGGAAGGTCAAAACCAAAACTAATGAGGAATAGCTAAAAAACCATCGATATCTTCTGAATAAAGATAGATATCAAGGATCATCGATTGATCACTGAACGGTTATATTGTTTGGATAGTATGGAACCGCTCATTCCACTGTCAATGAAATCATCACCAATGTCGTCATCACAACTGCATAGCAAATTCTATGTGATGACGTGATGTGTTGTTTCTCTAAAACAACCTCTATCCAATGTCACTAACGAAAACCTGACAAGCTATCCCGTCATGCATTACTAATGTATGAAAAAAAATAGTATCATCAAATGATGTCAATGTCGAAATGGTTGGTAAGCAGAGTGAGAACACGGTGCATAGAGGGATGTACGACATGGTGAACAGTGACACGCATTGGTGAAACTAAACAAAAGTCAACTCTATAGTAACGCAGTTGCCATGTGTACTATTAAAACTTAGTACCACAATAGCATGACTATGGTGACAATTGTTCATCTCACAGGTGACTTGTTTCATATCAATCCGTTGTAGTTTGCTTGAAGCAGCGTAACATCTTCTTGTACTCGTAATTCTCATCTTCATACTCGTATGTGTGACCTTGATGATGTTTGATTGATGGGATATTCATTCTTCATATTATACACCACTGTAACTGAGCTATTCTGAAAAGATAGGTAGACGTTATTTTTCTTTTAAATTTCATGTGTTTTTGTTTCGAAAGGGAAAGTTGTAATTATGAAGAAGCAAACATTGTTTGTGTTCTTTTCTGGGCGCATTCCTGCCTTTGTCGGCAAAAACTCAGGTAAATAACAGATTTTATGATTAAGAAAAAATGTATCCACATTGTGTGATAATAACATGGATTACACACATTATGTTGGTGTGAATATGAAAAATCTTAAAAGACAAAAAACAGCAACAAAACGTTGAAAGAATAAGTAACACCAACGCATATGCTGCTGTTTTGGCATTGTATTTGCATTTTTCTAAATTTTCTGATTGACGTGGAGGAAGATGTGTGAAATTATCTCAAGTCAAGTGAGAAACTGGTACATCTATATTTTCTTTTAATTTATGGCAAAATTGTAGCTTCAACTTCTATCTCACTGCGAAGGAAATTTGAAGCTAGAAAAATCTATTTTGATTTTGATTGCACTATGCTACCGACTAGATTAGTCTTCACTGTTTCAGAAGTATGTCCACCATCAACTACTAAGGCACTCTTCCTTACTTAAAGGTAACAACAATTTATAACCGCTTTTATTCCTCCCTATTACTATGTCGTTAAAGGGTTATGCTTTTTAATTTATATTTATAAAAAAACTCCTAGAATTAGATTGACACAGTAATGTATTAATCAGCGCTTCGTCGGTAATGCATAAGGTAATGACTGACTGCTTTTTGGATCTTTTCCTTTCCATAAGATTCTATCTAAAAGCATGTTGTCCAGTCGGCAGTTCTCTAAGTTTCAAATTTGATGTTCGTCGGTAGTGAAGGAAAAGTATTTTTTTATTCTTGAAAGAGGTGATTACTGGTAATGCCAAGAGGAAGCAATTACTTTAACAGATCAGTAAGTACTCGCCGGTTTAGGTGATCCTCATGTAGGAGTAATGGTGATGTTATGAAGAAAGTAATGGGTAGGACCTTCGAATAGAGACATAAGGAAATGGACCGGATCGGGAGAAGCTAAGTCGAAACGGAATTGCGCACATAAAACTTTTGACACAGAGGGTATACTGTTTGAAATCGGCCAAGTCGTGGACACAACATGAAGACAAATGAAGGGTTTTGTTCAGTTTCACGAATTTTCTGTGTAGACATATGATACTTACATCCGCCTGGGTTGGACTTACAAATAGCCAATACAGCATCGATTCCGTAATCTTTACAGTTCAAACTGGAAAAGTTATTATTGTGAGTGCGGAGGTGATAAATTAGGAAGTGATGATAAACGTTACTAAGCACACATAAGATTTATTAAAGCTCAGAATCAATCTTACTCACACTACATATGGTCCTGTAGCACATTTACCTCGAAAGCGTCAATAAACTCGAATAATTAAAATTGCAACGTTAATTCGAAGTTTGCTCTTAATATAGAAAATCAGTTGTTACATCTCCAATCGTACGATTAATTCATTCTAACAAGACAAGAGTTCGTTTTTCTGATCAATTTGAAACCGTGAAATTTCGAGTTTATACATAAAATCGTCTAATTTTTCATTTTGATTTTCAATAGGTACACAACTAACGACATAATAAGCAAAAATTCACGGCAGGTTAACGACCGGGCAATCTGTAATGGAAGAATTATTCATGGTGAAACAAGTGGTGGTAAAAAAAATTCTAAGAATTCTACATTGACGTCAGAAAAATTGTGGGCCAACGAAACTCGTTTGGTCTACGAAAATGAAGATGATCGCCTCGAAGATTTACTACTTTTCAGGTAAAATAAAACGAGTTGGGTACGTATGAAACTCGCAACAGGGATGTACCACCCTTGCAGATTAGTGACTAGCCTGATAGTCTACAAATTCAGAGTCAGAGATTGTGGGCTCCTAACCTATCGTCCGCTATTGTTGAGCTATCCCTAAGAGGAGGATAGACTTAAACTAGCAATTCCAGAAGGAGTACGCAACCCAAGGTAAAAATATCTTTACATAAGTATCGACAGAAAAGTTCAGTTGGAGTGGACAGCAAGATCTTCCCTTAATACGAAATGAGAGGATATATTCATCAAGCCAAAAACACTGTCGATATGTGTTGAGGAAATATAATACTATTGGAGGGATTGAAATACAGATTTATCCTATTTTCTGTTATCATTTGTAAATTTTGGCAAGCTCAGATAACACTGAACCCCACTAAATGGGGTTCAAGCGCTGACCTCTGTTGTCAAATTTGAACAGAACATACCCCATTGCATTCCTACCTTTTTTTCCTGCTCTTTAGTTGAACACAATTTTTTTTCAAAGACTTTTGTATGGAAAAACTTTATCAGTTTCTTTTTAAATCATAAAAATTGTTCTTTCAACTCGAAATGGAACGTATGTTCATGTATGTAAATCAAATACAGCTAATAAGGCCCACATTAAAAAATTATGAATTTAGCTAATAGGTTCGAGTCAATTTTCATTTCTTTCGCCTGCCTACACTTTCTTTTCATCGCGCTTACAAGTGCAAATAAACGTAATCTTGCAATGATTTACTCAATTCAAACCGAGCTCAAATATTCAATTAGAAGTACTTAACTTTGCCGTGGCGTCTAATCCAATTTATTCAATTGTACAGAGCAGATATGGAGAAAATGTGATAGGGTTTTATTGCGATCTGCATCATTAGTATTTTTACGAATATGAAAGATTGTGGGCTGGAAATATGAAATTAAAGAGTTAGTCGAGTCATGAATTTTGAAAGCAATAAAACTTATTGTCTAATTCAATATTTCTGCAATATTTTTATTAATGTGTGACCATGTTTGTTCTTTTTCTTCTATCTTCTATAGTGTTTTATTCCACTTAGCCTATTCAGCAATTTTGCACTAATCGCCTTTTTTAGGGACATCAACAAAGGCATCCCTTCGCCAGCTTGCTTGATTGACATCAGAAAAGTCTTCAACTCCACTTGATAAAATGGTAAACATCCATATATTCCACCCACACCTCTGCAGACTACTCCACAGTTTTTTCATCAACAGATCCTTCCAAGTTAAGCTAGGCTCAACGACAAACCCATACATTAATGTAGCAGAAATCCTTCCGTTCTATCCGCCCTTCTGCTCTCGATTTACACTGCTGGCATCCCTCCATCTCCACCACCAGGACATCGAAATCCAGTGAAAATCCTCCAATATGCAGACGACCTACAGGATGACCGCACTTCATCCAGAAACATTTCAGACTATCAGCATCGGCTAAACACACACACCGTTCAACTCGAAACGATCCACTCCAGAATATTCCATCCAACATACCCCACAATGCCCCAACCCCTTAAGAAATTCAAGAGACGGTGTAGGTGACGGTGTAGATTACGAAATTCAAAAGACGACGGAGGTTACGAAATTCAAGAGACGGTGGGGTGGCGGTTACGAAAGTCAGGAGACGGTGGAGATTCCAAAATTCAAGAGACGGTGGAGGTTAAGACATTCAAGAGACGGTGGAGGTTAAGAAATTCAAGAGACGGTGGAGGTTAAGAAATTCAAGAGACGGTGGAGGTTAAGAAATTCAAGAGACGGTTGAGGTTAAGAAATTCAAGAGACGGTGCAGATAAGAGTCGGTGGAGATTACGAAATTCAAGAGACGGTGTAGGTTACGAAATTCAAAAGACGATGGAGGTTACGAAATTCAAGAAACAGTGTGGTGGAGGTTACGAAATTCAAGAGACGGTTGAGGTTAAGAAATTCAAGAGACGGTGCAGGTAAGAGTCGGTGGAGATTACGAAATTCAGGAGACGGTGGAGGTGACAAAATTCAAAAGACGGTGGAGGTTACGAAATTCAAGAGACAGTGTACGTTAAGCAATTCAAGAGACTGTGGAGGTTACGCAATTCAAGAGACGGTGGAGGTTATGAAATTCAGGAGACGTTGGAGGTTGCAAAATTCAAGAGACGGCGGAGGTTAAGAAATTCAAGAGACAGCGAAGGTTGAGTATTTCAAGAGACTGTGGATTTTAAAAAATCGCAGGTTCATCTCGATGAGTGAGATGCAATCCCAAGATCACTAGGCTAATACATTATCATCATCATCAATGGCGCGACAGCCCAAATCGTGCCCTGGCCTCCTGATTAATACATTATATCGCTCAGTATAGTACCAAGGTTGGTTACTGCATTTGGATTGCGCATTTCTCCGTATAAAGTTATTAATCGTCATGATTAAATTTATTTGAACTTGGACTCAGTTTGCTATGCCATAAAAAAACCAAACATAAGCGTCTCTAAGTAATAGCGAAAAAGTTGCATAAGTGTTTTATTCCCGGCAAAATCTAAAGTATTAACCAATGACTTAGTTTATAATGCAGATAAAAGTTGATAAGATAAAACTATGATGCAATGTTTTTCGCAATACTTTCTATTCTAGTAAATATTTTTAATGTATACTTAAAATGGCCTTTTATCTCGGACGAATACACGCAAACGTGAGAACAAAATTTAAAAAAAAAACCATTTGTTCCCAGCAAAACGGTCAACTTAACTTCCTCTTACTTCTTATAATAGTCCACTAGATGATATGAACCTCTTTGCGAAATGCTCTTAATTCGCCAACTTCTTAACGATCTTGTCAAAAACCATTAGACCGGCATTTTCAAGGTTGACGTGAAATCTGTTTTCTCAGATTCGAATTGTTTGGGGAACAGGTTATACCGCGCGAAACCAGAATTATTTTTACGGGCCACAGGTAGATATCATCACACATAGAGGTAACAACACAGGTAAATCGGTGGTTATAGCGATTCCTATATGGCAAACCTGATAACCGCGGCGGCAATGAGGTTTAATTTGTTTACGTGTATCGGTCGAGCGGAGGTATTAGTTCATTTTAAAAAAAATATGCTGGAAGCTTCGGATTTACGAAATAGTCCGAAAACAAACTTGCTATGAATGAGTAGTAGTAGCAGCCGATTAACATGACGAGAATCTTATTTGAGAAAGGTTTTTGAAGAAAGGCAACGATTTACCTTATTCGAGAGATTTTTTTCCTTTTTAATGTGCCTGGGATTTAACGTTTTAATCTAGGGATTATGTTGATTGCGGTATGGCATAAGAACCATCTGCGCGATCATTATGGAATTTAAAAATTTTAATCGAGTTTTGTTTTGATGATATCATTTTTTGTTATGGACTTTGGATGGATGATAGAGCAAAGCTGTACTAACACATTTTAGATGGGTATCCCAGGAAGTCAAAATTATTAAATTGCTGATCTTATGCGATCTAGACATTGTGATTTGGGACGAAATTGTCATTGGATCGCTCATATATTAACAAAACTAAGGTATGGATCAGCATATCGAGTATTTTCCAGGTAGAGTCCCGAAATAGATTAAAATTCTGGCGAATCCTGATGATGAACCATATGCTCCGCAGGAATACTCTACTATGCTTTGAGTTGAATTCAAGTATGTACTTCGGTTACTGTCGGGATAGAAGCCCAAATGAGAGTAAAGTTCTTGAAGTTTCTTAACAGGCCAACGATCGAATACTAAGTATATGCTATGGGCTTAGTTGCTGTTCTCTATGGTTCGAACTGGTTTCGGCACCACAGAGTTTGAGCCCGAAAAAGAGTGATATTCCGGCACGAATTAAGAGCCAACTATCAAATCCAAATGTGTCCTGTCCTCTATACTCTCAACCAATTTCAAGTAAGCACTTTGGCGTGGTAGGAGCCCGAAAAAAGTGTAGTCATTGTAGTTTTGACGCTACGGTCGAAGGCCCATGCGGATATCACATGGATTCCGTTTGTCCTCTATGCTTTCAACCAATCTCAAGTAAGCACTTTAGCAACCTGCTAGGTATGAGCCCGAAAAAAATGAAGTTCTTGAAGTTCTGGCGCAAGTTACCCCCAATGATCAAATCCTGCAGATATGATTTGGCTCCGTGGAGTGGATGTCCTCTAAGGTTCCAACTGGTGTAAAGTAGATAAACACTGCAATCCTTAAGCTGTAATAAATTTCAAGCATACATAATTAGACGCAATCATCACTACTTTGGTACATTTCAAAGTCTACTGATTTTCGAAAGATACGTTCAAATACAAAATTTATTGCGATTGATAAAACCTGCTGAGATATGGAGGCCATTATGGGCTAGAATATTGCCAATACTCAGTTATATTAAACTATTGCGCCGTTAAGTAATCAGAAAATTTAGATGGAGTGCAACAAACCAGCTCGCAAGTTTCAAAATGACTTCATTCTTACAATAAACATGTTCCATAAATGGCACTAATACAGTCGATAAATCTGACCTTTGAAGAACTAACCGTTTACGTTCTCAGGTAACCGAAACAAAAGTATAATTAGCGAAATGACTTGGTTACATCATTTCGAATAGAAAAGCTAAAGATAATGATCCATCCGGGAGGTCAGTGGGTTTTTGGCCTTAATATTGAAATAAATCGCAATGAATACAAAAATATGGATAAAGTCGATTACAGTGCCGGTGAAAGTGAATTTATTTTTAGATACAAATTTGGGAAGAGTATCTCTATGTCGCTGTATGTCAACGTCTGTACGATTGAAATAGCATTTGCAGCAGTCTGTACCAAACGAAAAAAAATCGCAGACGTTTTGGGGAATACCGGAGGTAATACAACGATAAAAGTCGAATCACGTTCAGGGTTATTTGAATAAATTGGTGAATTATATTTTTGGAATTGGTTGCACGTTAAGATTTTCGATAGACCACGATTTACTGGGAGTGGTATGCATGCAATGCAATATTTGCACGCTTTGTGTCGAATGTGTAAAATTTTTACAGATTAAGTATTTGAGGATAAGGGAGTGGATTTTGTAAATAGGGCTACACCCAATTTTATGTCTGACGAGATCTTTTAAACAAAAAAAATGATAACGAAAACATGAGGCAACAATTTATAATATACTGAATACATTACACTATTCAAAACAGTTCATTTCCGACTGTATGCTACTATGTCAAATATTTGACTCTTCTCGCTGACAAATGCAATCAGACAGTGTAAAGCTAGTATTACACTGTTTGACCAAGTGGTTAAATTGCAGTAATAAGCAATGCGAAAAAGCGAATTCCAATTATTCTCGCAATATCCGCTCGGTCAAATTCGCTACTTCGCATTGCTTATTTCTGCAATTTGACCACTTGGTCAAACAGTGTAATACTAGCTTTAGTAATCGTCATATTTGTCTTTGCCAAATTATTTCGTTTGCTCCACACAAGTTCTATTCTGACGGAAAAATTTTGACTGAACTCTTCGTCAAATTTGTTTAGTTAAATATTTGACATCATGCCATACAGTGAAAAGGCTTCAGAGAAGTAGTTTTTCTATGGACAGAAGTTCATTGCACCAAAAATCAAAGAAACTAAACAACTCCTTGGTTGAAGCTCGATTTGGTCACCAGAACTCTCTAACTTAATTTAAGACATGGCTGGCATACTGTGATAAATTGAGAATTGGACTAAGTTGGGCCAAGACAATCTGCTCCGAATACCCACTTGAAAAATTTAAGAAAAAAAAATGTTAGACGAACAGAGGGCTTCTAAAATAATGGAAATGGATTTCATTGTATGAGGACACAACGAACCTAGATTAATTTTTTAAAGAAAATTACGTTAGACCCATTCATGAACATCCCATGTGCGAATGCTGGTGTCTAACCAGAGTTGCCTATCGCACGGCCCAGAATTGGCATCGCATTGGCCGCCAAGACTCGTCGGGCGGTATTTTTTTGGTACTGACAACCCCACCAGACCAGTATTGTGCTAATCCTGGTGATCAGTACTCCCACACTATATATATTTTGATCTTTACATAGAAATAAAAAAAAATTTTTTCTGTATCGGCTGCGTCTCTGGTCGCTATTGATAATTATCACTGGGCTAGAGCTTCAAGCGAGCTCCGAAACAGTACTAGCCATCAGTATATGACCGACACTCACGCAGATACTGGGGAATGACTGATTTTAGATTCGTCTCAGTACTGAAACTGAAGTATGGCCAGAGTTTGCACCAAGAGTAGGACCGGTGTGATCAAATCGACATTGGCCCCGCAATGATTCGGTCTAGACCACATACTGGACCCGGAACATTAGCCAGTACTGGCAACTCTGGCACCAGTACTAAGCCTGTGCTGTACCGTTCTGCCTTTCGTACATGGGATCATATGAGAATCTCTTCCCAAACAACACACTAGTATTTAAATTCGTAGTGATCAGAATGCTCCATGGCAATTTCATTTTGGTTACGGTCTTTGTGCACGGTTAAGACGTTAAGTACAATCCTGAGTCATAGTAATCCTCTATTTAACGTCGTTGAAGGTAGCATCTGGTCAGAATAAACAGCAATAATGCTTCGACAAATTAGCTGTTGCTCTCATTATCTGTAACCCAGAAGGTATCGGGCACTAAAGAAGTTACACACTTATCAGGGCTATAGTAGCACTACTCTTTCTGGAGCAGAGTGGTTGTTTTAATATAATCTGTGTAAATAAACTACCGCACTTATCACTAGATAGACTCGGGGCTCTCTCTCATTAAAAAAAATGTATAAAGCCTATGGTCTTCTCGGCAGCATGCAAAAATGTATTACGAAATTACTTTGAAAAATTCAAATAATTAAATACATATGCCCCATAAATTCCCAAAATTAGTTTTTCATTTGCATTCGAATACAATAAAAGTTTAATTAGCAAACAAATCACTCTCACTCGACAATTCCTAATACTTTTGCTTTCAGGCAATTTTGTGCTACTACCTATGACGAATGACGTTACCTAGAAGGTTCAAACATATAATTAACCTCGTGAAACAAATTCTTAATAATATTTTATGACGGTATTATCATCTAAATATGGAACATCCGTTGCATTGTTAGAAATTCATTTAAAATTCTTGGGATATTATTCGAGTTTCATATTCCACTCTACGTGAATTATTGAAACATTCCAAAGGTCGGTGTTTATTTTCCAATTTTATTACTCACGTTACGTTATGTGGTTTGTTTTTTTATAACACCCAACAACCACACAGTTATTCTATTGATGCAATATTATAAATGAATAATGAATTTATTTAAAACCTAATCGAAATCATGCCACACATCTTACAGCGAAGTTCGCGCTCTTCCCAAAGTTATTTAGCTTTAAAAAAAATTGTTTAAATTTGGCAAATCGGTTAAAAAATTGGCTAATCTATTCGCATAGATATTGGCCTAATCAATTACGTGTATGTAGGTATACCAGCAAAAGCAATATATGTATACATTTTGTCATTACTAAAATTAGAATTTTATTTCTTAATTGCTCCGCTACTGTTACTTATTGTCTTGCTATTATTTATTAAAAGATTTGTATTGTTTTGAGTTTTTTGTTTGTAAAATCGGTTTATCGCTGGCGGTTCAAGTCAAGTCACTGGTTTAATCTTTCAGCCAGCGGGACTGCAGTATTTTTGTTGTTTCAAAACTCTTTGAGCCGTTAAAAAGCAAGTCTTATTTCAATAAAAAAAACAATATTACCAGCGGACGGCTAAAAAGTCAAATTCATCAAAAATTTGACCGGGAATTTTCAAACCGGCAAATTTTTGAGCCTCGATGAAATGTTGCAATTGAAAGCCGTAAAGCGCAAACATGTAAAGTCACAAGAAACTGATCGAAGTTCGTGCCCAATTGGGTGCAATAAACTTCTGAAATTGAAAGATTTTTAATAGGTGACTATACAAAGATCCAAAAATGTTTCCAATTATAAAGAAAACAGATTTTTTTTTGTTTGTACTTACTGATAATGAAATTAATGTCCGACTAAGTGAGGAAATGGGAATTATTTCATCGTTTCAACGGAAATTATGTGTGATCATGAAAGGAAGTCTTGTTCTGACTACTGCAGGTAATCGGTAGTTTAAGTAGTGTAAGAAGGCCGGCAAATTGATAAGTTATCGCAAATGCCAGTCATTTTTTGGAGCTAAAAATATATTACTCTAAATGGTTTCAAACTTCTTTCATAGCGGGGTGATAAGATTACGAAACAATCTTACCGTTTTTTTTTTGCAAAATTGCAAATTCATACAAATAAATAAATTTGTTTTTTTTTGAAAAAGATATGTAGGTATGAAGAATTTTCAAATTCTACGAATTTAACGATGGAAATTGTATGTTTTGAACATGATATCGACACACATCATTAAATTCAATCGAAATAGCGATTAATCAGAGAGTTTATTACCTTAATTTATGTTATGAATAATAAGCACATTACTAACACCCGTTATATTTTCAAGGGATAACTTATACGGAATATTTTCATTTTAAATTCATTAATTGGATTTTGAGATAGTTTTTACTAGATATCTGGATTTTGGTGCGAGTTGATTGTTTCGAGATTGTTTTATCTTCGTGTTACTGACAATAGCAACTATTAGGATTTTCAGTGCTATATTTTATGCTTTTCATCCATGCAGGTAAAAAATGCAGGCTGAATATAAAATCAAATCTCTTTTTCTTTCCAATTCCCATCACATGATGAAAAGCTGGCCTCATCGAGCAGATGGAAGACCAGAACAATGCCCAGGCGTGTTTTGAACGGTCAAAACCATGTCAACGATCGCAGGACTCAATTGACGCTGATAGTAAAATGCCACAGAGATTTTCCAACTGACTGGAAATAATGTATACTGGAGGCCAAGGCCCGATTTGAGATTTCGCGCCATCGAAGCTTTATTAAATTTACTAGCAAGTCTTATATCATTTTCTTTCAGAGCTATTGGCCTTTGACCTTCATCAAGTGATTTACATCACTTAAAATTTAAGCGATTGATAGAGATCGCACATACATGGTCCGTCGATCCGGATACATTTCTTGGCGTAAAAAACAGACATCGTTTTGTTTTTTATCTATAAGTTTTTTTAATCTTTTTTTATCTTTAAGTTTTTTGTCTATAAGTATATTGAGGCACTGACTTCCAAACGGCAATGAATGAATACAAACGAACTAGGCCCGGGACTGACTGCGAACTAGTTCGTTAATTTCAGTTCTGGGAACGCTCTTCTGAACTAGTTCGTTCGCGAACTACACAAGCCTACTCTACAAGGTTAACAATTTAAACATTCACACACAACAAAACCTGAACCTGAGATTGGAAAAATTCATTCTTAGTTTCCAAGTCACACTAAGAAGGAATTCTGACGGCCCTAAAGCAATGGAGACCTAAGAACGTTCACACACCATCCAATTTATAATTTACATACAAATTTCATGGAGCCATACAGGAACTTGGGAAAAAAATCTAAGCATTTACTTATGCCTTTTTTTTAAAATTAAATCCACCATTAAACCGAACAAAATGCCCTAGTTTTTAGATAATAGACTAGCGACAGATGTCGGGTAGGCAAATGAGAAAATGAAGTAGCTTCGGAACTTTTACAGTTAATTCTTGCGAAGGGAGGAGCTCATAAACCTGAACCTAGTATTAATATGAGTTACGCAGGAAGACCAACCGGTCTGCAGAAAGAAAAATGACTCACTAAGACTTTGTATTTTTACTATACGAGAAACCTAGGACCTGAACTTATCTAAGGCGTGAAAGGTGTAATATGGAAAGTGAGAAAGTCCAGTAGAATTAATGCTCAATTTCATCTGTGCCTTGTTGTAGAAAGGCTGGTATAACCCCATCCTACAGACTTGAATATTGGCAGATCAAAGCATCACAGTTTTTTTATGACAAATTTGAGTCACTTCAATAACATTTTATATACATGTTCCTTTTCCAGCTTAAAGATTCTTGTTTATATCCGTTTTTCGTACTCGTAAAGTGAACAATCTCAAAAGAACGAGTAAGTACCTCTTTTTTCGGTGCAATCTTCATAGCGAGTACACCCTCCACTATACTCCCGATATGACCTTTTCTGGGGCATAGGACTGTAACAACAATCTTTTCGGACCCACTATTGCAATTTAAATTTTTTTTTAGGAAATCGCTGCTCTTTTATGTTGGAAGGGTTCCATTGGTATCTGTAACTAGGTCGGCGATGAGACTCATATTCGCCAAAATGATTCACGTTGTAAAGGACAGCATATCACCCC
Source organism: Beris morrisii (assembly GCA_951812415.1). Classification (NCBI taxonomy): domain Eukaryota; kingdom Metazoa; phylum Arthropoda; class Insecta; order Diptera; family Stratiomyidae; genus Beris; species Beris morrisii. The sequence continues at coordinate 11,787,203 of OX638312.1, read as the reverse complement.
ATACGTGGATGATTCTATCTTATTTTATGGTCTGTAAGTGCGCAGAAGTACTATTTGTAAGTGTTTTTTGAAATTTAGACTATTTCCAAGGTTTTCTTCGGAGGATTAAAAGCTTGTGCCATAATTGTAGTGTATGAAAAGTGCAGATAATAGTAGATTCAATGAGTCAACATGGCTTTTCAATGATTCATAAAGATGAATATCTTTTGTGTAGACTATTGCTGACGAACTGGATTACCAGAACACGAAGATAAGAAAATCACCTATTGAAGTCTTTTCCTTTGAAATTTCAACTACCTCCACACCTAAAAATTCCAGACAAATTTCTAAGCGATGTCTATCTCATGACATTCTCAACGAAATAAATCGCAACACACAATACAATTTGGCGCCATCCAACTGTGAGGTACAATTGATTTGATTTCAAAATTCAATTCTCAATTGAACGTCCTTCAAATGAAACGTCTCACTGTGACCAGGAAAAGAAGCAGTTCCGGTACGACGACGATTTCGTGTAGCAATACAAGAAAAAAAAAAGACAGAGTCAAATTGAATCCACCGATTTACCGGTGAGAAAACTCAACTCAACGACAAACCAGTAAATCGCATTTAAGTGGTCGACCACAAAACCGATGCTCGAACAACAACGATTTATCGGCTGTATGAACCGATCGTGAATAGCATGCGTCTCAGGTAGTTCGAGCTGAACGTATCGATACACCGAAACAGATACTTGCGTCGATAGACTATGAAAGAGGCTGCCGCTGCGATTCCCCGCTGGACCAAAACCAAGATACAAGAAGTTGCTGCTGACTGGGACAGGAAAACTGCAGCTAAACGAACGATGAGGAGCGCCGCCAAGGCACACGAGATGAGGTCGCGATAAGATTCGCGTTTTCTATCCACCAACCAGCTCGACACATCGGCGATAGTGTATACGTGCGATGGACGGCAAACGGACGGGGTAAAGTAGGGCGCTAGCCGCTAGTATTCCACACCCGATAAGAATACGAACCAACTAAGCCGGTCTAGCCGTGGAATGTGCCATCGCTAGAGGAATCTCAGACTGGAGCACCGCACATGTGAACGGCAGGGGGAATGAATTTGAAAGATGGCCAAGACGCGGAAGACTGGACTGGACTGGAGGAATCGCTGCTAAGATGCAGAGGCCACTCGAAGGGATCGTGAACGGCGCGAGTCGTGATCGCGCGTACTGTTGTTGACCACCACCTAATAATACAGCTTACAGCCCCGGCTTATGACTTTACTTTGGCGAGGTGACATCATCACGAGCCAAGGCGAATGATGACCGCTTATCATGATTCATTGCAACAAATTAACAGCGTGGTAAATAGAGGCGTTAAACAAAAAAATAACTAACTAAAATGTTCTTACTACTCACCGATATTAACGATCTTGATTCGTTCCTCCTCGAGGAATTTCAGAGCCACGGAGACATTTTCAAGTTTCTGGCTGCGGAATGTTGGCCGCTTATTATACTTTGGCATCCGCTTCTGCGACAACACTTCGATCAGAGCGATCAGTCGAAGTCCGTCAGAAAGATCCGTTTCCAGATTAACGATACTATGGTTGATGAGCTTGAGATGTTCGTTGGCCCAACGTGTGAACGTGTTCTGTTGGATCTTCTTCCATTGCGCATCCTCGGCTAAATCACGTTCGGCTTCCATTTCTTCGTCCTCGTCGTAAAATTCGCCGGTCTGCAAGGATAAGATCGCGCCAGGTCAAAACACCGAGAAACAACAACAACAATACTAAGAACACGCAGCAGCCGATATCACTATATTTTCAGACACACCCACCTGTTGGAGTTGTTGTTGTTGATTCGGGTAGTAGTTCGTCTGTTGGTCGGGCGCTTGGTATAATCCTTTCGGGGCACTTTGATCGTAACTATTGTTTCTATTAACGGTTGACGCACCAACAAAACCGCTATTATTTGGCTCTCGATCTCGATAATCCACTACGTTGGATCGCGCACGCGGTCCACTTTCAACTGACGAGCCGGCAACATTTGCGGCTCCAGCAGCTCCACCGCTGCCCGAATTTTCGCGGTTCCGACCAAACATTTTGTTGTGTTGGTGTGCGCTGGGCACCCCTTTTCAACACAGGCTTGAAAATCTACAAGTGCGGGGTGCGGCTGCGGCCACTCTTCCTCAGCAGTTAATTGCTGATTGCACGAATCGTTGAAGAAGGTGAGGCTGGGGAAGAAGGTAAAATTTCAATTAGCTAAGATTTCAACCATTTTATTTGGTGGGAATGGATCGCCCTAAGGTATGCAATACAAAATATAAACATAAAGCCACGATCGTTTTTCGGGAAATTTTTTACCATGGAATTTATAAAATTTGGCACACTAGAGGAAAGCGGAGTACATTGAAAAATCTGCCAACAGTCTGGGCCCATGTTTTTTTTGAGCAAAGTTTGAGATGTGGTTAAAGTTACAGAAATTGTTACGCCCTTGAATACTGAAATATAAAATTGTTCTTTAAGCGTTTACCGCATTTCGAAGTGAGCCAATCCGATCAGACCTAAGAGATATGGCGAAATTCGTGAAAAAAAAAAATTTAAAATTGCATCCAGACTGTTGGCAGATTTTTAATTATTTCGTTATTTATTCAATTTCAATAAAAACATAGGTGATAAAATATCGACATAACTCGGCCATAGTCGAATTCGATATCCCCTTACACCTAAAATATTAGTCGGAAGTCGTGAAAACTTGCACAACCAGCTTATACCCCCTTGGGTGTTCAATATCGAAAAATACTTAATTGTTTTTTTGATTACATTTAAAGCCCTTAGAAGTAAAAACGAAATCTATATCTTATTAGACCTAAGAAATATGTCGAATTCGTGGTTGAATATCGAAAAAAAAACTGGAAAACGGTTTCTAGACACTTATATAAGGGACCCGCAGAATTATAATTTATTCGATACCTCGACAGACCTAAAAGATATGACGAAATTCGTTACAGTATAAACAAGAAACCCTTTTCACGGACAGTTTATTTGATCCACCTCCGTACGACAACGTATGCTTATTACTTCTGTAGTACATCTACAAATTCATACATACCAAGTTTCAACTTTCAAGCATAAACCGTTCTTGAAATACAAAAAAACCATCCCCTCCTCCCCACCCTCGTACCATGCTTCCTTTATCAACAATGTTATTTTTCTAGGACACCCCTACGGTGACTCTATATAGCCATTAACTTTTAGCTTTCTAATCTTAGTGGTTCTTGAGAAAAAAAATTTTTTTTTGCCTTCCACTTTCACTTCGTACACCCCCACCCCCACCCCCGTTTCTAACAACTGCCGTAAAAATAATCAATAATAATAATTTTTATCTTGAGATTAAAATTTGATTTTTTTGAATAATTGTTATCCTCCACTTCCATAAAAATTTTTAAGGTAGAAGGTGGAGCTCCGTCAAAAATTTTTATTAATAAAAAGAAGTTACAGTGGTTTGATATTTCGCTGGAGCTCTGCTTTATTTGTAGTTAGAAAATTATAAATTCTTGAGTAAGGGAAAAAAATTCTCCTCCGTAAGAGTTGGGGTCCTTTAAGGTGGAGTTCCTTTTATTTGCTTTAAGAAACAGAATTATTTTACTTTATTATTTTTTAATAATAAAGTATTGTAATCGACCTGAAATTTCAAAAAAATTTGCTACTCTGAAATTTTGTATTTTCACGTTTTAGGACTAGTAAACCCCAAAAAAGCAAAAAAAAAATGTCCTTCTGTCCGCCGTCTGCCGTACGCCAACCCGTTTGAAGGCGCATAGTTCATAAACCCCTTGAGATATTAAGTTGAAATTTATATGGTGAGTAGATTGGGTGAACCCCTACGATCTATCTTTAATGGGTGGAGGTGCAAGGGAGGATGAGGGAGGCGGTTTCTAGACCCCAGGAAGTGCTTATGGTAGGAGGCTGAAACTTGGAAATTATATAGTACTATGATAGTGGACCCATTTGATAGGGGTTGAGGGGTGTGTGAGTGGGGGGAAAACAATGTGTCCGAAACGTTTGAAAGCTGGGATTGAAGCATTCTAAAATCCATATCTCCTGAACCGTTCATCTCAGAAGGGTGAAACTTTGTCTTATGGGATAGTAGCAGATTAGACAATGGTTAAAATTTTTAAGAGGGTAAGTGTGGTGTAGGGGTTAGGGGTGAAAAACTTAAGGGATACTAGAAGATTAGACAAGGGCTAAAATTTTTAAGAGGGGAAGTGTGGTGTAGGGGTGGGGGGTGAAAAACTTTAGATTACAATATCGTTCAAACCAATTGTACCCGGAAGATAAAATCTGGTTTCTGTATATAAGATCACAAGTGGAGTCTACCGAATGCAAACATTTTGAAAGAGGAGGTGGAGTACGAATGTGGAGGGATAACCATTTTTCAAAATTTTTATTTTCTTAGAAATTTTACAGGAGTTGGGCAGTAGACTTCTAGCAGGAAAAAAAATGTTGGTGGTGCTGACGAAGGGGGTGACTGTGGGAGGGTTGTGGAACGAAAAGAATTCAGATTTTTATTTATCGAAAACCGCAAAGAAAGCTAAAAATTGAGGACTATATAGAGTCATTATAGAAATATACTAAAAAAATAAATTTTTGATAGGGGTAGCGAGGTTTTTCATATCTCAGAAACAGCGTATGCTAGAAAGTTGAAACTTAGTATGTATATGTAGAAGTAATACAGGAGTAATTAAAAAAAAGTTCAAAATTTTATTGATGTACAGAGCTGGAGTAAAAAAATGTTCGTGAAAAGGGTTTTTTCCAAAATTTTCATGGATTTCGTTATATCTTTTAGACATGTCGAGTTATCAAATTAATTTTACTTCTTTGGGCTCTTTATATAAGCACCTAGAAACATTTTTTCAACTTTTTCGATATCCAACCCCTAAGGGGGTGTAATGTGGTTGTGTAAATTTTCACGAATTCCGATATATTTCTTAAGTCTCATTAGACGATATATCGAATATCGAATTCACTTTCACTCGTAAAAGGCTTTAAATATAAAGAGGAAAGCCCGATTTCTTCGATATTAAACCACCTGGGGGAGTAAGGTATTTTGCAAGTTTTCACGAATTTCGAAAGTCTTTTACGTTTAATGAGAACAAATTCGCTTTTACTTAAATAAATAAAAAAAAATCTTCCAACAGTCTGGGCGTAACTATACGAACGTTACTTTTTAGGTTATCAGTCGCATAGTTACCTATACCACATCTCAGTATTAAACACGTTTCAGACTTCTGCCCAACAAATTATAAAGTTGCGCCCAGACTGTTGGCAGATTTTTTTCTAAATTTTTCAACAATTGGGGTTAATTTCACAAACGTAGTGGACGGAAATAAACAAACCATATTAATAACGATGTTAGTCAACAGAGATGACTAGATTAATTTTCTGTTTAAATAATAAGTTCTTTTATATTCTTAATCAACAAAGACTTATAATCTGCAGGAAGACAAAAAAATAAACAATATAACAAAGAACATATTCGTACTGTGACTTAAGTTTATTTTTGGATCGTTGACCAAATTCGCTTCCGATATCCGAGTAAAATGATTAATGCATTCTGATGGCATGTACATAGTGTCCAATAAAAAAACTTTTCATTTTCATCTCTCGAGTCACGGACTAATTAAAATTGTTTACATTTCAAATAACTAATTTGGTACTTAATCGATACAACGAATCATTAGGAACTTAACTATGTATTTTTCAGAAAAATGATTCATTACTTACGAAATAAGTACATTTGGTGCCAGATAGAAACGTGGGTACTATGTCACTATGTGGCAATCTCTCACCTGTTCATAAACGTATTCTTTTAATAATTAATTAATATAATTAATTAAAATGTTTCAGTTTCGGTTCATCGTAATAGTGATTAATGAGGGGAATTGTTATGTAGTGGAAAAAAGGCAACTTCAATATAATTTCACTTAGCTTTTGGATTTTAATTTCATGAAGGAAAAAACAATTGCAAATTATACAATTCGAAAACCTTCTGATTTTTACATCTCCAGAACGGCAAATGCTATTAAGTTGAAACTTTGTACTCCAACATCCAACAGTGTGGTGCAAATTGGGGGTGAGAAATAATATATCAGGAGCCAGCGGCGTGCCCAGGAATTGGTGAAGAGACCAAAGGAGTTGAACATTGAAGAAAATTAGTACAAAATAATATAATTACTTTTCATGAAAACATAAAAAAAAATCTGCCAGCTGTTGGCAAAAACTTGAATTGCGAAGTACTGAAACTGAAATTAGTATATTCAAGTTATAAGGTTATTAGATCCTAAAAAGTGAGAGAAATGCAAAGAAATTCAACGAGCTACTTGAGAACTATTCAATGCGACAGTAGTTAAAGGTGTAGTTTGAACAGTTAATGTCAACTTTTTTTTAAACTCATTGGGAACGACTTTAGGCACATTGTAAACTGTGACCTCAGCAATTTTTTTCAGAATGCATCACGATTAATCCTTTGTTTATATTATTAAATCCATGTCTTCGCATCGTAAATTCCACTTCTGACCTTGACTAAAATGTTTATTAAAACTTCTCGAAACATATTGAAGAAGCTAGTGTCTCAATCTTGTGAAAGAAACGTGTGTGGCAAATCTAAAAAAAAACAACCAAATATTCGAATTTCTTCGAGTTTAAATCGAAATCGAGCGTATTCTCTCTCGTTCCCGATCTAAAATTAGACAAAAAGAAATTTTAATTTTAGAGTCAAGTTTAGTCGGCAAAGGTGTGCTAAAGATCTAGGCGAAGTACCCTTGGTCCACAATCTTTATGATTTCTGGTCGACGAAACTCTGTCCAATTTCCGCAAATAAACTGCAACAAGCATTGGCCCAAATGAGTCATTCTTGGCATGTTTTTCATTTGGGGATACCTTAAAATGCTCTAATTTATGGTTGGATCTTAATAAAGTGAACTTTTCTTAGGTTGGGCAAAGCTCAGCTTTGACGTCGAAATTTCAAATATTTGAATATTCGCGCGTGATTTGTTTTGAACAAAAAGAATGGGTCGCAATAATAAAGTTGGGGAAAGAAGAAAGCTAGAACACTATTATTACTCAACGTTATGATGGCGTCAAGAGTTTTTTTTTTACTTTTCTCTATTTTTCAAAAAAAAAAAAAAAACGGAAAATTTTTCTTTCTGTTTGCGATGTCTAATTTTACTGGCGGTGATGAAGAGGAAAATGATTTTTCAACGTAGTTCTTGTGAGTTGTTGATGTGACTCAGAATTTTAGAGGGAGTTAATAACAGACACAAACACTAAAGATTGTCGGACTTCCAAGTGGCCATTGATCCTCGATTTAAATTAAGCACCTGCCTCATAAAATATATACATTAAAATTTGCTCTTGATTCTTGAAAACTATTAATGCCTAATGTGTCGCAATGAAACAGGTGAGAAAACAGGGAACAACTTTAAATCGATGATACAGTCTACCTTCCTATCGTTGAAATCAGTGACGACTTTTCATCGATTCATTGTGAATTTTTGAGTAAAAATTATCAATCTTAATTTTGGTAATTTCATTGATGCCGTCAGCACATTTCTTGATTTATACTGTGGAAGCGAATGCAGTACTATGTAAACAGAAAAATCTTCTACTGCATATAGTACGAAACCTTGGAGCCATACAATCGCCGTCAACACTTTTGAAATAAATATTGAGTTCCGGTAAAAAACTTTTGATTACGATATCTCACGAACCAATTGCTCTAGAAAAATAAAATTCGGTTTGAGTATAAAGGTTAACAAATAAAGATTGCTCAAAGCAACATTTTTTAAGGGGACGGAGGAGCATGAAAGTGGATGAATCACGTCTCACATTTCGAGAACAGTGTATGATAGCTGCTTAGAATTTTTACCAGAAGTAGACCTAATAGAACCCTAGTAGGGAACAAAATTTTGGTGGTGTGTGTGTAGTGGGTGGGGGTGGGGGAGGGTGAAAAGGAAAAAGTTTCGATGTTTATATCTTGAGAACCTATAATGCTATAACGCTGAAACTTGGTATTTAGATAGAACTATAGTAGTAGCATGTTGGAAAAATATAATTTTTTATAGAGGTAGTTATGGTACGGGGGTGGGGTTTTTTTCCTATCTATAGAACGGCTTATGATAAAAAGTTGAAACCCGGTGTGTATATGTAAATCAACTAGAAAAGTAATTCTGATAAAAATAAATTCAAATATCCATTGGCGTTCAGAAGGGGGGCAAAAAAAATTATCAGTGAAAATGGAATGCATATATTTTCACAATTTTCGTCATATCTATTAGGTCTTTCCAAATATTGAATTCATTTTTATTCTACGGCTTCTTCATATATATACTTAAAATGCATTTTCAGGAATTTTAGAAATTCGACCCCCAAGGTGGTGTAATGGTGTTGTATACATTTTCACGAATTCAGCCGTATCCCCCCGGTCTGATTAGATATCGAATAACTTTTTATTTCCACGGAATTGTTTAATAATTACCTAAAACCCATTTTCAAGTTTTTTCCTTTTTCAACCCGTAATAGGGTATAAACGGGTTGAACACGTGTTTACGAATTCCGTCATATCTCTTAGGAGTGATGAGACATCGGATTGGTTTTCACTTCCTCGGCCTTTCTTTACATATATCTAAAAACTCATTTCCGGATTTTTGGATATTCAACCCCAAAGTGGGTACAGGGTGGTTTCATATTGTTACATGTAAACCTGGCAACCGCGCAACCGTGCAACTCGATCGTTTCACATAATGAAAACAACAACAACCGAATACCTAGTTGCAAAATAACCCAATCAGAAACCTAGCTGAAGATAAGGCGAAACAACACGATTGTAACTCTCTTCTTATCGAATGCTCTCCAATGTACTAGAACCCTGTATATAAACCACTGAACGAAGATCGAAATCGAAAGCTCTAAAGCTTTCGAGAAGATTCCACACTGAACGAACATTCAAGTACATCCTAGACTGCAAGCGGCTAGTATATAAGCAGGTGAAGCGTTCAGCGGAGACACAGTAATTTTGATTACATCGACTGCGACAGCCAGCGTGTATACGCGACCGTGTTGAGAGAGAACGAAAGTGAACGAGTCAAGCGATATATGGTATAAGCGGGCGATATTGCCATACAGTGCGAATTATTGTGCGAATAGAATTTAAAGTGCGATTAATAAATAATCACTTATTTTTATTTTAACCGAATTGTGTTTTACTTGAAATCCCGGCGAACCCCTAGCTCGCAACAATATGATGTGATTTAAGATGTTCAACTCCCAAGGGATTATAAGGTAGTTGTTCGAAGTTATTGCGAGTTCCCATAAATCTTTTGGATGTAATGAAATAACGAATTTTTTTGAACTACCATGGGTCTTATAAATAATGAATTCAACCCTCAAGAGGTTTTTTGAACATGATTTTGCACGATTTTACGAATTTCGACATATCTCTTAGATCTGGAAAAGATATCGAATTGGCTTTTACTTTAACATGCTTTCAATAAAACCGCCTAAAAATCGGTTTTAGAATTTTCGATATTTAAGTACTTGTGTCGATATTTTACCCCCTACGTTTTATTCCATCCCAGGTTAATTGTAGCACTAGTGTAAATATTAAATCATAATAATACTTTATTATCAATGTTAAGGGAGGGTGCTCATAGCATGTGCGAAATCAGGGAGCGGGGGCTACTGCTTACAATCGTTCTTTTAATAATTTATACATATCAAAAATCTGTGAAGAAAAATTTTCGAATTTTCACCAAATATTTTGCAGATAGACGTAATAATCGAAAGGTAAAAATGTAGTACAATTTTATCTGTCTGAATGTTTGCACATTTATAACTCAAGAACATCAAATCAATTTTGATAACTTAAGCTATTTATCGTCCTTGATTTCATTGAGGGATGAATAGCTGACAAATAAAACTGCACTGTATGGCTGAAAGGAAAATCCTATGATAACAATTTTTGATTTTTTTTTTAATTTTGGTTCACCCCATATTACTTAGTTTAGTGCTATATATTTAAGTAGTTTATCTTTATTTCTTAAAATGCTACTTGCACTGCAGTTATGGACAATTTGGTAATTTAATCGGTAAATTTACTCTGTCTTCTGATTTTTTTTCCTAAAGCACGTAGCGGTGTTGCACTTTATTAACGAGGGCATTAATTATTATTAATAAATGACGCGACGTATTGCTGATCGGGTTTTTTTCTCGGTCCGGAGAAACCTGCGTATTGCTGTTTTTTCTTTAGTTCATAAATTTCTATGGGACATGCATTCGGAAGGCAGGATTCGGACTGAAAAAAAACGGACCATGAAGTCCAGGCTTTAGTAGTTGACACTCTTAGCTCCATTAAATTTTCCAGAAAAATTCTTTCGTATCGAATTTACGTTTTTCAAACACTTTTGTGATCCAGAAGTTCTGAAAAATAAATGTTTTGCACCGGAATATGGTAGAAAAACAGTATTTAAATACTACCAATTTTGTATGTTATTCGTATTCCTGTGAGTCTCAAACGATTTAAATATGCCTTTCTCCATCCATGGTCGTCAAAGAACATGTACTTTGGTAGCCCTTACATTATAATTACCTATATTTTTAAAACATTTTTTTTCAGAATAAACTCTTTAGGGCTATAAAAGTAATCAAATCTACCAGTTTCATGTCAAAAAAAGTTTGCTAAAATTTTTTGGTATAACTTCGGGGAAATTTTTTTGGTAAATATGGAGAAATGGAACTCGCTTGATCTGGAACCACTGCCAATCATGTGAAACAAAAGTGAAGCGTGGTGACTGTGTACGTGCATCGAGTGAGTATATAATCCTATCGTATAAAAATTGGTGATTTCCCGAAAATAAACAAAATGCTTTCTTGGCGTTATGTAAAAGATTTCTTCGCAACCTTCGCATCGCCTTTTGCATCATTTCCAAATAGGCATTCCAAGTGTAAGGTCTTAAGTGTGAAAGTTCTATACTGTGCTGAACGCTGCAAACTTAATAGAAATTAAATATTTGTTGTGAAGTGAACTTAAGTTTTGTTGAGTAAGTTACTCTTGTGACCCGTTTAGAATAAATTTTTTTATACGATTTTATTCGGCAGATCACTCGTACGATGTCTGATCTAAGTAACTATGTAGCAATGGATTGCGAAATGGTGGAGATTGAGATTGATCAAAACGGGAAACGTGAACGTAAGGACATGCTCGGCCGAGTATCTATTGTTGATCACAAGGGAAAGATTTTACTCGACAAGTTTGTAAAGCCGCAGCATCCAGTCTGCAATTATCGAACGCCTATAAGCGGGATTGACCCAAGTGACATGGAGAACGGCGAGGACTTCCTTCGTGTTCAAAACCAAGTCAAGGAAATCCTAAAATCCAAAGTACTCATTGGGCATTCGCTCGAGAAAGATTTGGGGGTATTGAAGATGGGTCACCCGCTCGACCAAACCAAGGATCTATTTAAGCTTCATAAGGAAAAGAGTCTAAAAGACTTAGCTCTGGCATATCTAAAGGAGAATATCCAAGTGGGTCCTCATGATTCCGTGCTGGACGCCAAAGCCTCAATGGGCATATATCTTGCTCAGCGCTTGTAGTTTTTGGTAACGGTTTCAAGGATTTGAATGATCCAACTTAATTTTATATTTTTATTCTGAATAAAGGATTTTTTGTTGGTTAAAATTTGTTTATTATTGAAGTGTTGGAGCTCCCTTGCACGGGGCTTGAGACAACAAGATTTTGCTTAAAAGTTACTGGATTGAATTTGTGGATTGGGTAGATCTATAACTTTAAGAGGATCTATAAGAAAGAAAAACTGTATAATGAGCCCTCTTCCCTCTAGGACTAAAATCCAAAAGCCTGTACCATACGGTCGTCGGATTTAAGAACCCAACTATAGTTGGCGGTATCAACATGTGTATGGTATTCTTTAGATGGTAGCAGGTAGTGTATCTAACTATATTAGCTTTTAGTTTCCGGCGTGATTGTGAGTAATGCATTAGAACTTAGAAGCATACGAAAAAGAGGCATAAGAAATATTCATTCATTGAAATGATGAGAATTTTTGTGAAATGTTCGCCTCAAAGTCGAAATTTTATGGAAATCTATCGAATGTAGTGTTGCTTAAACATCGATAGTGTCGGATTTCGATAGTATCGATATTTTTTCCCTAACCATCGATACTATCAAAAGTGTAGTAGAGAGTTCCTTAAGGGGAGCAAACCCTTAACAATTTTCAAAAAATCCACATATCTTTTTTGTTTTAATATTTTTTTTATAATTTTATAGGTATATCCTTCCCATTCATCTGTCAGTATTCGAAAAATGTTTTGGTTTTCAGTTTAATATCAATAGAAAAAGTATGACAAATGGAGCACTTTTCGATGTCTCGCAAAAGACGCCATTTTATTTTGTAAAACAAAAAAAAAATATTTTAACAGTTGAAAGTTGTAATAATATCATGTAAAAATTTTAAAATGATGTGATTATTTTATCACCATAAAAAAAATTCATGAAAAATGACTCATTTTCGGGCATCTAAAGGGTTTGCTCACCTTAATCATAGATTGTGTAGAATTTCAACAGTATGGTCATTTTATTTTAAACAATACGAAAATACAAACAAAGGCATGAATAATACAAAGTCTGGGCGCAAAGCTTCGATAGTGCACCCATTTGCAAAAATTGCTGATATGGGTGAAGGGGTGTGGGAGTGGGGGGGAAAATAATGCGTCCGAAACGCAAGAAAGTCGAGATCGACACATTCTAAAATCCATATCTCCTAAACCATTAATGGCACGAAATTAAAACTTAACAAATATCTGTAGTTACTAGGAGAAAAGATTGAAAACAAATTTTTGAGTGGGGGCAGTGTCGTACGGGGATGGGGGGGGGGGGGTAAAAAACTTTAGATTACGATATCTCACGAACCAATTGCTCTAGAAAAATAAAATTCGGTTTGAGTATTCGTCATATCTATTAGGTCTTTTCAAATATTGAATTCATTTTTATTCTACGGATTTTTCATTTATATACACCTAGAATGAGTTTTCAGGAATTTTAGAAATTCGACCCTCAAGGTGGTGTAATGGTGTTGTATACATTTTCACGAATTCAGCCGTATCCCCCCGGTCTGATTAGAGTAGCAGAGATGTTGCACTTTATTAGCGAGGGCGGTAATTAATTATTAATAAATGATGCGACATATTGCTGATCGGGTTTTTTTCTCGGTCCGGAGAAACCTTCGTATTGCTGTTTTTTCTTTAATTCATAAATTTCTATGGTACGAATACATGCATTCGGAAGGCAGGATCAAATTGACTAGACTGAAAAAAACGGACCATGAAGTCCAGGCTTTAGTAGTTGGCACTCTTAGCTCCATTAAATTTTCCAGAAAAATTCTTTCGTATGAACCAGAATCGAATTTACGTTTTTCAAACACTTTTGTGATCCAGAAGTTCTGAAAAATAAATGTTTTGCACAGGAATATAGCAGAAAAAAGGTATTTAAATACTACACATTTTGTATGTTATTCGTAGTCATGTGAGTCTTAAACGATTTAAATCGCCTTTCTCCATCCATGGTCGTCAAAGAACATGTACTTTGGTAGCCCTAACATTATAATTACCCATATTTTCAAAACATTTTTTTTTCAGAATAAACTCTTTTCCGGAACAAAAGTTCGGGTTTCCAGTGCCTTAGGGCTATAAAAGTAATCAAATCTACCAGTTTCATGTCAAAAAAATCTTGCCAAAATTTTTTGGTATAACTTCGGGGAAATTTTTTGGTAAATTTGGGGCAATGGAACTCGATTGATCTAGGGTCACTAGATACACAACACTCTCTACCTAGGGTTTGGCAGATACGTCTAATTCGGTCGTTTCTGTACTAGAAATTGTGATTTAACCTCACAAAAATCGCCTGTTTATGTACTAGTTCGCCTGTTTTTGTACTACTGAACATTGCTATCAAATTGCGTTTTTGAAGTGTGTTAGTGCAAATATGTGAAGAGTCGGAAAAAAGCTGTCGGTTCCCTTCCACAATTCTAGTACTTGTTTTTCTTTGGTATGGAAGTGTGAGTGCGCGAAATTGTGGTTTTCAATGGCAAATTTCCGTATCTCTTTCATTTCTTTTATGGAAATTTATAATTGTCTAGCGAAAAGTCAATCATTTCGAATGTTTATAAATCAAAATCCCATAAACATGAAAAAAAATTAAATTTACTGGTTTTTCACCTTGGTACGCATCTGCCAAACCCCTCTTAGAGACTGTTTTGGTGTGAGTGCGTATACTGTAACCCTAGCTTGATCTACACACGAAGCACTGCCAATCATGTGAAACGAAAGTGAAGCATGGTGACTATGTACCAGCGTTACCGTTTTACTACATATGTAGCAGATTTACTACCATTTTTCTTTAATTTGAATATTTACTACACTACTACCTCAAATCATGAAACACAACCTTTTTGCGAATTCTCGAAATTCAAATTGAACACAGCCAAATGTAACGCACAAGAATACAATCAACTGACCATTTTTATTTCGTTATAGTCATTTGGTTTTTTGCATCAATTTTGCATGTGGGTGTGTGGTTGTGTGTATTTCTTCAGTAAATTATAATAATTTGGACAGCCACTGTGAGATTGAAAGTGAAGTGAGCTGTGCAACAACAGGAAAACAACTTTAAATTTTAAAATGGACAGGTAAAAATGACTGTTTCTTGTATATTTGGGAAGTAATTTGTGTTTGTAATTTATTAGATTTATAGTAAGGAAACCAAAATCACCTCAACCCAAAACGAAAGAGCAATGCCCTGAACCCGAAACAGAACAGCAGTCCCTCCAAGTAGAGGATAATGCTGATGCTGATGATAGTATAATGAGGAGTGTAACAGGTGAATTTCAAATATTTTATAGTGCAAACAGTATAGCAGTAGGTGATAAAATAAATAACTGTTTCAGTGCGTCGAGCTCCCCTAAACCAAAAATAAAAAAAATATGGCAAAAATTTCGAGATATCTGGCTTTAAAAATATTCTTGATTGCAAAATTTAGACGGTAATTGCTATTGAAAATTGTGCAAAAAAAGTTTTGCGAATAATGTGACACTTTTCGACAGACTTGGAGAAAGGATGCAATTTTTTCATCGAAGCCAAGAGAATCAACTGAAAATCGACAAAGCTTTTGCTAATTCGTCGTCTTATACCTTGTTGCAACGGCAAATAGATCGTGCAATAATTATATTAATTATGTATTTTGTTGAACATAATTTGCCATTCTTGCTAATGGATTGATTACCGCAACTTTTGAAGTCAATGTTCCCTGATTCTAAGATTGCGAAAAATTTAAGCTGTGCGCCAACAAAAGCGAAAAATTGGCAATAATTTTAGGTGAACAGGGATCGTCGAAAGTATGTGAGGATTTACGTAAATCTCCGTTTTCATTAATTATTCATAAAGCTACCGATGTGAGTGTAAAAAAATGCATTGTTTTAATAGCTAGAGAGGTTCAACCATAGAGATATATATACTGGAGATGACAAGCAGCGATTGAGTTGATGGCGGACGTCATGGCATTCACTTGCACGCAAAACAAGAACAAATTGACACAACGCTCCTGTTTTGGCTCACTCACTCACACACTAAAACAACAACGACCCTGTTTTGTCTCAGTTTTCACCGTGTTTTGGGCTTCAAAGCGCTTTATACAAAACCGGTGGCTTGTCGTCTCCAGTAGCTCTATGGGTTCAACAAAATTGCTTTAATGTAAAAGACAGAGTTCTTGGTTTGTTAGAAATTGAAAAATCTTCGGCCGACGGTTATTCAATTGCCTTGTAGATTATCTCAGAAAACTCGAGATACCATTATCTCAGAAAACTCGAGATATAGCACTTGGAAGAAGGCTTTAAGGAAAATCCTAGACAATTAGCTGAAAAGTTGAGCAAACCGGAGAACAAACTTTACTTCTTATTTTTAAAATATATTCTAAAAATTGTGAATACAATGAACTTAGAGTTTCAAGCCGAGGGAATACGTATCCACAAAGTGCTAGCGGTGATTGAATATAATTTCAAAAGTATATTAAGAAATTTTGTTCAACCTGGATACTTGAGCGAATTAAGTTCATTAAATTAAATAAATTTAAATAATGAGCAAATATTTCTTCCCTTGAATGAAATATATGCTGGACCTAGTGTAGAGCGTTATGTAGCAGATAATGATGATATTAATATACACGATTTTAAAGCCAACGTCCTGACATTTTATATATCTCTAGTAGGACAAATAATGAAAAGGTTCGATTTTAATGATCAGAAACTGCGAAATTTAGAAATTTTATGTCTAAAGAAAGCAGGATCTCCTGTGTATCCATCTATCGCAGGTTTGGTTAAGTCATTTTTGCATATAGCTACAGCTTCCAATTGTAATGTGGAACAAATTTGTATTGAATGGAGACTTCTTAAGACATTTAAAGACGTTTCTTTAGATTTATCAATTGAAGAATACTGGTATCAAATATCGAAAATAAAAAATGCAGTTGGAGAAATTGCGTTCAAAAATTTGCGTACATTTGTGCCTGCTTTGCTTTCTCTCCCGCATAGTAGCGCTGCAGCCGAACGTGCATTTTCTAAACTAAATAGAATTAAAAATGATAAGACTAACCGTTTAAAAATAGAAACAGTTAGCTATATTATGGCTGCAGACGAGTTAAGAAACCCCATGAGTGAAAAGGTAATATTTTAGGTTTTACCACTTAATTAATGTTGACTGATAAAAGTATAATATTTTTCAATGTTACATGAATTTATTTTTGCCAAAGAATTTATTTTGTTTATTTATTTTTTTTTTGTACCTGCGAAGATATTTGTTAATTTTTTGAAGATGTATTTATTTTATGTTATTTTATATTATTATAATTATAAACTTATTTATTGTATTATTTGAATTCGGTTTCTACTACCACTCTTTTGAAAAAAAGTAGTAGATTATGCTACGCCAAAAAAAACGCCTCGCGCTAACACTGCTGTGTACGTGCAACGAGTGAGTATATAATCGTATATTCGAAAAATCGGTGATTTCCCGAAAATAAACAAAATTTGTTCTTGGCGTTAGATAAAAAATTTCTTTGTTCTTGGCGTTAGGTAAAAGATTTCTTCGCAACCTGCGCATCTAATTTTGCATCATTTCTAAATAGGCATTCCAAGTCCAAGTGTGTAGTGTCATCTGTGAGAATTGGTGTGGACCAATTAATGCAGTGGCATTACTTTGATCCACACCAATTCCACACAAACAATCGGTTCAGTGGGAGTGTTTTTTTTGGAGAGTTTTTGTGTTAGGAGTTGAGGTCTGACAGCTGGCGAGAGATAAGAGGTTAAGTTTTTTTTGGCGCGGAAAAGAAAGTTTTGGCGGGTCCGAAAAGGTGAAAAGATGAGATAAATAAACGGCGTGCGTTAAATCGCCTGTGAAAATTAAACATTCTATCCGTTCAAGTTTTAGTTTTAATTATTCATAAAATGCATTACTAAGGTCGCGTAATGTTACCTTATACTCGCGTCCTCATTGTTAGTAAATTCTTTTTTACGAAAAATACAAAGCAGCAGTAGAGTTCGCAAATACAGTGACCCAAAAAAGTTTTCGGCCACCAACAAAACATAACAATGAATAGGCAAATAAATAAAAAGTAAAAATACAATAAAATAAATGTACACAAAACAAATAAATAGGAAAGCCACACCACAATAAAGAAATCATAAAATAGAAATTAAAATTAAAAATAGAATAAATTAAATTAAAAATAAAAAAATGAGATGAAATAAATTAAATTAAAATAAAAATTAAATAAAATAAATTAAAATTAAAATAAAGATAAAAATATGACAGACGACTATTAGACAGAAATTGACATGGACAAACAATGAATAATGATAAAATATAATTTAAAATGATAAAATTAAAATAACAGCGAAAAAAGGAAGAAAAAGGTAATTTTTTTTATTATCTTTTTGAATTTTCGTATCAATTTTTTTTGTTTTGTAAAATGGTGTAGAAAAATGGCTTAATAGAGCGTCATTGAGATGGATCTTCTCGTTTGAAGACCTTCCGCCCCCTCAGTCCTCTCTTTAGGGGCCATATTTAAAAATTTTCTTTGTGGACAAGTATGGCTAAGGTAGGGTGGGCTAGACGGCGCAAAACATCCGCGCCAGTCGAGTTGAAGGGAGTTTTCTCGGTCTCTCATGACCGATTGGGAATCTTATCCCAATTTTATCACCCGGGTAAGTCGGCGTGAAATTTTTGTTGTATAGGCCATGGGTTTTATGGTCTGGAATACGAACAACGTACCCCCCCCACAGCCGCAGCTAGCCCGGAAGCCAGCAAGCACGTCGCTCCAGTTCGTATTTTAGCCACCAATTCGGACGTAGGCGGAATTGGACCCCTGTTTCCCGATCCCAACCTTCCCTTCGGTTATTTTGACTTTTTTAAGTCGAAATAACCACTCCAAGGCCTCCGTTCACAACAAAATGGCGCCCAACGTGGGGCTAGCCAAACCAAACCAGCGCGTAGTTCACAACGCGTGATGGGACAATATGCGAGAGTCGGAAAAATGCCGCATAAAAGTTGTCACATCGAATTGACTTAAAATTTGTCTGGTAGCGACTTAAAATAACGCTTAAACAGCACCTACAAGTCAAGTGAACAAGCTCTTTTGTTACTTCACTTACTTCTAGTGTGGTTCGAATTTACAGCTGGACATTGTGAAACCTTCATATTGACAGTTTTCTGTTGGCAACCTTTAGGCGCCATCAGAATTCCATATGAAGGGGCAGCCTTTTCTATCTGTGGGTTCGAATTGGACTTGTTGTGGGTTAAGTAGGGTCTTCAAGACCCGTCTAACTGATGTATTGTAGGTACCCTTTTGAAAGCTGGGCTTGCCTTGACTTGGCGGGCAAGTCGTCAGACGATTGGGCAGACTACCTGCAATATATGTTTTAGATTGGTGAGGAGAAGACAATACAGAAGTCTTCAAAAGAGTTCCTTATTTCCTTATTCCATCCTTTTAGAGTTCCTATAACGTAAAATTGAATTAAATTATGTAGTATATTTTTTTTTAAATTTTAAGTCTTAGGACAATTTATTTTTCATATTAGTATTTTATTTTATTTTTCTTTTGTTTTATCCCATTTTTTTTTATATTTTCTCGATTCCAATTTTCCCAGGAAGTTGAAGAGGCTGAGATTTGCCTTTTAACTCGACCTAGCAGGAGAGAGGATGAGGTTTGGGAGGTGGATAGCGAGAAGATCCATCACATTTTTGATTTAAATTCTGCCTTTTGATGGAATTTTGCTTTGCTTTGATTTTTTTTTGTTTTGCTGTTAGCATTTACTAATTGATTTTGGTTGTGCTTTTTGTTTTGATTTTTTTTGTAGAGATTTTCTTCAATTTCGCAGATTCGAATTTTCTGTTTGCTTGTTTATTTAGATTTGCATGATTTTCTTTTGCTTTCGTTTATTTGTTATAATTTTTTTTTGATTGCGATATTTATATATATTTATTTTTCTGTTGCCATCAAATTTTGATTTAAAAATCGCGTGTATTTGATTTGCTTAGATTTCAAATTCCATTGCTTCACTACACCTAGAGGTTTTGATTTGCACATCATCTTTTTCTTTTTGGTTTGATTGGCTTCATTTTTAGCTACCTTTTTATTTAGATCCTTAGTTTAGGGATATTTTTTTTTGTTAATGTATTTACCTATGTAGATAATTATATTTTATAGTTTTTCTATTTTGCATGTTAGGCTATATATTCTTTTTTGGTACCTTAGTTAATTATTTCTTTTCTTTTCATATGGTATTATTAGTTAGTGAATTATTTATATATTATTATTTTCTTCCTTTTTTTTTTGTGCATGGTTTTCTAGGTTTAGTTAGTATTTCCATATTTATTATCCTACATTATATATTTATCATTATTGGAATTTAGAAAATTATTGTATTTTTGCATAGTTTTTTTTTGTTAAGTTTATAGTAGTTTTCTTAGTTTAAATTTTTAGATTTAGGCGTTGAATTTATTTTTTTGTTGGATTAGTTTAATTTTTCTTAGATTTAGTTGTTATTTTGTTAGTAATTTAGTTGGTTTATTTAGTGTATTTTTTTTTGTTATGGTAGTTAAATTAATTATGTAGGTAGTTGTTAGATTTTTTTTGTATTATTATTTTTGTAGTATATAATTTATTTTTAGAACATTTATTTTAGTCGTGTTAGTTTTAGTAATCTACATATATTTTGAAGTTGAGTTTAATTTTTTTGTTTCATTTTTCTATTTATATTTATTTGGGATATTTAGTTTAGTGTAGATTATTTATTAGATTTATTTTTATTTAAACTTCTTTCTTTTGTCTTTTTTTTCTTAAATCATGCCACTGTCACGAACACCGGAACAAAGCGGAGAAGATGTGCTGTGCATTATATGCCAGGAGTGGGTGAGACTGGACGATGAAGTCCGCACAAAATGTGGCCACCAATTCCACGAGAATTGCATAGAGCAGTGGGTAGGAGTTAAGCAGAGCTGTCCCACTTGCCGGAATCATCTGGGCAAGTCGGACTACTGGTCTTTCCGAGGAGTGGAGGGAGCGATAGCCGCCCCTGGACCGTTGACAAGAAGCAGGGCTCAGTTAACGGTCCCACAGCTTCAAAAAGATGGAGTTTCTCTCCTTAGGGAGTCAAATTTGGATCCTCCACACGAGCTGGGCGGCGGTCAAGCCTTCTACGCTCCGGACGGAACAGTGGTCACCGACCAAGGGAGGGGAGTGAGCCTACCACCGCTACCTTCGGGAATGGGCCTACCACAACCACCACCACAACTACAACCACCACAACTACAACTACCACTACAACCGAGGACGACACAAGAGGCACGTGTGAATCTTGGAGTTGATGAGATCACTCAACTGATTCGCACAGTGCTGAGGGAGGAGCGGTCTCATCAATTCCAAGAGTCGCACAGTGATCGTTCTCGTACAACGACTCACACCTCCAGAGCTACAAGTGCTGCTCGAGTACCTGAGAGGGCTCAGCCACCACAATATCCGGTCGCTCAGTTCGCTGATCGTAGGAGCACCGGACCGAATTATAGACGCCGCAACACCACAAGTCCAATACGGACATGGCGACTAAAATTTAATGGAGACGCTAAGGTGTTGCGAGCTGAAGAACTTATTTATCGCGCCGAGGCTCTTGCGACCAGCGAGCTGAACGCGGATATGGACTTGCTCGCACGCAGCTTTTACATGCTCCTTGACGGCCGTCCAAACAGTTGGTTCTGGACCTGGCACAGGTCCAATCCAATGCCAACTTGGGCGGTTTTAAAACCTGCATTTTTGCAGACATGGGGTGTGCGAGCAAGTGACTGGGACATTAGACGGCAAATGCTAGCCAGACGTCAAGTCCCAAGAGAGTCCTATCAGATGTTCGAGCAGGACTTGTGTGAGCTCCGAACCTTGCTGTCAAATCCGATGCACGACGGAGAGTTCGTGGAGCTGGTGCGGGGAAATTTGTTGCCAAGCACGCAGCAACAAATTTGCCTGCAACAAATTTGGTCGCTTGACCATCTTCGACAGATCGTCTCAAGAGTCGAAGACGTTAGACGGTCCACCAATTACGGCTACTCGAGTCACGCCCGAGTTGCTGAGGTCGTGGAGCCTCCTACAGAGGTTTGTGATGAGCGCAATGGTTCCGAAGCCATGGCAGCAATTACATCTGGGGCTCCACTAAAATGTTGGAACTGTGAGCGATTAGGTCACGGTTACCGACTATGTGCAGAAGCTCCCAGGGGTATTTTCTGTTATGGCTGCGGAACAAAAGACGTTTTGCGACCGCATTGTGCTCGTTGCAATCGGGAAAACTCCGGAACGGAACGAACCACTTCGGCAAATTCTCGTCCTTTTCGGAGCAACCCACAGCAGCCACCCAAAACGTAGGAGACTCTTCGATCTCCGCAACTTGTGGTGATGATGACGCATCACCAGTCAGGTCGAATACACCGGACCTGACCAAACCATCGGATTTGACAAATGCCACGACTGAGTCTCAGTCAGTCGTAATTCTTCAAAATTCCTTACCTCCTGTTCGCAAAGCGCCTGTGCCTCGGAAGCCTTACCATGTAAGACTGAAGGAGTACATGGAGGCACGCGACAGGATTTTTAACGACTCAAAATCCCCTTTAGTAAATATTTCTTCTTGTTCCACATTTCAACCTTCCCCTGTTCCAACTCCTAAAAAGGCGATTTTACGTTTACGCGCATTTTGGCGTAAAGTTCGTGAGAGAAAGAAGGCAGTAATGTCGACGATTATCTCTGAACCTTTTGACGTACGTCCCTATGCTATGGTCTCCCTTTTCAATGTAGACGTTAAAGGTCTTTTAGACAGTGGTGCGAGCATTAGTTGCCTAGGAGCCAATGCACTAGAACGCCTTGAGCGAGCACAAGTGCATTGGAAGCCGATTTGCCACGAGGTGAAGACAGCTGATGGTGCTTCACAGAGGGTTGTAGGAAGTGTGATGACCGAAATTAAATTTCGTGGAGTTACACAACCTATTACCCTTTACATCGTGCCGAGTTTATCTCAGGATCTGTATCTTGGGGTAGACTTCTGGCGAGCCTTCCACCTTGCTCCATTCATCATCAGTTGTGTCAACACACAAACCACCTCTTCGCAACATGATGCTACTGCGATGCACTCTTTAACGGACAAAGATGTTGAACGTTTAGAGAACGTTAAGTCCAAGTTCCCTTCTTTCGAACTTCACGGTTTGGGAAGGACTAACGTTCTCGAACACGAAATCGACGTAGGAGAAGCGCGCCCCATCAAACAAAGACACTACCCAGTATCGCCTGCGATTCAAAACCTCATGTATGGCGAGGTCGATCGTATGCTGGCAATGGGAGTGATAGAGGTTAGTTCGAGTGCGTGGAGTTCGCCGGTAGTGCTCGTGAGGAAACCAGGAAAAGTCAGGTTGTGTTTGGATTCTCGAAAGGTAAATAATGTGACGAAAAAGGATGCATATCCACTTCCACATATCGACGGAATCCTTAGTCGATTACCACGAGCCAATTACATAACCAGTCTTGACCTGAAGGACGCCTTTTGGCAGATTCCTCTCGAGGCTAAGTCCCGTGAAATGACGGCGTTTACCATTCCCGGACGACCCCTCTATCATTTTACCCGGATGCCATTTGGGTTGTGCAATGCACCCCAACGAATGTGCCGTTTGATGGATCGTGTTATCCTACCCGAATTGAAGGACCAAGTATTTGTTTACTTGGACGATCTATTGTTGATCTCGGAGGATTTCAATTCTCACTTGGTTTTGTTGGCGGAAGTTGCCGAATGCCTAAGGAAGGCTGGACTTACAATCAATGTGAGAAAAAGTAAGTTCTGTCTGAGGGAAGTGAATTACCTCGGATACATTGTTGGAGATGGAGGCCTGAAGACAGATCCGAAAAAAGTCTCGGCCATGGTCGATTACCCTTCGCCGAAATCCGCACGTCAGGTTAGACGCTTTCTTGGTATGGCTGGATGGTATCGACGATTCATTTTCAACTTTGCAGCCGTGGTCTCACCGATCTCAGACACGCTGAAAAAGGCCGACAAATTTACTTGGACTTCAGAGGCGGAAACTGCGTTTCAGTCTGTGAAGGCCATGTTAACTGCGGCCCCTGTATTGGTAAATCCAGACTTCACTAGACCATTCGTGATTCAATGCGATGCTAGCAAATCTGGAGTGGGGAGTGTTCTTTTCCAAGAGAACAATGATGGATCGGAATCTCCTATTGCATTTATGTCCCAGAAGCTCAATTCCGCTCAACGCAATTACAGTGTTACAGAGCTTGAATGCTACGCCGCTGTGTTGAGCGTGAAAAAATTCAGAGCGTACGTGGAAGGGACATCGTTTAAGATTATAACGGACCATGCGAGTCTCAAATGGCTGATGTCTCAAAAGGATCTCAGTGGACGTTTGGCTCGCTGGAGTTTGAAGTTGCAAGGCTTCGACTTCGTGATCGAACATCGTCGTGGGAGCCTGAATATTGTTCCCGACGCCCTCTCTCGCGTATACGAAGACGGATTAAATGCGCTGATCGACGTTGCACCCATGGTTGACTTGAGCTCTTCAGAATTTCAGAATACGGAATATGAGGATCTGAAGGCAACTGTGGAGGCAAACGCCCCTCGGCTTCCTGACGTATGCGTTAGAGATGGCTACGTGTACAAGCGTACAGAGCCCTATAACGGTGACCCGATCACAGAAGATCGTGCCTGGAAACTTTGGATTCCATCGAGCTTGGCGCCTACAGCGATCGCTCAGGCCCATGAAGCGGATACCATGGTTCACGGTGGGTTCGCCAAAACGCTAGAGCGCATTAGGCGATACTTGTATTGGCCCGGTATGTCTACACAAGTCCGCGATTTCGTTCTTTCGTGTCAGACTTGTAAAGAAACTAAGTCCCCGAATCGACCGCTTAGAGCTGCAATGGGAGAGGCCTTCAAAACGCAGAAGCCCTTTCAACATCTGTACATTGATGTATTAGGACCATACCCTAGGACCAAAAGTGGGAAAATCGCTATCCTTGTTGTCCTTGACCATCTGTCAAAATTTCCCATCCTTCATCCCCTAAGAAGAATTACGGCGGGTGAGATCACGACGTTTTTGGAGAGGGATGTCTTCCATATGTTTGGTACCCCCGAGACAATTCTCTCCGACAATGGGTCTCAGTTCAAGTCGGCGACATTTAACTCCATGCTTTCTAAGTATGGGGTTAAACACCTATACACCCCAAAATACTCGCCTCAAGCGAATGCTTCAGAGCGAGTCAACCGTTCAGTTTTAGCTGGACTCCGTGCGTTCATCGTGGAGGACCAGACTCGATGGGACGAAAACTTAAGCAAAATAGGATTTTCTCTTAGGAGTTCAATTCACCAAGCCACTAAGTTTTCGCCCTATCAGGTTTTGTTTGGGACTCACATGATGTCGCATGGGGATGACTACGCTCTGTTGCATCGTTTGAAAGCGCTAGGTGATGTAGACTTGCAACTGGGTCCCAGAGAAGGTACTCCTATCGTGAGGCAACTGGCACAGGCGAATATTCAGGTCGCACACGAGAACAGCAGTAGGCGTTATAATATGCGTGCGGCTCAAACTCAATTTAGAGAAGGACAGGAAGTGTACAGAAGAAACTTTTCCCTGTCCACAGCAGCACAAAATTATAACGCCAAACTTGCCAAGAAGTTCTTGAAGTGCAGGATTCGTCGTGTGCTAGGCAACTCGCGATATGAGCTAGAAGATCTCGGAGGCAAACGTGTGGGAGTGTACCACTCCAAAGACCTTCGTCAGTGACTGGAGCGAGTGACATACTCCGAGAGTGCCCGGTCACTGCAGTCGTGAGCATGAGACGCAGACGGAGCTCACAGCTGCCTTTTTCAGCCTGTTCGGCGTTGTAGACAACGGCGAGCAGTCTGTGTTGTAGTGTCATCTGTGAGAATTGGTGTGGACCAATTAATGCAGTGGCATTACTTTGATCCACACCAATTCCACACAAACAATCGGTTCAGTGGGAGTGTTTTTTTTGGAGAGTTTTTGTGTTAGGAGTTGAGGTCTGACAGCTGGCGAGAGATAAGAGGTTAAGTTTTTTTTGGCGCGGAAAAGAAAGTTTTGGCGGGTCCGAAAAGGTGAAAAGATGAGATAAATAAACGGCGTGCGTTAAATCGCCTGTGAAAATTAAACATTCTATCCGTTCAAGTTTTAGTTTTAATTATTCATAAAATGCATTACTAAGGTCGCGTAATGTTACCTTATACTCGCGTCCTCATTGTTAGTAAATTCTTTTTTACGAAAAATACAAAGCAGCAGTAGAGTTCGCAAATACAGTGACCCAAAAAAGTTTTCGGCCACCAACAAAACATAACAATGAATAGGCAAATAAATAAAAAGTAAAAATACAATAAAATAAATGTACACAAAACAAATAAATAGGAAAGCCACACCACAATAAAGAAATCATAAAATAGAAATTAAAATTAAAAATAGAATAAATTAAATTAAAAATAAAAAAATGAGATGAAATAAATTAAATTAAAATAAAAATTAAATAAAATAAATTAAAATTAAAATAAAGATAAAAATATGACAGACGACTATTAGACAGAAATTGACATGGACAAACAATGAATAATGATAAAATATAATTTAAAATGATAAAATTAAAATAACAGCGAAAAAAGGAAGAAAAAGGTAATTTTTTTTATTATCTTTTTGAATTTTCGTATCAATTTTTTTTGTTTTGTAAAATGGTGTAGAAAAATGGCTTAATAGAGCGTCATTGAGATGGATCTTCTCGTTTGAAGACCTTCCGCCCCCTCAGTCCTCTCTTTAGGGGCCATATTTAAAAATTTTCTTTGTGGA
Source organism: Beris morrisii (assembly GCA_951812415.1). NCBI lineage: Eukaryota > Metazoa > Arthropoda > Insecta > Diptera > Stratiomyidae > Beris > Beris morrisii. The sequence continues at coordinate 11,760,716 of OX638312.1, read as the reverse complement.
CAAGTATGGCTAAGGTAGGGTGGGCTAGACGGCGCAAAACATCCGCGCCAGTCGAGTTGAAGGGAGTTTTCTCGGTCTCTCATGACCGATTGGGAATCTTATCCCAATTTTATCACCCGGGTAAGTCGGCGTGAAATTTTTGTTGTATAGGCCATGGGTTTTATGGTCTGGAATACGAACAACGTACCCCCCCCACAGCCGCAGCTAGCCCGGAAGCCAGCAAGCACGTCGCTCCAGTTCGTATTTTAGCCACCAATTCGGACGTAGGCGGAATTGGACCCCTGTTTCCCGATCCCAACCTTCCCTTCGGTTATTTTGACTTTTTTAAGTCGAAATAACCACTCCAAGGCCTCCGTTCACAACAAGTGTGTCTTAACTGTGAAAGTTTTATATTGCGCTGAACGCTGCAAACTATAGAAATTGGACATTGCAATTCAATATTCGTTTGAAGTGAACTTAAGTTTTGTTAAGTAAGTTATGTTTGTGATCCGTTTAGAATAAATTTTTTTTACACGATTTTATTCGGCAGATCGAAAACTCGTACGATGTCTGATCCAAGTAACTGCGTAGCAATTGATTGCGAATTGGTTAGGATTGTTCAAGACGGGAAAGAAAAGGAAATGGTCGGCCGAGTATCTATTGTTGATTACTATAAAAATGTTTTATACGATAAGTACGTGAGGCCAAGACATCCAGTCCACGATCATCGAACACAAGTAAACGGGATTCCCACAAGTGACCTGGAGAAAGGAGATGACATCCTTCGTGTTCAACACCAAGTCAAGAAAATCTTGACATCCAAATTTGTCATTGGGCATTCAGTCTGGAATAATTTGAGCCTATTGGGGATTGATAACCCGCTTAAACAAACTAAGGATCTAGCTGCTCTTAATTCAATGAGTCTGAAAGACATGGCTATGGCGTATCTTAATAGGAACATCCAATCGGGTGCTCATAATTCAGTGGAGAACGCCAGAGCCGCAATGGACATATATATTTTTCTGCGCTAGGACATATATATTGAGTTATTTAGTATATTGAGTTTTTGATATAGGTTTAAGGATTTGAATGATCCAATTTTTTTATATTTTTTATTACTGAATAAAGAATATGTTGGTGGTTAAGATTTGTTTATTATTGAAGGGTTCACTTTGAGCTCTCTTGCACGGTGTTTTAAGACAACTAAAAATTTTACTGAAAAGTTACAGGAAGGAATGAATGGATTAGATTTATAACGTTAAGAGCATTTTCTATAAGGAGGAAAAACTACAATGAGTCCTCTGCAAGACTGAAATCCAAAGGCCTGTACGGGTCGTCGGATATAAAATCGGCAAACCGAAGCCCAACTATAGTTGGTGGTATGGTATCAACATGTGTTATCTTTGGATGGTAGTGGATTTAGCTTTTGGTTTCCGGCGCGATTACGAGTAATGCATTAGAAGCATAAGAAATATTCTAAATAAGGCATTGCTGCAATGATCAGAATTTTTGTAAAATGTTCGCATCGAAGTCGAAATTTGATGGGAATCGAGTAAAATCAATCGTTACGTTCGAAAATGAAATAGAGTTAAGGCCGTTCACTTCAGGTTATTTTCGCCTTTGCTTATATCTGGGACATTAACTTTAATCACTGGTTAATTTCCCTGGATATAAAATTGTATTGGTCACCTTTCAATCGTGAAGGGTAGACGTGGGCCCCTTCAGTGGTGAATTCCCAACAGGCAGGAATTCTCGTTGGAGGATCCTGGAAGGAGGCAGTCAGTCGTGAGATGGTAGGTAATCATAAGTTCTTTGTTTCTCTATTTGCACGGAGATTGATTCCGTTTCAATTTCTGTGTTGTATGCCGCATCAGGTAAACCGGAGTTAATTACCGGTATGTACCGTATGCGGTATTTCACTGTAGTCGCTCGCGAATTCTAGCGGGAAAGTCCAGTTACTTTTCCATCACAACTTAGTTCTCTCTTTTTTTTATATACAGCACGACAAGGATGGTTCCTCCTCTGGATCGTTTTTCCTTGTCCCACTCCCAAGCTCCTGAGATAGCCGGCGAAAAGAGCTGTCGGATCCAGAGGAACCCATTATTATGACGACGATCATTAAGATATATTAGTTCATTTCGTAACAAACTTGAAAGAAATTGTTACGAGAAGAGAACAATTTTGAAATACATTCGGGACATCAAGAGGAAAAAATTGAAATTCCTTAAGGAAAAGGCAGCAGCCGAGAGAGAAGTTATGCAGAAAACAGCTTTGCTAGACCTGCAAATTAAGCATGTAAAACTTGAACTAGCGGAAAAGCAACTGAACAACGTTGACTGATTTAGTAACCAAAAAGAAACTGAAATTGGAAAAAGAACACTGAGCTAGTTGAATTGACAATTTTATTTTGTGATGAGAATTAAATGATACCCCAGAAATTCGCTGGAAATAAGAATAACTAAAGGATCTTAGACTTCATATGAGATTTAGGCCTGATGTACCTGTAGCAAAAACAAATTTTGGGGCTGGGTATTTAAGGGATTATTTAAGATTATCGAAGATTTTAAAGAATGGTTGTAGATTGTGTTGTTGCAAGTATTACGTGTTTGTTTATTTTTTAATATAATACTTTTTCACAATCCTCTCTCCTTTTCACTTATATTTGTTTATATTAATTAGTAATATTTTTTTTCTATATTAAAATATTATATATGAAAATTATATATGTATCTCGGTACGACCCCTTCTACCAGTGAGTTGCACTGACTGGAGAGTACTTTCGGGTTAAGGTAATTTTATTGAACATTGAGCCCAATGTCGGCATACATGCATTAGTATGTCGATATGCTAAAAAATTTTCCAGCTTATTGAGCTGAGTGACAGCATTTTCACCAGTTTATTAAGCTGAGAAAGTGTACCCAAATGGAGGAATTCTTCTCCAACTCATTTGAGTTGGGAAGGTATCGCCCATTTTGCATGAAGAGGTTAAATCTATTAAAAACGATTCGTTGGACCATTCTGTGTTGGCGACGTTCCATAAAGAAGTCGTCTTCAGAATCACTCCAATTGTCCCACAAATGAGGTTAAATCCGTCGATATCGTAGTAAACCGCACCTTTTCAATGGGACATGCATGCATTCGGAAAGCAGGGCCAAATTGACTAGACTGGAGAAAAAAACGGGCCATGAAGGCCAGGCTTTAGCAGTTAACACTCTGAACTCAATAATATTTTTCGGAAAATTTCCGCGTATGGACCAGAATCGAAATTAAGTTTTCTGAAAAATAAATACTTTGCATCGGAATATAGCAAAAAAAAAAAGTATTTAACAATTACAAATTTTTTATATCCGTAGCTTTGTAAGTTTTAAGGAATTTAAAACGACCTTCTCCGTCCACACATGGTAATAATAATTAACCATATTTTTAAAACATTATTTATCAGATTAAACTCTTTTCCGGGGCAAAAATAAATTTTTTCATGTAATAAAATCTTGCCAAAATTTTTTGGTATAACTGCGGGGAAATTTTTTGGTAAATTTGGGGAAATGGAACTCCCTTAAATCACTGCCAAACATGAAAAACAAAAGTGAAGCGTGGTGATGACTTTTCCATCATTTCCAAATAGGCATTCGAGCATTCGAGGTGTAAAGTTTTAACTGTGAAAGTTTTATATTGGCCGGAACGCTGCACACTTAATTTAATAGAAAATAAATATTGCAATTAAATATTTGTTGTGAAGTGAAATTATGTTTAAAGTAAGTTATCTCTGTGACATGTTTAGAATCAGTTTTTTTACACGATTTTATTCGGCAGATGGAAAACCTTCCTATGCCTTGGTTGTCTAATGATCTAAGTCACTACGTAGCAATTGATTGCGAAATGGTTGGTATTGTTCAAAACGGGCAACAAAAGGATATGGTCGCTCGGGTCTCTATTGTTGCTATCGACAGAAATGTTTTAATCGACAAGTACGTGAAGCCGCAGCATCCAGTCAACGATTATAGGACGCTAGTAAGCGGGATTCGCCGAGGTTACATGGAGAAAGGAGAGGACTTTCTTCTCGTGCAAAATCAAGTTAAGGATATCTTAAAAAATAAAGTTCTCGTCGGTCATTCGGTCAGGAACGATTTGAGGGCATTGAACATAGAACACACGGGTATTGAAGAACTAGGACTACGTTTAAGAGACTTGCCTGGGTCTTCGAACCAATCGGAATATGATTCGTTGAAAGAAGCCAGACTCGCGTCAGTCACAGCCTTCCTACGTTTCGACCAACTCTTAAACAATGTGGTGCTTTGGGGACCTTTAAGTCCTGATTGAAATCAATTTCATATTTCTGAATAAAGTTTTTTTTGTTGGTTTAAACGTTGTTTTTATTTTTATGGTAGGGTATAGGGGTTCTCTTGAAGCTCTCTTACACGGAGCTTGAGATCCTTTGCAAAAATCCTGGGGTCATTCATATGATGTATTCCGTCGTTCGTCGTTCACTGCCAACGGTGCCGACGTAGCTATTTTGATATGATTTAAGCCGACTCATCGTCGTTTTCAACATTTCAACGACGCGCGAACAAAATAGTTACAGAAATCCTCAGCAACACCATCAGCTGTAAGGGCGTTTCCAACTGGTATGTCCTCAATAGCAATAGCCAGGACAAGATTGATCCCAGTCGGACTTTCGTGTTGGTGTTTCGCAGCAGGAACTCCTCTGACGCCGAAAAACAAAACAAAAATTCTTAAAAATATTTTAGTTTAGCTTTAGTTACTGTAATCAAATCACCCGGGCATTCTGTAACTTTAGATAAAGCCAATGAATCCCACAAAACCGATTCTTTAGTACAGTGGATAAGGGTGTAATTACAACCTTTAAATCCTATTATCAATTTATTAATCATGGATTCTGAATAAATCAAAGTTCAGAATCTACCGTGTCCCAGGCTCCAATAATTTTAAAACAAAAATGTCGTTAGCGGGAAGATTATTGCGAAGTATAGTTCGCTTGTTCAATTCAATTATCCAATCCAACCACTTCCTGTTCTGCAATAACAAGAGGTCTGTTCTTTTTGCTAGTGTAGTGTACTCAGTGTACACTTTCTTACACATTCGGGCCTATTACGAAACTCGACTCGACCAAAAAACTCACATTCTGCGACTATGAAACTCGACGAGTGCCTACTTGTCGAGTTTCACTCGACTTTGAGTCGAAAAAAAAGCGTGAGTTAAGAGAACTGCGTATTATGAGAGCCGGTCGAGTGAGTATTTACTTATAAGAAAAGTCAAACTCACTCGACTGCTGGAAATGAAGTGACTCTCGAGTCGAGTCCAAATGTGAGTCGAGTTACTCATTCGACTCGAGTTTCGTAATAGGCCCGTAGGTCTGTTCTTTTTGGCTACACCTTCTACACTGTTCTAATCTTTTCTGCACTAACTCTTGAGCGGGTGCAGAGAGGCGAAGAGGATGAATGAAAAAAGAACAAACCTATTAGGTTTGTTCTTTTTTCATTCACCCTCTTCACCTCTCTGCACTCACTCAAAAGTTAGTGTAGAAGGTGTAGCCAAAAAGAACAGACCTACTGGGTCGGGAGCAGGTGAAAGTTCTTCTTCTTTACCATCTGTCAAAATGGATGACTGTATGCAGATAAAATTGACTTTTTGAATTTGTGAAACTACTGTTTTGAATGAATACATGCTAGAATATTGAATGGCAATAAATTTGCGTTGATAGAAGTGAAAGAATAAAGCAAATAAAAAAGTTGGGAATTTTAGCTGTCACTTTTCTACACCAACCCGTTCTTTTTGCGCGATCTACACCCTACACTTTCAGTGGAAGGTGTATTACACTGAAAGTGTAAGCTACACTAAAGTGTTAACTTAACCTGGCAAAAAGAACAAACCTATTAGGTCTGTTCTTTTTAGCTACACCTTCTACACTGCTCTACACTTTTCTGCACTAACTCGTGAGCGGGTGCAGAGAGGTGAAGAGGATGAATGAAAAAAAAAACAAACCTATTAGGTTTGTTCTTTTTTCATTCATCCTCTTCACCTCTCTGCACTAACTCAAAAGTTAGTGTAGAAAAGTGTAGAAGGTGTAGCCAAAAAGAACAGACCTATTGATAAATAAATTGCCCAAAAATGAACCCATCATTTTCCCTTTCATACCTTGAATCACACGATTTTCCTTCGATCCGGCAACAATGGTCAAAAGTGAGTAAACATCGTTAAAAGAAAAATCGGTTATTCCCCGAAAAACCATATTGCGATTAGCAAGATTTCTTCGAAACTTCGAATCGACGTCCGCCATCATAACGATTGCGATTATTGAAAAGTTAGTCGTGCCGTGAAGCGTGAAAAGCTGTGGAGAAGGAGAAGTGAATACGAGACTAACAAGACAAAGTTAAGTGAAGTTTAATTACAGTAAGTTAAGGATTGGCTGTTTTAACATAAAATTTAAAATGTTTTTTATTCGGCAGATTTAAAATAATGTCTGATAATCTCGACAACTATGTAGCAATGGATTGTGAGATGGTTGGTATCGGTCGGTTTGGGACAACAGACATGATCGCCAGGGTCTCGATTGTAAACCATGAAGGACATATCCTAATGGACAAGTTCGTCAAACCGCAACATCCTGTCGTCAATTATCGTACGCCAGTAAGTGGAATACGTCCAGGTGATATAGAGAACGGCGAGGACTTCCTCTGCGTGCAAAATCAAGTAAAAGAGATCTTAAGATCTAAGATACTCGTGGGTCATTCGGTCGATAAGGACTTGGGTGTATTGAAAATGGAACACCCGCTTGATCGTACTCGGGATACGGCGGAGTATCGACGATTGGCCGATATTATATCGTACCACAAGACTCCCGGATTGAAGCTATTGGCTAGGCGTATTCTGGGTATCAGCATTCAGACGGGTGAGCACAATTCGGTGGAGGATGCCAGAGCCGTAATGCGAATTTACTTGAATCAACGGAACAATTGGGAGAAGGATATTCGGGAGAAGAAAATTTAAAAAATTTTGAATTGCTATGTTATTTTGTGAAGTAAAGTTAAGTTTGTTTTATTTTTGAATAAAGTATTTTGTGTACATATTACAAGGTTTGTTTTGAATGTCTTTGCATTACTATCAGAGTATGATCACTCAAGAAAATCGCGGCGAAATGGGCGTCTGTGAAAATTCAAATAATTAGGGTTTGTTTGGCCTCAAATGTTCTAGAGCGATTTCAGAAAAGTTCGGTTCATTAAAACAGGGAAACAATAGTTGGTGCGGGTTGATAGATAGAACTCTTGGGCTGGGGTCCTTAAAGGACCCGAACTCGTATGGGGAACACAGCGAAAATTTTTATCTAGTTAAATTTTTCAGCAACTAATGTACAGTCATCCGATTCTGTCGAAAATGGTGTTACCATTTCATTTTTTAATCAGATTCCGTCGAAAATGGCGTTACCATTTAATTTTTTGTTCAAATTCGGTCGAAAATGGTGTTACCATTTAATTTTTTGTTCAGTGCTCTTGTCACAGGTGGCAAGATTTTGGAGAAGTAGAAAATATTCGCACAATTCTTTCTGCTGCTCCTGCCATAAAATCTTGTTAAATAGAAGACCACAAAATAACTAGTAGCATATTTAGGAGAATGTACATAAATCTTAAAAATTCTGTTACTTTATACAACTGTTCTAGAATAATTTTGATCGCATGTTTGGCCGCAATCATGTTACGTATCCATTTCAAATTGTATGTTTTCTTGATGAATTTGAATGTTGAGTCCGTTACAGGAAATGTTCGTTCAACTCCTTCATGTAGCTCGCATACAAAAATCTATGTTTTATCTTATCATCGATTCCTATGGCATTACAATGCAAACGGTAGCTTTGGTAAAATATATAGCATATAGCATAATAATTTTGATTGTTTTTTCGGTGTCAGAGAAATCTTTTGGCCACCATACAAGTATATTCTGAATGCGATTGTTCGCTGCCGTTGCCTTTGAGGATATGACTGCTGAAAAACCCTTCACTGAAAAGGCCAGTTTGAGAACTGTGCTGGACTATGACTAAGGAAACTGTTTCATCATCGGATTGTATTGACTCGACAGAAAGTGTATTGTGCAAATATCTGAAACACCTTAATAGATGGTGGTATTGCTGAGAATATGTGCGTTCCTCAACCGAATTTCAGATCCACGAATTATGACAAACCAAAGTGAATACACCTCATATTGAAACTAATATCGTTGTTCACTGGGATGTTCTTTTACAATCGTAGGTTGCACTTACTAATTAGCAAAACATTTTTTTTAAAATCTAACTAAGAGCAATGAATGAAATTAATTGGAATTGGTTAAGGAGAGGGGATTAGATCTTCAAAAAGGCCCGAAAAAAAAGAAAAGTGTATATATATATAAAAAATAAATAAATATATATATAAAACTAAAAGAAAAATATTTTGATATTTATAAATATCAAGAAAATCTATTCTTATATCCTTAAAAAATTGTATAGTGGTAGAATGTGAAGCGCCAATATTTGTAATGGTTTCTCTATCTTGGGAACGGCTACTGAAAAAAACCCGAAAGTTTTATTTTTAGGGTGACAATCGAATAATAACCGGGACTATAAATTAAATTAATTTTTTTTATATATAGTTGTACTAAGTTCAATATAAAATTAAATTTTTAAATTTTTAGTGATTCACTTTTTAGGTTCCATTCTTAATCTTTTTTATGTTTAAATTAATTCTAAGTTATTTTATAGTCCAGGCAATAGCTTGCAAAAGGTTCCGGATAGACTTTTATTTTATAAATTCGTACACCTTGAATTCCTAATGAAATCATGATTTTAAATAATCTTAAGTTTACCTGAAATTTTGAATCTTGAAAAATATCCGTTTACCACACAGTAAAAAATGTTTACGCACTCCTGTGATTTTTACTATTAATGCGGAAATTACACATGTGCGGAAATCAATCGCTAAAAATGTGCGTAAAATTACACACGGTGTGGAAAAACTAATACGAGTATGTACTACAAAAATGTGACATATTTATTATATAAATTTAATTTATTTGTTTTAAAGCCACAAACTTCACACTTCATAAACATTATTTTCTTTTTAAATTTTAAATCACGTCTTCTACAAAACCACGAAACAAGTGAATTAAAGAACGAAGCGGTCAAGTTAATACATATCACTACACATACTACAAAATTGTTCGTAAATTTACTACATCAATGCGGACTATTTTACTGCTTTAAGGATAGTAATTTTCACAAAATTTTTTACTGTGTACTTCATTTAAAAAAAATGGCGCGGAAAATGTTTTTTTTAATATCTTGTTTCCACAGGACTTTTGAACAAAAAAAGGCTCATTCGAAGAGTGTAAAATTTTGAAAAATTTCAGTTTTTTTAGAACCTTGTACGACTAATTATAGTTTCCAAGATAGAATGTTATATTCTTTATTAGTTTTACGTACTTTTCGTAAAATACCAATTTCGTTGTGTATTTTACATAAAAGTATACAATTTGGCGAAAAATGTATACAGTGAAAATGATTCTGCATTGCTGAACTATCACACCGTCTATACAACAGATTATCACACTGTCGTACTCTCACTGTCGTTACGTGCTTTCACGATAGCACTATCATTTAAAACTATCACCGTGTAAAGGGGCTATAAAGTGATAGTGCTATCATGATAGCGCGAAAACAGTTTACACAACGTAAATGATCTCCATATAACTTCGGGATATTCTGACCAGGTTCAACGACAATCTCTGGGGAATGACTGAACTGTTCAAGAGAGGCACGGAGATTCAGAAGCGAAAGTGGCAATGGTTCGATCATACCTTGAGGAAGACGTGTAATAGGTCCCCGAAAACCACATGGACGTGAATAGCAAAGAAAATTCAATGAATAAATATGGCCTTGCAACGACAGGTAACGGTTTTTGCCAGGACTGAATATGAAGAACACTTAAAACCTTCGGATGCTAGGCTCGAGATTACTGGACTATATGATATGCAAATATTCAATAATATAAATAAATATCTATACTCAAATAATGCATCAAAAATAAATAAATGAATCAAGAAAATGTTAATTTTGGACCATCACCTATTACGTCCAATTTTCATTAACAATACAGAAGTAGAAAGTAGTTCGGTATGTGAAACAAACAATTTTCTCGGAAAAATTATATCTAATTTAAAAAAAGCTTTAAAATATTAAAAATATTTTACATATTATTTTTTCTTGACAAGTTCCTGACAGGTTTAGCAGTTTTTTCTCCCGGTAGCCACCAATGTCGTAAAAGTTTACACGTACAAAACCACTCTGCATATATCACATTAAGAAAATATATTTTTAAGTTATAGTAACATCACAACAATGCCTTGAACTACTTGTGCACTTGATAGACTTTCATAATATTATTATTAATTTTTTTTAAATTTATATCTCACTATAGCTTCTGGAAAAATGAACTATCGAAATATTCACAACTGAATATGTTTGTTGTATGGCAATTTCTTTGAATCCAGCTTCCACTTTTTATTTATAGAAAATTAATGAACTCGAAGTCGAAGATGTAGCGTGCACGAATACGTTTAGGACGACGTGGATAGTATCGAAAAATCCACACGGAATGGAAGATTTTTCACGTACTTATTTTGCCCTCGAATTGAAAACGGTGCCTATTTCTGGCCAGGCATAGGCCCTTCTTATCACTCGACGAATCAGCGTAACGATCACTCCGATATCGATCACGATTATAACAATAAAATTAAAAATTATAGAATTAAAAATCGGAAAATAATAAGAAATAAAAAAAAATTTAAACGATGTGTTTCTTCGCACGACGATCGCGGCAGATCTAGTGCTCAGCTAGCAGTTTGTAAAAGATGACTGAAACCGATGTCTGAAGCTGTTTGCTGTGATTCTAGAAGTAGCACCATGAATCACTTCGATTCGATATAGTGAAGGAGACTCTCCGCTTCTGAACCATGGAGCTTTAAGTGAGGTAGTACCGACGTTTGAGTTCGATTAAAATTACTAAGGAATTCGACGTGGTCATCTACAAAAATTTTTATAAAAAATCAAACAATACATAAAAAGATAAGGGAACAAAAATCATGAAAAATTATGAATCCAGCCACATCCATTGTTCCAAGAAAATAAAAAATTTCGTCGCCTAATTCTATAACCAATTCACTAGTTCTTTCTTGGCATTTTAAACATGACAAGAGCAGAAATCCTCAATTATTCTAGGCCAAGACTGGAGAATATACGGCCCAGACTATTGTGTGCAAAACCAAGACACCAGCGTGCAAGATTCGAGTGTGCAAGAAGATGCAACAATTTCGAAATTTAGTAAAACCAGTACTAGACGACTTCTACTTTTATAAGCAGATGTCCAGTACCTAATCTTTTCTTTGGCATTTTGCTCATTTTTCCTTCCCACTTTGCAACACTCTACTTCTGCTCCAGTTCCTGGAGCAGAAATAGATTGACAAGTGTACAGATCTACAGATCTGACTGGCTAAAGGCCTCGGCGGTGCAATGGTTAATTGTGCTAGTCTACAAATACTGAGGTAGTGAATTCGAATCCCACCTAGCCATGGCCTTATCACCCATGGTCTAAGTGAACACTGTTACTATCCTATGTACCAGAAGGTCAAATATAGGAACTGAAGAAAAAGTTTCAACAATCAATCATGTCTGAATTTCTTCCACAATTTATTACAATATTACTTTAAAAAAGTAATAAGAAAATGTTTCAGGTCTTTAAATTATTTGCATACGAGTAAGTAGGCAAATGATGATCCCTAACGACTTGTATCTTCCGGTTCTTTACAGAAATAAACTGTTTCTTTGCCAGTACTGTATGCGAACTGTATCAGAATCAATTAATGTCAACTTTCGGATTCAATTAAATAATTTGCATTAAATTATGCCAGGTAGAATCCAGGATTCAGAATCCGAAATCTAGAGTTCAAATCTCCATTTAGACAATACAAAATTACAGAGATAAAAATTAGGGACACAGTAAAGAATTATAAAATGCAGTTTAAAACAGATACAGGGGCGAGTATACAGTACAAGTATTTTCCATGCATGTATGTACAACATAAAAAATTGCTTACTATTTTCTAATTTTAGTTTTGTTTTTCAGTACTGTTGCAATACTGGAATCGAATTCTAAAAATGTATTCATTTAGATTAAAAGAATAACTCATACAACAAAAATTCAAATTTTACGGAATCGGAATTGGGATTCAGAACGTATAGCCATTCACGGAGTCCTGAATGAATTACTGTTTAACGAACATATGATTAACCAAAATTTCTGATTTTCTGAAACTCAGCGGATGATTTTTGCTGGAACTCTGTAACACATAGGAAAAGCCTGATATAAGAAAAATCGCTAGACCATTTCATGAGTGTAACTCAAACTGGCACAGTCTAGGCACTAAGTTTTCATAGTTCCGCAAAACAAAAAACACTTTTTGTTGACATAAGTAGGGTATATAGCCATATTGAATGCTCGTACAAAAGCAGCTTTATTTTATTATTACAAATTGTTTTCATAAACTAAACCACTTTTATCAGAAGTCAGAACTCGCAGCCAAAGAGATCTTGTTTCCATAATAACTTACTCACAAAGCTGCAATCATAGAAGCAGCTTATAAAGTGAAAGTTCACAACTATGAACATGTATGGATTAAATTATGCAATAGTTGCATATGACCAAAAAAGGACATGCAATTCAAGTACACGAATCTCAGCCGGCATCGAATTCAATGCCCATCTGGTGTCTTGGGATGGTCATAGAGCCAAGAAAACGTTGGGTCACTAACGTGTTGTTTTTATACTTATGGACATGATTTCCAATAGAAATTCCATTCCGAATCAAGTTATTAATTTATTACTGTTTAATTTCTTTAGAAATTTGATCGATTTATTGGAGCTATTGAGTGGATTCGATAGTGTAGTTACCGTACAAAATTCTGAGTTGTTTAGAATGTGTTGCATAAGATTCAATGTAGCATGAAGAGCAGTCACGACAGACCACAGTCAAACTGAAATACTAAGCTCCGAGCTGAATCGTAGCTGAAGATAAAAAAAAGCGAAAGGATTTTAAACATTTACGGTGCTCTCTTTTATTAGAGCAGACTGAATTAATAAAAAATTTATACAAGTCCGTAGTTACCTTAAATTTTGACAAAGTATATTTAGCCATAAAGAAGTCCAGTGATGTTAGTCCGTTACTTCAGTCTGTTATAAAAACCATACAAAAAAATGCTAAAACGATCAGAAAGACATTTGTATAGGAGCTAGCCAAAGCAGTACTTACGGTGAATTTAATTAGTAAAAAACTTGCTTTTGCTTTTTTTTTAAATTTTAGTTTTATAGCTTTTCGTTTAAATTTCTAGCTTTACGTAATTTCTGGTATTCGTCCACTTAGTCTAACCAAGTATTCTAGGGAATTTTGAATTGGAGTTCCCTGAAGGAATGGTACCCTCACCACAATTAAATTATAAGTTCACTACCCGGTCTACTGTACCAATAACTTTCAGCAGAAATGTTGCGGCCTCGGTTCGTTCGCCTGTTTCCTACACCAGGCAAGTCTGTCGCATTCACAGAAGATGGCACCATTTGTCACCCATTCAGCAAACGCAGCCTTCACAGAGGCTTCAGGCAGACGAACCTGAACTTACTTTTTTAAATAAACACCTCTCTTCTATAGTGCGACAACCCAAATCGGGTTTGTCTCTAAAATTTCTCCGACGAAATTGGTTACCATACGATCGTGCCCTTTTCCGATCTGAGTTTTATATTGACGCTTTTTAACAGATATGTCGAGAACGGAATTTCTTGAATTGAACATTATTGAAAGTAAGGAAAAATTCGAATTCACAACCTCCGAGATGATAGACTAGTGTAAGCGATACTAGGGTCCCGAGACCACTAAACTACTTTGTAAAAAATTTCGACTTCGTAGCTGACAAACCAAATAATGGGTCTATAGCGGTATAGTTTCGAATCTCGATTACTCATTTCTGGTGATGATCAATTTTGTGAATAGATCGCATAATTTTTCAAAAGCCGAAACGAAAATCTTTATCATATGTTATTTTCCATTATAGTTTTGGCGTCTCAATAAATGAATAAGTAAAAGAATAAGCGCCAGTCTGAATTTGGTTTGCTACTACTCATTAATCTTTTCGTAATAATAATGAATAGCATTTCTAATAGCTTAGCTAAACACTAATTTTTGGTATCGAAACTACGATTATTATTTTTTTTACTTTCATTAATTGATTGTTTTTTGAGGATATTCATTCCGTAATCAAACATACTTTGAGAAACAAAAAAAAAATTACTGCCCAACCTGATTAGAATTTTATTAGGACTGCCTACTATGGGCGATAAGTTAGGCATGACTAGAATATGATTCAATGTACCATAAATTTCGAAATTTTATCACAAAAATAATTTTAATCGTCATTTACTTACCAGTCTTGATGCGAGGTTCTTACGAAATGATAGTTTTTGAGATATTAAATTCGTTTATTTTTTCTTAGTTCATTAAGTTAGTTCCTCGTTCTTGCAATGGATCTGTTAGTTGAAAAAATTAAACAAAAATTAAATAAAAAAAAGGGTAAAGATGTACATGTAACACTTAATTATTCAGAAATTAACTTGAAAATATTTTGGTATGTTTTTGAAATTTATTACTACGATTGAAATCTTCTCAACAGAAAATTTCGTACATTTCTCTGAGCAATTTAAGGACATTTTCAGTTTGATTGAACTGCACATTCATGCTATTGTGAAACAACAACTTGTTTTCCGTAGAGAGAACAATAATTTACAGTTTCCGAAATTTGTGTAAAGTACATAGTAGAAGTATTTGTTCGGCATAGCCGCCCGTTAGGTAAAGTTAAATTTTAGTTTTAAGGAACTGAGTTGGACCTACGTCCTAGTTCATTGCCGCCCTATTTATGGCCTATTGCGATTTTTCGCTTAAACATATATCACTCAGAAGGTAAGTACTATTTACTTTTCACAGTACTACAAAAGTACAAAATACTAATTAGTGTTTTCAAAGGTGTCAACTTCTACTTATTACTTACCAGAAGTTAAAAGAAATATGGGTGATTTCATAACGTATTGAATCTAATCGAAATTTCTTGTTAAAACTCTTCAGGATAGAGGTCAGTAAGATTACTTACAAAAAAATCTGCAATGGATTAAAAAAAATGAAAGCCAATATTGCAAAATTTTGGAATCACTGGTTGTAAAACCTAGAGTAGCTTACCATTCGTAAGGAGTGTTCTCCTTTTTGCTAATTTACAGGTAAAAGGATTTTTTTTAAAAATATTTAAATAATAAAATAACAACGAAAATTAAGTTAATAAAATGTAACATTTTGGTTCGTGACTCTTCTATTTTATTAATATTAATAAATTAATAATGAACGTGCTGGAAGCTAAGTAAACGCTGCAAAGTAAGCATTAGGCTAGTTTCGGTCAAATTCGTCATAATACTAATCCAGAATATTTCCGTTCTTACTAATTCGCGAAAATATGCAATACACAAAAAAAAACGAGTTATTTACAATTTCAAAAATTTGTTAAAAAAAATTGGCATGGATTTCACTTGCATTTCAACTAGCGAACCAAATTGAATTTAATTCAAGAATATAAGTTGCGGTAGAGTAGTGCACTTGATGTCCGCGCCGAGAGCTTTATCGTAAAATTTTTTTTTTTAAAAAAACAAACACGATCACAGAACTAGTTGTAACTGCGATTTATCTTTTACCCGGAAAGAGCATTCAAACGTCAATTACGATCTTAATGAATGCAATCGAGTTTGCATTTCTTTCATATCTTCTTCGTCTTCTTCCTCCTCTTCCTGCTCGGGTGCGGTTGTTTTTGTTGGTACAGATTCGGCACCGGTCGGTGGAAGTGGTGCCTCGCCGAGTTTACCTTCGGTTATTTCCCAAAGGACTTTGTCCACTTCGCTCTGTGCCTCCTCTTCCATTTCGTCGGTATCTTCAATTGAGTCCATGGTCTCGTCAAGCATTTCTTCGATAATTCCGGCCTTCATCATTTCCTTTGACATTTCACGCATAATGTTGGCTAGTTCAGGATAACGGACCAAAGATTGCATGGCCTGCATAACTTCGTTCGATTTTTGTAGGGAGCCAGCTACTCGAAGTGTTGCTGTAATTTAAAGATTTTTTTCTTTAATGAAATTGTTTATTTCGAGAATATATTTTATTTTTAATAAAGGGCGTGTTTTTTTTCGCTATTCATCCAGATCTAAGTAAGGTAGAAAATTTTAATGTAAAATAAGAAAAACACTACTGTTTTGTGATTTATTTTTTATGACTTTTTCCCACAGATAGTAGGCTACATTGGAGGACTTTTTGAAAAATGTTCGGCCCTGTAAGCTCACTGGGACAAACCAAAGAGAATGAGATAGAGTGGAAGCGGACCGTATTCGAAAAGCAGCGTAATCTGTTTTCTCAGTCGACTACTATGCTCTAAAAACATTAAACTGTAAATGCAATAAAATCTCATACTCTTTGCAATAAACGTCAAATTGTTTTTTTCGGTGGACGGGCTGTTCCAACGAATAAGAAACATATATTTTGAAAATTTTTTAAACCAAGAAAAAATAATTGGAGGTGAGGCTTTTCCAGATCTCAGCTTTGTAGTGCAGGGAAATGATTTGTGTGTTTTTTCAAATTAGTGATCTTTCATTGCGCATTTCTGAGTTCTCAATATGGCTCGCTGTGTTGTTAAAGGGTGTGGAAGAACCCCATTCTTTAAGAAGAATGTGTAATTTTTTACTTTTCCGAAAAAATTATCAAGGTGAGTATATTTATCGAAGCTAAAAAATATGATTTATACTTTTAATTCTAGGCGTTCGAAATGGAAGTCATAGGCATAGATGGCAATGAACCCAATTTTATATCTATAAGTTTATATTGAGCTGTATTATTTTTGTTTCTTTAAATAAAATTACATTGAATACTTTATTTTTATTTATTCGTAGCTTATAATCTGAATTCTGTTCGGTTAAATTAATACCAAATAGCTTCTCGATCGCGGATTCGAACTAAATCCAAATTTAGTAATCGACTGACACTGTGGAGGTGCTGAAACTCGATACGGTTTTTTATATGGAGCTTATATGGGCGCTACCCCTCTATCTCATACTCTTTGGGTACATTTTCAAAAATTGCTCTAAAATTTTCTCATTTTTTCTGGGAATAGTTGGGTATCCTATTGCTCAATCACTGGAGTGGAGGTGTATGAAAGGACAGATTTATTGTTTAAAAATAAGAAAGGAAAGCACAGGACCACGTCATTAGTGGGATTCAAACCTACGAGCTGAACAATATTCAAGGTGACATCGGACCAGACTATTGAAGAGATTTAAATATAGTGTTACATTACAAAAAGGATGCGCCGAACGTAATATAAAACCGCATAGCCCGTATGCACGCTTACAAACTTCAGTTATGTGCGAATCGAATTTTAATTTAGCGTCGAAAATTACACCTAAATCTTTGATGCTGGAGACTTGCAATAGAAGAGAATTGCCGATGCAATAGTCAAACTGTATATGTGAGGAAGCATTTTTGCGTATTCAATGACAGTTTATTCATAGTACACCTAATAAGAGTTTCTTGAGGTCATTTTGTAGGAGAAGGCAATCAGATTGTGATTTTATTTCCCGAAAAACCTTTAAGTCATCGGCATACATTAAATGCCTTGATTGGAATTCAGAAAGAAGATCGTTTACAAATAGTAAAAACAAAAGTGGACCCAAAGTAGAACCCTGAGGAACACCAGATGGAGCCAGGTAGGGTGCTGATATAGATCCACTGAAGAGGACCATTTTCTGACGATCATTTAAATATGACTGGAACCAGATAAGAAGCCCAGTACTTAAGCCAAAAGAATTCAGTTTCCGTAGAAGAATGGAGTGATCAACAGTATCAAATGCCTTTGTGAAATCTATATAAATCGTGTGAACATCATAACGGTTCTCCAGGGAATGAGCTACAGAGTTAGTAAAAGACACCAAATTTGTTTCAGTGGAAAAATCCATGCTGGTTAATTGAAACACAGTCACGTACTTGCGAAAAGATATGTTCGTGAATAAGCTTCTCAAACATTTTTGCAAAACAGTTAATAATGCATATTGGTCGATAGTTTTCGGCTTTATGTTTCTCTCCTTTTTTAAAAATCGGTATGACATGGGAACTCTTCCAAACACTGGGAAAAATGCCGTCACGAATGGAGGACGTGTAAAGATTTGTCAATGGTTCAGCAAGAACATGGCCTAACATTTTCACAAAGATATTAGGAATATTATCAGGACCAGCGATACCATTACTGTTTAGAGAATTAATGGCAATGAGGACATTATTCACGCTAAATACTGACATCACATTATTTCGATCAGATATTGTGCTAGGAACGCAAGGAGTTGACGAAGACGAATAAACAGATTGAACGTATTGAGAAAATAGCTTTACAATATCACTAGGAGTGTGCACAGTAGCCCCCAAGTACGTTATGTATTGAGGAGTTGTCCTTGTAGCACGAGAGGAATTAATATATTTCCAAAAGGGCTTATCATTACCCATGAGAAGAGATGAATTAAGGTTGTCCACATAATGCCGAAAACCTATCTTTATTTCCTTCTTTAGCTGTTTCCTAAAGTTGCCATAGCTCGATGCATTATCATGGTTGCGTTCTCTTAGATAACGGCGCCTAGCACGATTTGAATTGTGAAGTGAAATTTAGGGAAGGTCGATAACTTATTTCTTCATTATTTACCTTTTTTTTTGCTTAAAAAATATTTTCGTTCTTGATATATTTACAAACACGATTTGACTATATAGCAGGAAGGTATCACCTGGGTATGTCCTTGGCTTTGAGTCCTGCGTGTTAGAATTTGTGTTGGTATAGCAAGTAAAAAGTTGGGGCAAGAATAGAGCCTTGGGGATAGTTAGTTGGTTGGTTTACGTGGTGGCCCGTCTGCCGAAAACAGGCCCCAATTAGTACAGGCCGTTTTGATACCACAACTCGTTTAACCTGGTCGTTGAGGGCTGATGAAGTATATACATAGTTTTACAGAGATCTGGGGCTTGAATGGTTTATCATATCCATTCTCCTATCTTGTTTTTCGAGATCTCATCAAGGTTATTGAAGAAGGGTTTGCCTAGTGCGCGAAGTCTGGCTCTAGCTAGGGCGGGACACTCGCAAAGAAGGTGGATAACAGTTTCCCTCTTATTTGCATCCCCACAACTGCGGCAATTGACGTTAAAGGGAATACCCAGTCTGGCCGCGTGGTAGCCGATCGGCCCGTGACCCGTGCTGACCGCCGTGACTCTGGAGACGTCCACACGGCTCCTTCTCAGGAGTTCATCTGTTCTGCTCCGGGAGTAGGATGGCCATATCTTCCTAGATATGACGCAGTTGGTCAGTCCTCTCCATCTGGAGTTCGCGTTTGTGAGAAAGTGGGTGAATATTTGGCGCTTAACAGTCCCTAGTGGGATCAGAACGGATTCTACGAGAAAGCCCTGAAGAGCAGAACCTTGCCTAGCTAATTCGTCTGCCCGCTCGTTACCCTCTATCCTGCTGTGGACTGGGACCCAAAGCAGAATAACTTTGACTTGACTTCCTAAGTGGGCTAGCTCCTCTCGGCACTGTTCGACGAGTTTAGAGGAGGTGGTAGCCGAATCTAAGGCCTTGATTGCGGCTTGGCTGTCAGAGAGGATTACAACATTACGCTTTGGAGTAGCGTCTTGTCTGCAAAGTCCGACAGGCCACCCGGATCCCCAGTATCTCCGCCTGGAAAACGCTGGCGTAGTCCGGTAAGTGGTAAGACTTTGCGATATAGTGTGTGTCTGAGAAAACTCCCGCTTCGACTCCGCAGTTCATCTTTGAACCATTTTTACATTCCGCCCTGGTTGGAAAACCCATAGCGAAATTCTTCTTGAAGGTCAGTCTCGGGATAATGTAGTCGGTCGGCGATTTAACTATCTCCGCTGGTAAGGATTCTAGAATGTTACTGTGATCGTAGGGTTTGGCATACCAGCACCCAGATTCCTTGAGTCTGACGCCGTTACTCCTTGAGTCTGACAGCGCTTGGGGATATTCAAATACTGCCTTCTAGTGGAACGCACAGGTTGTGTTGGTTTTTAGTTAAATACATTCTACCAAGAACATTGTTTTTGCAATATTATTGTTTCTCCCGCTTCTTCTGCCAGTCCTAGGAGCACTAGGTAGAACTACCGGTTCAAATCTGAAATATTTCGCTAATTGAACGATCGGCCGATAGAAACCTCAGGAACAACAACTTTTATGGACTGAGGGAGTCAAGGGGGTCGTGAAAAAGGTTGAAAATATTCCTTCCGACCATGCGATTGTTTATTATCTCAAATAGCGGTGCAGAGTTTCGAGTTGCTCACTCAAGAACAAGTTCTCCGAAGCGAGACGAAAACTAAACAGCAAAAATGGACAAACAGAAAAGTTGTAAACTAAACGAAGGTCGTGCGTATTCTGAAGTGATACGTACTCAAAATGCGTAACCTTGACATTAATCACTCACAACAGAACTCTTTACATCAAAATAAGCTTAAAAAATGCAAAAGGACCCACCCAACTGATTCTTCATCTGCAACTGCACGGAATTGAGGTGCGCCTTGCTCGTATAAATCCGATTCGTGGCCTTCCGAGCCCGTACAATTTCCTTCGCCAGAATTACACAAGTGTCCCGATCGTTTTTCGATGCGGCCTGCTTCAGCGACCGCTTAACCTTTTCCTCTTCGCGCTGAATGCCGCGTATTTGCCTGTCCAATTGGTAGCCTTCTTTTCGAATTTTGTGTGCCCATTCGTTGACCTGCGGGCGGAAAAAACCGCGTCGAATGTCAATAAGCGCGCGTAATTCACACACGATGCGCATATTTACCATTTCTTTGGGGTCTTTTTGTTGCGATTTTCCAAACAGTCCCATCTTTTACGGCACAGAAGTTAGAATTTGCGTAAATTTATTCGGGTCGTGAGTCATTCGAAGAATTTTTGCGATTCGACGATGAGAGCAGCTTTTTGACGTTTTGGAAGTTTGTTTTGGAGGCCAATGTCACAACATTGCAAGCGCGTGACAGTTGTGCTATAATCTTGGTTTGTTTTCTTGTAAGAATTTCTTTTTTTTTTAATTTTCATTTTTCAGATCGATCCAATTCGATTTAATTTCATATCTCCAATTCGAACGGTCCGCCATAATCCAATTGGTTGTTTAATTTCCAAAGCCCGCTTAATTTCAAATTCATTTACAAACTTTTCGCCATAATACACTGTAAAACGCGAACTGTCACTCGCATGCCTACTCCAATTGGAGGTTATGTTATTTGTTCGTTTCTCGTTGACAGTTCGTTGCATCACTATGGGCATGTAGTCCTTGTTCGTACCCGAATTTTCTTTCATTTTCCACTTGAAAAATGCTTTTAAGCACGCGAAATTTAACGGCAATATGTTTGACAATCCCGAGTGCGATAATATCGGCGGTTGGCACTCGCCAGCGTTCGTTAGTTTCGCGTTGCGTGCACTTGACCGGTTGCCATCAGACGCGCCGGAAGAAAGGCGACTCGAATATTTCGGCCCTTTTCAAGCCGGTGCACATCAGCCACAGTCCCGATGACATAGACGTGGGCGCCGAACTTACCGGCAAGCTGGACAAAAGCGAATTACTCCGCGTTCTGAATAAATTCACACAGAAACGCGAAATTAAGTTGCTGTGCATCGAAAACGGAATCGACTGTAGGTGGCTGCGATTTGAATTTTCCCCGGTTGTTTTATGCGGACTAATTGCTTCTTTCTAGCGTATCTCCAGCAGCAGGCGTTCGCCAGTTTCAGGCGGTATTGTATCGAAGTCGAGAACTTGCCGGTCGACCTACACATCACAGTCAGTGACGTCCTTCAGGGAGCCGGTCACATCGATGATATTTTTCCGTATTTTTTACGGCACGCCCGTACCGTTTTTCCACATCTGGAGTGCATGGACGATCTGAGGAAGATTTCGGACTTGCGAACGCCGGCCAATTGGTATTCGAATGCGCGAGCGATAACACGGAAAATCATATTCCATGCGGGACCCACGAATTCGGGTAAAACGTATCACGCTTTGGATCGGTTCATGAAAGCAAAGTCGGGCGTCTATTGCGGACCGCTCAAGTTGTTGGCTACCGAGGTTTTCAACAAAAGTAACGAAATGGTGAGACTCGTGCTCCAGAGGTTCGAAGTGGCTTATTTACCGGGGAAATTTCGTTCCAGGGGACGCCTTGCGATTTAGTAACCGGCGAAGAAAGGAAGTACGCCTTGGGTGAGGGCAGTCCGTCATCGCATGTCGCTTGTACTGTGGAAATGACCTCGGTAAATACACCGTGTAAGTATTGCAGTTGAACCGATTTCCCGAAACGATGAGTCCTTAGGTTTGTAAACACAAACCTTGCCTTTTTAGGCTGCTTTAATTGTTCAATTCTCGAAGAATCAATCAAGTCGTTGGAAGGTTCCTTCCGGAGCTATGACAGATCATTTTTTCAGCTCGTTAAGCTGTAAAACTGTATTCTCTCCAGTTCATGAGGCCGAGAAGTTTTACCGTTTACATCGGATAAATTCAGTATTTAAAAAAAAAAATTCTTGATGAGATGGTGCTCTCTGGCACGAGACCAACCTCTAGTCGCCTGATTATTGCGGACACAACATCCGGTCTACGTTTTATGAATGTCAGCGCGGACATTTCGTTGGTCCCCAAACGACTTAATAAACGTGAATCCGAACTTGGTTCTGATCACAACGAACTGCATCATGATTTTAACCTCCGGCTTACAGACCATAAACTTTCCACTCAGGCTACAACGAAGTTTCGAGTGAAACCGTATCCTCGTTGACGTGAACCGGCCAATTTTAGGGGCCGATTTCCTCCAGCATTTTGTTCTGGTCGTCGATCTCAGATAACGTTGACTGATCAATCCGCTTATGCACGCAAGTTCTGCAATTGGACAAGTTTTTTGAAGGGACCTTCAACTGCGTGAACAACCAAAAAAATCTGTAAAAATACAAAAACACATTACCCAAACTAGAGCAGAAAATGCGGTCAAGATACAGGCCTAACTGCGACGTCTTTCACCAATTCGGTTTGTGGTTGCTCCAACAAAAATAGCAACGTTCTATAAGCCCCCGAATGAATTAGTAGACTGTTTTATAACTTACCTCGACTCAGTCTACGAGAAGTATCCTAGAATTTTAACAATAGCCTACACAAATATTAACATTCTTCACGAAAATATCTCAACTCATAACTATAAATGCTAGCAATCAACAACGTCGAGATACTAAACGAATTTAAAGCTACTAGAATTAACGGACAGGCATCATCATTAATTGATCACGTTACAACAAATATACATTTGGAAGAGAAAGAGTCTAGTAATGAATTAGATGACTGATCAGATCTAGATCATAAGTATTAATGCTTACGATTGATAATGCCAGAGTCAAGACTACAAAAATGCTAAAAAAAAGGTAAAATTTCTCGACAGAGAGATCTTAATAAAAGCAGCAAAGGCAAAGATAAGAGATCAAGAAATTCAAACAATTGAATCTTTAATTGAAATAATAAAATCCGCCAAATTAGTAGCGACAACATCTAAAATGAGACGATCGAGAATTAATACTTGAATTTCATTTGGCATATTAAAGCAAATTGATAATAAAAAAAAAGCTACAAAAAAATGTTGATGAACCCCAATGACCAGAAACTACGTGAAGATTATAAGCGGATAAAAAACCAGACAACAAATATGATCCAAATGGCTAAGGAGCAGTACTATAATTACCGATTCGCTACGACGGATGGAAATCCGAGGAACCTATGGACGGTAATTAGAGAATCTATCGGCAAAAGCGATAATTACGAAGTTAAAAAAAAGGAAATTGATGAGTTAGATTCCCGAGACGGTCTGATTAAAGATCATGCGTTAATCGCCAATGATTTAAATGAACACTTCGGAACGACTGGCTCCACTCTTGCGGAGAATCTAATAAACCATAGTAATGCGGAGAATTTTCAAAGGTTCTGCTGTCCTTCTATGTTTCTTTTTCCAACAGATTATATTGAAATTGAAAATATTATAGAGGAACTCAAATCCAACATAGCCCCCGGTATCGATGGCATTTCAACAAATGATTTGAATACACTTAAGACAATCATCTCTTCACCACTAAGCACTGCCATAAATAACAATCTAAACTGTGGTATATTTCACCCTTGTTTGAAAACAGTACTGATTTCTCCCATTCATAAAGGAGGATCAATAAAAGATCCTAATAACTATCGACCAATAGCTTTAACTAGCGCAGTTAGTAAAATATTCGAAAAAGTAACAAACAGGAGGTTACTGAATTTTATAAAGAAACATATTGGTTTTGATAAACAGCAATACGGATTTCAGGAAGGCAGCAATACGACATCAGCCTTATTGGATGCAATGGAGTTTATAAATGAAAGCCTAGACAAGAGTTCTTATGTCGCTGCCATATTGTTGCTCGATCAATTGAAGGAAATTGGAATTAGGGGAAAGGCCAATGGCTTAACAAAAACTTTTTAGTTGATCAACAGTACATTACTAAATATTTCGACGAACTAAGCTCTCCTTTGACAGTCAGTATAGGAGTCCCTCAAAGTTCGATTCTCGCACCTACTTTATATCTGCTATATACACAGTGCGACAAATAAGTTTCGAGACTGGTCATGGAAAACATCATTAAAAGAAAAAATCTGAATATTTTCAATTTTTTTTATTCAAAATATTCTCCTACAGTTTCAATACACTTGTTACAGCGATTCAGCAGTGATTCAAATGCGTGTTCTAGCTCATTTTGTGGAATTGCCTCTAGTGCTCGTGTTGAAGCTGTTTTGATGGTCGTAATGCCATTAAAAAAACATCCTTTCAACTTCAATTTCAATTTCGGGAACGGAGAGAGAAATCGCATGTGGCCAAATCAGGTGAATACGGTGGATGATTGATTCTGAGCCAAAAATTGACGAACAATGAGTGAGCAGTGACTCGGTGCATTATCCAGTTCTCTGGATCACGATATTCGGGTCGAATACGATGGATTCTGGCTATCACACGCTTCAAAACTTCTAGATAAAATGCGCCAATAATTGTTTGGCCAGTTGGAACGAATTCCCTGTGGACAATTCCTTTGCTATCGAATAATGTAATGAGCATTGTTTGAACAACATTTTAATATTTCAACATCGACAAAAAAGTTGTTTTGGGAGAACTGTCATAACTTTGCTATATATCAACCGATTTAAACAAAATTGGTATTACCGGGAAGAGGAGTGTCACAGCTTTCAAACGCCGGTCTGTAGACATATGTAGATGGTCCTACTAGTTACTCAAATATGGTTCGAGTCTCGGAACTTATTTGTCGCACTGTGTATACACAACCTACAGTTCGCGGGCCTTAAAGCAAAATATATTACCTTTGCTGACGACACATTACTTCTTTATAAAGGTAAATATCCTGATCAACTCGAGCTGTTGATTAATTCTGATCTGAAACTATTTCAACATTGGCTCTTAGGTAATATGTTGACATTAAATACATTGAAGACAAATTATATGATCTTTAGACAAAATAACAAACTGGATACTGACTTGAAACTAGAAATAGATGGAATTCAACGAACGAGAGCATATGAAAAACAAAATATTTAGGGCTGATAATTGACGATAAACTTACTTGGACTCCTCACATTACTAAACTTAGAAACAAAATTGCCCATTATTGGAGTCATAAGGCGTAACGACTATCTGCACGTACCAATAAAAAATATGCTCTATAATGCATTTATTCTATCCAACATAAGTTATGGACTTCTTCTATGCAGCCAAATCTCGAAAAGAAACCTAGACAAAATTGCGAGACTTATGAATAGGGGCATTAAAGCCATTCATAATTTATCCTATTTAACACCATCGGAGGAACTTTATTATACTTATGGAAAACTTACCTTACAACAGCACATAAGCCTGGAACGAATGAAACTTATTTATAATATTAAGAACAATAGACTAAAATCTTCAATCAAATTGATCCACAATCACGATATACACAACTTTAACACAAGGAGTGCAGATTTTCTTAGACAACAAGGTTGTCCTAGGACTGACCGACTTAGAAAAGATTCTGTATTTGAGGCAATTTGAGAATAAAACTCTTTACCTTCAATAATGGCAAGGAATGTCTTTTAGCTAAAGCACCTTGCAAAGAAGCATCTTCTTTGTCGAAGCTACGAATGTAATTTTTGAATTGTTGCAATTATGCACGACCTGAATCAGATAATTTTAGTCAGGCGGCTTCACCTACTTATCGAAGACCTGGCCCTCGAGCTATCAGATGAGACTGACGCCTAAACGTATGGTTGTGGTTTGTGTTGTTGTTGCATGTTTTGCGAATTGCTTATTTTCATTTTTATTACTATTAGTTATACTATAATATACATACATATATAACTATAATTAATTATTTTTATTTTTGTTAATCTTTATAATTTTAACTTTTTTTTTTCGTTCATTTCCACTTTTATTTCCTTTTGACTTCTTTAAGCTGCGAAAGTGTACCCAAATGGGGAATTCTTCCCCGACGACTATCGAAGGATATTCAACAATTTTAAACACCGTTTGCAGTGCAAGTCCTTTGAATTTTTGAATGCCATTCCATGGTAACCGTCTAATCCCTACCATTGCTACTGATCAAGAATTGTTTTTTTTCAATTCGTTTTATCATTAAACAGCAAACTTCTTACCTTCTTTTCATGTTCGCACGCAGACGAAGTAGCCGTAATCGATGAGATTCAATTACTTCGCGATCCGGGACGAGGCTGGGCTTGGACAAGAGCATTCTTAGGCTTGGTAGCGGAAGAAGTTCACGTATGCGGCGAAGCTGGAACCTATGACTTATTGCAAAAAATTTGCGAAACTACCGGCGAAACGGTAGAAATGCGTGAATACGAACGCCTAACAAAATTAAGTGTCGAAGACTCGGCATTGGTTTCGCTCGACAATGTCATGCCTGGCGATTGCATAGTTTGCTTTAGTAAAAACGACATTTACTCGGTATCGCGTGATATTGAAGCTCGGTATGAAATGCTTTTAATTTTAAAGTAATTCTGTTTAAATGTCGTTCTTTCAGAGGTAAAGAGGTTGCTGTAATTTATGGCGGTCTTCCGCCCGGTACAAAACTTGCTCAGGCTGCAAAATTTAACGATCCGAATAACAGCTGTAAGGTGATGGTTGCAACCGATGCGATTGGAATGGGACTGAATTTGTAAGTTGGTTTAAAAATTTTGTAGTTTTTTTTCATTTCAACGAATCCAACCTTGTCCAATTTTAGGAGTATTCGGCGTGTGATTTTCTACTCGCTTGTAAAGCCGACAATGAATGAAAAAGGTGAGCGTGAAATCGATACAATTTCGGTGTCGTCTGCGTTGCAAATTGCTGGTCGGGCTGGTCGTTACGGAACGCAGTGGGAGCATGGCTACGTGACGACATATCGAGCCGACGATTTAGCAACACTTCAGAAATTAATGACACAATCGCCGGAACCGCTAACACAAGCTGGCTTACATCCCACCGCTGACCAAATTGAATTATACGCTTATCATTTACCAAATTCAACGCTTAGTAATTTAATGGTAGAAAACTTGTTGCAACTAATTTTTTGTCGTGGATTTTAAAAGTCCTTTTTATTTCCAAAGGACATTTTTGTGTCGCTCAGCACCGTGGACGATTCCTTGTATTTCATGTGCAATACCGAGGATTTTAAATTTCTAGCCGAAATGATTCAGCATGTTCCACTGCCACTTCGTGCGCGATATGTTTTTTGTTGCGCACCGATTAATAGAAAAATGCCTTTCGTCTGTTCGATGTTTCTCAAAGTAAGTAGTTTTTCGTCTTTCGAATTTGTGTGCCCCACCCTAACAGTTCTGTTTGATATCAGTTTTCGCGACAATACAGTAAGAACGAAGCGGTCACGTTCGATTGGATCAAAATTCAATGTGGCTGGCCGTTTAGTCTTCCAAAGACGATCGTCGACTTAGTTCATTTAGAAGCTGTGTTCGATGTATTGGATCTTTATTTGTGGTTAAGGTAGAATTACTTTACTCAGTAGTTCACAACCGCCTAAATTGACCCGGAAATTTTTATTTTCAGTTATCGTTTCATGGACCTATTTCCCGATGCCGCACTGATTAGGAGTGCACAAAAAGAATTGGACAGTATAATTCAAGAAGGTGTTTTCCAAATTACAAGACTGCTAAAGAATTCGGATGCAGCTGTTAACGCAGCGGGCGATATTGACGCGTTTCCGCTACGAAAAGCCCATCATACTCGAGGTAGGTATTGCGCACGATTGATGATCGAAAATAAAATTAATTTTCCGTTTAGAACCTCGAATACCGCAAGCAGCACGCGGCAGACTCACTGATCGGCTTTTGGCTCAAGGCTTACTCACACCAGCCATGTTACAGGAACTCCGAAAAGAATGGGGCGAGCAAGGCAGCGATAGAGAAGTCGATCCGTTGAGTCCAAAGTCTCGCAGAAAACGAAAGAAGTGATTTACTGTTCGTATGTACATTTTTTTATTTTCTAGTAGAGAATTTGTTAAATATGAAAACTTTAATTATAAGAGTTTTTTTTTCATAGAAACAGTTTTTTTTATAACAACTCTACCGCTTTAAACAACTTATTGCCTTTAATTGCCAGCTTGGCCCATATTTAAATCATCTTTTTTGACATGTATAATAGCGTCCAAAGGACTAATGTCTTACAAGTACGGTCTGAACAGTCCTGGCACAACATCACAGCACACATATAAGTTGCTCATAAATTCAGACTAATTAACCCCCAATTGGCTATCCCATTGCATTCCCAAAGGGATAATTTCTTTCATTACTGGTAATTTCGAGATGTGCCGGAATTTACCTCAAGATGACGATAATTTTCCGAATGGAAAAAGGCTTGGCCATTGAAACCGGCTGCTCTTAGCATTACGTTGGTATCATTGTGTAACAATGCTATGCATAAATGCCTTTCTCACCAAGCAATTAAAGCCCAAAACCGTAACGATGCTGTCATTTTTGTGTTTCCAGCACGATGATGATGTCTCGACATTCAGCACGCTTCTCTGTATTGCTTCTATTGATCTCATAAAATTCTCAACTGCGCCAGAAGTCCTCGTACCTCCGAAACGTTCGGGAGCTATCTTTCTATCTATGGGTGTGTACTATGTCCGTATATCGCTCGAATGCAGAGTGTTTTGCTGGGAAAGTTTATTTTCGGGGAAAAGTTTCATGGTCGGTTAGTGCATGTTGTGCTCACGCCGAGAATACGGCACTAACCTGTGTCTAATAACTTTGCCAGCACTTTCAAACGAGACATTTATCTGGATTTCTGTTAATCCGACCGTAAAGTAGGTTTTAGTACTTTTGTTGGTTTCACTTCATTTTTTTGCGCTGTTGCTATCGTCGTTAGCGTCGAGTATATTTGCCATTTTGCCACGTTCTTCACTTATTATGAAGGTGGAATTTGTGCCTTTGTTGTGGTTCAGCTTATAGCACTTATTGCTCCGTAATCAACTTTTGAAAGTTATATGGAAGGTTTTTTGCTAACAGTATAGATGGCGTTAAAGTATTTCGGGATCTGAATTCGGATTGGTGTGGAATATTCGAGCGTAAAGAGAAAACGAGGGAAGCAAAGGATATTGCTGTCTGTTGTTTCGAGCATTTGAAAATATTTAAATTAAGAACGTTGTTGAATGTCTTCTGCTACATTCCTGGCAGATGGGAACTGATGACTTCATCGAGGTCATATGCTTTGCATTGTCACTGTATACTGTACACCCATGCGAGTTCTTCAACTACCATAGGTGTACATATAGGTGTACATACTACTCTCTAAGAAGTTTCTATACTAAAGTCCTTAAAATACGTGGTCAAGCTCTTTGCGTATTAACATCAGAACATGACAAAGCAATGATCCGAAATTTTGCATACGTGATTTCTCAGTTTCAAGTATAGTTATAATGAGAGCATGTGCTCTGCATACAAAAGTCCTTAACTTTTTGTTTGTTGGGCCACATTCTATAATTTCTTTCCAGCTAGCACTTTTCTCGACACAAAGCACTCTATTCAAAAACAATTACAGTTTCAAATTGAATTAATTAATGCCAAACAAAGTATAAATACATAGTCCAATGCTCACGATATGCTGGCACAAAAAGGACCAGCTAATTTAAATTGAAAGTATAAAAGCGATTCTCAGCTGCTCGACTATCTCGTTTTTTTGCACAATTAGGTCCAATCATTAAGTGGAGACGACAACGGGCAGTATTCAATTCAATTATGGACGCTTCGTGAAGTTCCCTTTGTCCTCTACTATCCTGGGCATATCCTGAAGTACTCCATCTCCTATTTGATTTTCACAAAATTTTCCCCAGCGTCCGAAAAGGAAATCGTATCCTTCACCTGATGGTATGCATCCTTTATTCGGGACACCTGGACTTCTCGAGAGAGTACTTGTCGTCCCTGTTAGCTAGCTCATCATTGGTATATACGCTGCTATAGCTTGGCTAGACCGATGCAAGCGCTTAGATTTTATTTGTCCTTGTTCAAGGAGCTCCAATGTACATGGGTAATCAGGGCTCACGAATGGCTAAATTTCAACTTTAAAGTGTATTTGCCTAGCCATTGAACTGCGAAGTGGTAATCAAATTTGTTTTACATGTAAAGGAAAAATGAGGGCCGCACATCTTTCCTACGTTTTTTGGTCCTTTCGGGAGGAAACGCCCGAGTTCTATTTGCTCGACAGATTCGGTAAGTATTGGGTAACGTGTGCTGGGAAGGATTACGATAGCGACGAGAACGAACGTATAGTACGATTCCATTTGACCGAACATTGCTTTTATGAGTCGTCTAACATGGAGAAAATTTGAGCTGATCTAGCTACAAAAGTTTATGTAGTGTTACGGTCGTACAAGCAAGTGAGTGCATACGATGAGCGCCACTTGTCGTAAGTATGCTCCAAGATGAAAGTGTTATGGGGTTGTGATGATTGTGTTCTTTACAGTAGCAATTTTACAACATTTTAAAATTCTTGTCGACCGGATAAGAGTTTTACAACAAAATAGTTTAACAAAGTGTAAGTAGATCTGCTGAATGGTTGAGTTTTATTTTATTCTTTTTCACAATAGCGTAAAAAAATTCAAAATTTATCTGGAATCAGTTCGGTGAATGGATTGGATAGATCAGTTTAAGAAAAACTATGGTATTAGGTGGAACAAGAAGTAGTTCCCAAAACCGAGACAAAACAAGGAATATCATGAAAAAAACCAATTTCAGACTTCGGCTGAACCGCAACTAAACTTTAGACGCGTCCTAGACATCTACTCAAAATAAATTTTTTTTAATAATCTGGTAGTACATCTGTAGGAACTTGCTAAGTTTCGGTGCTATAACAATCTGAAATTTTTGCTTTAATCGCACCCACCATCTCGTCCTTCTCGAGGTATCCACTTAAAAAGTGTACAACGGCTCCACTCTCCTCAGGGAGTGCTCCCCAAAAAATATGTCACTGCTGGTTTTTAATGTAGTTTTTCTATGGCAGAACTTCATATAAAACAAGTGAAACGGTTGTCCAAAACACTGATTTTTCCTATCCATCGCCTAAAAATTTCCAATTTTTCTTATCTAAAAATTTATAATTCAAAATTTCAAGTTTTCAGCAATTAAAGGCAATTCCATCAAATTTAGAACACCAATTACTGGGCCCGTATATAAACAGCTCGATAATGTTCTTTAATATTGTTTAATCCGTCGATCCGGATTTGAATCAGCGACCTATGGAAGTCAGAAGTAGTGAGCAATAAATTATTCTGGAACTTGAATTGCAAAATAGCTGAGCCACATTTGATTGGAGATTATAATTTTTTGGGAGTGGTAGAATACAAGTGGAGCAGGTGTAACTTCTTGCTTCAATTAAGGGAGACCTTACCGTCGTATATGTCTTCTGTTATTTGCATCTGTGAAATTAAAAAGTAAAATTTTTGAAAAAAAAAGAAATTGTAATAAAAATCTATGTTTGTAAAAGAATTGAATATTTTTAGTCTGTCGAGCCGGATTTGAACGACCATTGGAAACTAAAAATGAGCAAAGCAGTTGAGTCACTTCTTTCATGATATTATTTAGAAGCATGGTGGAATACAAGTGGCAAGTGCCCTTTATTGTCCTCCTCTAAGGGCACACGAAGGTTTTTGATATATGGAAAGCTTGTGGTAGAGTATGGCATGCTGTTCTAGCCATACCAAAGCGGGCAGCGTGATAGCCGCTATGAACGAAACTCCAAATCTTTAATTGTAAGGCCTGCATTATTTTGAAGGAAATGTAGTTATCTCTTTTAACAGAAATTTGAAACTATGAGACAGTCGCGTTTGGAATAAAGGAGCCAAGTTACACTTGATTTTTAATCAATCTCTTACACCAAGTGATTACTAAAATGAATACTCTACTCACAATATACGAAAAGAGCATTTTCATTACTTCAATTTTACTAAAGAATCAACCAGGCTGAAGGAAGGCAATAAAAAAATTTGCCGTAGAAACAGATGGGTTAAAAGAAAGGACGAAAAGAAAATGAAAATA
Source organism: Beris morrisii (assembly GCA_951812415.1). Taxonomy (NCBI): domain Eukaryota; kingdom Metazoa; phylum Arthropoda; class Insecta; order Diptera; family Stratiomyidae; genus Beris; species Beris morrisii. The sequence continues at coordinate 11,727,943 of OX638312.1, read as the reverse complement.
ATGAAAATCTCTTTACCAAAATTACAATAAAAGAAAAGAAGGATGTGGTCGAAACCTCCGAGGAAAAAAAAGGACCCAAACAATAGAATTATCTCTGCGTCTGAAAACCCAAGGAAAACTAATCTCTTCGTTTATCTAAAGCCTTTGGACACAGAACCTGCCATTATTCCTGATGCTAAAATCAACGTTATTACATCCAGGCGTAATAAGCAATAGGTTCTTATATCAAGGGAAAAAAAAAGTGAGGAAAATATAGGTCCTGCGAAAGCCCGCAAAAATGCAAATTAAAGTGCACTTACCCGCAACTGAGTACACCCGGCTAAGACGGATCCTCAAGGGGCTGTTCACATCTGTAATAACGAGGATGAGCCTCCGCTGTACAAGGATGAAAGGACACAACTTTAATTAACCATAAATTGAATGGTAGGAAGCATTTTAATTTCCTGACTGTCCTCAGTTTGAGGTATGTGTTCGGATTGGACGTAAATCTCGTCCTGTTCAGGACGACTGGAAAATTGAAAATTCTGGATTTTCTGGCAAGTAAATTAAAGTGAATTTTAATGAAGGTGAATTCATTACGTCGAATTATTCAAAAGTTTAAAAAAAAATAGTAGTTTTCGTTAAACAATTACAAAAGACAGGTAAACTGTGCAATATGCATAAGAGAGCCGTAGCAATAATTCGCTAAAAGAACTTAATCTAATCTGGAGGAATGTTGAATTGTAGTTTCAGAAAAATTAGATGGATTAGATGATGGAGAAATACCGTGGCGCCACAGATGTAAATTGCCCACTTATTTGATGATGATTTTCATCATTAGTTTCCTGATGAAAATCAACTGAAATGAATTCATGACATATTTCATCAGTGAACGAACTTACAATACTTTTTGGCGCAACTGAAATGAGAAGACCATAGAGCAACAGCAAGATTACTTAGTTCTAATGGAAAGCCTGGTTAACGTTCATCAATACGTGATAAATATCTTTATGGATTTGATTCTAAAGTTTCCGATGAAATCATCATGAAATTGCTAGTGGTTTTCACCACATTTGTGATGACTTTCACCATGAAACTGTGACGAAAAATTTTTAATCCTTTTTTTTATGAAGAATTTAGTCAGGAATGTAATGAATCACTTTAGTAATATTTAATAACAAAACATTGTGATCGAACTGAAATTTCAAAAAAGTTTGCCACCCAGAAATTTTGTGTTTTCACGTTTTAGGACTAGTAGAGCTCAAAAAAAAATCGATGTCCCTCGTATGCAAACATGTTTGCCATTAACACAGGAACTCCCAAATATATGACCTTAAAATTTTTACTGTAGTTGGAGTAGATGATCCTCTTTTGGGGATGGTTTTTTTTACGGCTGGTGATGCAAGAGAAGAGGAACAGGAAGGGTTTAAAGCGAAAATATTAGGAGTTTATATCTCCGGCTTATAGGGATATGCGAATGGAATATTCAAAAAATAATTTTTTTAAAGTGGGTAGTTGCATTTGGGGTAGAGAGCTTCACAAATTTGACCAACAACTAAAGTTGCACTTTTATAAAATTCGGGATCACTCATACTGGAACATTAAAAGATATGCTTTATGTGGACAGATACTTTTGGTGAAAAGGAAAAATAAATTCTTGACGGGGTTGGGGACATGTGGCGGTGAGAGGTTAAAAATATTATATTTTTATATCGCAGGTAGCGCTTATGATACAGAATTTGAATTTGCTTTATGTGTAGAATTATACTAGAGTTACACTAAAGGTGGAATTATAGAGAAAGCGATTTTATTGATTACACAAACAAAATTACTTCCATTTTTTCCCACCGAATGCAAAGTAAGTACCGAAATTTTTCTTTAGAGCAACTAACTCATTTTAATAAATTTTTAACACAATTAGGAATATTATTTTGTACCCCGCCAAGGTAAACGAAACCCTAGGGGTAAATTATATGATAAATATACAAACTTCAGGGCAAAGTTTAAAAAAGTAGAATGTAAGAAAAAGCCTGCTGAAAAAGAAAATCAGGATAGCGAGTTTGACATCAGCATAGTAGAAGCACTTAAAGCATCGCTTAAGCGCGACGCCAGTAGTTGGACAGACGTTAAACACGCCTGGGAAAAAAAAACCTTTTTGCTGAATTCTGCAAGAGTGGCCACGATATAAAGATGCAAATGGATTTGAATTAGTACGATAGTATTTTTTAAAGTTTTAATTAGCTTTTAATATCTACATTTTATTGTGTAATCCTACATATATAGATTGACTTTCGGGGTATACTTTACAACCTTTTATTCTAATAGTAGGGCCGGGTCCCTTAATTATTCAAGATTTGTAAGTTTACTTTGACCAAACACTATTTAAACTTCAATCCATTCTTCAGTGTTTAGATGTATGTTTTAAAATTTTTCATGTTTTAAATCTGGAATATCCAAAAATATGTGAAGGACCTTGGACCTTCATTCAAAAATTTTTCTATGAAAATCATAGCCCGCACGATAACAACAACCCAGCTATAGCTTGCTTACTGAATGCAATAACACTTTAATAAATCATTATTCTATATTTTAACTGTAATTGAGTAGAGAAGCATTATTGAATTTTTCATAGTTCGAACACATATTGATAATTTCGTTTTAATAAATAAGTACACAAGTAATATTTTTTTATAATAAATTTATAATTTTAAATAAATTAATTATTAATGAAATTAATGTGCTCATTGTTTTTATTCACTAAATAATAACACTATTCAAAGAGTTTATTTTAGCCTACAACATCTACATTTCAATTGAACAACATACTGCTTTCGTTCCAATATATTATAATAAAAAATAGATTTAACTACCTATGTTAAAAGTTTCTTTCAGAAAAGCTGAGTAGTATATTGGGTAGAAAAGATTGGTATATCATAGTACATACAAACATAGTGATATAATTGTTAAAACGTTATCATGCCATAGTAAAACTGTGGATTACCAGGGTACAATTATTCCTGTATTACAGTTAAAGCATTGGCGAATTTATGATAAAACTATTAAGAAAACGTGGTTAAGACATTGATATTGAACTCTTGAAATTGCAACTAACACCTATGAAATAACTACGGATGTGGAACATTTCATCAAAGTCTATTCCATGCTTTAATATTGGCTCCGAAATAAAATCAATTAAAATCATAGTTAATTCTATTATAAAAATGTATTTTTGTTGCGAAATATTTATGAATAGCTTAACAAATGAACTTGATAGTTTCACTGTGATTATGGTTATTTTATGAAGAAATATCAATGGAGCCATTTCGTGTAGTAAAATAGTAAAATCATAACCGTGTTTTTTAATAAAATTCGGTATATTTTTCTCTGGGTGTATACAAAATACAAAAAAAAAAAATAAATAAATTAAAGATACACTTTTGGCGATTCTTGATGAAATGACCCCTTTTCTATAAAATAATTCAGAACCACTGATGACGCCGATCCTATTGAGAACCCAAGTTAATTTTTTGGTATGTTTTTAAAAAAAAGTATAACCTATAAAATATAAAAAAGACAAACAAAAAAAACTCATTTTGAGATATTCAAGAATAAAGGACAAAATCGTTATTCTTGAAAAAAAAATTCAAGGATAATTTTTATTCATATTTTTTTTATATTGCGACAACCTCCCCCTTTTAAAATAATCCCTATTTTATTATTCTAGGATAAAAAATCTGCCAACAGTCTGGGCGCAACTTTATTATTTTATGGGTAGAAGTCCGAAACCTGTTTAATGATGAGATGCTGTGTAGGTTACTATGCGACTGACAACCTAAGAAATAACGTTCCAAATAGCCTCCTGGTTTTACCACAAAGTTTCAATCTTCTGACATCAATCGTTCAGGAGATATGGATTTTAGAATGTTTCAATCCCGGCTTTCTAGCGTTTTGGACTCATTGTTTTCCCCCCCCCACTTCCACACCCCTCAACTCTTATCGATAATTTTTTTGCAAATGAGTCCACTATCATAGTAGGTACTACATAAGTTCCAAGTTTCAGCCTCCTAGCATATGTGGTTCCTGAGATCTGGAAACCAACATTTTTCGTCTAAAACGCTCCCCCCTCGTCCCCCCTTACACCCCAACCCCCTTAAAAGATACCACCCGTAGGGGTTCACCCAATCTATCCACCATAAACTTTCAAATTAATACCTCAACGGGTTTGGGAGCTACGCGCCTTCAAACGATTTTGCGTACGGCATATACGGCGGACAGACGGACATTTTTTTTTTTTGCTTTTTTGGTGTTTACTAGTCCTAAAACGTGTAAATACAAAATTTCGGGGTAGCAATTTTTTTTGAAATTTCAGGTCGATCACAATACTTTATTATTAAAAAATAATAAAGTAAAATTACCAGAGATATGAATTTTCAAAGAGGACTCGGACGCTATTTTTGCGAAAACTTGAACATACTATACTACCAAAAAATTGAATTTCAATTATTTTTTTCACTAGTTCTTCAAGTACAATATTTTTCAAAAGAATCGGAGATGGTAAGGTCACAACTTTCGCGATTCTTGATGGAATGACCCTTTTAACTTTTTTAGCAAGCGATTCATCTTGCTTAATATAACTAATGTCGCAATGTGGCATGCGCGACGCGATTGTGCCATCGTGCGAGGCGTATCGCGTCGCTTTCACTATGACTCCATCTAATGAAAATATGTGGTGCTCAGCTAGGTGTTAACGATGGGTGGTTTCGTGTAAGTAGTTCTCGAACTTTCTTCGTCTTCATCCAAGTGAGAGTGGTAACCAGGAATGATCATAAAAGTGAGAAATAATTATAAGGTCGGTATAGTTGAAGAGCTACTCGGCTTTAAATCACTAGTGGCTTGAGAGTTGCAAATTAGATAAAGTCGTCGAGATTCAAACAATTTCACTTCCGAATAATTTTTTCAGACGGGGTATGACTTGATTCGAATAAAGGAATTTCTGTTTCAGGCCAATTAAGTATTTCACAAGGAGAGTATGATCCTTTGTACCAACTATACACAGCATAAACTAGAGCCAATTTAAGAAGTATGCATGAGCAGATTATACCAAATATTTTACCCTTTTCAAAATCCTCTACTCTCTGACATTCATTTCGTAGATTCATATGAAAAGGGTATTCAGCTGTCATCTTATTGTTACTCCTTTTCAATTTGTGAATAATGTACGAGCATATCTAGAATGATTCAGTTGCCAAATTATAATTAGAGAATTTTTGCTCTATGTCAGCTTGATAAGGTCACTAACTTCTTCGACGGAGGCGGTTACCTAATTAAATTGCAAGCAAAGCTATTAGAAGTACAGAAGATACTTTCTTTTGAATGTTAAAGGTCCTTTTTACCTTCACCTATTCGGGAATGTGAAGATGGTTTATAACTTTATCGTATGTTTGTTATTCAATATTTAGATACGAGTTTACGAGTACGTAAGATGTTCTCACTGAGCGTTACGTACGCACTTCACTCATTAAAAAGTTGTTGTAAACTAAATATTTAAAATGGAATTTGGTGAAATGGGATTATGCTTGATGAGCCTGCTTTTCTAGCAGTATAGCAAAAAAAAGTAATTTGCAAGTTAATGTATTCAAGCCTTTTTGAGTAAACTTTATTAAAAACTTCAACTAAATCGCGTCATGGTAAAATATTTAAAAGATTTGGTGAAACAAAATTGAAGAAAAGGGGCTTCTAACTTCCAGACACTTTTCATTTTACACAGTTTTTACTTGATCCTTTAACAATATCAATTCTTAAAATTTCCGATTAATTTTATTTGTTCTAAAGTCTATTGAGTTGGGTTTGATATGCAAACATCCTTTTTGTGGAAAATCAACGAAGGTTAAGCAGTGTGCCCTTTTGCTTTATTATTTTAATAATAAAGTATTCTGATCGAACTAAAAAAGGATTCTACTACGGAATTTCTCTTCCCGTTTCATGACCCTAAAGAAGCAAAACAAAATGTTTGTCCGCCGCACATAGGGGTATTTTGCCAATCTAGGCGGACAAAAGTGAATTTATAAGAACTCAAAGCAGGTAGAAAAAAGTATTTTATTATTTAAGTTAAATAAACATAGAACTTAAGTCAACCCCTCCCAACCTTTTATCGGCTGCGATTGATGCCGAGGGCTTAGTCTGAACTTGATGGTAGCGACAAGTGCACGTATTTTTCTTGGCTTCCTATGTGTAACCCTTGCAGTTAAAAAGTATACAATTTATATTCAGTGTTACTCTTCAAAAATACAGTAATGGATCTTGAACACATACTTTTAAAGTAGTTATTGTTTTTTTTTGTAAATGGAATAGTAATATTTTGGCTGTTTGAAAAAAGCCTTTACAGTTTTTGAATTTTAAACATCATTTTAACGAATTGAAAGGTTTTTGTTGTACTTCATGGTCCGTCCCGGTTATTATTTTTATTATGATTGGAAGATGGAAGTCTGTACAATATAACTATTATCAAATTATCCGCGCTTTCTCGACTTACGGGTCAACAAAAATGTTAGTGAAAAAAACGCAGATATTAGATCAAAAATTTAGATGGTGTTAACATGGTATTTTTTCCTTTTCAGGGTTATCCGGTGAGTCAGGAGTAAGAGTAGTGACCCGTAGATCACTGTACGATAACATGCAAGACCAGAACTTACCCAGTTTTGAAGAAAAGTTAAAATATTTGGAAAGTTATCTTTTGTCTTGCGAAGACTACTCTTATGACCAAATAAACCACTTGAAGCAAAGATTTTTGTATATATAATAAAATTGGACCTCTCGAATACGTGCCATCAAGCAAAACCGGACATTTAAACGACGTTATATTCCATACTTAATGCCATAAAATATTCTTTCAAATTAAAAAAAAATTTAGTGGATATCTCACACACAACTTGTTTTATTTACATTTAAAAATCAAATTGAGACACCCTATAGCTGTTTATTACTATGTTTATTATTTATTTATGAGGTAGGTACGTTCTTCTTCTTCACTTTATTTTTTTCTGCATATTTTATTTTCATTAAATTTTTTTTTTATTTTTAAACAACAATTTATTTATATTTATTTTTATTGTCAATTTATTGTTATTTATATTATTATGATTTTTTAATTTAATTTATTTATTATTATTTTTGTTTTCTTTTTTATTTTTATTTTTTGCATGAATTTTAGGAAATTTTCCTTTCAAATCAAAATTTTTTAGTAGTTAGATTGGGTCAGCATTGGGCTACTTTTTGGACAATGAACGTCAGGTTGGAAATAAAGAAGCGTTTTAGATGAAAAAAATGTTGGTTTCTATATCTCAGAAACTGCTTATGCTAGGAAATTGAAACTTGGGACTAATCTATATAAGACCTTCGACTGTGGAGCCAATCAGGGAAAAATTGTCAATCTGTACAATATGCAAAAAAATTCTGATACAAAAAAATAAATATGGCGGTGAGAGGCACTTCAATATTTTCATGAATTTCGCCATATTTTTCAGTTCTTCTGAGATATCGAGTTAAATTTACATCCCACTTCTCACATAAACAAGAAGTGTACATATCACATAAAGCATAAAAAAGTGTTTTCTGGTTTTTTTGATATTCAACCCCCGCGGGGACGTAAAGGTGTTGAATACGTTTCACGAATTCTTCCATATCTGTTAGGTGTGATGAGTTATCGAATAGATTCTTATTTCCATTGTGTTTTTACGAGGGCGGATTGATAATGACGTGCAAAAATTGAGAAAACATAATTTTATCCGGAAAAAATTATTTTATTTTTCAACTTAGTCTCCTTTTAGCTCGATACACTTAGTCCAGCGTTTTTCCAATTTTTCGATCCCTTCCAAATAATGTGATTTGTCCAACCCTTCAAAATAGGCGTTGGTTTCACTTATGACGTCAGTATTCGTGGTAAATCTCTTTCCAGCAAGCCATTTTTTCAAGTCTGGAAATAATAAAAAGTCGCAGGGTGCCAAATCTGTAGAATACGGTGGGTGAGGGAGCAATTCGTACCGTAATTCAAACAGTTTTGCCGTTGCAACAACGGACGTCTGAAACAACACTTTTTTCTTCGCGAACTGAAGCCGTTTTGCCTTGATTTCAACATCCAATGAAACCAATTCCTCAGAATAATATGCTCCTGTTATTGTTTTTCCTTTCTCCAAGTAGTCGGTGAATATCATTCCATTGGAATTCCAAAAAACTGTCGCCATAACCTTTCCAGCCGATAGAACGGTTTTGCCTCCTTGAACCGACATCCTTCCATTGTTTTGACTGTTGTTTGGTTTCTGGAGTGTAGTGGTGAATCCATGCTTCATCAACAGTTACGAATCAACGAAAAAATTCATTTGTATTACGTTAAAACAGTTGCAAACCGTGCTGCGCAGTTGTCACACGATTGCGTTTTTAGTCGATTGTGAGCAAACGCGGCAGCCATCTTGCGGATAGCTTTCTCATGTCCAAATGGTTTTTCAAAATATTCCAAACACGTTCAAATGAGATGCTTACTACGTTAACTATCTCACGCAGTTTTACTCGACGATCTTCTATCACGATATCATGGATTTTATCGATCATTTCTGGAGTGGTGACCTCATTTGGACGACCTGGACTTGGTATGGTTTGTGTGCTCGTACGACCACACTTGAATTCAGAAAACCATTTGTAAATCATTCGGATCGATGGTGCAGAGTCCCCATAATGCTTATCTAATTTTTCTTTGGTTACTTTAGCTGTATTCCCTTTTAAAAAATTGTGTTTAATCAACACACGAAATTCATTTTTATCCATTTTTAAAAATTTTTATAAGTCTACTTGCTTAGACGGCTGCTTCTCGAAAACTAAACGAGGTATCAGGCTTAAACTTTGCAGGTAATCTATTTAAGGATGGTCCAGGTAAAAAAAAATAACGAATTCCTTACCTGCCCACTCCTTCTTGATTTTTGCACGTCATTATCAATCCGCCCTCGTATATAATCGCCTAAAAATTAATTCCAAAATTTTTTTTTTATTTAAACCCCTAAGGGGAGTAGGGGATTGCACACATTTTCTCTTGGGTTTGATTAAATATCGAATTGATTTTTACTTCCGTGGGCTTTTTAAGTAATCGCCTAAGAAAAAAATTCAGGACTTTTTGGTATTCAAACCCTGAGTTGGAATAAGTGGGTTGCATACGTCTCCACTAATTTCGGTATAACTCTTAGATCTAATGAGACATCGAATTGGAAATTCCGTCACATCTTTTTTTGAATTGGTTTTAATTATAAGGTTTTTTAATTTTACCCTTTTTTAATTGAATTTCTGTATGAAGAATCTTGAAAGTTGTTTCGTACAGAGAGCTAAATATTTCCAATAACTCGAAGAAGAATCACATTGACTCGCATTTTAAACTCTGTACGTTCTTTGTATGATCATGTTTTTTTTAAAGACTTTTGTATGGATACGAAATAGTAGTGTTATGTTGCTCATTAGCCATCTGACCCTTTTACCCTAACTCATATAACATTTTGGCTTTATAGTTTAATGCTCTGCTCTTTAACGCTTTAATCTTAAGTTGCCACAATTTCGAGCGAAGTTAAGCATCCATTTGCTTAAGGATTTTAGTAAGCTTCTCAAAGCACCTTGAATTCCCTTGTTTCACATGTAACTTCTAAAGCGTTTATGGTAAATACATAAAGGTGTTAAAAAAGCTCTTCTTTTATAATATTCTAGAAAAATTTTGGTTTCACGGACATTTAGTTAGAAAACGGGATAGTCGGTTTAATTTTTCTCTTAGTTCTATGAAAGCCTATTTTGTCGCCTTTAATTTAATAATTAATCACGTTGAGCTGGCTTTTATACTTTAGAAGCTATCCCCATTTTACTAGAACCATTTCATCACTTGGGTAATTCTTTTTTTCTTACAAAGTGTTAGCCGAGTTCATTTAACATTCCAGGTACTCCTTAATAATTCAAATTAGAGACATGCTTAATGGGAATATTGAGATATAAGAGTGATGGGCACTTTGCCTATGTTTCACGCTCCCAAAAAATTTTTGTGGTTTAATTTTTGTAACCCCAAAAAAACTAAAGCAGTGTATTTTAAGCCATCGCAAGGGTAGTAAGGGGTAGTGAAAGTAATGGCGTCTTAGTAGGCAAATTCGTTACATCGAAATTTCGTTACACAGTCGGTGATATGTAATTATTGAACGTTAAAGTAACTCGAAACATTTGTGAAACACTTTAACGTGATACATTCACTCTAAGCGTTCTAAGCGTATCGGTATATTACATGGAGAATGAACCCTCCTTCGCTGTATCCTATCCGACATTGAACACAAAAACGCCATTAAACCGAACACTTTTTTTCCACTGTTCATTCCCCATATCCACAAAGCATTCAGGATACAATAGGACGATTCTAAGGATAGGCGCGAAATGTGCAAACGTTCGTCGTTGAGGCTTCATTTCTGGCTTCGTGGACAGACACGCTTCCGCAATTTATTTTTCCAGACGATTTGATATCCAATCAAGTTGTCTATTACAGGCCTCTTAATTCCTTTTCTACTTCTCTCTATAATAAAACCCAACTCTTGCGAAGTTTTCTGTTCGCCGAACACCGAAATTAATTGAAGACGTTGCTTAGGATCTGTTGGTAGTCCATTAATTATGACGAAATATGATATCAAAAGCTCGTCTAGTTCTATAGAAAACCGAAGTAAAATTGTAACAAAAATACCACCCAAAAAAAAAAAGGAGAAGGAAAAAAAAAAAGAATTTGCAACTTAAGCCTTCGTGGCGGAAACAGGGTATTTTGTGGTCAATATTCCCAAGAAGTATCCGTTCATTCTTGTTAGGAAGAATGAGAACCTTTTACTTGGGCTGATTGACAAGACAATTTTTCGGACAGGATTTCATTGGGTAAATGAATTCCGGCAGAATACTGAAGAGATTTTTATGTTTTGGGTTAAGATTGATTAATTGACATAACAATGGTTAGTTCTGGACTCTGAGAAACTTTTTTCTATTATGGATGCTCATTTGCGAACAAAATCCCTTGGGAAAACTAAATTTTCCTTTTTCTTCTTTGAAGTTACAGCCCCAATAATTGTGATACAAGTGCTTCTTGTTAGAACTGATCCTTTCTATGTATACCGAGTGTATTGTTTTAAAGTGAGTCCGAAAAACACCCTTATAGCACATTTGTCTGTTTTCGTACCGTTTTAGAGACATGTATTTTTTAAGAATTGTTTGTCCTTTTGCCATAAACCTTCCGAGCTTTTAATGAAAATAAACAATTTTTACTGTTTGACTGAACACTGCAAGCTTTTAAAACATCTCTTAATTTATGTTGGTGTAACGAGTCAGTCGATTTAAAGCCGTTTTCATTACATTCCAGTAAAAAATGAGCGTGAACCAAAATTTTGCTAAAAAACGAGATCGTTCACCTTTTTTTCATGAAACTATCCTGTCCCTTTTCATTGGAGAGTACATTTATTGCTCTACCTTAAGTACTTTTGAAATTATCTTCGTTTAATACAAACCATTTCACAGATTGAGCAATCCTTTTTTTTTAATAAAGTGCAACTAAGAAAGAAACAACAGTTTACGCGAAGCATTTCATACTGATACAACTGCTATCTTCTACTGATATATGCAGAATTCGTGCTTAAAACTGTACAGATTTATTATTACCATTCTTCCTAACAGTATGACGTTGTAAGGATATATCCAAAGTGATGGGCTCACGAATACTCTGTAGCTTCTGCTTTTTCCTGGCTTCTTTATTAGTTAGAAAAAATCTGGGGAATGAAATTTAATTACACAATTTTTTAAGCTGTCTTCCAGTCAGATCATCTTATCTTAACTATTTTCATTTTATTTAAGGATTTAAATTTGATTTTTCCGCGGTTTAAGACATGCCAATACATTTTTTTAGGATTTAATTTTATTATGGAAGCGGTCTCCGATGTTGATTTAGTACCTATTTATTATTATTTAATAAATTATTGATAATAGAATAATGGTCTTATTTACACTTTATTCTTATGAAAACAAATTTTCCTGGCTCAGAGGAGATAGGGTGTCATACGGATGAAATTAGGCCCTATGGGACTATTCCAAATAACAGAACTAGGGCTTTATCTGGCAGAATCTTTACTCCTAACACAAAAGAGTGGGCGGTAATGTCATTCCTATCATTTAAATCACCAGGAGCTGATGGCATCTTTCCTGCATTACTGCAACAAGGATTGGATGTGCTTCTTCCCATACTGGTCAAATTATTTAGAGCCAGTTTCGAATACGCTTACGTGCCACTGGCATGGAGAGACGTAAATTTGACTTTTATTCCGAAAGTAGGGAATTGATGTTGGACCCACGCAAAGTCATATCGCCCAATCAGTCTAACCTATTTCCTACTTAAATCTATGGAAAAGATATTAGACAGATACATAAGGAGCTCGGCTGCTTTTAGCCAGCTCAACAAATATGAATTCGCTTATCAAGCTGGTAAATCTGTTAGCGCTCTTCACAGTTTAGTGCAAAAATTGAGAAGTCATTGACAGCCAAGGAAATAGCATTATGCTCTTTTCTTGACGTTGAAGGTGCTTTTGACAATACTTCCTATAAATCCATTGAATTACTTACTCGTAAAATAGGAGCAGAAGAAACGGTAACTAAATGGATAGTAGCGATGCTTGACTCTCGCAGAATTTCGGCTCAGATCGGAGGTAAAGGTCTCACTGTACGAGCGGTGAGGGGATGCCCTCAGGGAGGCGTACTCTCCCCACTACTGTGGTGCAATGTTGTAAATGATCTCCTTAAGGATCTGAGCACCAAGGTTTTTAAGACTCGCATACGATCTGAGCACCAAGGTTTTTAAGACTCAAGCATAACCTGGTGATCACTGTAAGAGGTAAACATGACTGTGTCATTTCGGACCGCATGCAAGAGGCCCTAGAGATAGTAGATCACTGGTGCGTCCAACAAGGATTAAGTATAAATCCAAGTAAAACAATTGTAGTGCCGTTCACTAGAAGACGGAAGGTAAACTTAAGGCCCGCGATTGTGAGAGGAACTACAATTGAATTCTCTTCCGATGTCAAACACTTGGGAACTACCTTGGACAATTGTCTGACTTGGAATTTACATCTTAAAAACATCTCCACACGAGTAACATTGTCTTTTATGGCGTGTCGAAGGCTGTGTTGGGGTCTCAGACCATATATGGTATACAAGTCTATTATAATACCAATGATCACATATGCCACTATGGTGTGGTGGCCAAAGATTGAACAAATGACAGCACAGAAGGTCCTGGAAAAAATTCAGAGGCGTGCTGTTCTTAGCATTACTAGGGGACTTAAATCATGTCCTACTGCTGCAATAGAAGCCATGATAGACATTACACTTAGAGATAAAGATGGAGGCTTTGAGAGAAGCCATAAGGCTACAGCAGTACGACTCTAAGCAGTAGAATAAATTCAAGGCAGGCGACCTTGTCTTAAAACTCTACAGAAATTTAATCAGAAGGACCTAACCGATTTTGATTTTGATTTTGATTTTGAGAAGCCATGTATGGTGGCTCTGGAGAACGTGTATCATGGCAATTTGGTCTACCAGATTTTGGGGAAGGTGCTTCAGTCTGGTACACGGATGGCTCTAAGCCCTATAGAAAAACTGGAGCGGGCGTATTTGGACCCAATTGTAAAATATGGATGGCAAGGGGTCAAACAGCCACTGTGTTTCAAGCGGAGGTACATACCATGGAACGGTGCGCAGGTAAACTTCTATTGAATAAACCAAAAGGCGCTACAGTTATTATCTTATCTGACAGCCAATCGGCATTGCTAGCGCTGAAATCTTATTCTTTCCGCTCTATAGGCTTGTGTGGGACTCTCATACTCTTCTTAAAGAGCTGGCACATCATAACAGTCTAACCCTAATGTGGGTGCCAGGACATGAGGGTATTCTAGGAAACGAATTTGCTGACCAGCTTGCTAAGCGGGGAGCCAACTGACCAATGATTGGCCCGGAACCATTCTGTGGAGTAGGTAAAGGCTTCATTAAGGATGGCATTTTTATGTGGGTAAATCTTCAGGTGGCTAGAGCACTTGCCTTCGGCGCACCTGGTACCAGGTTCGAATCTGCTTGGCGACAAGTAATTTTCGAGAATGAGAGTGGGTGTCGGACTTACCAGTTCACTCAGCTGTAAATGAGTACCTGAGTTAAAAATCGAGGTAATAATCACGGACGATAGTGTGACTGACCACTTCACCTCCTAGTGTTCCGTTGGTCTAGTAATGAAGTAACTCTAGCATTACTTCAAGACCTAGGCCCAATTTGGGCTGTTGTGCCATTGATTATTATTAAATCTTCAGGTGGAAGATTATTGGAACTCACTTTCAGGACTTAGACAGTCAAAGAAATTACTGACTTTCTCAAGTATGAGAGCGTCGGAATTCCTTTCCTTAAGCAGATATAACGCGAGGGTTATAATGGGATATTTTTCAGGACATTATATCTGTAATTATCACCTTAAAATCATCGGTAAAGTATCACTAGATGCATGTCGATTCTGTGAAACCACATCTGAAACCATGGCACACATTCTGTGTGATTATAATGCAGTGGCCAGATCAAGAAGGCAGACTCTCGGTGGATATAGTCTCACCTATGAAGTCTGTCGAAGACTCTCCTGAGTAAAATCATCTCCTTTCTTAAGGGAATAGATATGTGCCAGGGAGTAGTTAAGAGCCAGGAACAAAATACCACTTAGGTCGTGGTTCGAGAAGTAGTAAGGCAAATAAATAATACACTTTATTAAAAAAAAAGGAATTACTCACATGGTTGTAATGTAGTTAAAAGTAGATAGCTTTTAGGTAGCGCGATGAAATTACATTCAATTTAAAAGTGACAACATGTAATTAAATAATGACAAGAAAATACTTTCAGTGCTACGTTGCTATGGTCATAAGTTGAAACTGAAAGCAGTTTCTGAATCCTACTTTTCCCCTAATAACAATTATTGTAAAAATACCAAATTTTATATCAATTTTCTCCCGAATTCTCTCATTTTCACTATTAAACTGGAAAATCAAGACGTGAAACATTGAACTTGTTTCCGTTTCCTGGTCGTGATGGCTTCGATGTCCTGCCGAAAAGAAAAGTTGCAGCCTATCAGTAAAGTCATAACGATTTCGTAAATTTTCTTAAATTTCATTTTCAGTTTTCGTCGTAACTTTTCTGCCAATCTGCCACTGTTTTTATGCCTCTAAAGGATAACAACAATACTGAGTACACTGATGAGATGAGAATTCCTGAAAATATAGCAGAAAAGCTACGCACCTTACAATAACCTGAAAGAAAGCCGAATGATGAAAAGGCGGTTATCGTGAATTTTACGACATCGCGATGGCATCTTTTACAACAATTTATGCGAACAGTCATAAAATATAGCAGAACGAACGTGTTCGCGAAAATACACCCCCGACAATTGGCCCACAATTGCTAAAAGCAGGATGTCGGGCAAAATGTGTACGACGACAAAAATGACGATGTCTAAACATATTCGCAGGCGGTTTTTTTTTCTTCATAAGCGGAAATTATATACATACTACGCCATTGTTACGCACGAAACGTGTGCATTTGATACCTTCTTCATAAAGAAGAAATAAGAAATAAATTTTAGCTGCACGTTAATCAGTTATCTAGTTATGAAGAGATAAATTCTGTAGGTACGTACTTAGCTCACGGTATAAACCTGCGAGCCAATTTTGAATTTATTGGGCAAAGTTTGGCGATAAAAGTTTTTTGAACACGCATAAAATGCAACAATGTTGTTTCGAAGAGATAAAACACCAGGACATGGTTGCATTGAACTTTCGCTTTATTATTCCAATCTTAAAGTATTGTGGTCGAACTAAAAAGAAGGCATGTAATATTGTCCATCATAAAAAATTAGGTTTTTTGATATTGTAAAAATGAAAATAAAAATTTAAATTTTCTTCTTGTGTGTCTGTTTTTTTTTTAGAAAGGTTACGGCAGTTGGCTGAAGGACACGCTCGATAATCCGCCGCCCGATGACCCGCCACTCGATTATCCGCCATTTGTTCGGCACAATACAAGCCTTTCGGCGGTTTAATTCTCTGTATTTTAAGCCAAACGGTAGTAGCCAACGAAAGTATTTATCCGTATACTTTACGTACTGTAAATGAAGTGTTTTGAGAATAATAATTTTTTCTTGTATCGTACGTACACGTACTGCATTCCACTAATCCGCCGCTTGCTTGGTTTCCATGTGGGCGGAATAGAGAGCTCGTCTTGTAGGTATTGCAATTAAATAGACATTAAAAAAAATTATTACACTGAAATTTTATATATTCACTTTTACAGGAAGTAGACCGTGTGGACTAAAATTTATATTTTCTGAACGGTTCATACCATAAAACTGAAATTCAATGGATTGCTTGTATGTATAGTAGGAGCGTTTATTAAACAAAATTTTAATTTTGAATTGTGAAGGGCTTAGGTAGTGTGGGGGCTGTCTGGTGTATCGATCTCACGAATTTCGACAAATATTTTAGGTCTAATCAAATATCGAATTCGCTCTTATATCTGTGGGCTTTAAATATAAACGCCTAATCGTTTTTACGAATTCTGTCATATCTATTAGGTCTGATGAAATATTGATTGTTTTACTTTATTGTTTTTTAATAATAAAGTAATGTTCTCGACTTGAAATTTCCAAAAAATTTGCTACCCTTAAATTTTGCATTTTCACGTTTTAGGACTAGTAAGCCCCAAAAAAGAAAAAAAAAATTTCCGTCTGTCCGCCGTAGACGCCACCGTCCGCCGTACGCAAAACCGTTTGCAGGTTCGTAGCTCACAAACCCCTTGAGATATTAAGTTGAAATTTTGATGGTAGGTAGAATGGGTGAACCCCCACGAGTAGTATCTTTTGGAGGGGTGGGGGTATGAGGGGGTAGCGTTTTAGACGAAAAATTTTGGTTTCTAGATCTTAGGAGGCTGAGAGTTGGAACTTATGTAGTATGTATGTACTATGATAGTGGACCATTTGCAAAAAAATTGTCGATAGGGGGAGTGTGGGGGAAAACAATAAATGAACGATTGCTGTCAGATGGCTGAAACTTTGAAGTTGTCTTAAGAGATACTAGGAAATTAGAAAAGGGTTAACATTTTGAAGGGGGTGGTGAGGTATGGGGGTGGGGGAGGTGAAAAACTTTGAATTACAATATCTTCCGACTCAATTGTGCCAGGAAGTTTCTGTATATAGAATTGCCAGTGGAGTTTACTGAATGTAAAATTTTTGAGGGGAGAGGTGAAGCGCGGAAGTGGAGGGACAGTAATTTTTCCAAAAATTAAATTTTTATATCTCAAGAACCGTATCAGATATGATCTTGAAAATTTTACAGGAATTAGGACCAGTAGACCTCTAGCGGGGAAAAAAATATTGAGGGTGTGGATGTAGGGAGTGATGGTGGGAGAGGTGTAAATGACAAAATTCTGATTTCAATTTCTCGAAAGCTGAAAATTGTATAGAGCTACAATAGAGACATTCCAGAAAAATAAATGTTTGATAGGAGTAGCAAGGTACGGGAGGGGGGATGGTTTTTCATATCTCAGAAAAGGTTTATACTAGAAAGTTGAAACTTGGTATCTATATGTTCATGTGCTACTAGAGTAATTAAAACTAAAAAAAATCGGCCAACAGGCGCAACTTTATTATTTTATGGGTTGAAGTCCGAAACGTGTTTAATGCTGAGATGCGGTGTAGGTTACTATGGGACTGACATCCGAAGGAATAACCAGGAGGCTATTTGGAACACCTATAAAATAATAAAGTTGAGCCCAGACTGTTGGCCGATTTTTTTACTGCGTGTGGTTCGGTTTTATTATTATGCATTTAAGATTGTCGCAAAATTTTTTTTAAAAAAAAAATGCTAATCAATCATAATAATTTTTAGACAGATCGTATCGTAGAACTCGAAAATTGACCTCAGAATAATTAAACGTGTTTGCTGCGAATTTCTGATACCGATTTGAAACTGCCTTCGATTTTCTTCACTTTCACATGGCGCAAAAATCTTTCAATTTGATTTGAAAGTTAATGAAGACATACTACAGAAATTCGCAAAGCTTAGAAAGCTAAAAATTGACGACTATACTATAGAGTCACTGTAGAAGTATCCTAGAAAAATAAAATTTTTGATAGGGGTAGCAAGGTACGGGGGTGGGGGTGGTTTTTCATATCTCAGAAACAGCGTATGCTAGAAAGTTGAAACTTAGTATGATATGTAGAAGTACTACAGGAGTAATTAAAGCAAAGAAAAAGTTCAAAATTTTATTGATGTACAGAGCTGGAGTAATGCGATGTAGGTCACTATGCGACTGATAACCTAAAGATTAAACAGGAGGCTATTTGGTACGTTATTTTTTAGGTTATCTGTCGCATAGTGACCTAGACCGCATTTCAGTATTAAACACGTTTCGGACTTCCACCCAAAAAATAATAAAGTTGCGCGAGGTTTCGCGAACTAGAAATGATCGCTCCTTTTGGTGAACTAAAATGCGCAAGCCTAATTTCTACCCGATAATAAAGTCACGACCAGACTGTGGGCAGATTTTTTCTTTTGCAGCTCAAGAGTGGCTTACATTAGAAAGTTGATAGTTGCTGCGAATATGTAGTGCTCAACAGCAGATTCCAAGCGTTTGACATAGGCAAAATAATAGAATCCGGTTCCTGCAGGATAACAGAAGTATTCGAAAATAAAAATTTCATTTCTAATACCTTTCGCGTCAAAGGATTTAGATTTGACGGTAAAAGTTTTGGTTTTAGGTAGGACCTCAATGGTTCTTTATTCGCAGTTTCGGTCCGAATTTCGAAATTGCTAGTGTTTTAATTGGACTGGCAGGAAAGTTGGACAATAAATTGTCACTATCTAAAGGGTTATTCTATAGGTACATAACAGTTTTATATTTTAATATAAACGTACCCTTAAACTTTTTAGCTGGTCTGTCAATATCAAAACGTCAGTCAAGGTTTACATTTTTATCATGGTGAAGTTCACGAACGAACAACGTTTGGAAGTTATCTCAATTATTCTGTGTTTTGTTTAAATACAAAATTGTTATGTTAAAGGACTTAACAATTTTGTATTTTAATAAAAACCCACCCTTAAATTTTTTTGTTGGTCTGTCCATGTCAAAACGTCAGTTAAGGTTTACATTTTTATCATGGTGAAGTTCACGAACGAGCAACGTTTGGAAATTATCTCAATTATTCAGTTTTTCATTTAAATACAAAAATTGTTTTTGTCACATAGGGTCTTCTTACCCTATTAATTTTTTGTAACCTTTAAGTCTAAAACTGTTTTATTTATGAAACTTCCATCGAACATTCTAAAAAAGTGACCAACGCACTTAGTCTTTTATATTCGTTCCGTTCACCACTAACCTTTTGTCGCAGATAGTTCAGCTCAAGAAAGTATCCTTTTTGCGAAAATCATAAAACTTTATCGCTTTCGCCAAGGAGCAAAAGTGAAAAGCTGTCCTCTTCCACCAATAGAAGCATCCTTATCACTATTCCACCATAAATTGTTAACCGATGAATTTCGTTTGATAAATTTTTCATGAAGCGCATGATCCACTTATCAAATTAAACGTAAAAATACAATAAAGTGAAAGCACTTTACGATAATAATATGCGGTGAAAATGATGGGGATTATTTTCGCAGATACTACCGAACTCGGCGATATATGAAACCTTACTTTTACGTTTGGGGTCGTAAAAATAATGCCAATATCGTCCTTTGATTTGCCGACGAAATCGTCTTTTCGGAATTCGATGAATGAGAAAGTAAATTAGCTTAATGAAACGCTAGTTGCCGGGGTGATGGAGGGGGAGAAGGTTGTCCACAATAAACAGCATGTTGTTCTTTATTCCCGATTATGTGATCTATCGAAGAGTGAAATGGAGTAAGGAATGTTGTTAATGATAGCGCCTGTATAGAATTGATGAAATGAATGAAATACACTTTATCATTAGGGAGAAGACTGGGTGTTTTTTCTGAGTGGTACGTCCCATTAAAACATACATTGCTAATGAAATCCTATTGCAAATGTATTTAATTAATTACTGCTTACCTCCTAATTTCAAAGATGTAAATAGGTGTACATAATGGGGCTTGAAGCTTCAGGCCCTGGTCCGATTTGGGCTGTCGCGCCATTGATGATGATGATGAATGTGGCTTGAAGGCATCTGTGCCACTACCTGTATGTTGACTATCACGTACTAGCTCGCCGGCAACCAGTGTGGGAAATCGCTACTTCCAATACAGGATAATTGGCATCTGATGGACCAGAAGGCAAATGAAATTTATTTCCTTAAATTCTGAAAGAGTAGGTTGTTTGATCGTTAATATAAAATAAAAGATGGCCATAGTGATTACGCGTTAGGATTATAAGTTCGGGACTGACTGACAGAATCAAGGGGTTATATCGGTGCATCAACATGTATTTCTTAAGTCTAGGTCTGCGCTTATAAATTGTTACTCTTAGTTAGTCTCAGTTCCATGGGCTTCTCAAACACATTGTTCATTTGGATTATGGAATACTTAAGTCGTTCGTGCTATGTGAAAATTAAAGCTGTGCTCAGTTATTGTTACCTCTGGTGTTCTTCAGAGTTCCCATTTGGGTTGGCGCCGCAACCATTTTTACTATTTATTAATGGTCTTTGTGAGATATTTAGTGATGTGGAATATCTTTCTCCTTATTTTCACATTAAGATACAAGTAGAACAATTTTTTTTTCAGTACGTCTGTCCATTGTATGCCGTACCCCATATGCCGGAAGAGCTTATGCTAGTTTTATCAAGGGTCGCCGAGCTGAGCCACAGTGCATACTAGGCACCAAAAGATGGGTCATATCGATAACTATCGATAACCTAGTAAACAACTAATCACCCCCAAAATACCCCAGATCCCCGAAAGACTTGACTAGCTTGTCATGCCCTATCCACCTCAGATCCTTCAAATTGTCATAAGAAAAACGGGTCAACTACTTCAATCGCCTCCTTGCTACCGCCTGACATTCACCCAAAATGTGGGTATCCTCCACAGCATATAGGCAGCACCTGCACACGTCAGTGTCAGTCATCCACATATGCATGGCATGGTTCCCTAGCAAGCAGTGCCCCGTCAGTATTCTGACGAGTAACCGCAATCTTCTCCTATTCCATGTCAATATTTCCCTAGACTACCGTCTGACCAGCCTTAGCCAGAATTCCCTAGAGATTCTGCAGCTCGTCAGCCACTCCCATATTGAGTTCGCTGCGTCTGTGGCACGCTCCCTGATAAAGTCGTTATACTTGAAAAATTCATATCTCCATTGGCGTGCGGAGACTGGGCAAAAAAAATGGTCAGTGCATCTATTTTGACGAGTTTCGTTGTAAATATTAAGTCTTCTCAAATATCGAATTAATTTTACGAGTACTGTCACGGAATTTTCAGTCAAGTGCCCAGAAAGTGTTTTCAAGATTTAAACTCAGCCCCTAAAAGGAGGTGTAAAGTAGTTGTATATATTTTTACGAATTATACCATATACCTTAGGTCTAATAAGATATCGAATAAATTTTTACTTCCAAATAATAACCCAAACCGTTTTAAGGTTTGTTTTTACTATTCGACCCCTAGGTCGGTGTAAAAGGATTGTAACCTTTTTCACGAATTCCGCCATATCTTTTAGGTCCTATAAGATATCGAATTGGTTTTTACTCCTACGAAGTGGTTTTATACAATTGTCTAAAAATTAATTTCAGATTTTTGTTGATATTCATTCTTCAAAGCGGTGGAAAGGGGTTACTAACGTTTTTAAAAATTTCAACATTACTCTTAAATCTGTGATAAAATGTGATATAAAATCAGTTTTGCTTCCTCAAGCTTTCTATATAATCGCCTCAAAATAAAATTTGGATATTCAACACTATGGGTAGGAAAGGGCTTGTATATAATTTTACAAATTGGGTCATATCTCTTACGTCTGATGAGGTATCAAATTGGCCTTAATTTTACTGCGGGCTTTTTATGTAACCGACTAATTTAACTCCCAAGGGAGATATGACGAAATTCGTGATGTTTACACGGACTTTTCATATGTATAATCGATATAAAGTCGATTTCAGGATTTTTCGATATTTTCACTTCTATGGGCACAAGATACATCTGAAAGTTAAGTATTTAATCTGCTCTAGTGTCAAAATCATTTTTCCAAAACAACTGTTGTTACATTTCGAATTTGACCGCGTCCCGGACTATGACTTAAAAATGTTGTTCACGGGGAAAGGATGGCAGATGCGTAAGCACTACTTTTGCACCCTCACAAACGCTTTCCCGACTTTAACCCGAAAAATTATAATCGATTGTTGAACTATTTTTTTTATTAGTTTTTCAATTTAAATTTTTTGTCTAGATGTTGTCTAGAGTTCTCTATTTGGATTAATATGTTTCTAAAAGTTTTTCATAAATGCGTTGTCTGTATGTTTTTTAAACTAGGCCGGCAATTCGGTAAGTTCAGTGCTCAATTATGGCTTTAGAAAAGATTGTACATTCGACATTTGAAAAACGTGAATGGTTCATCATTTGCTTTTATCTAGGTCAATGAGTTTTTGATTTTTAATTTTCTTAATTGCAAATTATCCGTCTTAAATATAAATCTTCAGTTCTTTGCAGTACTCTTAGGGTTCGTATTCAGTTGGGACTGAGGAGAAAAAAAGAAACCGCTTTATATGCCAATTTAGTCTTAAGATTTTGTCCATTTTCTCTAGTATTATGCTTGAAGTGGGTATCTTGCTGAGCTCAAGGCTTCGACTAAGAGTACTTTTTAATTATCTTGGGAAGTAGATTATTGTGCACCAGAAGGCAGTCAAACTCATCTTGTAGATTGCCTGTCTGACTGGTTCCTAATGAAGTCAATTAGAGCGGCAGGCACACACAGTGCTCCCCTGGGAACCAGAAATCGCCTTAAAAGCCTTTGCCAAAACTCAATTAGTTTTGCTACGAGCTTCACCATTCCACGAACAGATACGTCTATGCGTCTCCTGTTCATGTCCTGACTCCTGGATTATTTCTTCGGTTTCTTGGTGGCTGCCTTTGCTGAGTGGAACCTACGTTTCTAGATTTTATTGATATTCGTATGGTCGAGAGTGTGCATTTTATCAGCCAGCTAGTTATCGATTCTGACATTAATTCCCCATATGGTTACAGAAAATGGAGAAAACGTAAGCTAATTCAATCCGATGGCTAACATGCATTTATGCGACATGAGCACATGCCGTGTACGTACTTAGCAGAGCAGTTCTTTTAGCGTAAGTGGAAAGTATGTAAGTGTGATAAATTGGCTCGGGATCTTACAACTTTGGTCTTTGGTTGGCATACACTAAGAGTTCTGAAAAGATTACATGGAATTAACTGTACAGATTCATAAAAGCTGTTCAAATTTTATTAAAGGTCCTTATTATTCCTCAATAATAAAGTATTCTAATTGACGTGAAATTTCAAAATAATTTGCTACCCTGAAATTTTGAATTTTCACTTTGTACGGCTGCTGGACTTCAAAAATAAAAAAAAGTCCGCCTGTTTGTCGTATACGCTGTACGCCGTAAGCAAACGCTTATGCTAGGAAGTTGAAACTTGGAATTTATATAGAGCTGTGATACCATTTTGAAAAAAATTTGTAGATTCGAGTAAGGGCGTATGGGAGTTCGCTCGGAAACTGCAATGAAGACATTCCTAAATCAAAAAAAAATTTGTAATACTGACAAGCTTTTTCTGAAATATGATATTTTTATCTTTTCAATTTAAAACCTCCCCTGACTAAATGACTTCATGGGACCATATCCATTCTGTGGGATACCGTTAAGCACAGCCAGAATTAACATCAGAATGTGGCAAAAATCGCAAGGTGCCATTCACTGGGACTTGGCACCGGGCAACAGGCACTCAAAGCTTTTTATGCCAAAGCATTCGGAAAAAAAAGAACATCTGATTATTTGAAATTAAGTAGACATCTGACCCGAAATCTAGTGGGAGCTCTGACTGGACATTGTCACATGAGGAAGCATCTCAATAGGATTGGTATCTCTGAGACTAAAATTTGCAGTATATGCAATGACGAAGACGAAAGACCAGAGCATATCCTCTATGAATGTGAGGGTTTAGCTCACAAAAGACTTCGTCACTTGGGTCAGCGTTTCATGGAACCATCGGAATTCCTGACCATTCCTCTTCGCAAAATACTAAGCTTCATTGAAAGCGCAGGAATTGAAGAGGAATCATAGTCAATCCGGGGGGACGTCACAATAGGCCCAACTGTGGCTGCAGTGACAGAGGTTAACTATACGAACCCCTTTTATCTTATCTATCTAAAACACTACTACAACTGCTACTGCTAATATTTCATAATGATACTTTTACGGGTCCTTGAGATATCTTGAAAGAGAGTATCAGAAACGCATTCGCGTACGGCGAACAGGTGAGCAATATTGGAGCCTCCTAGTCTTGAAATTTGAAAACAACAATCTCTGGATAGTAAATTTATTTTAAATTTTCCAACAGGTTCAACTGGCTTTTGCAGTGATAGTTTTTCATTTATAATATACCCTCAATGGTTACCTTTCAGAAGCACTGTCTGTAGTAGCATACTGTTCTAGTCAGGGATTACAAGTTTTATAAAACTATAAATAAATAAATTAAATAAATATAAATAAATAACAAGTCCAAAGTCGTGTATACAAATTTAATACCTGTCGCCATTTTTCCATTAAAAATCACCAATTTCACTAAATTGACCTGTACAACGTGATAATTACAAGCAATTATTTAAAACGGCAAAATTATTAACAGGAAAATACCTTTTTAATTACTGAAGCATAAGCAACAGGGATCCAAAGAATATAATATTTTCTTTAGATATTGTCTTTATCTTTAGATACGCTGGTTATTTTCCGGAACTGGTCGGACCGTCGGTATGGTATTACATAGAATATACCCGTCAGGAAGCAATTTTAATTAGTCCCGGGGAAAATTGGTCTATGAGACAAGCTGCTGCTCCATTCCTTTAAGGGTTGTTCTTGTTGTTTCGGTTAGCTTCCCTGATGGCCCCGAAAATAGGTCGTCGAGAGTATTTTATGAATATTGTCCTTAATTGAGTCTATTCGAATAGAATCAACCCCTTAACATTTTGTAGCAATCAGATTTGATGACATCAAAAAGTTTTTCATCATATTTCTTATTGCGATGCGAATGTCTCTCATTAAAAGTATTTTTTTTTCGGGTCTCATTTTATTACGGATAAAAGAAATTATCATTTGTATGGTGCTTTTAAGTAAAAAGCGTTAAAGTTAAACCCACATTTTCAGATTAATTTCTTTTTTTTTGGTTTCTTATAGAAATTTTCTGTTGCTTCTCGGAAATGATTTAATTTTTTTTTAAATATCTTTTACGAACATTTTGGTTTTAATCTTAGATAAGTGAGCAGTGAAGTACCCTCTCGGTCCATGGTGAGACTACAAAGCGCCGAAGTATATGGAGCCTCGATATTTTTGGACCAGAGTGCACTAGTCGAAAACCCCACTATAACAAAGCGCTTGAAAAATTTGTGAGTTCCAGAACCGACTTGCACTTAAGATTCCAACACCTTAGAGATATGACCGAATTCGTAAAAGCGTACACAAAAATTTTACACCCCTCCCCACCCTTGAATATCGAAAAATTGAGCTAACATATTTGTCAGAATTCATGAAAACTTTCGGAACTACCTTCACCTTGAAAATTGCTTAAATTGGTTTTTTGATGACTTCATTTAAAGCGCTTAGAAGAATAAGCGAATCAGATATCTGATAGGACCTAAGAAATATGTCGGAACTCGTGAAAACGTACGCAACTACCATACTGCTCCTTAATAGTTGAATATCGAAAAACCTGGAAACAGTTTCTGGGCACTTATATAAAGAGTCAGCAAAAGTGAAATTAATTCGACAGATCAACAGATCTTAAGATATGGCAAAATTCGTATATATTTGACGAAACAAACTTTTTTACACACAGTTCGTTTGCCTATTTCCATACACCAATGCAAATCTGAATTTCATACATAATATTTTTTTGCTTTCCACCGTCTCTCTCCCTCACCCCGGAATTCTTTCGCTCTGCAAGCGGTATGCTGCCCCAAACTCTTGTTTAAATTTTAAAATTTTTTTATTTTATTTCTTAATTTATTTTTCTAGAATGTGCCTCTAAATCGCCATCGACTTTTTGCTTTCTATCTTTACACCATCGAATGGGCTCAAGATGTTGCGACGCGTCACATAGCAGCAGAAAAACCCAGCTCAAGCTTGCACATCAATTCAGTTATGGTAAAGCGTCTTTCAAGAGTATAATTTCATTGATAACCAACGACCATGTGAAGCTGTGAGTGTAACTCCAAAGCGAACGCGTACTCAGATGCTTTCTAGTACTGTATGTTTAACAGCGAATTTCTTTAAAATGAAACCTGTAGCACTTCAGTAGCAATGTCTACCGACTTTTCAGAGTTGTCCCTTTTTACATTCGTGGGGTTTAATACTTTGATAATAACGGACTTTTAATTAAACTGAATTGATAACCTAGATTCTATTCAGTTGAATAAAAACCAACTTTGATGGTTCTATGTTTTTAATCCAGCATATTTTGCTACAAGCAACGATTAAAAAATTGCAATCTCATTTCACCTTTTGAAAACATTTTTCGATGAAAATTTTATCACAAAGGAGGAAAGTCCACGTTTCATAAACTGGAAAAAGTTTTGTTTTTAGAGGTCCTGCCTAGAAACGTTCAGTGGCATGCAGAAGCGGAAGTCAGTTTTTCGATTATTCACAGATTTTTACAATAACCGTCCGTGTTCCTTCGATCAGGTAAAATGCCATGTATACAGGGTATAGATTGATAACGGATTGAACAGGGATCTACCTGTGTGTAGTGTACCTACATCGAACAGGTAAAGTTCAAGTCATGAAAAACCAGAGATATCTAGTTGGCGTATCGTTGTTGTTCTTGTTGCTGCAGTTGCAATTTTAATTGGTTTACTGTACGTTCACCGTAAAACTTTGTTAACAGCCCGGCAACTTTCAACAAAACTTCAAATGGACTATAAGGCAGCATAACGTAGAGAGATGAAAAGTTCTTCACTATTAAGCACAGTCTGAAAACTTATTTTCCAAGCGAGTTAAAACCAAATAATCAAAAAATCAATGGAAAACTCCATAGTTCGGATCTGCACTTAATAGTTGAAAAACTGCCTATGAATGAAAAATAGAATTTTGAATTGTTTTAGAGGTAGAAGCTTAAATATAATAATAAAATAGCTTCAGGCTGATATGCAAACAACGAAAAAAAAGGGGCATTTAGAACTATGAAAACCTGAATTCCCACGACTTTGTAGCCGATTAAACGACAAATTGAATTTCTGTCGATATGTACGTGTGTACTGACTTACGGAATTGGATGTACCGTGCAGTGTAACATTTTGTGGTTTTCACTAACCATACAAAACAAAAATCAATTTTATTTCCAGATCAAGAAAAGTACGAAAGGAAATCAAATTATGCATTGAATAAAAAATGTTTAATTCGAATTACAATAATGTGGTGTGGTGCGGTAAATCAGTCAGTAAATAAAAGTATACTTTTTTTAAACATAGCAAAGTCTTCGTAATGTTTTTCACGGTTGGTTACTCGGATCGTCGGTAGTATTTCTTTTTACGAGGTACTTTCAAAGCTAAATTTTTCACTTAAGTTCGCTTGAGCGTTTTCCTATTTCACTCGATTCCCCAAAATATACGACGATGGTGTTTCGACACTGTAACGACTTCTTCTTCGGCGTAGTAAGATTGTGTAACTTTTCTCACTCCATAGCTAAAACCGCCTAAAGGTGGTGCGATTACTTCCATCGCAATAAACTCGTCAGAATACCTGAAGTAAATTAGAGCGAGGGAGTGTGGTTGTCACTGGCGTACAACCAGGATTTTCTACCATTGGTAAATCCTTCGGAACAAAACAACCACAGGGCTGCCTTTGAACGATTGTAATCTTTAGCTAATCGAAAAATTTTACTTGGATGTTTCTTTAGTGGAGTTTATAATCTTGAATTCATGCGAGAATAGTCCTTTCAATTTGTAGCATCTTGAAAATTGTTTTACAGAACGAATTTATTCTTTTAATATTCTATTTATTTCTATTAAATTGAACAGAGAATCTTTGCAAACAAATGTAGCTAGCAGTTGGACCGAATCAGTTTCACGATCTGGACAAAATTTTACTTATTGCAAAGTTTTGCATAAATCTGCAGTTGGAATGCAATCAACGAATTGAAACTTCTACTTCTTATTTAAACAAATATGAGCCAACGAAGACGTTGAGCTTCTTATATTGTGTGGATCAAGTCTTTCGTCCTGGCGGAGGACAGTTGTTACATTTCACAAGACCATTCTTCGGTTAGAGTCCTTTTGAAACATAATTGAGTTATGATGTAGATTCCGAATTCTTTTTGTTAGACGATGTCCTTAAAAGCTTTTAGCAATTTATTGCACTGCTAGCGCTTTGTTATGGTCCAAGACGATTGCTTTAGTGTCGATCACCTATGTTAGCTTCAGATTCGAGCACATCGACAAGGAGCAGCGAAGGTTTAATTAAAGGTTATTAAGATTAAGAATAAAGAAAAGGAAAAAAAGAAAAAAATAGAAAAAGGAAAAAAAAAAAATAAAAATAAAAAAAGAAAAAATGAAAAAAAAGAGAAAAAGAAAAAAAGAAAGAACAGAAGAAAAGGAGAAAAAGGAGAAAAAGGAAAAAGATAAAAAAGAAAACGCAAAAAAAGCAGAAAAAGGCTAATAAGATTAAGAAAAAAGAAAAGGAAAACAAAAAAAAAAATAAAAAGAAAAAAATGAAAAAAAGAAAAAAATAAAAAAATAAAAAAAGAGAAAAAGAAAAAATGAAAAACAGGAAAAAAAAGGAGAAAAAGGAAAAAGATAAAAAAGAAAAGGGAAAAAAAGGAAAAAACAGAAAAAGGTTAATAAGATTAAGAAGAAAGAAAAGAGAAAAAAAAGTAAAAATGAAAAAATTGAAAAAGAAAAAAAGAAAAAAAGGAAAATGAAAAAAAGAAGAAAAGGAGAAAAAGATAAAAAGAATAAGGAAAAAAGAGGTGAAAACAGAAAAAGAATAATAAAAAAAATGAAAGAAAAAAAGGAAAACGAAATCAGAAAACGAAAAAAGAAACAGAAAAAGTGAAAGTGAAGTCTAAAGTAGTGATAATCATGAGATTGGTTGAGCTTAATAAAGAGGTAGGAAAGAAGAGAAAATAATAGAATTGAAAGCTGGCGTTCAGTGAAATTAATGCAGAAAAAGTCAATAAAAGT
Organism: Beris morrisii; assembly: GCA_951812415.1. Classification (NCBI taxonomy): domain Eukaryota; kingdom Metazoa; phylum Arthropoda; class Insecta; order Diptera; family Stratiomyidae; genus Beris; species Beris morrisii. The sequence goes on along the minus strand of OX638312.1, from coordinate 11,698,495 downwards.
ATTATAAAAATTAATAAAGAAATTGTTATATGAAAAAATTAATTTTCTCATTTTGAAATCGAACTAGAAAAATATCTCAAGAGTTGTATGATATTAAATCTCCACAATAAAAGTTTCATTTGTTTAAGATTGAAAATAAAAAAGTTTAATTTTGTTGACCAATTTTTTTATCTTTTTTTTTATATGCCCTTTTTAATGTTAATGTTTCGTGCAGAAGTTAAAAAAATTGACGTGGACATGGTTTTTGTTAAAGTTACGATTACCAAGATATAGCCAAAACACTGACGTTGGAAGAATGAAGAGAAAACTCAGTTTTACATCTGCAGGAAGGCCAACTGAAATTAGGATTTTTTTTTGCAATGGACTGGCATTTATTTAAGGGCGCATATACCCCTGAAATTTTCAAAAAATAGATTTTTTTTTTTTGCAGATTTTTATATTTTATACTTTTCAGAATTAAAAAAAAATTAGAATTTAGAAAATTCCACTCCATTACAAAGTTATAGCAATAAATGTCACCAGACATCGGTTTGGAGCGGCTTCCTGTCTAATTGCCGCGCCACTCTCAACAGCAGCGTTTCGCATTTATTTTGTTCGCAAAAGCCGGGTTTCTTAGAAAACAAGGTCATTTATAGGACCATCTGTGAAAAATACGAAGATACAAGAGGAAGAAGGTGTATAGTACGAAGCTGGAATGGGAGACTAGCCGTAAGTTCACGTTGTACCTACCAAAAACTTTAAACGCATTTTACTCGATACTATGTTTTTAGACATGGTCGGCACGATAACTCAGTCAATTTTTAATATTTTTCAACTTTTTTTTTTTTTATAATTTTGATAACTATTTTCTCTATAGTCTATCGAGAGGTTTTTTTTATTTTTTGCTTGGAAATTTTTTTATAAATTATTAAACGCAAATTTTTTTTTAAAAAACTGATTTCTAAAGTTCGAAATACTGTAACTTAGTTATTTTTGAAAAAAAAAAAAATCCCTCCGTGAGACTATAACCTTTATAATAATTTTTCAAATTTACTCGGTTTTCAGCGCGTTGAGGGGTATATGAGCCCTTAAACAAATAATTATTGAAAATTTTCTTATTCGAACTTGGAACTGTTTCAAAAACTCAAGAGCAAAAATGTAGTATTTTTGATTTTTAATATCTCGTGAACAGTGTATGATGGAAAGATGAGACTTCGTTATTAGAAACTAGGCGTAAGTAAGTACTTGTTTGTTTGTTTTACAATAAACCGGGTCTCCTCCTCAGTTTCCAGCGAAAATTTTAACGAGTTCACTGGCGTACAGGCTTTCGATTTTTTGCTTACATCTCGCGGAAACCTTCAAAGTATTACCTTGGAATTTACTTAGACTCATAGTTTACAAATATTTGAGGGGGAGTGTGGGTTACAAGGAGAAATGAACATATATTTGGAACTGTTAATGAAAAAAAGGTGAAACGCGGTACTTTTCGTCATATACCTACTGGTGGCACATTGTGTTCTTAGAGGTACTTGAATACAAGGTTGTTGGATATTTTATTTTTCCAACAAAATTGAAGCTTGGAACTGTTTTCTTTTATTGTTCATAACGCGCTTCATTTTCATACGACCTTTACGCAGATCATTTACCAGTAGTCTTTGATTTTGATTGATGTCTAATTTGTAAGTTTTTTCTGCTTGCATAAACTCCTGAAATGTGTAACCACTTCCTATAATTGAAATGTCTGGAAACTGCTACATATTCGTAGTAAGTAAAAATGTGTCGCTGAATTTAAACAAATCCATTAAAATCATCTTTTGCTGGCGACACACAGCAGTTCCCTGCAGTGTCCTTCCTATAGTCGTACTAGCTCCTTACTCATGTAGGAATATAGTCGCCTGTATTGCATTTATAGCCCGGTTTCTTCGTTTATGGGTTCACCGCAAGCATTCACTTAAGATCCGGATATAAACCTGAAAGCACTACTTAAGCCGTAAGTTTGCTCCTTAAGGTTACCATTGGTGGCGACATCGTTGTCGATGAAGCAAGTAGCCTGGGGAGGTTTGGGGAGGCAAATAATGTCAGCCTTATATTCGTACATTCTCCTCTCGTCGGAGTTACTATCCTTATAAAATATCCTAGCACAAATGTGATTACACCACCGAGTGACAACAAAGGGTTGACATGTTCGCTTGTTTTAATACACCCGTTGTCATACAACACAAAAGCAACTTTGATGGGGGTCAGGGCAAAACTATCACGTTCCTTGTCGTCCTTTCGATGTTCCCGCATAAAATTTAATACCTTGGTCAACACCGAAATCCTTAGAGTAAAGTTCTTTTGTGCTTCCCCCGGACCTTATGTATGTTGAAGGCGATTACTTTAATGCGTTGTGGTGTTAGGGATGAACAGGATGTTCAAGTCGAAAGGATATACTCGTACTTATCCATTGTAGGCAACATTTTCAAAATGATGATAGATATATTAGGCTACCGGAGCCTCACTAAAATTTTAATGTACACAAATTACTTGAATAATCGTATCGAGGATAATGAGTTGGGTTCGTTATTCGTAGTATGAGTTAAAAAAAAGCTTAGAGTCCCTTTTCTCGATGTATTTTTAGATAGGCAAATTATTTTTGGATTTTGGTTCACCACTATGCAGATATATGTCTCACAGTTCTAGCAGGAGTATTACGTTTGTAAAGCGTGTGAGAGGTCTTTTAGTATATTTCTGTTTAATCAGCTGTATGTCCTAATTCAGTGAAAGGATGAATTCAAGTCGATCAATAACTCCGAGAAAAGAAATTGTGAAAGAGCATACCATAATTTTTTAAAATTTCTTTGTAAAAATTCGGCTTTAACTACCTACGTGTTCATGTAGCACTTATTATTCTTTAAATAAAACCTGGTAGATCTTTTTTAATACTGCGATTGTTACTAATTAATATTCTAATACCCCCAAAATATATAACTTCAGTCACAAGAGTACAAAAACGGAAACTCGCCTGATCTCTTTATTGTTTATTAATAATTTTATTTCACTTAACACACTGCGATTAATGTAAAATTTCATAAAGGTGCTATCCTGGGATTGTATTATACGCCTTTCCAGGTTATTCCATATTTTTTACCTCGTGAACTGTTAATGCTGGAAAGATGAAACATGGTTGTACTATGAAACTATACCAAGGGGCATATAAAAAAAAAATTTTTTTTTTTAAGACTTAATTTGCTTGTAAGGCGGATATCAATAAAATTGTGGATTCCAATATCTAACGAACTAATGACGATAAAAGCTAATTTTATATTCTGATAAGAGAGGTTCCAAAAAGATTGGCAAACCGTTTTGAAACCAAGCTGTTTCGACTCTTACAAATAATTCAGTTGAACCGAATTTCAACTATTTTTTCTTATTTATTTAATTTTGATTTGCACCTGGCCATTTTCTTATAGTTAAATTTTTTTGCAAGTACTAGCATCAGAAACAAAATAACATAGAACTTATTACAAATAGTAGAAATAAATTAAAACCTGTGGCTATTTATATTATGCAAAATAAAAATAGGATGGATATCATGAAAAAAAAAATTTTCTTTTCCGTCCTTTATAATTTGAATTTGAATTTGTTTTGAAACAAGATAATTAAAGCAAAATAAAACAAACTTCAATGTACAATTCCATTGTTTTTGCAGTTTATTTGGTACAAAATAATTTTTTGATTTAAGAGTTTTAAAAAAATATTATCAAAAATATTACTCTGTAATAACAAAGATAAAAAATTGTTATTTAAATAAAAACGACCCTATATTTTACATTATATTCTGTACTAAATCAATTCCGAATATATTTCTAAAACTGCTTGTCTAATTGACGCTATATTCTCGATTATATTTTTTTTTTCACTTTCAATATGTCTACTAGTTTTCACTTGGGTATTTTTGATGTTAAAAATTTATTTTATTTCACAGAAATTTGAGCATTCGCAATAAATTATTATAAAGTGAACTATTTTATTTATATGTAAAATAAATTAAAATTTTGTGGGTCTTCACAAACTGCTGTAATACCATAACAGAATTTTTTTTTAAAAAACTTAAAAACAAATTATAATTTATTGTAGTTAGTATTTAAAAAAATTGCTCAATTTGGTATTTTTGAATATTATTTAACAGTTGTGGCAGGGAATTCAATGCACTTATTAGAAAGAAAAAAATCCAGAAAGAGCGATGCGTGTGACACGCGCGATGATATAGTGAGTCTGTCAAATAAAATTCTCAAATATTAAAATATTTTTTTACAGCCTGCAAACGTATTGCCCTTTTTCTTGATCATTTTCTGAAGAAAAAATTAAGCGATATTATTTGAAAATTAAAAAAAAAAACCATTGAAGGAAAATAGTCGAAGTCTTGATTTTTATCGGCACATTTCATGAGCGAAAACAATGCAATCTTTAGAAACGTGAAAACTAACTCAAACCCCAGAGATAGTATTTTCACTACTTATATCTTAGAGTGGAATTTCAAGCAAAAATGACCTGATTTACCACAGTAAATTTCTGTTCTGGCGAAAAATAAAATCAATTGTTATTTCTGAAAGAGTGTCGGCACTCTACTGGTATTCTGTCATTACTGAAACGTGCAGATCTTCAGCGGAAAATTTCCAGTACTGACAAAATCTTTTTAAATTTAATTCATTCAGTACTGGATACAGATATGGTTTCAGTATTACAAATTCACTAGTACTTGGATACTGACATTTTTAATGATTAAATTTTATAAAAAATTCTTAATATGGTGTTCTATTGCACATTTTTTATATTGTTTATTTTTCTTGTCTAGTTATTGAATTTTCTTATGTAGATATATCGAAATATGCCCACACATATAAGATTAAACGTTAATAAAACTTATACATATATTTTGTAGATAAAACTCTAATAACAAGGCTGTTCAGCATTGAACCTGTTATCAAATATTATATACGAGAGTTTAAACTTTCTCTGCCGTAGTTAGTGATACAGTACTAAATTTGAGAACTCGAACACAAGAAGACACAATAAAAAGAAAGCAACAAGTAAAACTTGGGGATTTCAAAGTCTTACTTATTATACTTATTTTTACTTTATTATTTTTGTAAATATTTTTATTACTATAAAGAATTTTTTTGATTTCAATTGAATACTGTAATGCAAATTATAATGAATTCCAAAATGTCACTAATATCAAGATTCATGCAGTCTTGTTGCAGTACAAATTTCTCAAGAAATTAGTGTAACTTTTTACAGTTCTGCTTCGGTACTGAAAAACAAAATTTGTTTAGAAATAGCTGATAAATGCTGACGTTTTTACAATCCAGTTATGATAAAACCAATTGCACTACAGAAAAGGGAAAACAATGATTTCAAAATATCTTTCTGCTGGTATTCAGTATAAACAATTTATATTGACTCGCTTAAGTTCGAATTCGGTTCAACGGTATTTATTCCAGGGTTTTTTTGAAACTTAGTTCATGAACAATTAAAATTTTCAGTACTGCAATGTCAGGCTTCTATTATCCGAGAACAGTTTGAGAAAGACTTTGACTGCAACGTTAAGTCCGACTTCTCTTGACTATCATTCAAGTATTTCTAAGCCGTTCAAGATGAAAAGGTAAAAATCTAAAGACCATAGTTGGAAACTACGTTGAATTTGGTTCAAGTGCCTCTTACTGTCCTATAAGCTGACAGTCAAACCAAGTCAAAACCATTTTGTTCATCTATAGATTGTTGAAAACGATGCCGATAGGTTGTGCCCTCATCAACGAATATTTCTAGCGTATCACCAAGTATTTAGTTATGGTCTTGGGGAACTAATCTATTATTAATTTCCCGTTCGTAGTCGTCCGATTGCCAACTATCAGGAATCAGGTATTATCGATAGCGGAAAAAACTGCTTAGCCACCTTAACGACTCAACTAACCGAAAAAACATCCCCAAAGGTTTTCCACGAAAAAAACTCCTTGAAATTGATTGCACCTGATCACCGCACAATCCCAGGACCATAATCCTTGGTGATGGTTATGTGGCGAACTTCAAGTGGCTTTGATTCGCCTGCAGTTTTACGAAGGATAATCTCGCACAGAACGGATATGCCATCGAGCTGAGTGAGTGAGTTTGGCATATGTAAAATGCGGTAGATTAATTTGAAAAGCCGAAGTTACTTTGCAGTCTAACGTGCGTCGCCTTCCACATCATTAGCAACTTTTCGGCATGAAATACTCTGCATAAGGACCAAAACGTATAGTGTAAAGTCCTTCAAGTAAAAATCGACATTTGCTATATAAAGGAGTGAGGAGAACTCCTTGCGCCTGAAACAAGAATAAATTAAGAGGAATTTTGTGCTCGAGTGCTTTACAGCTCCTCAAGGAGCTGTCGTCGCTTTGTGAAGCAATAAAGTTTCCTTTGTACTTTAATTATTTGATTGCTTGAGTGTTGGATGGGGGTGGCATCTTCAAAACGCTCATGGGGGGTATAGGAAACTAGAACCGGCGAATATTTATAGAAAAGATTCTTGTTGATGAGTGCCGAGATACTGGAAAGAAATGGAGCAGATCTTTTAAATTGTAAAGGGAGCGAAAATAATTCGAATAAGGACACTACTGTTGTCGCTACGGGGACCAATACTTCGAAGATTATTACGATTGGTTGTAATTTATTCAAAGAGAAGAGAAATTATTCCACTGTTTTAAGTTCCAAGTATTTGAATTTATTGGATCTTCGTGGTTTTAGATCCTAGACATTGTTGCGAGCTGGAGTTCCGCCGGGATTTCAAGTAAAACACAATTCGTTTAAAATCAATAAAAATAATAAAGTTGTATCGCATTACAACATTACAACGCTGCCCAATTTTATATACAACTTAATCAATGTTTGATTGCTGCTACTAATTCAAATCGCTTTATAAATACCTTCGCATAGAAACAGACCATTGACTCGCTTCACCGTAGTAAAAAAACTGAGTCGGCTGCAAACCTTGTCGTGCTTATATACTGCATGTTTTGAGTCGAGATCGTTCTCGCATATTCGGTGGTGTATGCGAAACGTTCGGGAAATATAAGACCTACCGATAGGGGGAAAAGTGTTCGAGAAGAATGGTGAACTGTATAGAAGTTTGCAGATCTCTCCAGGACCCTCGCATTGGATACTGAAAAGCGGCTAATCGTAGGTTTTCTCCACCTTCCAGCTAAGCATTGGGAAGTTTCTGTTTTTCTTACTATAAACTGATCGAGTTGCGCTGTTTGCCAGAGTTGCATGTAACAACATTTTTGATGTACAATTTGTTTATCCGGATAGAAAATTCTATTGGCTGAAATATCAAGCCTATTGTCGAAAAATCTTTGCAAAATCGAGATATTAAAAAACCAATCCTTTTTTTATTCATTCGAAAATTTTTCCTTATCTTTCTATAAAGTATTTGTGAAATGAATTCAAAAAAATGTTCTACATGCATTTTCTCAACCGGCCTTATTTATTCTTTCTGGGAAATTTCTTAATTTAACAAAGCGCGTTCGAGCTACGAATGAATATTAAGTCTTAAGCTGGAGTACTAATTTTTTTTCTAAATATTTTGTAAGTGCGATTTGATTAAATACAATTTCCTAAGATTTGTCTTTCAATGTGTTTGACAAGTGAATTCGGTTTCGATAATACTACCTGGAAGGAAATTAAGTAAAAATGAAAAGCGATTTATAATTGAGTTAAATGACTAGGAAGAAATATAATCGGGAATTAATCGGTCGATGAGGAAGGGAAAAATTTAACACCGATTTAAATCGAAATCAGGAAAAAATTGGTTTTTATTACGTTTCTTTGAAATATCGAAATCGGAAAAATCTTGTTTCTAACTACTGAATGGGGTCTATACTTCCTACTAAAAATTGAAGTTAATATTGTTACTTGATTAATAAATTTCTCCCTAAAAAAATTATTTTAGATTCCTCTCTTACATATTGTTGTTAAAAATATCCATCTACAGTTTCTGCTACCTAGCCTGAGATTTAACATTTAAAACTCTTGTTTTACATTAGCATCGGGGAAGAGAATGAGTTTACATAGTTTTCCAGACTGTTCTGAGATAGTAAATGCTCATTAAATTAAAAAAAAGTTAAATTCCTCATTTTCGAAAATGGTGTATTTCGCAAACAAAGTAAAAAAATTTGCCCTTGGTTTTTGAAATCCGGAAAATCGTGAAATTGGTTTTTAGGTCATTACATCAAATGCCGTAATAACCAATTTTATATCTCATCAGAACTAGGGGATGGCAAAAATTGTGAAAACATATGCAAACTCTTGGGTGTTAAATATCCAAAAATTGAGAAATGGGTTTGTAGGCGATTATATAAAAAGTCTGTGGAAATGAAAAGCGATCTAATATCTCATCAAACCTAAGAAATAGGCTTTGAAAACCATACAACCCCCCTAACACCCATTAGGATTGAATATCTAAAAATACGGAAATTGACTTTTTGGCGGTTATATAGGAAACCTTAGGAAGTAAAAATGAATTCGATATATCATCAGATATGCAACCTCCTTACACCCACTTGGGGGTTAAATATCCAAAAATCATGAAAGGAGTTAATAGATAAATATGAAGACAACAAGAGAAAGTAAAAGCCAATTCTATTTCATATCACTTCTATAAAATATGACGGAATTCGTGAAAACTTGTTCAACCCTTTTATACCCTCTTAGGGGCTGAAAAAGGAAAAAACTTAAAAACATGTTTTAGGCGATTATTACGCAAGCCCTTGAAAGTGAAAAGATATTCGATATCTGATCAGACCTGAGGGATATGACAGAATTCGTGAAAAAGTATACAACCTCCTTTCCACCCCCTTAGGGGTCGAATTTAAAAAAATCCTGAAAATAGTTTCTAGGTATTTTCGTGACCATACGAAACATATTACCTTCAAAATTTCAAAGAGCATCCATGCTCTTCATCCATTCATAAATCGGAAATCAAAGCTCTCCGAAGAAAATAAACTTTTGATCTTCAAATCAGCCATGCAGCCTATGATTCTATATGGAGCTTCAATTTGGAACCCGTGTGATAAAACTCTCATGAAAAAGCTACAAGTATTACAAAATAAATGTTTAAAAATAATTTTAAACAATCCGTTTCATTTTCCAACACGACATTTCCACGATTTAGCTAAAGTTCGTTCGATTTCACACCTATCGGAAAAAAGCTATGAACAATTTTCTCGAATGATTCCTTAACTTTGACAACCCCCTAGTTACAGAACTATTCAGTACTACGAGTATTTAAAATGTAGAGTGGTTTCTAAGCTGCCTAAATAAGTTAGTTTTATTGTAAGATAGTTTTAAGTTAGTTTTAAGTTCTTATTAATGGGTTTTTAAAAAGAATTTTCCTAAATGAAGTATCACTTTAATTAATAACATAAATTGTCAAGAAGTAGAAATACTACACTATAGTTATGAAGACAATAATTTTTTCCTCGTCTGATCCCTACAAAAGTTGTATAAACTGTAAATATTTTATAGAATAACTGTAATAAATAAATAAATAAGTAAGTAGGTATTTATATGAAGAATTCGTGGAATTAAAATGAATTTAATATTTGAAAAGACCTAATAGATATGACGACAACCGTGAAAATATATGCATTCCATTTTCACTGATTATTTTTTTTGCCACCCTTTTCTGGTTGATTTACATATACATATCAAGTTTCAACTTTCTAGCATAAGCCGTTCTATAGATAGGAAAAACACCCCCCACCCCCTTACCATACTACCCCTATAAAAAATTATATTTTTCCATCATGCTACTAATATAGCTTTATCTAAATACCAAGTTTCAGTTTTATATCCTTATAGATTCTCGAGATATAAAGATCGGAACCTTTTCCTTTTCACCCTCCCCCACCCTCACCCTCTACACCCTAAACTTCAAAATTTGGCCTACTTTTGATAAAAATTTTAAGCATCTATCTTACACGGTTCTTGAGATATGTAACGTAATTTTTTAGAAAAATTTGAATCCTCTCCACTTTCATGCTACACTGCCCCTTAAAAAATTTTACTTTCAGAAAACTTTATTTGTCAACCTTTATACACAAACCGAATTTTATTTGTCTAGTGCAATTAGTTCGTGAGATATCGTAATCTAAAGTTCTTAACCCCCACCCACGTACTCGACTGCCCCGCTCCAACTAACTGTTTCCGATTTATTCTCCTAGTATACCTACAGATATTCATTAAGTTTGAATTTTGTGACGTTAACGGTTTAGGAGATATGGATTTTAGAATGTGTCGATCTCGGCTTTTTTGCGTTTCGGACGCATTATTTTTCGCCCCACTCCCACACCCCTTCACCCATATTGACAATTTTTATGCAAATGGGTCCACTATCAAAGTTCTATAAAATTTCTAGGTTTCAGCTTCTTAGCGTAAGCGGTTGCTGAGATCTAGAAACCAAAATTGTCCGTCTAAAACGCTTCCCCCACTTCCTTCCTCACAACACCACCCTTCAAAATATGGTCACTACAAGAAGCCTACCCAGTTTCTTCATAAAAAATTACAATTTAATACCTCAAAGGATTTGGGAGCTACGAGCCTTCAAACGATTTTGCGTACAGCGGTTGACGTACGGCGTATGGCGGACAGACGGACTGAAATTTTTTTTTTGCGTTTTTCGTGTCTACTAGTGCCTACACGTGAAAAAAAAATGTTGAGGGTAGAAAAATTTTTTTTTTTTAAAATCGATCAAAATACTGTACCTATTTATTATTGAAAGAATAAAGTAAAAACTGAAATTTTGAATTATAAAAATTTTAATCTGACTTTTTCTTCATCGATTGGCTGTAATGACAAATATTTTTATTCCAGAAAATGCTGACTTAAACTCACCCGGAAATATGTATTTTATATGAATTGGCAAAAGTAGTGTGCTACCTCATTAGGGAGCTCCCTAATGGGAGTCTTTACAGCATACAATACCGATAAAACAAACAATGCTTTTGATTTTTAATAAAATATAATAATTTAAGAAAATAATTTTTAAATTGTTTAAATTTTTATATTTTGATAATTTGGATAAAAACTGAAATTCTGAATTATAGAAATTTCAATCTAACATTTTCTTTTTCGATCGACTGAAATAAGAAATATTTTTACTTCAGAAAAAGCCGTTGAAAATTCACCCGAAAATCTGTATTTTGTAAGTACTAGCCAAAGTAGCCATCTATCCAATTTGGGTGTTATGTGCGGACTTTACAGATGCTGCTCCAAAATTGGAAACAATCCCTTAAGGTGCGTAAGGCAGAGGCAGTGTTTTTTAAAGGTACAAGTGTAGAGTATAAAAAATTGTTTTTGTACTTAGACCACTGTGGATAAGCTTGTATATTACTCGTGATGTAAGTACAAATACTTTATTATTATTATATATAAAATAATTATGGGCTAGTTGCATTCGAACCATTCACCTCAGTGTATGTAGAATAGCTTGGCCGCAGCGCCACCGAGGGAAAGAAAATAACACAAGAATATTTGACAACACAAGAATATTTGAAATAAAATAATTTGTTTTATTTTACGGTTTTCGAATTGCAATAAAAATAAATAAAACTAAAATTCTTAATAATATAAACTTTATTTGGATTTCATTGCTATCGATTGGCATAGTTGAGAATTATTTTTAAGTTCGTAAAACCCTTTAAAAATTCATCCGAAAATCAGTATTTTTCGAGAATTTCGTTCCATATACATTAGAAGATTTTTTTTCGATAATTGAAATTCCCTTTTGTTCTCTGAATTATATCAACATACTTATTTTTAATGCACATATGTTTGTCTTATAACCAGGATTGCGAAGAACTGTTTAAAACATATTCAATATTTTATTTCGCCTCAGAATCAAAATTCGTACGAAATTCTGCATGATTTCGGGTTTACTCCTAATCAAATTTCTTGCTTGTTGTAGGTGATTATCGTGGGATAAAATTCCATCAGAATTCTTCATACTTTCAAAAGATTTCGAAAATATTTTCGTGAAATTCGTCGGCTTTGCTCTGGTTCTTTGTAGTTTACACCTGTATAAGATTCGGGCCAGTGTGGCACACAAGATACGCCAGACAACATTACAGCAATATACACTAGTACCCTAGCAGCTTCTTACACCTGTTTCGCAGGTGAGAGTGTCTTGTAAAATATTCAAAACGTTTCGCGTTATAAATTATGGAAAACATCTGGTGGATGAGACTGACACAAGCATAGATTAGGGCTTGTTATGTTTTCAATTTTCCCTTCGAGCATAAATTTCGGTTTTATTTGCAAGGATAGCATGCGATCCAAAAGTGGATGACAGCTTTAGGTACCTTACCTTTATTGGTATAACTCGGCCTTAAAAAAAATTGGTCCCTGGTAAAATTTTTTAAGGTGCACAAGAGCCTATTTCTTCCTCGAAAAATGGGCCGTAGAATTTTTTTCATATGTTACGATGTCGCATTAAAAATTTATGCCCGCTTGGAGTTATGGAATTATGGATTAAAGGCTTGACGAAAGGTTACAAAAGCATTGTGTCGATTTCTTGCATGAAGTTCTCAACGTACGAAAAAAAGGAAAACTTTTCGTTCCTCTTGCCTTCTTTAACTTATCGACGAATAATGAAAATTTTTGTTCAAGCGGAAAAAATGTTGTTTTATTAAAATGTATACAGGCCTTTATTATGTTAAGCTTTCAATAAAATTCTTTACTCTCCGATTTGCTTTAATGTACAAAAAACATATGCAAAGTATTTTGGGCTGGAAAAGAATTTAAGATCGGGCTAGATAAATCAGAAGATTGGATACCAATTTGTTCTTTCTTAAATCCATCCTAAGCTCCTTCAATTGCTATTTGAAGGTGGAATCTTTAACCTTCTTTATTCACTGCAACGCTCCACATACCACCATCTCGAATAAAATGAAGAATATCTTCAAGAAAAATAAATCCTTCGACCGACGAACTTTAAAGAAGTTCGATAGAAATAACAAAATATCCTCACTATGTCTTTCTGTGAATCCGAAAATAAGATTTCGGAAGTCGAAATCGACTTATCCAATTGTCAGATAAATAAAGGACGAAAATGAAAATGAATTGACCGGGTAACCCTTAACTAAAATGATTTTCTTCGGTAATCCTACTATCAAAGTATTGAAAATCAAACCGAAAAATTTCTTTGGTTGTTTTCTTTTAGAGTGCTACAGATGAAATCGAACAAGAACGTTAAATTCAGGGGACGACACATAAAATGAAATGAGTTTTACCCTTAGGACAAAAAATTTAACGCCAGTTTCCTTTATAGTCTTTTGATGTCGTCACTAGACTTAGGAAAGAAGGCAAATGTTCAATATTCTTTAATAAATTTCTATTTAGTTAAATCGATTGATTCCGATTTCAGCACTTTGTTTCTATAATGTAAAGAAATACTTTTGTAAAATTTTCCGGAATTAGATTTGAACATTTTGAGATTTTCATAACTCTTTTGGTTCTAATTAGGAGGACAAGAGCAAGCGGCTTCATAAACCTCTAGGTTAATCGGAAATTTTTTGTTTTATACCATTCATCATTTTGGAAAGAGATTTTAAATTGTTGGAAAATTCCGCAAATTGGAATATGTTTAAACTCTTTAGCAAGTGCGGTTCTGAGATATGGGGAATAGCACTCCTATCTCATACCCTATTGACGCCTCCTAAACAATTATGGTATAAACACTTGTCTAAATGGCTTTCTCGTACTTGTATGACTAAACATCAGACTGTCTATAGAGCTGAACCTAAAATACTTACACACTTACCCTGTCAACCCGAACCACTTATTAATGACATCAAAGTTTTCAAAGAAAACTACAACTTTTCAATTTCCCATTAGAATAGCATAAAAAGCTCTACACACTTTTCGCATACTCTACTCACTTCCTGCATGTTCTACATACGAGTATACCACCGGCTACGCTAGAAAATCTCTCTACTCAAGACATGCATTATGTAAGCGCAGGAATGATCAGCTCTTCTACTGCGAAAACGAGACGACGATCAGTTTCACTGGAAAGTGATGTGTAAAGTGATTTTCATTCATAACAGCGATCGTGTAGTATATGTAAAATCAGGAAAATTCTCAATAGTGTAAAAATTTAATTGCGATTTGTGTTTATTTTAATTGAATTGTGTTTTTAATTGAAATCTCGACGAGTTCCTAGCAATAAAATGTATACCATAAATACAAAAAATTTGACCCCACTATCGCACGCTACTGCTGTTTAGTTAGCTACATACAAACAATTGGTCTTACCATTTAATTCCATAGGGTTAAAAGCTAATGTGTCGCTACACAACCTTTCAGTTTTAACTTTCTAGTATAAACGGTAACTGATATGTAAAAAGTAATTTTTTTTGTCTAAGCACCTCCCAACACCCCACCATTAAACATTTTATTCCTAATAGCGATTTACGTGAGGGTCATCAAACACAAAATCGTACGTCATACCATGTCTACGGTGGACAGACGGACTTTCTTAGTCTTTTTTTGAAACTATTAACACTAAAATATAAAACTATTTTTTTTAGGTGGTCCTCACTACTTTCCTCTACTTATGGTGCCAACTAATATAAATTTTACTTTTATTGATTTGTTGTAAGTAGTGGTTTTTAACTCAAGCTATGACATGTTTACTCCTTTTTCGCACACATTCACTGTTTTAAAAAAATTGAATTTTCAATCCAATTTTTACTAAAAATTTCCAGTATATTTCATTTTTTCAAGTAAAAATACTCATTTCAAGCACTTTTACACGAAATTACTGGTATTAGTAAATTATTCATGTACTTTTCAACTGAACCGTACAATTTACATGAAAAGTCTCACAAAATTACACAACATTTCATGTAAAATTAACTATATTTATATATAAATTGAAAATTACGTTCTTTTTCATGTAAACTACGAAGTTGGACGCTTCGTTCGATTTTGTTTTCTACTGAAATGAAAATGAAACGCCCGGGGGGGGGGGGGGGGGTTTACAGACAAATTTATGGGGTTTACAGACAAATTTATGCTTAATTACATCATTTCGGTGGGGTTTGAGCCTCCAAAACCCCACCCTGCGTTCGCGCCTGCCTACAGCCAAGTGTTTTATTAAGAGTAAGTAAGTAAGACATAATATTAGAAGTAGAAATAAGTGTATCTTAAAGAGTGCTAATTATAAACTTTTTTTAGAGTGTAAATTCGAAAGAAAATCCAGCGAGTTGAAATTTACTGATTGCAAATTAAAATTTACAGACCAAAAATTTAAAATTACATTCAAATTGGCTATTACAATGTAAATTTACTTGAAAAGGTGAGGCTTATTTGCCTACTAACCAAAAGATGTAAAATTCAATGAATTTTTTTAATGTGTAGGCTATCGCTTAGCAATGAAATTTATACTAGGCGAAATATGCAAAAAAGCAAAAGAAAAAGAAGCGCCCTGTAAGCAACATGCATGCGAAAAAAATAGAAAATTGTTTTTCCGAGGCAGAAAAATAGATCATTTAGTCCGGGCCTAAATATATAAAGAACGAAATGGCCGATCATAAAGGCTAGCAAAATTATTTGTACATTTTGAAATTAACATTACCTAGAAAAGTGTATGTTGTATGTATAAACTCTGCAGTTTTTTAATATCATCAATTCTATATTTCATTTTCGTATCATCATTTCCATAGCTGTATACAGAGAAGAAATGAAAATGAAGAAATATTGTAAGTGAATCGCGGTGGAACAAAAGTTCTTCTTTTGTAGTGATATTTTCTACGGTGACGTTTTTTTAGAAGGGTAAGAATTTTGTAGGTACTGACCGACTGATGATGAAGGAATTGAGTTTCACTGTGGCCTAAAAGATATTTCGGTATACTCACGGATATCCGATAAATTAAATTTCCAATTAAACAGCTCACGGATCAGGAAAATGTTCTCAAAGAATATAAAACTGTGGCATGTGATGCTGAGTTTTCACTGCATGCAAAATTAATGACCTATCTACAATTCATCGTTACATCGGACTCATCCATTCGAAGGAATTTTCCATCCCTGGACGTTTCATTTTACGTTAATATGGCGAGCCAATCCCTTGGCATTTCGCTCAAAACTTCCATATCATGCATCCTTTGAGACGGAATCATACAATTGGAAAATTCTACTGATTACATTAGGTCAGGATGTGTTACTCGTAGGGGTAGTTGAAAGAAAAGTGTCTGTGGTAGTGTGTTTAGTTGGATGAAAGTTACCGACCATATTCAGAACGTTTACAACCCTCCTGTACTGGGGGTAGTTTTACTCGATACGAAGGTATCACTACTGGTGCAGAGCAATGCGATAGGGACGAATCCGGTACGAATTTCAAACGAAACAACTTTCAGAAGGACGCTCTTGGAATTGCCAGTCAAGAAAACCGGGAGGGTTTCAGTTCAAGTTGTATTCAAAATTAATTAAATGGCTGCTTTTGCGATAAATATGTCACGAGCACACCCACTTGTTTCAACTTTACGAACGATATGAAACGCTGTCGAGTCCTTCTTTGCCCATTTATACAGGCGATTTGATTGGAAGTTTAGAAAAGGAAATGGCTTTGTTTCCGATTGTCAGAGGCACTTCTTTCACACCCAATCGTCCATTGTGACGGCACTGATGAGTAAACTAGGGATATGTAAGGACATGAGGAAATATGTTTATCTCGAATTTAATAAAATACTTTCTGGAACTATTAGAGCGTTCTCGTTCGAAGTTCGTTTAATATTTCTAGATAATGTCAAGTCAATGGCATGTTTTTCAGATGTCCCGATTGTGATCAATCTTCTCTATGTTGTGGACATTGGCAAAATTTTCATTCATATACTCTAGTTAAAATCTATCAAGTATTTATTATACGTTTAATTTTGCTCTCAAAGGTTTGTAACTCATTGATAGCAGTCTATTCCTTAACTGTTTGGATGTTGAAAGTCTAAATCCTATGTTCGTCCGTCCGATTGAAAGATAACTGAAAAACATGTTGACACAGAAGTACCAGAATAAAATCGTAAATAAGTGAAATCAATTCTCGACATGTAATGCTCTTTGACTTCAGAACGCCTCAAACTGAGATACCTTATTCAATGTAATGAAAATCGATTGAGTTTTCCTATTTGTTTCCATATTAAAGTTTTTAAAAAATTTCTGCACTCATTTATTTGATTGTAAGGTTGTTGCATATGAAATGTCGTTTTTTGCTATGAAGTGAAGTTAGTTGCGATTTCCATGTCTCAAACTACAGCCAGCTGGCACTAGTAGTATTGGGTATTGAAGTATAAATACCCCTGAATGAAACTCATGGAGTCAAATTAGTTTTGGACTTCATTGTGATTGGACAGAAAAAAAATGGATTCGAGTCAAAAACAGGTACTTTTCCTTTACGAATTTAAACTTGGCCACATCGCAACGGAGGCAACCGAAAACATGAACAGAGCATTTGGAGCTGACACGGTAAACAAACCAACCACACAGCGATGGTTTGAAAAATTCCGATCCAGGAGATATAACCCTTCAAAGTGAGCCACGTGGTAACCCAGGACCTTCAATCGACAACGACAAGCTGAATTTACTAGTGGAATCTGACTCACGGCAAACTGTAAGGGACATTGCAGAGAAATTGGGCGTATACTATTCGACAGTTTTCCGGTACTTGTAACAGCTTGGAAAAGTCAAAAAGCTTGATAAGTGGGTTCCGCATGAACTTACTGAGCAAAACATGACACGTCGACTGGAAATTTCCAGTTCCCTGCTCACCCATCGGAATTCCTGACCAGCGCAGGGATTGAAGAGAAATCATAGTCAATCCGCTGGGACGTCACTATAAGCCCAACTATGGCTGCAGTGATAGAGGTTAACCATATCAACCCCTATTTCCAATCTAATCTAATCTAATCTCGTTGGGAGAAGTGTACTGCATGTGCTGGTGCCTATTTTGATTAATAAAATTAAGTTTTATAAGAGTTGCAGTTGTTTCAAATTGCACTACCAAAAACTACATTTCATCTGCAACAACCTAATACCATGATTGAAGAAATCACTCAGACAAAAAATAGTTCCTAGCCAAAATTTGTTAGTCAGCAAAATTCTTCAAGTTTTTTGTAATTTGACTGAACTTTTTGTGTTTTTTTAAATTTGACTGAACTTTTTGTCAAATTTTTTGCTCAAATATTTGACAGCATAGTGTGAAACGAGCTTTCCAAAAACCTTATTCTCCTCTTATAAGCCATAGGTTTGCCCTTCCTCACAATATGCGGTATGTGGGCCATGTAAATTGGCTGAAGGCTCAAAATGAATTTAACATTGATTTGTCCCGAATAGGGCTTAAGGGCAGCTTGTAGAGAGTTCAAAAATGACAATTTTTGAGACCCATTTTCCCTTAAACCGCCAATCGTATCACTCTAAATTTTTTTTCATTTGTAAAACTCTGTTAGTACTACTACTTGATTGAAGCATTTTTAATAAATCGCTTGATTTTTTTTTTATAACAGCTGTTTAAAGATTGCTACTTTTTGAACATTCACAGGTCGATACTGCGTTATTTAAATTTGATAATCTTCGATCAACTAATTCTTTTATCCAAAACAAACAAAAGAAAAAAAAATGAATGAATTCTGATAAGCGGTTGGCGAGAAAACGGGGCAAACGCTTCAAAAAAGATGATCTTTTACGAAACCATTTTGTTTAAGACTACAGTGTGTCAGCTGCATGGCGGCTGTGCGTCATTTCTTTGAGAATCTTATGTTAATAAATTTTCGTCATTTTTCTAGGCTTTTTATATCTTGTAAAATAACTGTGGCAACACTGATTTTTATCATTTGACAATAAAATCATAAGATGGTACGAGTATTATAGATTTGATCAATTTTTCCATTTTAATTTCAAAATTTAATTTTAGGCACTTTTCGGCCCCAAATGTTGCGATTTTGGTCTTGTTTTATCAGGAAAAAATATAAGTTTTAATAATCAGTCGAAAACCAAAAATGTATTCTTTTTTCACCATACAAGCTCCCCTTAATTAGAGCCCGTCACAATTAATTTATCCAATTATTTTGGTAGAGTAGTACTGGGTCTTTCGTCCGAGCACGTCCATTATAAAAGAAGTTTTAGCCACTAAACACTTGATACTCCATTTCGGCACATACGCCCATCTAAAAAATTTTAACATTCGATTAATAAAATATCTAGAACCATTTCTATGAAGCTGTGCAGCTATTCAAATTAGAACAGAGTAGAATTTTGCGTTGAATCCTTTTCAAATTAATTCCCAGTGTCTGTCTATATATCCATAGATGTATGGTATTGAATTTTCTACTTTATTGTTCCATACATTGCTTTTTGTGATGCAACAACTGAACATTGTGTTTTCACGTTCAAATTGAAAGCCGGCTTTTCTGGTATTTTCAAAAAAAGTTTTCTATCGATCGAACACTCACTGAACATTATTATTTGATGAAATTTCATTTCACCATCACCATTAGTACCCACATAGACAGAAAGTGCGCTATCATTCATTTAATTATTCATCTAACCGAAATATTCAAGAGCGTCAATTAGTGGAAATTTAGCATAAAATTTGTACACATTTAGATTTAATAATTGAAAATTGGAGCTACCAGTCAATCGTACGCAGAACTATACCCCACATTGCACAAACTGCTGTAGGAAATGGGATGCATCTATGCAACCCTAACCTAACATTTTAGCACCCTCTAATGAATATAATGTGTACATATCAATTCAATTTCGAAATGTATGACCACTTCATATATAATCGGCACATATTTCCAGATTTCCGGTACAAAGTCCGCACTATACTAACCATTGTAATATAGATACAGAGGGTGTAATTACGACCTAAGGGATGGTGTTTTCGATTGGCGGTAATACTACTAAATGCCCAGATTCCCGAACAAATGGCTTCCAATTACTCATTTTCTGAAATGTGTGGGCATTATTTAATGATGTCGATTAATCTTTGATGTTGCCCGGTAATATATTTTGCATTTATACTGCAGTAATATTCGGATTTTGGGGGTGGTATTGTGCCAATACAAATCAACGATATTTTCGATTTTAATATGTAAAAGATAAAATAGTGGATGCTATTGGCCATGCATAAGCCCAAGGCTTGCATATCAATTTGCCCGGGTCAGCAAAATCGCCGTTCTGAGTGTTTCAGACTTTCTTCTCTAGGGAAGTCATTAGTTCACCTGAATAGGTCAACTACAAGGATACATTTGATAATATATCGATATCATAGCTCCTGAAATGATGGAACATGTAGTAAATATACTCAACTATGCAGCGATTCTGGTGGCAGACATTTTGCTAACATAATTTTGTGAACAATATGGGACCGAATATAAAAATATTTCAAATGTTAAAAGTAAGCATTTCTTTTTATATATTGTAAAAATTTTACCTTAGACGAATCAAAAGTTTGTATGCCAACTATACTAAAAATCTAGCAGTAGTTTGGGTGTAAGTTGCGTTAAAAAATGTCCTGGGTTTTTTATTTAAATATTTATTTTTTCAATTTCTATAAAAATGTAGGGGATGAAAGAGAGACAGGGGCTTAATATCAAAAAAACCTGAATCCGATTTTATCGCGATCAGAACTAAGAGATATGTCGAAATTCGTAAAAACATGACCACCATTTTACAGTCGCATAGGGGTTGAATAACTATCGTAAAGTCCTGAAATTTTTCAAGTGGGTGCAAAATAATTGTGAACGTGTGTGTCGTTTTCACTAATTTCGATTGAGATATCCAATTTGGGTTTTCTTCTTTGGACTTGAGAAATAGAGGTCCATAGAAGTTAAAGTGAATTCAATATTACAATGGATTTAAAAGATTTGTCGGAATTCGTGAAAACGTACACAACCTTTTTACATCCCATTGGGGGTTGAGTGGGAAAAAATGCTTAAATCAGTTTTTAGGCAATTATATTTAAAGCCATTAGAAGTAAAAGCGAATTCGATATCTCATAAGACCAAAGAAATATGCCGAAAACAAAAAAAAGAGTCTTCATACATCGCCTCACATACATCGCCTTTTATTTAATTAGTAAAATATTGTAATTCGTCAAATTCTGTTTAGCATTTTCCTCGTAATGTTGGAGCATAACGTTGTCAATGAAAAACTTATGAATTTTATGTCTATAGATTTAGTCTAGCCTTTTGTCTTTTTTGCTTTTTCCGAGTCAATTTGACTGTGGTTCCGAATTACTAACTTTAGGTTGATAAGTGTGATTCAGTAGTTTTCCGTGATATTCTTTGAGTAAAAAATTGTTCATAGCAAAAAACATTTGAGAATCGCTGATTTTCTCGTTTGCCCGCTTGCATGTCTAATGGGTATGCCGGTACGCATGCATCTCAGCAAGCAGAGTCGTATTTACGTTCAGTGGCTGAAATTTTCCATATGGGTTTTAGGAGCAGTAGACTCTGAAAAAGCATTAAGAAATTGATTGTCCTCTGTACGATATAAGTTTTTTTTTACATTTCAAGAAACCGTAGAGAGTACATTAAAAACTTGCATTAAAGAAAAATACAGTACATTAAAAGAGATAGGTACATTATAAAAAAAAAATTTCAGGAGAGAATTGGCGTGAAGGCAATGAAAACTTCGGATGACAATATCTCTTGTTATTAATATAAAATTTTAATTTTTTGTTGTAGAATAATCTAGTCTAAAATCATTCCATATATTTACGCCTTCACCTACTAGGATCCTACTCGGAAAATTAAATTCATGATTGCAGAATTATTCATTTCATGCCCAAAACTACCTTACCACAATTTGAATCAGAAAAGATTATACTCTTGTGTACAATAAAATTAAATGCTGCAATTAACTTTCCTCGCGAAAAGACAAAAAATAAACCCTTTTGGATCTGGAAAAAATTCCACGAAAACTATAGAGCAAAAGAAAAAAAAATTAATTTTAAGGATGGAAAAAAAAACCACCCTCAGCACAAGATAATGTCACGGGTTAGTATGAAATTGCCAGTAAATTTCGAGATTAATCTGATTTAACTCGATGTGGTATCCTTTAAAGGATATCTGGCAAGTTTCATAAAAAAAATTAAAAGGAAAGAAAAATAGGGCCTATTTCGTGACCGAATGGAGTCTTGTAGGCATATTTTTTTAGGGGGAAAGTATTTAAAAAAACATTTAATAAAGAAATTTAATCTGCGAAGAAAGATACCTTAAGGGTCTGCGGGCTGGATATAAATTGTATTGTTATCAAATGATCCATTTAATTGGGAGCCTAATTCTAGGTAACAATTCACGAGCTGTGTATACCTACGACAAAGGATATTCTCAAGATTGGCCAATTTTTATGCTGACGTACATATTGCCCGCGGTATTTTTGCTTTGAAAATGAAAATTGAAATTGAATTTTATACTAAACTTGGCGGTGTATGAATTCATGATTCTAGGGAGCAATGAAATACTAATCCCATGGAGCGCATTATTATCATTTTTCAGCTTTAAGAAATTCTCGAAATTTAAGTACATTCTTTCTTACATTACGTTTTAAAAATTAAGATATATTTTCTGTGAAGAAAATATTTTAGAAGTTTGAGTGTAACTTTAATTTATTTCATTAAAATTTGGCATATGGCTAAAGACAGAATTTAAATTTTTAACTTTAAGGAATAAGTGTCCGAAGAAGTTACGGGATTTCAATAATTAACACATCTCACATCCAGTTTCTGCTATAAATCTGAAAAAGGAGAAAAGCAATATTCTTAAGTTCTTTCGAAGTAGTTGATTAACCCCCACTCCTGTATCCTGTAAATGAAAGAATTTTAGAAATTATCCTGTTAGAGATACAAAAATCTAAATGCCATAGTACAGAAGTATCTAGATATCTTGAGGCTAGAACTATTTTTGTATCTCGCAAATCGTTAACGCTAAAAACTTGAACTTTACCCTGCGTCTGTCTACACTGGAAATTTATCTGGCAATGGGAATGGCAATATTTCCATTGCGTTAAATGTCAAATCCTAAGAAGTGGGCATTCGATTGCTAGGCAATTTTGATTTGAACAAGTGAATTCGAAGTGTCAAGTTCTAAAGCAAAGCAAAATGTCGGACATTGCATAAAAAAAAAACTCTTTAGACAACTTAATTTTCAGCCCTTTTGCGATCAAAGCAAAAAAAAACTTGATTCCTACCTGTTGACAATCGACGAACTATGTGTTTTCTGGCAATATTGCTCTCAAAATTGACATGGCAATGATTGTCATGGCAATGTTGAGAGCAATATTGCCATATGCGTTTGATGCCTCTACACTGTCAATTTGTGTATGGCAATATTGCCGTTGTCATTGCCATTGCCAGATAAATTACCAGATAAATTGCCAGTGTAGACGCAGGATTAGCTACTAGAATTGGATCCTTAGTATGAGATAAAAAATACCCTCCTTTGAATGGACGCTAGAAAATTGAAACTTTGTACAACTATGTGAGGAAGTGAAAAAAGAGGAGATTCTGTATCTCAGGAACAAAGATCACACATATGATAGGAAAACGTAATATAACTAGGACAGTATTTCAAAATTCAATTTTCTGATAATAACAAATTCTGTTGTACCCCGAAATTAACAGCAACACAAACTTTTACCAAATATTTTTCCTTACATTATTATCGGATTTAAAACCAATTTTCCATTAAAAGAAACACAACACATTTTCGTTCATCCATTTCAATTTTACTTTTAAAATATGGAAGTATCAATACCGTGAAAAAAAAATTCTGGTAGCAATTTCAGCTATAAGTCCGCCCCCCATTCAGTTCATTCAGAAGAAAAGTGTATCCACTAAATCAAAAATGGCGAAAAGCGAAACAATTTCGTGGAATCCGTGATATATGAGGTTAAAATGGCCGAGATATGAGTGTAATTTTTTACAATTCGGAAAAGTCTTCTTCCTTGTTAGACGTATGAATTATTTGGGGAAAAACTGAACAAATATCGTGTAAAATGAAAATCTCATACAAGGTTAGATCCGGTAAAGTTATTTAGAATCGTCGCACATATGAAAAATGTTTGCAAGGGATATGGAAAAGGTAATGGGCTGTGTATAAAAGGATGCAATCAATCAAATCGATTTTGAAAATTGTTGAAGTAATAAGAAAGTTTTAATAAAGTTTTCAATAATAATCAGATTTTTAGTATAGTCTCCGTATTGGTATTAACTTTTTGTAGGCATGCACAAAGTTGAGGCCATTTGAAGTAAGATACCACCTCAGAGATATATTTCGGGCCTTTCTCCAATCATTCCCATATGCCAATAAATCCGTTAAACTATTTTTTTAAGTGCTTCCTTCAGTATAAGTACGTGTTGGTTCCAATTTTCAAATCTCTATGATTAATTGTTCTCTAGATATGAAACTCTTTTCGTTGAATTCTTTAATCTTAAAAAACATACTGCAGTCACGATCGGCTGCAAGCCAATCGTATAATACTCTAGATGAATACTGAACTCCGATTTATATTGTAGTTGGGGATAAAGTAGAATTACGTGTGTGCATGTTGTATATCCTTTATTAAGGACTGCCATTAGATTGCTACTCAAACCTAAAAGACAATATTCAGTGTTTAATTTCATATCTTAAACTGGGTAAGTCATCGAACAAAAATTTCCTTTTTGAAGGACTTTCACATGGGAGGTGCAGGAAGGACTCACTCGATTTCTTAAATATTTATCCTTTTCCTTGGAATTAGTTAAAAATGAACGTGTACAAAATTTCAAAATCGTAGCTTAAAGCGTTCAAAAGTTATCGAAAATATTGTTGAACACGTGCCTTAGGGACATTTTGTATGGCAGCTACCAGAAGGAGTAAAAGGATTTCGCTGATTAGTAAACTCGAACTTTGTTTTTACTCAAAACTAATTTGTTCAAAATTTCCAATTCATAGCTAAAAGATTACTTGAGTTATAGTAAGTTCCGTAAATTAAGTGAAGGCATTTTTACAGGATATTTGTATGGCAGCTACACGAAGGACTAATAGGATTTTCTTCATAATCATACATTTAGCTCCAACTATTGGAAAAATAACACATACAAAATTTCAAAGACGTAGCTTAAACCCTTCTGAAGTTATCGGCCAATATTCTTGAACACGTATTTTAAGGACATTTTGTATGGCAGCTACCAGAAGGAGTAAAAGGATTTCGCTGACAAGTAAACTCAAACTTTGTTTTTACTAAAAACTGATTTGTACAAAATTCCGAATTCGTAGCTAAAAGATTACTTGAGTTATAGTGAGTTTCGTAAATTATGTGAACACATTTTGACAGGATATTTGTATGGCAGCTACACGAAGGACTAACAGGATTTTCTTCATAATTATATATTTAGCTCCAAATATTGAAAAAATAATACATACAAAATTTCAATGTCGTAGCTTAAACCCTTCTGAAGTTATCGACCAATATTCTTGAACACCTGTTTTAAGGATATTTTGTATGGCAGCTACCAGAAGGAGTGAAAGGATTTCGCTGACTAGTAAACTGGAACTTTGGTTTTACTAAAAACTAATTTGTACAAAATTTCGATTTCGTACCTAAAAGATTACTTGAGTTATAGTGAGTTTCGTAAATTAAGTGAAGACATTTTGACAGGATATTTGTATGGCAGCTACACGAAGGACTAACAGGATTTTCTTGATATTCATACATTTAGCTCCAACTATTTAAAAAGTAACACATACAAAATTTCAAAGTCGTAGCTTTAGGCGTTCCGAAGTTATTGGTAAATATTCTTGAACACGTGTTTTAAGGACATTTTGTATGGCAGCTACCCGAAGGAGTAGGACGATTTTGCCCGTTAACGAACTTAGCCTTACAAATTCAACCAAACATCCAGATTCAAAATTTCAAGATCCTAGGTGAAGGCGTTCTTGAGTTATCGTGTTCACGGACAGACGGACGGACGGACGGACGGACGGACGGACGGACGGACGGACGGACGGACGGACGGACGTCAAGCGGATTTGAGGTTTTTGGGCACAAATAAAGAAAAAATAATATATAACTTTTTTTCGTCCGAGGCTTGGTTCTATGCGTTACAAACTTTTCGGCTGGATTAAACTTATAATACTCTATATGATTTCATCTAGAGTATAAAAATTTCACTGACAGGAGTTCTATACCGTTTACATATTGTGAAAATTCTTACAAGAAATTAGCGCCATTCCTATCTAAAGAAAAATATTTTTATAATACTGCGCCCGTGTATCTATTGATATTTTGAAAAGTTACAAGAAATGGAGCCAAATTAATGAAAAATGTTTTTCTTTTTTGGACATACCATCATTTTCAATAATTTTTTTAGCCACTATATTACCGATCAAATTTCAACTTTTTTGTTTAAGTCGTTTCATGATATCAACATCATGCTTTTTTTTCAAGTCACAGTCTCCCTGATTTTATTCTCATAGCATATTACTTGCAAGCATATGAGAACAAAATATATTTTTTCTATTCAAACGTTCTTTTATAAAAAAGTATTGTGAAGTCGCCAAGACGAATTGCTTTTACAGTCCGAAGATCTTTCGAAGAATACCAGAATCAAAATTTTTCATGACCTTAGTATGGTAGGTTGTGGAAGTATGAACGGAGACTTTGCTTGTTCCTGCTTATTTTCTTTGAGATTGTTTTCTGTTAATCATGCAATAAATAAATGGGAGCAACTCGTTTGATATTAAAACAGAGCCTTGTCAAAAATGTTCAAAACTTTTCAAGGATACGAAAGTGGAGTCCAGACTCTTCGAAAATTTGTTGTACCGAGATTCTGTAAAATGGGTAATAGTTATACAATTCTTTTCTCGCAAAATCAATAGCTTAGGATGTTAGCTCAGTCATATATTCGTGAAGTTAAACTACTGCCGCTGATTAGAAAAATATCTACTCCTTTCTATACATACTCCAAAGTGCCCACATTGCCCCACTACCGGGGTAAAGGGAGCCTTTCCAAGGGGTATAGTAATTTCACCCAAAACTGGAGCGAAAGAATATGCAATGGATCAATTAAGACAAACAATATGATTTATATAAATTCAAACGAAATTAAGTGTGTTGAGAGCGTACTCTGCTTTGAAGAGTAGCCCTGGGAACACTAAAATATTTACTGGCTTCCTTGAGGTCCATTTTTTTCAGCAACAGAAGCATTTTTCACTGCAACTTCAGCCCGCGATTGTTGCATTGATTTTTTGTTGTGTTTTTTAGCCATGCAAAAATTATTATTTTTAATTGTCAAATAAAATTATTTTGGTATGGGGTAAAATGTGCCCGGGGCTAACTTTGCCCCGAATGAACTCTAAACAGCAAGCATCTGCTAAAATTTATATATTTTTTAAATAATCATCAAAGTTTACTTTTCCAGGTTCCAAATAATTTTCACTCGTTAACAATTCTTTTTAATGCAATTCTTAAACACTGATATTTGTATCAGACGGTACCAAAATCGAAATATGAGAAAAATTCAAGGAACTGTAATTAAAGTGGATTTCATTTATAGTGCATTGTGGTCAATTTATGAAGCTTTATCGTATAACTTACTTTGCTAAGAGATGGCGCTATTGCAAACTAGAAATTTTAAGGCTCACTTTGCTAGTCCACTTTGCCTCTCTCTTCCCTACTTATAATCGCTGATTTCTTTGACTCCGCCTATCATATAGCAAATTCTGTCTTGATATGTTTTGAAAAAAGTATAATAAAAAATCTAAAAAATAAAAATTGCCTTTTTGAGATCTTCCAGAATAATAACAAAATCGTTATCCTTGAAAATATTTCCAAGAATAAAATTCATTCGTATTTTGTTTTTGTCAACCTTCTCTTTTGAAATAAGTCCAAATTTATTACTGTGTTGTGAAATTTATTGAAAATATGGATTTTCAAATAGGACTGTATTACCTTTATCAAGAAATCCATAGCATACTATACCTAACAAAAATATATGCATTGAACAAATTACATTTTTTTTCACTAATTCGTCAAGTGTACAAAGATTCGGAAGAATTGGCGATGCTAAGTTCACGAATTTCGTCATTTCTGTCGATTCTTTATGAAATACGACTATATATACTACTTAAATTTCTATTAAATTTCGACAAATTTGCGTGATTGAATTAAAATTTGCCACATGTGGTAGTTGGTGATAGGTTCGTATTCGTCTCATGCAGAATTACAGCCTTTTGTCGCCTTTATTTTTGAGCAGGATGTAAAAGGATATTGACTCAAGTTTCTGATGTCGGAAACAGGAGCTGAAGTAAACCGTATCGGAATCTAAAATTTCTATTTAACGGATAATGATGCCATACAATTAAGCCCCTCTTGTAGTGTATGGTGAATTTTAAACAGGATTATTATTATTCAGAGGAGATACAACTAGAGAAAATGACAACGTGTTCAGTGTATTGGCGCAACGCAAGTAGGTCAATGTAGGAAAAGTGCCTTTAGAGTCCTTAATACAAAACTTTGTACTGAAATTTTCTTCCTTGTATGGTGTATTTTATTTTCTTTTTATTCCAATTTTACATTGTCGGAAAATTCAATTTTCTCAATTTTTTTTACAGTTGCTCTCGGTTGAAAAATTCATAGGAATTGTTGGATTATAGGCTTGGAAGACAATGAGCGTGTCGTTCTATTTTCAATTGGTTTCGCTGTTAGTTTGAGACGGTAATAAGTTCGGCCCGTTTGTCGTAATTTAAGGCCACTACTCACGTTTTTATTAATCCAGCTATTTTATAAGAATGGAAATTTTTATCTAGCACTAGACAGCTCACTAGCTTTGGGAGCTACGAAACTTCAAACGCAGAAAAATATTCCTATTACTTCATTATTTTAATAATAAAATATTTTTTTAAAAAAAATAAGTATTTAAAGTATTTAAAAAAAAAAAAGTTGCTACCATAACATTTTTTTATTACACGTTTCATGATTAATAAACACCAAAAACGTCTCATATCTCAAGAACAGTGTAAGATAGATGCTTAAAATGTTTACCAAAAGTAGGTCTAATAGACCCCTAACAGAAAAATTTTGAGGCTGAGGGTGTGGGAGAATGAAAAGGAAAGAGTTCCTATGTTTATATCTCGAGATCCTATAATGATAAAAAACTGAAACTTGGTATTTAGATAGAGCATGTTAAAAAAATATAATTTTTTAATAGGGGTAGTATGGTACGGAAGTAAGGGGTGTTTCTTAACTATAGAACGGCTTATGCTAGAAATTTGAAACTCGGTATGTATATCTAAATCAACTAGAAAAGTAATATTGATTAAGAAAAAATTCAAATATCCATTGGCGTTCGGAAGGGGGGCAAAAAAATTATTAGTGAAAATGGAATGCATATATTTTCACTATTTTCATCATATTAAACTCTGCTTAAGGAAATCGAAATATCATTCTACAACTGAAGCTTTTAAAGAATTGGATGTAATGAATATAAGACTAATAATTATTTACATTGGACTCATTAAAATTTGTATATACAAACCTCTTGAACTTCCCGATCGATCATTCAAATTATAACACACGTAGACAGCAAAATATGCCTTTAGTCACAATGAACTTCCAAAAATCAAAAACTTCCCGTCATGCAAGCGTACTAGGTCCGAAACTTTTCAATGGTACCTATGTCATTAAATTTTAAGCAGACCTTAGATAATGCTAATTTTAAACTAAGGCTCAAAAAATATGTTTTCGAAAATCCTTTTTTATTTGATGATGCCATAAACAGCTTAATTTAAATTGTTTAACTAAATATTGTTCACATATTGATTTAACTTTAATCTGATCATTGCTTACTCATTTTCAAATTTTGAATTGTAACAAAATATTATTATAATGTTCTTATTGTGCTAAAATGAAATTATATTTGTTAACATAATTGTAGCTCAGCGCCGCTCACACACAAGCTTTGCGTACGTGAGTGGTAACCCCAATATTTATTTATAATGGATTGTATTGTTTAGCTTTAGCTATTATTATTATCATTATTATTATTATTATTATTATATATCTAATAGGTATTTCTAAATATTGAATTCATAAGAAGTTTTTTGTTGTTTTCCGGCGTCAGAGGAGTTTCTGGTGTGAACCCCAACACGATTTCCCCAACTGGAGATTAACCGCTGTGTTGGCTATTGCCATTGAGGACATGACAGTTGGAAAACCTTCACTGGATAGGCCAGATGATAAGACTGTGTTCGACTAGATCCGAAGGAGCTGTTTCGTCATCGGATGGCATAGACTCGTCAGAGGGTGTACATGCCTACTATCCGAAATGCCCTTACAGCTGGTGGTATTGATGAGGATTATTCTATATATGCGATGTTAAAACCAATTTATTATCACGAATTATATCCTAGTGAAGTTCTTGCATTCGCATTTTTATACTTAAGGTAGGTGGCACTGAAGATCATCTAATATTTCAACCAATTTGGTGGAATTTTTGGTTGTTCGCTAGGGTATATAAAGCTCAACGCTAAGTGCGCGGCATCGAATCCCGCCAACAGCAATTTTATTTTTTTCCTAATTTTAATGAGAATAGATTTTTTCATGGTTTGTTGTTTTCCGAATTTATTTATGTTGTTAAAAAGAATTGTAGATTATTTAAAATCTAGTGTTTCGTGATGATCATTACTGAAGGTCCTGTGTCTTAGATTATAAGATAACTTACCAACAATTTACGTAAAATTGGATAAGTTGGAAAATTTTAATATCCATCCCATAATAGAAAGGCCATCAGAACTTCACTGTACAAAACGCTCGTCGACGAGCTCACACAAAGTGAAGTTATCAAAGAAATTAAAAGTTTATCAAAGTTTGAAAATAGCTTATTTACCGCTATATTTGAAATCGATTTAAAATTCCATCAAAACTCCTTCATAACCCCTTCGTACGTAGGTATATCTTTAATATGATACGTTCTGTATACGAGTGAGTACGTGGATAACTTCTCAGCCCCCGATTCATCAGGACTCCGTACAAAAGGCATTTTCTAACTCAGGTCCTTGATAAACAGCTTGTCACTATCAAACTGCTGAACGACAGGCTTATAAAGCCTTTTGTTAGCTCCTAGTTTCGACACAGGAGCTATATTTGTCGATCCTCCTTTAATTTTCTTTAATTACATCAAATAGTTACTCGAGTGGCAGTTTGTCAAGAAGATTGAATATGGAGATGAAGTCAGACAAAATTTTGTATTTTACAATCGGTGTATTAGGTATACCGACTAAATTTCAAATCCGTATAATGCGAGCGTAGTACAGAGCCCAAGATGCGAGCATAGCTGCCATCTGTTCTTGTTATCGTTTCGCAACAGCTTTGTCAAGTTTTCCGGAAAGGTGGAGATGTTCGCTCATATAAGTCTTCGTTTAATTTACATATCCTTTCTGTTGACATGACAGCTATTTTCTTATCGTTAGAATTCCCTTCTCATCTGTTGGCGTCAAGTTAGAGATTGAGCAGTAAAATGTATGTGGGTATATGTACTTTGTTTGAAATTGTTTGGTGCTAATACTTAATAGATTCTATCTTATGATGTTATTTCGAGAAATGTGTTTGCTACTAAAATATTGTCGCGAGCTAGGGTCTCGCCGGGATTTCAACTAAAACACAATTCGTATAAAATCAATAGAAATAAAAATAATTTATTATTCTCATTCATATAATCGCACTACTGGCAACGCTGACCGATTTCATGCACAACTAGATCCCTGCTTGATCGATGCTATCAATCCGAATCGCTTTAGAAATACTTTCGCGCAGAATTCGTTTCGCATAGTACAAACTGTGTCTCATGCAAGCTTTGAGATACGCTTATATATTGCATGTGTTGAGTCGAGAGGTTTCTCGCATATTCGGTGGTGTACGTGAAATGTTCGGGAAATGTTAAGATTAATCAAGAAGGGGAAAAGTGTTCGAGAAGAATGTTGAATTTTGCAGAGTTTTCCACTCCTATCGCATTATGTATTGCAATGTGGACAATTGGATGTTTTACATCGTTTTCCAGTTTGGTATTGGGAGGTTGTTGTTTTTCTCAATGGAAACTACTATGTGACTGAAACCATAAAGAATAACCAGGAGGCTATATTGAACGTTATTTCTTAGGCTGTCAGTCGCATAGTAACCTACATCGCTTCACAGCATTAAACGCGTTCCGGACTTGTACCAGATTTTTTGCTTTGTTCTGAGGTATATTGTAATCGAGAAGATACGTGAAGGTTTTTTTTTCCCGAGGACTTTTGAATGGTGGAAGTTCACAGAAAAGGCTTAATTTTCTGAATATTACTTCACCGTTTTCACACGACAGAGAGACGGACAGCAAGTGGTTTAGGTGCTGTGGTTTTTAGCTAATTACTAAATCAAAAATAATATAGGCCCACTTTTTACGTTCGGGATCCATTGCTTCATTGATTTCGGCAAGAGTATTTATTATAAACACTTCGTTTTCTTTAAACAAAACCTTTATTTTTTAGAAATTCAAAACAATGAAATTTAGTTTAAAAGCAAAAAAACTCCCTTTGAATTATTCAAAACACTACTTCCCCGAACTCGTTGCAAAATTCGATATAATTTAGAAATACTCGCATTATATTCTTTGCATTCTCAACTGAAGATTGAACAAATATAATATCATTGCTTATAAATCTTTGATAAGGAACTGCTGCAACACAATCCAGGAAGTAATGGTCTACCGGCTTGCCATGGTACTCAAGATCCTTTACATAAATAGTACGTTCGATTGGGTGCTCAATTTCTAGTGCCTTCGATTCATCGTCTGCCGAAAAACTGACAAGGAATTTGTCTTTTAAAATCACTTTTACTTCATTTTGCACTACTTCGAAAGTGTCGGCGTTTTCTAAATCTGCCCAACGGGTTCCACAAGAAGACGTTCGAAATCTTTCAATAGGATGCTTCGGCTTAACGTATTTGTCCACCAAGGTATTCAGTTCGTGGTCTACAATGCTCACATGGACAAGAAATTTTTCACTAAATGTTTCACATTCGCAATAAACTGCGACATATTTCTTTAGATCGGGCATCATTTCGTGATAATCTGCAGAAATATTCCCAAATCAAAAGGATTGGTGGGTAATGGATTGATCAGTAAAACTTACCAGCTAGTTGGTCTAAGGTTCACTATTCAATTTTGTTCACTTATAATTGTCGATATTGCTACGCCGTCTGACTCGCCGTCTAACTCTCGGTACTGCCGAAATATTATCCCAATTCACTTCACTAGAGCGATCAATTGTTGAATTTGATATGATTCACGTATCACGTAATTCACATATATCGGTTCTATACCATCTTTACTACATGAAAATAAATTTGTTTCAAGAATAAGAAATCTTACTAATGGGTATGATCCGATTCGGTTCATAGAAATGCAACTGCAATTCTTTGGAACTGATTCAGTACTCAAACTTAAACGTCCAATCAATTCTGAAAATTTTTGCAAAATCTGTAATTTACAGTACTCGAAATTTTGATCTGTACCCGAAAAGAATCGGAACGGTTACAACCGTCTTTAGAATTTAGCAGTTAGAACTTCAGAATTGATAGTATGTGTTACTTTTCATTCATCAACCACTTTCACATTTTAATTTCATTTTAAGTTTTCTGAAAAGTGTATGTAGCAAAATAAAATTCATATGATTCACGTGCATATCTTTCATGATTCATCTCTTCGGTTAGCGTCGAAAGATATCAGTCAGACATAAAATCGTACCAGCCTGGATCTAACTTCGTACACATGAACCTATATTATCAATTTATAAAAACAGCATAAGATAATATCTGTAGTAAAAGAGAGAAAAGAAAATAATTAGGCAGTTACGTGTATCAAAATTGATAAATAAAGTAATAAAAAATATATTAAGACATCTTATTTTATTGAATTTAATAATACAACACAATAATCATATATTATATGCGATAAAAATCTATCAAACAATGGCAATTTTTTTAAAAAAATGCAATTGAAAACTTTAAAAATGATTTTTTCTTATCTCGACATATGCTGTTATCGCTTTTTACCACAGATATATCGTCGGCTTACAAGTGAAATCACCTCAGTCATAAACTATAAAATGTGAGACATGTGTGTTAATGTATGTTTCCTATAGTACAAATGTAGTTAAAAATTGACTTACCAATATTCTATTTTATTCTATTAGTAAAAAAACGGTCTACCTTAAGACTTAGTGGATTGTAACAGAATGTAGAAGACCATGGAAAGAAGAGCTTGGTGGACTTAATTAAAAACATCTACTAATTGACGTAGTGAATTTCACTTGTAAGCCGACAATATGTTATGCACGTATAGGACGAATACGGTCCAATTAATCAATTTAGTGGTTAAGGAAAATTTATGAATAAAATTCGTCCCAGAAAGTGTAAAATTTTCAATTAGTTTAACGTAAAGTTTGAATTAATATTAAGGTGATGAAAAGTTATTAAAATAAGCGATTAAATTTTATGTATAATATATATTACTTTCACATTTTGTGTCTAACAAAATACCGTATCCACTTCTCGATTTTATAGACTATTAGATTATGAATTAATTAAAATTAAACGAATAATAAACGTGGTTAATTTTGCATCTTACATCTTAACATCAGGGATGAGCCTTTTTTTGCTTTATTATTTTAATAAGAAAATAAATAAAAAAAATCTGCTAACAACCTGGGCGAAACTTTATTATTTTTCGGGTCAAAGTTCGGGAAGCAGTTAAAATATGCTTGCGCTAGAATGCTTACGCCACTACCACATATAGCACATGAATTACGTAGTTGGGTTGTACTTCGGGACGCGGTCTAAGACGGAGTATAGCATCAGTTGTTTCGAGATTAAGAGGTTTCTTGGAAAGTTAATTTTGTCCTTAGAATAGAAAAAAATATCTAAAATAAAGATATTTAGCCGATTGAACATATGCAAGGCCCGTGTTGACGACTCGAGTTTCGGTATATTATTTACACTAAAAGCCCATAAAGGAAAGAACCAATTTGCTGCCTTATCAGATATAAGAGATATCACAAATGTATGAAATATGTATAAATGGAAAAGTATGCAACCCCTTACACTCCCTTAGTGTTGAATATCTAAAAATACTGAAAAAACTTTTTGGCTATTATACCGGAAGCCTTAGGAAGTAAAAACCAATTCGATATCTCATCAGATCTAAGAAATGTATAGGAATTTTCTGAATATGTATACAACTCCCTTAACCAACCTTGGAGGTTGCATATCAGAAATCCTAAAATTGGTTTATATCCTTTTATATACAAATTTTGCAGAAGTTAAAGTCAGTTTCATATTTCATCAAACATAACGTTTTCAACCCCCTTACACCCACTTAGGGGTAGAATATTCAAAAATCCTGAAATGAGTTTTTAGATAAATATAAAGAAATCCCGAGGAAGTAAAAATTATTACGATGTCTTAACACTCCTAAGAGATATGATTGAATTCGTGAAACGCGTTGAACCCTTTTATACGCTTTTAGGGGTTGAAAACGAAAAAATCCTGAAAGGAATTTTAGGCGTGAAATGAAAAGCTATTTTAAATCTACTCAGACCTGAAGGACATGGCTGAATTGAAGAAAATGTAAACAACCCTTTTATACCACCTTAGAGGTCGAAATTAAAAAAATCCAGAAATGGTTTTCTAGGCATTTATGTGAATAATCGTGGAATGAAAATTGATTCAATGTTTTAGAAGACCTAGAGATGAGAGATATGACGAAATTCGTGAAGATATATGCATTCCATTTTCACTGATCATTTTTTCTGCCCCCTTCCGCACGCCAACAGATGATTAATATTATTTTTTTTATCTAAATTATTTTTTTAGTAGATCTATAGCCGTCCTAAGAAGATATAGATTTAAGAATGTTAGAATTCAATTTCTTCATATTTATTGTATTTTGGATAGATATCATCGTCAACAGCAACCATCCAGTCTACAGTATTTTCGGGAATTGCTCTACTATAGCTCTATATAAATTCTCCGGCATAAGCGGTTTCTGAGATATATGTCGGAACCAAAATTGTTCATCTAAGACACTAACCCATACCTCCTCTCTCACATCACCATCCCGAAAAAAGTTACGACTTAAACGGTTCTGCACAATGTATTTGTACCAAAAAAAAATAGAACTTAATAGTTCAAAGCTTCTAGGTTACAAACCTTAAAACACGTTTGCGGCGAATAGGGGACGGATTATTTTTGAGATTACAAAATTTTTTTTCTAATATTCTGATTCAGATTAAATTATCTTCAGCATCACGAAACCCATGGGACAGTCTTACCGCGAGATTCAGCCGAAAGCTTAAAATCACTAAAATTAAAACTTATTTCGATGAGCGTAACATAAAATTTAAATAAAAAAAATCTTTCAACAGTTTGGGTGTTTTGTGAGGCAAAGTCAGGAAAGCGGTTAAAGTCGTGGTGCGACAGAAATACTTACGCCACAAAAAACAGTAAAACAAAAATTTTGTTTTTGGATCATAGTAAGAAACGTGTATAAAGTCGAATTATTTCAATGGTTGTGTCGATATAGGCACATTAAACAATTAGCTTTCAAATTAGCCTTAGGATCAACCTTCTGAGATGAACCATTCAGGAGATAGAAATACCAGCGTTTCGACAATGTTTTGGAAATGGCTGCACTATCATAGCGCTATTTAAGATTCTTGATCTAGAAATTTTTCGTCTAAAAAGAGTTTCACCCAATCCAAATAATTTGAACTTAATATATCCAAGGGTTGGTGAGCTAGGAACCTTTAATCGCATTTTCGTACGGCGAACGGCGTATACGGCGGACAAACGGACATATTTTTTTGGGGGGTCTAGTAGGTAGTCCTAAAACGTTAAAATACTAAAGTTTAGGGTAGAAACTTGTTTTAAAATATATTTCTTATTAAAAAAATAATAATTAAGTAGTAATATACCTACCTCCTTTACAAGCATTATTCTGAAAATTTCAAAAAGAAAACCACCATATTAAATTATTTTGCATTTTTTTTATTTAATTCTCATTTTATTTTTTGCTTTTCATCTTTTCATTATTACTTTTTTTGTTTCCTTGTATTTTCAACATTATACACTTTTTGGTTTTTCTCTGTTTTTAGTTTGAAATGTGTATATCTACAGCGAATTAATAACATACTGCTTGTTAGTTAAATATCTTGTTTTTTTTTTGGTTTTCTTTTCTTTTCTTTAATACATTTTTTCCCATTTTTGTTTTTATAATATTCAATTATATATAATAATAATAATGTATAATATATATATATATTTTTATTTTTTTTTATTATTACCATTACTCGTAATTCAACTCAGCATTTTTGTTTCATTATATTTATTATTACTTAGATATAAATAACAACAATTACAGGGTGTTTTGATGAATAAAACAATGTGAAATGGTTGGAGAAAATTCGAAATTATAATCAAATTGAATATATAACTCTCTCGCGATTTATTTTTATTTT
This sequence comes from Beris morrisii, assembly GCA_951812415.1. NCBI lineage: Eukaryota > Metazoa > Arthropoda > Insecta > Diptera > Stratiomyidae > Beris > Beris morrisii. The sequence continues at coordinate 11,660,912 of OX638312.1, read as the reverse complement.
CTATTTTTATTTTTCTTTATTATAAGCCATGAAGACAGTTGAACTGTAAAAGAAATGTTTAATTCGTTAAATAGTTTAACGAAAAAAATATAGTCGAATCGAATAATTTAATTTCATATTGATGGTGTCAATGAACAAAATGCTTTATGAATTGTTGGATTTTTTATTAGTTTAAATGCATTTCTTTTAGTATGTATATTGATGTATATAATATTGTATTATGCTTTTTTTTCATTATATTTAATAAGTTTTAACAATTTTTTCAGTCGGTCTATTAACATAATGTAGACCTTATGTTTTTCTTTAGTATTTTAATTTTACCTAAAGTACTAAACCTACATTTTTTTGGATTTTACTTTTAATTTTTTTGTTCATTTTTTTCAATTTTAACAAAAACCGAACGCAACTATTTTTGTTCAACAAATTTTTTTTGGTTGTTCGCCGAAGGCAAAGCTTTTCTAACTTAAGCGTTCAATTAACAATTAAATTGTTAATTGAAGTAATTGAAAATAAATGAATAATTTTCTTGAGTTTTTTTTTTATTTGTTTAAGTTTAAAAACTTGTAACTTGTCCAATATTTTTTTATATAATAAGCAAAAACGGTTTTTTTTCCTAATAGTTCATTAACAAAGTATCTTGTCAGTGTTTACCTAATAATAATATGTTTTTTTTACTTTCTAAATAACAATATGTTAAATACATTTGCAATATATGATCACCTTATGTATATATACACTCATATGTTGCGTGATGTGTGCAATCTTTTTTTGTTGCGATTATTTTTTCTGGTGCGCACACACACATACTACATGTGAATATATAAGTCAGTGTGCATTATAAAATAGTTTTCAACAATGTAATGCCTTCGTAAATTTGCTCTAAAACTCTTTTGAAAATAAAATAAAATGGAAAAATCAGAGCAGTTCCGTAACAACTTGATGAATTTTTTTATATATTAAATATAAATATTCTTGAAAATAATAAGAAATTTAATTTTTTATTAATTTTTGCGCCTTTCTTTAAAACAATATTGAAAACTATGTCCTAAATTTTATTATAAACATTTCTATATTTTATAAATGTACTAGTGTCGTTGTCTCATGAATTTGTGTCTCACTTATTTATAAATATTTCTATTTATACAATTTTTGTTTTATATATTTAATAATATTTTAATACCATTTTTTATGCATCAGTTTTTAGTTTCAATTGATTAAAATGTTTTAAACTTTTTCACAAGTCTCTGCGTTGTGTTTGTCAGGGTTATCTCAGAAATACATATTTAATATATTAGAACATTGTTTTAAATTTCATATTATTATAATATATAGCTTTAGTTGTTTTTGTGTTATTAACTTTTTCCACCAATGTATAATATTATCAAAGGCAATTTTTAATGTAATTTTACGTTTTGTTTTTTAATTTGATACTACTTTAGGATTTTATTTAACTTTAATTTTACACTTTTACGTACATCAAAATATGTTTTTTTTTTATTTTTATTTTCAATAGTGGGAAGTGTGTGATGCAGGTTTCCGTAAATCTTACCACTTTTTTGTATTGAAATAAATCCATTTAAATGTGTCACTTTTATTACATCGATATGATTTTATAACATTAAAGTTTGATTTCTATTCACATAAATTCACGTTTTAAATATTGTTGTACAGTTTAAAAAAATTGTGCATTTTTCGTCGTGTTTTTTTTTTCACAATAATAATTATGATTGCTTTTGAATTGCATACTTATAGCGTAAGTAATTGGAAAACTCATATTTAATTACATGGAATTTTAATTTTGAAACCGGAAGTTTAAAATTAATGTTTCTATACAAAAAAATTAAAAAAAATTTTAGTTTTATCACGAATTATTTAAATGATTAAAAATGAAATGTTGTTGCCTTTTTTTTAACAATTTATCAATGCAATGATTAGGCAGTGAATTTACATTAAAATCGATTAAACAATGAGTTATTAAAAAAGAAATTTTTGATAGAAAAGTTTTTTGTTTCTCTCGTTTTGTTACACCCAAATTCCAGTAGTTTCGCTTTAAAATTGTAAAAATTACAACGTTTAGTTCGTTGTTCGATTAGTTTTTCGATTTTAGTTCAATACCTTAAGTTCATATGTATTTCGCACATTTAGACAACAAGCGTTTAAAATAGAAAGAAACACACACATAGGTTTAATATAACATTTTAAAGTTAATCGAAATATGAATTGTAAGTCACAAAAATTTTTCACAGAAACAATCGGTTGGTTAATAAGCGATGCGATTGGTTTGAATTTTTATTCGTAAAAAAATTTTTAAGAATTTTTAAGATACAATCGAAACTGAAATTCAAGAAATTTTATTCAGGTTTCCCTTATTTTCCTTATGGGTTTGCGCTGAAGACCCACAGACTTTTTGATCAAAAACGGGACCAGGTCATGAAGTTATTGAAAAAGTCAATACTTGAATCAATTGTTTCCTAACAAGTCAATGCGGATGATGAGGGCAACAGTATTGTTGCTACCAGACTATCAGGAAAAGTTCAAGTATTAGGAATTTGTTCCTCTGGAAATATTTTCCATTACCAGTTGGGAGTTATCAAAGCAAAGTGATATGAAGAAATCCACGTAATGCTTGACGCATTTGAATTCAGGTGCATTTCCGACTTTTAACCCTATTTTGAATTTTTTTTTGGCTGATCTGAATCTCTGTCTCAAACATCCTTGTCATAATTTTTCTCAGGGATAGGTTTGTGGCCTATTACCCAACTTCTCGTGAAGGTTTACCTTCATACAGGCTTCCATTCTTACAAACATAAAAGAAAAACACTACAGGTTCTTGTCAAATGCGGATCTATAATTGGTGTTCTACCGTAAGTTGTATTATGAAACACTGTTTTATAAATCTCCCAAATTTTTCCAATTTTCAAAGTTTTTGGGAAAGAATTGAAAATTAAGCTGTATTTATGTTTGGTATAATTTCCAATTTTTTCAAAAACAACGTTCACCGCTACTTTCTCCGGTTCCACAACTCTAAAACCGCAGCCTATGCCTATGTCGACTTTCAAAAGCTCCCACAATTAGATACTTACTATCACCTTAAAAAATCTCTGCATGCCGTTCCAACCAGAGTGAAACCCACCCAAAATGCGATAGTTTGATACGATTTTATGATAGAAATTTTTTTTATATTAAAATGAATTAAATTAAATTCAATATATTGAAAGCATCGATTGTTTTAAAATTTCAAATAAAAAAAGGGGAAAATTATTGAAAGTTTTGCAAATTAATTTCTCATACATCAAGCAGAGATATGCAAAAAATAAAATTTTTAATATTGACATGATACATAAATAATAATAATAAAAAATAAATTGTAGATATTATAGATCTATATATATATATAAACATTGATTAGAGATAACGACACTGAAAGTACACTTAAGAAGATGAAAAGTTTTATGCATAGATAGATACATTTAAACATTTCAATATTTATAATAATTTTTTTTTCTGCACACCATTTTATATTTAAGCAATATTATAGTAAGTTGCATATAGAACAAAAGTTTAAAATATATTTCGGTGGTGATTGTTTAAAAAAAAAGATATAAATTAAATAAATTATGACGACTTTTAAAAAAAAAAATTTTTAAATTTAATACTCGTTAAATATTTTAATAAATTTTTATTAAAATTTTATTGTCCTGTATTATTACTTGTTGGTTTAAGTATTTTTAATTTTTAAAGTTAAATTTTTAGACAAAATATTAAAAAAAAGACGAAAGTGTCGATTGGCTAGAAGTCGTTCAGGTGATACTCTAGATGAAATATTGATTTTTTTTTTAAATTATGGGGAATGGAACTTTTTATGTTAGAGCCACAATAGACCCTAAATTTTTTTTTAATAATGTTGGTTTGTTTTTGGGTTTTATAGGAGTCCCTTTTAAAAGCCACCACACGATTATTTGAATTGATCCGTGCCCTGGTTCATTGAACACGCCAGTTTGAAAATTGTGTTGAACTACGTTTGGGTATTTATTGAGCCTAATGCTACTCGTCTCTTGAACCTGAAATGGTGGTATGACCATTAATATAATCTTGTTGTTCCAAAGTAGAGAGCCACTAAAGTAAGTCGCAAATAAAATTCTGACTTTAAGTAGACTACAAATTGTTCATATTTAATGAGGTAAATACAGAAATTATCCAATTATAGCCGAAAGGGTGCATGATCTTTTCATGGGCTCACATATGGCAACAATCAATTTAAAACTATAAAATAACGTTTGAAGCGTTAGTACTACCCCAATCCCTGGTATTTTCAACTTTAATAAACATCTATTTTTACGACCACCTTCATTTTGTCCACGTTGTAACACTCCGCGTGATCGTTAAAGCCACAACCAAAATATATAAAATTGCTGTCGTTCTCTCTAAAAAGGGAGGTGGACAAGTTTTCGAAGTATCCTTGAAAATATGTAGACTCAGCTGTCCTAAGAAGGACGACTAGATTTTACGATTCTATGGCAAAAAACAGTGGCCCAAAAACCAAACAGATTTCATTTAGAGTAAATAAATTTTTTTTTATAAAAACATTTTTTAAAAAAATTAAATAAATAAAAAAAAAAAGTAGTAGAGCAATTTTAAGATGATTTTTTAATTTAATTATTTTGTTTCACAGCTACATTTTCATTAATTTTAAATTTTATTTATTTATTTTTCTTTTTTTTTGTCATTTTGAAAATTTTCACATCTAACAGACAACTGACATTGAAACATACAATGAAAGAATTTTATAGGTTTATTATCCATACACAATCACCATTTAATAAATTTTTTCCTTCAAAAATGTATAACAAATAAATATTAAAAATAAAGCAAGAATTATATTTCGCATAATAATTTGAAAAAAAGAAAGATTTTTTTTATCTGTTTAGACAATATAAGAAGCATAAATAAGACTGATTTTAGTTTTCCATAGAATTTGTTTTTTGTTTAGCTTTAAGTATTTTATAGAATTCATTTTTCATAGACATACATATAAAAGCATGCGAGAGAGAAATAGATTTAGGGAAAGTTCTGAGACAGTTTAGTGTTAATGTAGTTGAACGACGATTGCAGTGTTTTCCTTGACAAAGTTTTGATTTTAGGGAAATTTGTTGTGGTAAAATAATTTGTTTTTTTATGTTGTTGTGTTAATTTCGCCCAAAAAAATGCTATTTCATTATTTGTATAGTCACCTAGTTTTAGAAATAAAAGATCATGATATTTTTCGTATGCTAGTTTTATGTTTGTTGCGTGTAAAAAAAAGAAATTATGCAACCTGTTTGTTTTAGGACTGATCATTTTTGTTTCTAAGTTGTATTAAAAATATTTTTTATGAAAAAGAATATTATCTTCATAAATAATAAAAACAAAATTAAAAAAGTATTTAAATTATTTTTTCTGTAATTGTTTTAAATATAAGATGAATTTCACTAATTTATTGTATATAAATAAATATGTTTTGTTTGTTTCTTATTTGTTTGTTTGTTTTTTCCCTAATTTTTGTTATAAATAATTCATTTCTTGTTCAATAATGTTATTATTTACTAAATATATATTTTATGATACAGTAAAGATTTTAAATGTTTTTTTATTAACAATAATAATAAGATAATTAAATATTTAATATTATATATTTTTTGTTTGTTAAATATTCTTTTTATTATTTTTTTTGGGTTTATAATTGACACACATATTGTTTTCACTATTTGTTTTTTTTTCAATACAGATATTTATGACATCTAAATGATTTTTATGTTGTGATCTTTGTTTTTGCAAATTTAACTTCTGATAGTTTTGATATTAGATATTTTCTATGTTTGTGAAATATGTAGAGGTATGATTGGGAGATAACAAAAGTTTTTTTTTATTTTTAAGAGGATGGTGAAGAGAAAATTGTGTTGTTTAACGTATTTAGGTAGCAAAGTATTAATTCAATTTTTTTTAGAGTAAATTGATAGTAGATAGTCAGTAAGTAGTAGTTGTGAATATAGGAAATATGAAGAGAAACGTGTTCTTTTAGATTTTTTGTTTTGCCAGCTATAAATAAATGAAGAGAAAATTGAAAGAAATTAATTAAAATGTATAATGCATAATAAGTAGTACTTTTTTTATATCTCATGTAAATTTTTTGCCAAATAATTGAGAAATGTTTCTGGTCGTGAAGAATGCACTCGATAAAGTTTGTAAGGTATTTCTAGCAATCAGAATCATGTTTTTTGCATGGAGCAACCATATGATTTAATTATTAATAAAATTGAATTTTTAATAAAAGTTTGATGTTAAAACTTAAAATGAATAGACTTTGAAGTCGGGCAGCCTGCTTCAAATTAAAAAATTAATCAGTTTGATGGTGAGAACTTGGAGTATGTTTTTTTTATTGTATTTTAAACAATTTTTTTAATGCATCAATTAAAAAAATAATATTTTTATGCCTAATTACAGGTTCTACCTCTGACCCAAATGTCTAGTTCTTTATCAGTTGTGGCTAATGTTAAAGACCGGATATGAACCATTACTTGGAAGTGCCAAGAAAAGGAAATTATTATTTTGCAGTATTTTGTTATTTTAAGACTTCATACTTCTGGCACAATTTTCCAATCAAATTTTGATTCAACTTAGTTTGAATTTACGTTCACTGTAAAATAATTGCTGGTTGAAATTCGGCTCGACGGACCAGAAAATGTTAGTTTTGCAGCTTTACAGTGATAAAAAGAAAATTTAATTTAGGTAGAAACAGTAGTCATAAGTATAATCAAATTCCATTGCAATAAAATGCGGGTACCTACAGGCTTTCAGTAATAGTACTACAGATATGAACATTTTGTGCAGAAAGTGGAAAAAATTATTTGAAACTATTATTCCGTTCTTTGTGAGACTTTATCCTTAAAACGGAAATTTTTTCTAAGCCATAGTTTTGCCCCTCCCTGAAAAATGTTGCATGGGCGTCATATTGGGAAGGATATATCTTTCCACAAGAAAGTCTTTCACATACCCTTATTACTGAAAATTTAGCATAATAAATAAAAAGAATAATTTTAAGGGTTCTTGAAAAGGTTTCAAAAAACATTTGGAGGACGATTAAGTAAAAGTTGACTCGGAAATAATTGATATCAAACATCCGGTTAGGATGGATTTAATGCAAGAAGGCCACGATACATTCGTGCAATGTTCAAGTGGTACTAAAATTTGAATGAACTCCTTAGATACAAATATATAATTTGGCAACCAATTTAGTCCAAAGGCTATTGACAAGAATTGTCCTTACTGAGGAGCACTGTCAAAAACTACGTCAACAATCTTAATGTAATCTATAAGTTTATTGTTTATAAGACTCCATAAAAATTTCTCTTCTGGAAATGTGAAATTTTTAATTTACTGACATGATTCTGATTCATCGATGAAAATTTCTAGAATACATTACCAACTTCTCAATATTTTATAATAAATATTAATATCTACGTAAATCGAACATATGTTACTCAATTACTTGACAGGTTTTATAAAGAGGTTGGTATACAATATCTAAGTCGGACAACCACAAATCTACCACATATAATTAAACAAAGAAAAAAGCAACGATATCATGCAACACATACAATTAATAATTATAATACACATTAAAAACTGCAACATTTACAACAATAATTTCACTATTTACAGCGCCCTAAATTCAGCAAAAATGTGAACTTATTCCTTTTTTTATTTGTTTTTTATACACTACACCATATTTTGAAATATTTCGTTTTTATACAGCACTCCTTGGTTTGTTATTTATTATTATTATTATTTTTTTTGTTCATGTTTATTCTATATATAGTAAAAGCCACATAACTGCCTTATAACTATTATGATTTTCCTGTATGGCAGCGCAATGATTTTATTTAATATTTGGTTGAATATATTCGGTTGCAAATGTTTGGTTGCAAATATTCAGTTCGAGGATGATGAATTTTAAAAATACAAATAAGAATAAAAATTTTATACAATAGAAAATTAAGAAAACATTGAAAAGCAGAGCACATCTATGAAAGCAAAAGCGTTATTCAATTAAAAATTGCCTGGAAATTTGGATGAACAAAATTATGGAATTTAAGTTTATATATTTCAGTTTTTCATCTAGGTACAGGAAAAATTAGAATTAGGTAGGCATGTGATAGCAATGCATGGTTATCAAATATTTTACCATTATTTTTTATTTGAGGAGAAGAAAATTTGAACTATTATCTTTTGCCCTAACTATTTTTTTTGTTTTAGATTTCCTTTTTATTTTCTAATATTCTGTTAAAAATTATTTAACTAATAGTACTACGTAAAAATTTTGCTGAAAACTAAAATAATATTAAATTTAATATTTTCTTTTTTGAGACAGTCAATCCTATTTTCTATCCCTACTGTAAGTAAGCAATGTTACGTGCATTAGTTATTTAATAAATTCACATTGATTTTATTTTAACTATTATTACTTTGTTTTTAAAGATTTATTTTTTTTTTCATCTTTACTTGACACCTACGAATCCCAATCAGAAAATTATCACAGATATTTTGTTTGACCAGAATCTTATGTATTTTTTTTCGATATCTTCATTGATTTATTTTTTTCTCTAAATTTTTCCGCGCTTTAATAGTAATTACTTTTAATTTAACATTTTTTTTAAGTTAGGTAAGTAAACGAAATAATCATTGATAATATTATTTATGAGTTGAAGGTCACACGATAATTTTCCGAATGGCGAAATAATATAAGAATTTAAAAAAAAGAATATATATGTCAAATAAAATAAGGCTGTAATAAAATGTAACAGGTAGATTTTTTATTTAAATTTTCTTTTGAAATATATCACATACGCTTTGCATTATTTTGTTTATTATGTTTTTTTTTAAATTTTTCGTTCGAAATATGATTTATTCTATTTCTCTTGTATATTTCCTTCTTTTTTACTCTTTATTTCTTTTAAAGTAAACTCTGCTTCTCTGTGTTTGTTTACAATATTATGAATATAATAATGCTCAAACAAAATAAAATAAAAATTAAAGAATAATAGAAAAAACATATTTTCGATCTACTTGAACTTGTTTTACTTTATTATTTTAATAATAAAGTCTTTTTTCCTAATTTCATTTAAACTAGGCACACAAACTAAAAAGGTGAAAATGTTTGTAAATAAAATTGAAAAAATCTTCAACAACTACTGGGAATGAAAGCGATTTAAGTACAAATTTAAAAGAAAAAAAACCAAATCCACTTACTTACATGTGTTTATGTTTTTTTTTAATTTTAAGATTTGAAAACAGGCGTTTTTGGCTTTCACGTACGGTAAGATTTTTTTTTTGAAAAATGATGATCGTGGCGTTGTTGTAATGGTCCATTGTTTTAAATAAATTTTTTTAAACTTTTTGAAATCATTGCGTAATGTACGAAAGTGACGTTAGCTCTAGTATTTATTTCTCGCTCGAAAATATTTTTCATATTTTTCATCGATTTACGAATATTTTCCGAGTTGATTTTTGCGATTTTCTTTTTCTAACATTTCTAAAACTTTCTTTAGAATAAAAGCCATATTTGAATTTATTTTATTTGAAATAATTGGAATTTGTTTTCTCCCTTTTCTCTTCGTTTTCTTCTCGAACTTTTTTCTGTTGATGGATTTCGTACTAAGATGCAGTACTGCACGTACTATGGCATTAAGATTTTGAACAGTACTGTAGTTTTTACTAAAAGTGGTAGATGCTGTTTTTGTTTTTTGATGTTATTGATGTAGAATGAATGTGATGATGACATATCACTGCATTACACATTTTCCTTCTATTTGTGTTTTTATTTCATTTACTTGTGTTTCTATTTGATTTTTCAGTTCTGTAAGAGAGTTGATAAAAGAAGAACTGTATTATTTAAAATTTATTAATTCTTAATTCTTCTACAGAAACTACATAAACATGGAAGGTATAATCTAAAGCTTTCCCACTCGCCTAGATTTTAGTATGGCTCAAGATACGAAGAGCATTGTGTTTTAGGTGCATTGAATTCGGAAGAGCAATGCACCAAAATATTTTTTCTGTCTACTTATAGCCGTTTTTGATCAAATTAGTGACATGTTTTAGAAACTATATAGAGGTTTTTTGTGGATACAGCAATTTAATTAAAACTATGGAGTATAAAAAACTGGAAAAATCGTTATTGCTAACTCGTTAGTTTAATTTCTCTATTCATAAATTAAAGAGAGGGCACTGTTCATTCCTTTTGTGCGCCACAAAATTCACCATCACTATTTAATGCCTTAAATCTAGGGAATTTTTTCCATTGTTTTAGTCGAGGAAAAGAGCCATCAAAAGCGTGAGTAATGTTGGCGCTAATTTCAAACTAATTAGTTTTTAAATTGCAAACACACAGAACGACCATTTGCGAGGACATTTCGCCTAAATAAGGGGTGAATTTCAGATTGTCTGTTCCATTTTACTTGATTTTTTCCGTAGATTTAAATTAAGTGCCTGTCGTGACGAAGAAATATTATTATTCCGCCATCCTGTCTGGCAAAAGTTTTGACACATTATTTTCAATATCTGCGATAATAGTAGCTATAGAGAAGGTTGACTATTTTTCGGCAACAAAGTGTTCATTGTTCGATAGATTGATCGAATAGTTACCGTCGTATTATACTCGTTGTGTGAAATATTTGAAAAATGAATTTCGTCCTTGATGTGCCATAGAAGGCACTCTGTCGGCGTGAACATTTTCGTCAAGCTTGAAGTTTATTGCTTTCGTCCATTAATTATATAAGGCCGCTCAAAAGTTAAATTAGAATATGTCAAGTGCAGGCACAATGTGATAATTAAGAGGATACCACGTTATCTTTGAGCTTATTATTAAGTATCCTGAGGAAACTTTGAGAAGTGTAATAAATTACCGAAAACGGATTAGAATTAAGAGAAAAACAGCTAGGGAAAATTATAGCATTCGAGGTTAGAAATTAATTGGGACTGTGAAATACAGTAGAATATTTAGAACTTAGGTCATTTATTATTGTAACAGGTGCTATTCAGTAGTTGGGCATTTTGGAGAGCAACTTCTTTAGTAATGCAATTTTTACTTAATATACGACTTTAAAATTTTTAATAGTGATACTTTTAGAATCTTTCGTGGCTTTATATTGTCCACCCAATCCACAAATTTAACCACTAATATGGATTGGATCAAGCGATTTAGGAGCTACGAGCCTTGAAATGAGTTTGAGTACTCCGGACAATTCCTCTTTGCTTCTTTGGAGTCTATTAATCATAAAATGTCTGGCTAACAAATAGGCAAATTCTGATTACCAAAAAAATTTTTCTTGGCTACACTTTTTTTTCACAAAATTTTAGTTTATTTGAATTAGTCTAAAAAATTACATTCAGCCAAAAAAAAATATCCCTTATCCAAAGCGGTGCTGTTGTACGTTAGGTCAGATGATCCAATGGCGAACTACATTTAGTGCTTCCACCCTCCTTGGGTCAAAAGGCGGTGCAAATATTTTCACGAATTTCGTCATATCTCTCAGGTCTAATAAAATATCGAATTATTTTTAATTCAATAGGTTCTTAGGAAATCGTTTTCAGGGATTTTAGTTATCTAACCCCTAAAGTGATTTTAAGAGGTTGTATTAATTTTCACGAATTCCGCCTTATGTTTGAGCAGATACGCCACGAATTTACACTAATTCCGCCATATCTCCTAAGTCTGATATATCTAATTGATTTTTACTTCCATGGGTTGGGTTTTATACGTTTCACGAATTCCGTGATATCCTTTAGGTCTGATGAGTTACTGAATTTAGTTGATTCCCCATTTTAGGATTTTACGATATTCAACCCTTATGGGAAACAATAGAACAGAATGTTGGATTGCGTACATTTTCACGAATTCAAGCATATTTGATAGGTTTATTGAAATATCTAATAAGTGTGGATTCTTGACATAAGTGCTTAGAAATCGTTTTGGGGATATTTACAAATTCAACTCCAAAATGTTCATAAACTGTTCATTTGTATTCATATCTGTTGGACCTGGTGGGATATCGAATCGGTTTTCACTAGCTCAGGGTTTTCATAAAATCCCTCAAATACAATTTCAAAATTTATTCAACCACCATGGAAGTGCAAAGGGGCTTACTCACGAATTCTTCATATTTCCGGGTTCTTTATACAAACGCCTAAAATCCAGGTATGAATGTACGTATATTTTTATGACTGCTTAGTAACTAGCACTGCTATTAATCTTTAAACTGCAATCTCAAGAAGTTAGTAAAAATTCAACTATTAAAAAAAACATAAAATGATGCTGTCATGTAGTCAAGGATCAACGCCGAAGTAAGAACTGAAATATTCGAAAGAAATCATAAGGACCTATGACCTACTTGTAAAATCGTCTAAGTCTTCCTGTTCAGCTTCGGCTGCCAGCTCTTCCGGAGTCTTCTTCTTTCGCATTAAAGGATTTGGCTCCTCTTGCGGCATCATTTCCACAATTTCTTCCTTTTTCTTTATGTTATACTGAAAATAGACAAGATAGGAAAAAAAACCAAGTGAACTTTAATGAAACAAATTCAAAATAATCATACGGAAATAAATAAGAATTTAAATTGAAGTAGTTGCGATTTCTGGTCGAAAAGAATTCGATAAATTTTCAATTGAATGGAGTGGAATGAAACGTCGAGTATGGGGACAGAAAGAGGTCAAGTATAAAATTTAATCCGAAACGGTTCATCGAATACCGTGAATATTGGAAACTTTGATTAAAATTTGATTAAAAATTTTATCGACATACTTACGTAAAAGTGAGGAACATGTTGTATGAGTTCGGGTAGCATGTCCTGCATAAGGATAATTGGAAAATTTAAAACGTAATTTTTTTTGTGCTATAGTTGGGACTCATGGACAACAGAGGCTTCCTTCATCCAATCATCTTCGATATGCGGCAGAGAATAACGAAGGAGGTCTATTGAGAATTCCTTAAATTGAATGAAAAAGTCCTTTGATGATGCTCCTGATGATGATGATGATGATGAAGATAATGCTAGATGGTTCGCTACAATGTTAGCTCTATTCAGGGACGAACCTATTTTTTCCGCTTTGAATTTGAAAATGAAAATAGGTGAGGATATTGCTAAACGAAGTTAGCGGACAAATTGATTATAAATTTTCGATCAAGTCGCGGAATGAATGAGAAAATTAAATGTAAATTGCAAATGATTCGGGCGACAAGTGAAAGGAGTTTGCCATACCGTCAATTGATATCCTTTTTGTGATACTGGCAAGGACTTGGGGTGGAGAATCGTTCAGTTTTTTGAACGGTTGAGAACAGAGGCTTGTATTGCATCCTGGAATTTCGCTGTTGAGGATTGCAATCAAGTGTTTGAAATTATCTAAGACAGGATTTAGTCGATACTCGTACAAACGGAAGGAAGAGAAAGTAAAGTCGGTGGACGTTATCCCTCAACATTTCAGAGCTATATTCGGAGTAAATTACGCCTTTGAGTAATGTATCGGTAGAATTTGTCACTCTAGGGATGAATGATTGATTGCCCATATGAGATTTATGGTGTACTCCAGCAATTGTTATTCTGGTCGAGTAAATCGAAGTATCAAGAATGGAGCAGTAGTTAGTCCAGGTAACTCGACCTTACAGCAATAAATGGTCAGTTTTGTGACTTTGGGATGGAAATGTAAAAGATTGATCTCCATTAAGTTGAAGCGCATAATTCAGGATTCCATGTAGCAGCTATGATTGTGTTTTCGATGGTTCAACTTCCAGAACTGTGCTACCTAGAAACGTAAAATTTAGTAGATCATCAAAAAAAGCTATAAGGTATTTTACTATGTGCCTACAACTGAAGTATATTCCAACTCAGGACACGTAATAGCATAAAAACGATGTTGTAGGTATTTGGATTTGACTATGCGAACATACTTGTAAAATTATTCCATTACAATACAGTAGAAATACGAAACTTTTGCCATGTTCTACACACTCCATATATTGCCATCAATCTTTATTATCCTATTTCAAAATTTGCATATAGCTATTCGGATCAATTTTTTTTTATATAATACACACGAGTTGTTAGTAGATTACTGAAAACATTGCCACGCATAACAAGTGCGCACTGTCAAGATTTTTGAAGACATCCTCACAAATCCTACAAGGATATACATTCTGGTGTTTTCTAACTTTTATGAATAGTGTGAGATAAATTTTGTGAAATAAATGGAGGTCGGGGCGAAGATATGGGATGAAATTACTTGGCCAAAAGTTTCGACATTATGAAAGATCTTTTTATCTGGAGAAAGTTCGTATACATTTGTTTTATGAGCAAAGGAAGTTGATGCGAAATTAAATGTCTGTCTGTTATTTAGTTTGACTTTAACAATCAGAAAGTTATACGATATTCACAGAACATTTTGCTCTATGTGAAATAGCCAGTCGAAAGATTCTTTGGTATATGAGTGAAATTTGAGGTCTCAGTTCGATTGTGGTAATAAGTCAATCAAGCCGTTTGATTGGCGTTATAAAAATCTGCTGATTTAAATCATTTTGAAAAAAAAGGAAAACTCTGATTTATACTGCAGTTTGGGACAAAACAGATTGAGTACTTAGTGGTCCTCTTTTCCAAACTGAAATATATCACTGTAAAGCTGTTCCGAGAAGAAAAATGCACACATTTTTGAATGACTTTTGTATGGTGGCTATACCTGCATGACGTTGATTAGACTTGTACTGCAACTATTTAAAAATTTACTTGCTTTTAAAATTTCGAATTTCTACCGTGAAGCGTTCTCAAGTTGTAACATTTTTTTTAAGCAAGTGTATTTCGCACTTTCGTGTAATGCAAAAATTATTTGTTCATTAAGTTACAAGTTTCGTTAATTCACTGTACAAATTCATTGATTCAATGTAAACATTTATTTCATTTTGTTAAACCTTTCGTGGATTCAATGAACAGACGTTCATCAAATTTTGTCTCTATACAAATAGATAATTACTAAAAAATAATAAAGTAAGATTAACTCAATTGAAAAGATTGAAAAGATTTCATCATAAATAGTTCATTGATTAACCGAACAAATTCATTAAATAACAGAAACAATTCGTAGATCACTATAAATTTTGTTAATACAATGAAAGATTTCATTCAATAATGAAAAATTTAGTAACACAATGTACATTTCATTAAAGAATAAAAAGTGTATAACTCAATGTATTTTTCATTGACGACAAATTTCATTAAATAAATATATCAAATATAAAATAAGCGTGTCCTACTACTTTGAAGTGAAGTACGTCAAATATAGATCGAAGGTTATTGACTCAACAGTCTCAATTTATGAACAAATTCATTGATTACCAACTTATTAACACAATCAAGGACTAGAACTGGTAAATTTATGAACAAAGGTTTATGAAAAAGAAAATTCATTGTTTAAAGAACAACCTGTTCAATAATTATTGAATTGCGATTCATTGGCTTAATGATCACATCGGCTGAAAATTAATGAAAAAGATTATTGATTTAATGATTTTTTTCATAGAATTCATGTACCGAATTAGTTCCGTTTGTGGAATTTCACTCAATATGTGCTGTTTGTGGAATTTCACTCAATGTTGTGCTCGCTCATACCTTTTACAACAAACTAGTTCGTACAAAATTTCGTTTAAATGCCTCAACGATTTTTTGAGTTCTCGTTTGTTCCGGAATTGAAAAAATTATTGTTTGGAATATTCTGAAAGTATTTGAAAAAATTTGACAAAATTTTCGGTGAAATTTTTTTCGCCAAAATTTTTTCCATCAATGAATGTGACAAACAAAAATTTGACAATTCGGCTATCTGACTGCATTTGTCAGCGAGATTATTCGAATATTTGACAACGTGGCATACAGTGTAATGCGAGCTTTACACGTTTCAAGACTTTTGTTTTGTTCTCGAAATTTTACACCTGCGCCTCAAGTATTTTTGTAGATAAATCCCAAAGTTTCAATTTTCCAAATTAAGCGATTCGCATCATTTTTGAAAATTTTCAAATAAATAGGTACTGGTATTAAAACTAGTAAAATAAAAGTACTACTTCGATAGGCTGGTACGAAGGATTTTAGTTTTTGTGCCTTACGTTACGTTTTCTGAGCCATGACTTAATCTTTCACAGGATGGGATGTCGATTTATTGTCTTTGTTAAATGATTCTAGAGGGCTATCAGAATAAAACGAAGGCCGAGTACTCTTTAAAACTGGATATGCGTTTATTTATTCCTCATACACGTTCTTTAAAAAAAAGATTCTTCGCTTTAAAACAGTTGAGGCAGCTTAGTAAGGGGTGAATTTATCGCTCCTTGTTCCAGCTTACATACAAAAGTCATTGAATTACGTGGTGTCAGAACATCTTAACATATTTTCAGACTAAAAATTACAAGTAATGAATTGAAGTAGGGGACAACTTCAAGTTTGGCAAAATTTCATTAAGTGCTCTTGAAAATCAAATCAATGATTTCTCCTTTAAACTTTAAACATTATTCAAAATCGATTCGAAATCAATTTAAGTTTCAGTTCCCGATGGTCCAAATGCGAGTAACCCCCACCTTATTAGGTGCTGATTTAATAGATTTCCCCAATGAATTTATTCAATTTCTATTCCTCCCCGGCTCCCTCTGACTCGTCACAATCACAAACGTATCCGACTACAACCACAATTTCCATTTTCTTCGAATCGGAATTCCGGGTACAGATTCAATAGGAAAATTTTACTTCGAGGAGTTGCTGAAGGGACGAATGATTTTCAACGATGAAGAAACTTTGCTACTACCCTTAACTTTTTCACCACCAACTTCATGTGTGCTATAAATTTTCGCTATACAACTCCTAGATGTACAGACTAGATTTAAGGAAAATTGAATGTATGTAACTTACACTTACATGAATGTAGATTTCTGTAATTAATTTCAATTTCAATTTACACGTGGAAAATCGAAGGTAAGAGTTTCAGCCGGCAACTTTGTCTTGAGTGCGAGTCGACCTCAACTTCAACTTGACGGGGTTATAATTCAAAAATAAATTGCTTGCTCAAGAAAAGTTTTGGTCCGTATTGTTCGCTATGAAATCAAATAGTAACGCAAGGATTTCATACAGGTGAATTAATGAAAACTTTACGAGAAGTACATGACTACAAACGTCGATACTTTCGAAAAGTTCATTCCCTTCACTGTTTTTAAAAAATATAATTTTCAATCCAATTTTTACTTGAAATTTCCAGTATATTTCATTTTTGCAAGTAAAAGGACTCATTTCAAGCGCTTTTAAACGAAATTACAAGTAAAAGTACTCATTTCAAGCACTTTTACACGAAATTACTGATATCAGTAAATTAGTCATGTACTTTTCATCTGAACCGTACAATTTACATGAAAAGTCTGACAAAATTACGCAATATTTCGTGTAAAATTAACTAAATGTAAATCACGAAGTTGGGCGCTTCGCTCGATTTTCGAATTAATCGCGGGTTCGATTCTTACCTACAGCCAAGTGTTTTATTAAGAGTAAGTAAGTAAGAAGCAAAATTAAAAGTAGAAATAAGTGCAACTTAAAGAGTGCTAGTTATACATTTTTTTCAGAGTGTAAATTCAAGAGAATATCTAGTGAATTTGCTGCTTTCGAAGTTGAAATTTACTGATTGCAAATTGAAATTTACTAACCGATAATTGAAAATTACATTCAAATTGAGTATTACATCTCAACATATATTTACTTGAAAAGGTGAGGCATATTTGCCTACTATCCAAAAGATGTAAAATTCAATGGATTTTTTTTTACTGTGTAGTTTAGGAGCTGATTTTTGATTAATAATTTTTATTATTTAAAAAAAAAAGTAATTATTCAGATTTGTATATGAAACACATACAACATGTGTTTCTTGAGGAACACACACAGTCTGTTTTTGTATTTACATTTCACTTCAGTGAAACCATCAAAGGCATAGAATAGCAACCCTGTTACTGCCTAGTACCAAAAACTTTCTATTTTGTTTTAAAATTAGGACGAAATTTGAGTTAGCGATGAATTTTTAGACATTCGATCTGGAAATGAGGACAAATATTAGTTGGATCTGAGGGAAATTTCGACTTAAGGAGAATTCGAGTAAGCGAGGAAATTTTTTATATGAAAATGAACCACAAGTTAACTTATGGTAAATATTGAGTTAGAAAGGTTTGACTAATGCAATCGCATTTAACTACAAATAGTGTTGCTACCCTACACTTCAATTTTGTAGAATAAACAGTTTCTGAGAAATAAGGTTTCTGGGTCATTCCATCAAGAATCGCCAAAAGTTTGACCTTACCATCGCCGATTTTTTTGAAAATGTATGTACTCGAAGAATTACTGAAAAAAAATACTATTTAAATTTTTTGTTTCTAGCTCATTTTTTTTTGCTAGTTATATTATGTTAAAGATTTCGCAAAAAAGGTGTCCGAGTCCTCTTTGAAAATTCATATCTCTGGTAATTTTTATCCTACAACAATAAAATAGGGCTTATTTTAAAGGGGACGGTTGTCGCAATATACAAATACGAATAAAAATTATCCTTGAATTTTTTTTCAAGGATAACGATTTTGTCCTTTATCCTTGAATATCTTAAAACGGGTTTTTTTTTATTTTTTTATATTTTGTAGGTTATACTGTTTTCCAAAACATACCAAAAAATTAACTTGGAATCTCAATGGTATCGGGGTCAAAAAAATCGAAGAACATTAGTGGTTCTCAATTATTTTATAGCTCTTAGGCATTAACCTTAACCCAGCACAACAAAACTCGCTATACCAAATCCGCCTTCTCAGTCTATGAAGCTAGAAATCAAATCTTGTATCGATGTTGATATTTTCTCAAAGCTCAGCAGCGTAGCTAACTTTTCCGGGGATAGGTTGTTAGCCTATCGGACAACCTCCAAGAAGTATGACTGGATAAAACCAAAATCCGATTGTTGGGAATGAAATTGCTGAAAATTATGGAAACTCAATTCAAAGAGCAAAACCATATCAGAAGTGGGATTCAAATCAATGATCTCTAAAAAGATGGACCAATACCAGACACTAGGTTACCGTAGCTCTTCTTAGTCTAACAGTTATCAAAACTGCAACCATAGGTGTAAATGCTGAGAAACATGCAAATTTCAAATACATTTTAAATGCGGAAAATTTTAATCAAGGGTTAACAGGGCTAACAAGTTCTTTCCAGCCACCTAGAAGCATAAAATAAGACGCTTAAACTTTCTTAAATAAATTTCAGGTAATGCTTATCCATGTATCATATTCAAAAAGCATTTAATAGCATTTCTTCCGGCATTTATAAAAGCTCATTAGCCGGCACACAAAATAAATTAATTTCTGTTTGTTATTAATTTCTTTTTAATGGTGTTTTTACTTAAAATACCGAATTAATGAGCTCATTCGACTGAGCTAATATCGCATAAAAGACTCGTTGCTAATCACTGCCGTGCAATAAAAACCACTTTGTACCGAATAAGTACAAATTATATCCTTTCTCCGAATGAATGATTGCTGGGCCTAAGCTCAACGTGTGTAAGGGATATGTATTAAGGGATGTTTTTGTTTGCGGGTGGCCCCTTTCTTTCGTATACATGAGGGTGATCTGAGCGTGTAATTATACCAGACAGATGAATCCTTGGCCATTATTCGCAATTTTCTTGCGTGAAACATGTGTACAGATTTTTATTATTAAATTTATCTCAAGATTTTTTTTCTGTGCCATTCACTAAGTTGTAAGATCTGAAGTTTGAGCGATGTTTCTTAATTATATTCGTTTATGGCGGTTTTTTCTACTTATTTCATGAAGATTTGATGAAAAGGAAATTTAATTCTTTTGTGAAAAAGGTATTTAGTGCTAATTAAGAAAATATGATCATAAAATTAAAAGAAAATTTTAACAATTTGAATTATAATGTACGTCCTTATTTGACGTCGAAGCGGTTGAAAGATAATAACAATATGAATTTAATTATTAAAATCCATTTGCCTGACTAAAAAATTGAATGAAATAATAAAAATACTTTTCCCATTAAAAATAGAAATATTAATGTACAACAAAATGGACCATAAACCGAAGATGAAAACAAAAAGCCCTATCTCTTTGATGATTGACCTTAAGGAAGTCAATCTGACTCCGTTAGGGAGTCGCTATAATAAACGGACTCCCTACTAGAGTCAATTTGACCCCGATCAGGTGGTACTCTTATTTGATAAAAGAAATAAATAAAAGGCGTTGTTTAACATGCATTTGTAATTAATTTATAAGCAAATTTGTTGGATGAATAACTCAATTGCCTTTTTAGTTTACATGAAGCACGAGTTAGAAAAATAAAAAGGAATCGCAAAAAATATAAATTAATACATTTAATTGAATTATTTATGTAAAATAAACAAATTAATCTTATAAATAACATTTTAGTAGAAACTTTTCTGTTTGTCTGGATAGTTATTCCGAGTCGACGAGAAAACGCTCAACCAATTTTGATTAAATTATGTTTACTGACAAACATATTATATATCAAACTTAAATTATAGGCTACTTGATGTCATCGTGAATTCAAAACCCCCAAGTAAATTTAATATCGAGTGTCCAAATACTTTCGAGAGCCATTCTATTCAGAAATGAACGGTATATAACTTTTCGGAGTTTTAATTTCTGAAAAGTTGATAATTTTTTTACGTTGTTTTTTCGTATTTAATTTTCAAATTCATGAGTTTAGTAGGTACCTTTATTTTACTGTTTTTTTATTCCCTAACTTAATATTTTTTTTGAAGTGGTAACATAAAAAAAAAATTGGAAAAAAACATGTCAAGAAGACATGCAGTGATTTATTAGGCACTTCCTTCTGAGACGGGTCATTTCCAACCCAGCATGTATCAGAAAAAAACGAGATCAAACGAATTATATAAAGAATGAAATGGTCGACAATAATTAAGTGCAAAAAATTATTTGTACACTTCGAAATTATCATTAACCAAAAAAAAAAATTATTGCATGGTAGTTAAGGAAATTATGTATTTCTTTAATATTATTAATACACACCTTAATTTTTTAAAATTGAGTTATCAACACAATTATACCATAAACTGCTGTAGATTTTGAGTAAAGGGGGAGATTTTTTAGATATTTCAAAAAATCTTTGTGGACAGAGTGTTAAAAAATAGCGCTGAAAAATGATTCCACTGATGCGGCCATAAATTGAAAATCGCTTTAAAGACAGAGTATTTGAAATTGGAAAATTTACTTCTTAAGTTCTTGAAGTTCATGACTGGCATTCATACGTCCGTTTTGTTTAACAAATGTTCTGTGAAATTATTATAGAAATAATGCATTTTGGTTAAATGAATTTAATATCAAAATAGTAGACTGCATGATGAGTACAAGTATAAATTCAAATTTGCTGCTTCTGTAAACAGGTGCTTCTGCCTGGGTAACCTTGCAACAATTACGTTGGTCTGAAAAATCAGAGTCTTATCAGAGAGAAAATGAAAATGAAAATAGTTTTTTCAGAGAGAAAATAAAAGATCTACGTAAAAGCGGCACTATACCATTCAAGGACGAAACCATCAACAAAAACACATTCACAGCTTTTTCAAAAACATTTCAACAAACAACTTTCAGCGCCTCATGTAGAGTTTCGCTAATATCATACGGTTTAAACTTATCTCAAATCTTCAAGATTACCGGTAAAAGTAATGCCATTAATCCATTAATGGATTAGGAAATAAATGCGTACGACAAAGGAGTATTGTTTGTTTCCTGTGTTTTTCTGTTGGAACTTTAAATGATTATAGCCCACCACGTATCAATATAAATAAAAAGAAATTAATTCTGTATGATGTTATGCAAAACAGGACAATTATGCGGATTAACATAAAATGGTGTTTACCCCAGGATATGGGAGGTTTAGAAGTTGTAAAATGGTAATCTGAATCTTCTGCGGTATAAACAGAATGGTATAGTTGTTCATTGTTCCTAAAGGCAAACTAAACGTCTTTAAATTAAACAAGGGATGATACTGATAGCATGTATATGGGTAGGATTATGCTGTAGCCTTAGTCGTTGATGGGAAAACATGGCCAAATAGGTGAGCGTATTGTTAAAATTTTTAGTACTTTTGGGATCCAAGCGCCACTATCGAGTGTTGTTCATCGGATTTCAGTTTACGTTGCAGCTTCCGTAACTTCTATTCATATTTTGCCGAATTGTTGATTTAGTTGCATCCCTTTGAATATTAGTACAGTTTACATGCAAGACTTTTACCATTAGGTTCCCAATTTATCATCAATCTGTTGAAAACTGAATTGGTGTTTTTTTTTTAATATTGATCTAATCGATCTCTGAGAGGGTATGACTTTTCAGAATTCGCTAAGCACTTCTCATTGCGTGATCAAAAGTATGTCCTGAAAGATCTCTTTCACCTGTATAACGAAATACATGAACTTCAGCTGTCTAGAAATTTAAGCGAAATATTCATCACACTCTCTACCATCTTCTATATAGTCACATGTGTGCAGGTTTGCTTTCAAAACAGTTAGGAAAACCCGAACCATTTCATACTATTTTTCGGATATATCGTTTTTAGTGGTAGTTAGTTTTCTATAAAAGAAGGAGCCATCAAAAAAATCTGCAACAACTATCACAGTCATAAATCTCCGGAATTGACGTTATCCCTACGTCAACTACGCGACAAGATATAAGGAACTGTAACGCACGTACATATATACACTCTAAAAACAGTTTGTAAAAATACTCTGTCTTTAAAGCGAAAATAAGTGGAAAAATACACACTCTATGTAATTGTACGTATTATTAACGTATAATCGTTTTTTAGCTCACAAATAGGTAATATTACACAATAAGGTGGACAATTACATCTATTTTGTTCTATAAAAAGAGTAAATTTAGGCGTCATGATTATGTTACACCATTAAAAAGGTAAATTCAGGCTTAGTGCAATTTTTTTTGCTAGTTGTGCAACTTAAGCTAGTATTACAGTGTTTGACCAAGTGGTCAAATTGCAGTAATAAGCAATGCGAAATAGCGAATTTGACTGATATTGCGAGAATAATTGGAATTCGCTATTTCGCATTGCTTATTACTGCAATTTGAAGTCTTCACGTCGGTAACAATGGAAAATATCCTTTCCGAGCCAGCATTCGAATGCGGTAAAACCATAGCAAATTTTAAAATTTTATTTAAATTTGGAAATGTACAAATATCTTCAAAATTTTTCATTGAGCCAATTTCGTTCTAAAATTCTTCTACAGTAAATTTATTTGAAAAAAGGCTATTATTTCCTTTTCCTTTTTTAATTAATTTTTTGAGGTCGAAAATTCACACAATGTGTGCAATTTCCCACGATCTCGCACCACTACGACTGATGTGTATTGATTACGCATATGTTGTGTAATGATTACAACTTAATTGTCTAATTTCCCCTCTAATTACACATTCATGTAATTTTGCCATTACTATCGATGGAAAACAGTTGCCAACTATACCATAATAATGGTAAATTTACTCCAATATTTCTTAAAGTGTAGATAAGCCTATACTATGGTATAAGGGCTTGAAAGAGGTGTTCCATCTTTTAGCTACGCCGCGACGATTACTGGAATAAAATGTATTGACTGCTTTTTTTAACTTCCGATTTTTTAAAAAAATATTTAGTATAAGAAAAAGTTTAGCTGTCATACAAAGATGAAGGATACCTATCTCTTCTTATACCACGAAACACGAACCATACCTTACCACCCAATACATCGCTTCTAGCTGAATAACCACTCACGCACACTACTCAGAGATCGCAGCTATAAAAGCAGACTAGTCACAAGCAGCAATGGTATTCACTTCTTGGCGTCGGAGCATTCAACATCTGGAATAAACTTAGGAACAAGCAGCAAATTGCTTATAGTCTGAAGAGTATAAATCAAGGATTAGTTCGAGAGATAGTATTCGGACTTCGTGTAGCAGTACAGTTAGAACGTCACAAATTTTAAAATAAAATAAAACATAGATGGCAGTAATGAGTAAAAACTAAAAAGCTATACGCGAAAAAATAATATTGAAGTTGTAAAGACCATAAAGTAATCTGATCACTGTTGAATTTAAACTAGATTATAAGCTAAACACATGTACCTATGTATTATGGAAATAAAATCAAATCAATAATGAGTAAATATATGTAAAATAATTAATAATATTGTATTAAAGTGGCGAATGAACTCTTACTACTGTAGAGAATATATAACAAATCGAAATTTATTACGCTTGAGAACTTTAGAAGTTATCCATATATAAACGAAACCATTTTTTCACATGAGCCATTCTTTTTTATCCATAAGTTAAAAATACAAAGTTGTGTACAGCTCCAAACTGTAATATTAAAAACACTATACATTCCACTGATAATAAAAAAAAATAATCAAATAAATTAAGTTCAAGCAAATCAACAAAAAATTTAAATTTTGGAATTCATCCAGAGAACATTTGTACCGATTCTAGTTTTCGGCCAAAGAAGCAGCGTTACTACTTTAGTGTACTTTTTTATGCATTCAATTTTCTTTCTTCGTTCCAAAGTTTGTATGCAATTAACTAATTGTCAGAGAGAACCTTGGTAGCTTTAAATCACAGAAATAAGAGGTCAAGATTTATTTTTCC
The DNA here is from genome assembly GCA_951812415.1 of Beris morrisii. Classification (NCBI taxonomy): domain Eukaryota; kingdom Metazoa; phylum Arthropoda; class Insecta; order Diptera; family Stratiomyidae; genus Beris; species Beris morrisii. Next base: position 11,636,154 of record OX638312.1, on the reverse strand, counting down.
AACATTCGTTTTAATTAAAAACAAAAAAACAAAACGAGGTCTTTTAGATTTATTTTGAGTATTTTATACCGGAAAATTTATAGTGCTTACTGCCGACTATTCAGACATCACGTCGCTTTTTCGTTATTTCAAAGTTGAAGTGGAACTGAGTTTTGCAGCGAAAATACCTCGAGGGAATTTTAACTGAACTGCCAGCGTATAACTCACAAGATTCTATAAAAGCAAAATTCAAGTGTTTCATGATGAAAATGAAAAAAGTTCCTGGTTCAAATGATGTTATCATCATCATCACTATCATTATCCGCCGGCATTATAAAATTTATCATAGTTAGTTGGATGCTATTGAAATTAATTTTATAGCTCTGTGTTATTGTTGCAGTCTAAATGTTTCAGTTGAGGTCTTTAATTAAGGACTACCGCGATAGGAAGGTATTTTTGTTCTGGTTTAAGCAAACTGTTTTGGTTGGAGAGAGAAGTTTGTTTAATAGTATGTTTAGCTTTATGGTAACTTTTGTAATGCTCCTGCTACACCTGAAGCACTGCGGTAATATATCGATGTTTTTGAAGTTTCAACTTTATAGTATGAATCGGCTTATTATTGTGCTAATTGTGCAGCTGTTACATGTAAAACGAATTTAAAACTTGCAAGCAAATATTAGAAAGGAAAGTTTTTTCCTGTCGTTAAATCTTAAGCTTATACTTTTTGGAAGGACTGATAGAGTTTTCAAGTTATATTGGCAGGCAAGTCAATGGATCAGTCATAACTACTTGTCTAGATGATACGAACGGGAAACATCCAGAGAGGTGCCGGATGGGATGAAGTTATTTCTCGCAAATAAAAAAGGGACGGCCGATATGGGAACCTAGTGGTCAACCAAGATCCCCTAGTGGTACATAGAATTGCTGATGCTATAGAAGCCGGTTGCTATAGAACCAGCTTTCTCCGGCCTAAGCCGTTATCAAAGAGATTAAATCGGTTCCTCTTAAGTTGAACGTACATCGGTAAGCAAGTAAATACACCAACGACATCCGCCAATAATTGGACGCAATCCTCTTCAAACTTCCTGCATATCCACCAACTAAATAACATATTTCGATCTTAATTACGAAATTCTAAAAAATTCAGTCCGCTGAAAAACTTTCTCCAAGATTTCCTGTTTATTAACATTTTTATTCACAGGCCGAAATATCCTTCAAAATAATTCTTTATGTAGGTCAATATGCCACACCATACTACAATCCCAGAAAAGCACCACGCAGAAACCACTAGGAAAATAAGGAAAAGAAAAGTTTACGTTCATCAGAAGGCTGGATGAAAAACTCGGAAATGGTGATAAGTGGATAGACCCAAAGATAATAGGTATAGTAGTCTGGTTTGAGAAAAGGAAAAAAATTCAGCGGAAACTTTATTGCCAACACCTTGAAGAAGTTCTTCCTGTTCGGTTTTCTTGAGAGTTTTCCTTTTAAGGATTCCAATAGAACCACCGATGCGCATGCCTTTTTTTCGTAGTACATCTGGTCTACTGATGCAAAATAATTCCAGGATCTAATGCCTTGTTTCGAATACCACAAGAACGAATGAAAAACTACAACTACAGGAAGTGTAGTGACAAGTACACCTTGCGAACAAGCAGATATAAGTATCTACATCTGTGCAATTTTGTTGTTCTTCTACACGTTGTTTTCAGATCGATCGGGAAACTTTTGTGCCGTGTTCCAAGTATTGTTCTGGCACTTTGCCCATCTGGTCCATATAGTGTCCGAGTGGACAGGACACGGAAAAAAAATAAATTCCCATTTTTTTCCCTTCACTACAATACTGAAAGTTGTTCGCCGAATTTCTTTAAAAGTTTGGACAAAGTTAAAGGACTACGAGATGGACTCCAAATATAAAGTCCTACACACTATACGTATGAGAATTGTACGGACCATAATATTTGGCTCTACAGAAATAGCCTGAAGGACTTTGCTAGCTGCCAGATAGTCGGGTCTGGGGGGCTGATGCTTTTGTCCTTGCGTATGTTCGACAAATTTGTATGCTGCAATCTGCTACGTTAGAGCTCTGAACAAACAAACATTGTAGCATATGTGAACTTATTTGCATACAAAGTGGGTCCTTTTTAGTCGAGCAAGCTGGAAGTAAATACCTTGTAGCGGTCGGGTGAAACGAAGATGGTAAAATGAGAAAATTAACTTCATATATTTGTTATGGACAGACTGATGGCAAATGGTTTCCTTTGGTCATGCTGATTTCCTTTTGAAAATTGTTTAGAACTGCGTATGTGTGCGAAATTTTGCTACTATTTTCCAGCCACTATCAATTCCATGAAATATTTTAGAAAGTTCAGTTTTTCTCTTGTTTTGTCCCAAGCTTTTTTGAAATTTATGTTATGGATTTTCAATGGATATTTAACCCTTCGATTCCAGAACTTTATTGTAGGAAGGTTTTCAATATGGTTGTTATAGAAAAGTTGATAAGTGTTTCTGCTAATGAATAGATACTTCATGAAATTTTATTGTATAGTGCAAGCAACAATGATAATATAAATAGATAAATTTTCGGTTTTTCAGATACCAGCAATTTTGTCATTCCAATTATAGCAGCAACATCCTTAACAAGAACCATGGTTAAGAAAGTTGGTATTCACATCATTGACACACAGATGGAGTAAAAAGTTAGAAATTATTAACTAGTTTATAATTATAGGATACAAATTCCATGATTGATGTACATTGCACATACATATGAAAAAAAAAAATCTCGGTACATAAAAACGTTTTGGTAATAGAATGAACTCAGAGTAAAAAATTGTTTGCCACAATAAAACATACTGGGTCCTTGCTGTACTCTTTTAATGCATTATATTACAATTTTTTTTAGCTTGGCACTTAAGTTCAGCAGTTTTGGTTATATTTTAGACATTTAGTTTGAAATTAAAAAAAGGTACCGTGAGGGCAGCAACATACTGAAAATTTAAAATATTGTTGCGAGCTGAGGGTTCGCCGCGATTTCCAACAGAAATAATAATCACACTAATGAAAAAGCTGTCCGATTTTAAGTACTACTTCCAATCAAAATCGCATTACAAATACTTTCGTGTTGAACTGACCGTCGTCTCGCTTCACCGTGGTAGAAACTGTATCATGCAAGCTTTGAGACACGCTTATATACTGCATGTGCTGAGACGAGAGCTTCTCGCATATTTGGTGGTGTATGCTGCATGTGTTAAGTCGAGAACTTTCATGCATATACGGTGGTGTATGTGGAATGATTGGGAAACGTTAAGAACAACCGATAAGGGGAATAGTGGAAGGAAACTGATCGAGTTATACGGGTTGCCAGGGCAACATGTAACAATACGTTACAAACAAGCAAGAAAGAAACTTAATTTATTAGATTTAATACGAATCGAGAACACCTTAATTTCTCGACGTAGAAGAAATTAATTCCTTCGTAGAGAATTTTTCCTTGTGGGCATAAAACCATATCAAAGTCACGCATTGCGTTTTTACAAACAAACGAAAATATCGCGATTTAATACTTAGATCCGTTCGTCCAGAATTAATTAAATATTCAAGCAAAACGTAATAATTACGCGTACATATCAGGAATCAACTACACTCCCTGCTCCGTGATACTAACAATAATCTAGGATCCCATTTTGGTATGTTTGTATATTTTTTAATCTGAAGGCTGAAAGCTGAAGGCTTTCGTAGTCAGGGTATTAATTAAACTAATAACGTGTCATTTTTGAAGAGCTCTTATAGCTCTACTTGAGAAAATATACAGTACTCTATTGTAGTGCAGTGGTTGTCTGAATAATGAACGGAAACCGGAACTTTGGTAGCATGTATGGCATACGGCTTATATGGAAATTTGAGCTTAAGTTTTATTCGATGACGTCCAGGGGTTTATACCAGAGGGATATTTTGTATTCATCGAAAATGAAAATTTTGCTATTTTTATTTTTAACTTTATAACAATTTGCTGTTTTTTATAACAACAGTGAGATTATTGTAAGATAATACCAAGAATCTTGAAGGTTTGCACACTTATCGTAGTGGCCTCAAAACTGAAACTTCAAAGCTTTTACCTTAATTTACGAAATCAATAAAACTAGAATATGTCATGGTGTTAAATCATTCCCTAAAAAATGTAGTCCAACTTTTTTTTTGCACCCACTGAGAAAGGCGTAGAAAATTCTGCAATGTTCTCGATTGTACTTAACATTTCCCGAACATTCCACACACTATCGAATGTTCGAGAACGCTTTAGACTCTACACATGCAGTCAGGGCCAGCCTAACCACAGGGCTAAATGGGCTATAGCCCTGGGGCGCAAGACTTTTGGGGGCGGCAATTTTTATTGATGTGATATTATTATTTTAATAATAATGTATTTTTTAGTTATTATTAGTTATTTAGTTATTAGTTATTTTTATTCATGACAGAAATAATCAATTAGCCTGTTCTAAATGAAATAGGCGCGACGAAACAACGTACAACACGGTCCCTTAATATTTATACAATAATTTAATTTTATTTTGTTTTTAAGGTTCTGGCACTTTTATATTTTGTATTTGTCGCTTCCACTAGCCATCAAAATTGTATTTTCTTATGACGAGGGGCGCATATTTTTAGTAGCCCACGGGCGCCGATTATCTTAGCACGGCCTTCCATGCAATCTATAAGCGTGACAGAATTTGCAGCAACACACAATTTCTACTACGGTCAGACGAAGCCCAGTTCTACGCAACAGTATTTGTAAAGCAATTTGGATTGGTAGCAGCAATCCAGCAGTGAGCAAGTGGTATTTAAAATCGGGCAGTGTTACGAGTAGTGCGATTATTGAATGCGAAAAATAAATCATAGTAATTTCTATTGATTTTAAACGAATTGTGGTTTACTTGAAAACCCCTAGCTCGCAACAATATAGTACTAGAACACAAAAGAAGTGCTTCCATACAAAAGTTCATCAAAAACATAAAAATTATCATAAATTAAATGAAAATCGAGTCAGTTGTGTAGCTGCCAAATAAAAGTTCTTAAAAAATTTGCGCGTTTATCTGACGGAATCCACAATTCCTGAAGAAATCGCTGAAGCAGCATGTCGAAATTTTACGTAAATTAGTTCGAGAAGACGAGGATTTTAGTGAATGAAATCTCTTTTTCTCGACGCATAGAAAAGTTTGTACAACATGTGTTAAAAATTTATAATAATGACTTAAAAACGATTGAAGTTAGGAAGACGAAATATGCCGTACAATAAGTATTGAGATTTAAGGCTCAAAATTTAATTAAGTGCAGGACAAAAGTGAAAATCGGGAATATTGATGAGCAAAAAAACTATTCTTATCTTTGAGGAAGCTTGAATACAAAAGTTCTTAAGAAATATGGTCAAACCCACTGTAATGAGAAAGTAATGAGTCACTTGGGTAGAATGGGCGTATTAAAATGGAATTTTGGTAGGTTTGAAGTTTTCATTGGTACATAAGGATGCAACTCCTAAAACCAATGAAGAGGACAGAAGTTCCTACTTTGGAATCCAGAAAACAAAGAAACTATTAGGTTTGGCATGGAAATCCTTGAAACCAAAATCGAATTGGATTTTTTCGAAAATTTCCGATTATCACCTTGAATTAATCGGTAAAAACTTAACTAACCTTATCACGTATATCCTGTCTCATCTTTTCCCGTTCTTCTTCCATCTTACGATGCTTCTCCTTGCGTCGGTCTTCGGCCTCCTGAATGGCCTCCTGACGCTCCCTCTCCTCCTCCTCGGCCTTCTCCTTATCGTCAGCATCATCACCGCCATCACCGCCAACTGCGCCTGTAAAAAAACAACAACGATAAAAAAAAGTTCTAGTACTAAAACAAAATCCTGCAACAACAAAGTAAGTAAGATGGGTGGCGAGGGTGGCTCAGAGTATGCCACACCACCCACTATTCAACACAAAATAGCCTAGCAAAAAGGATAATCTATCATCCATGCTCCATGTCGTCACGCTATCAATCACAGGATTAGTCGCTCATGGCTTGTGAACAGTTTAGAGCGATCCTAGTCTTGTTTCGCTATATCCTTGCTCGTCATGTTTTTTTTTCGAATTCTGGCTTGAGTTCTACACCCGCATGTTTTTTGTAGGGGTGTGTATTTTTTTTCATCTTCTTACGCCCTACCTGGGATTTCATGACCAGGTAGACAAGTCCTTCCATTATCATACCACTTAATGTCCTTAGAGGGTGGGTGGGTGCGGTCGTTTTTGTATTCAGTCAAAGTAATCTAATCGAAGGATTCGTTTTTTTTTTCGCGCCAAACATAAATTACCGAGCTTTTAGTATTTTGTTTCCTGACAAAAGTTTAAGGTGTAAATATGGGCGAGAGTGGACCATGTAGGTTGGGGCCTGAGGGTCGTATGTTAATTTTAATTTTCAGTCAGACGATGGTTTTGCTGAGACTGAATCCTCGTGAAGTACAATTTAATTATAATTAGGATCTCAATCCGAGCTTATAAGTAAGTTTTGCGGCCCTGGGGATGGAAATAGTAACACATTTTTATGCTTTCTTATTTATTGGACTTTATAAAATCATCATCAATAAAATTTGTATACCAAAGTGGTGGAAGTTTATTTAGGAAAATGTTTGATTTTCGCTAATAAAATGAATGTGTTTTTTCTAACTCATGCATGAAACTTATTATAGATTTATTAGAAAATCAAATTAAGCAAAAAAAAAATTTTTTTTTTGAAGTAAGTGCAATGGATCAGTAAAAAATGAACCGTGAAAGTAGGTCTACAAATTTTCACGAATTTCGCCATATCTCTTAGGTCTTCTGCGAATTAGGCATAGATCGTTTTCAGAATTTTTTGTTATTCAACCCTACGTGGGTGTTTCACAAATTTTGTCATATATTTTAGGTGTGACGACATATCGACTTGGCTTTTACGTTTTTAGACCTTCTGCATAATCGCCAAAAAACTAATTTCAGGATTTTTCGATGCTTAGCCCTGAAGAGAGTGTAATAGGGTTGCGTATGATTTTGTGAATTCCGCTATATTTCTTAGGTCTGACGAGATAACGAATTTCCTTTAATTTCTGTATTTTGTTTTTGTGGCAGATTTTTGATTTAATTTTTGATTAACATTTATATCAAACTAGCCGTGTACCGCCGCTACTTGTAGAGTTCAGTGTCTCTACTATTGTACCGAAGACTATACATAGAATCGAAAATATTTTACGTTAATAAAAGTTTACGTTACTCAAATTTTTGATATGATTTAAATTATAGGAAACATTTGAATAACATTTTTTCCTCATATTTAGCCCCTTCGTCAGGAACAGCCTTCATTGCCGTATATTTCGCACTTTATTTAAACATAGAAATTCATCGAATTCTATTTAGCCTTTTTCTCATGAAGTTCGAATTGGCTATAAATTGTTTTTTTGATTTTATTTATAAACATACGTAGAAGATTGATTTAGTGAATGTATCTTAAAACCTTTAACTGAAAACATTCCGGCTATTATTTACAGCAGTCCTGACATATTCAAAACCGACAATATTCAGAAAATAAACTTTTTAAACAATACTTTTGTACCCACTTTTTCTTGTTTAATCCAGTTGCTGTCCAGTTTGAACTGATGTATTTGTTATACCCAAATCAAACCCTAGAAAGGTTGCTCGAGATCTCCATTAGATGCAATCTGGAGGTAAACACTCTCTCTACAGCACAACATGCGTACACGAAAGGTAAATCGGTAGAAACGTTCTACATGAGGTAGTAAGGATCATAGAGAGTACGCTGCATAACTAATAAAGAATACACAATGGGTGTCTTTCTAGATGTTGAAGAAGCCTTAAATAACGTTGAGAGGGATGCCATTCGGAAAGCCGTGCTGATCTGGGCATTACCAACTGGATCGATGGCATGCTTGAAAGTAGAATGATACATGCATCCATTGGTGAGAATGAAATATCTGGAACTGTGTCCAGAGGTACCCCGCGGGCGGGAGTTCTATCACCTCTACTTTGGGTATTAATTGTCGATCCTATTTTATCCCAGCTCAAGAGGGATGGGATCAAAGTGGTAGCGTACGCGGATGACCTAGTTATACTGGTTGTGGCGAGCAAGAGCAATACCCCCATTCACAATTCCAAAAATAGGTAATACCATTCTGGAGCTTAAAACTGAAGCTAAGTACCTAGGAATTATTCTTGACGATAAGCTTAACTGGAAGAGAAACCTTGATGAGCGCGCCAAGAAAGCAACAATTGCTTTCTATACTTGCAAGAAGGCCTTTGGCAGGAAATGGGGAATAAAGCCCGCAATGGTTCACTGGATGTACATCTCTATCGTAAGGCCCATTCTTCTTTATGGTGGCCTGGTATGGTAGACAGGCTTGGACAAAAGCGTGCATAAAAATAGTCTAACGAAAGTGCAGAGAGCGGCTTGCTTACGCATTACGGGCGCTTTGCAATCAACGCCAACAACTGGAATGGAGATTATGCTGCTTCTGCTGCCAATAGATATTCAAATCTTGAATGCTGCTGGCAAGAGCGCCCTGAGACTAAAAGAGTCTGGTGGCTGCTGGAAATCTGCGGATTATGGGCATAGCAAAATTCTTTCATTATTTCCAGATTGTGGGCTTAGTGAACTCTCCGACTATATAACTCCGTTTTTAAGCTTCGATACAGGATTCCATACCCTTTTCCCTACTAGGGGGGACTGGGATAATCAAAAAGTGATAAGGGAATCTGAAGTTGCTATATTCACGGTTGGGTCAAAAATGGATACTGGAACGGGGGCAGGGATTTTCTCAGCCGACATGAACATTCAAGTTTCCTTTCGTCTCCCGGACTACTGCAGTATTTTACAAGCCGAAGTTTTTGCCGTAAGCAGTGCAGTGGACATACTAAATTCCGAGACAAATCTTCCCGAAGAGTCGTGTATAAAGATTTATATAGACAGCCAAGCAGCAATGAAAGCTCTAAGCTCCAACCTAGTCAATTCAAAGATAGTGAGGGAGAGTAGGGAGCATGTGAAAACATTGGGCGCAGCTCATAAGGTTCTTCTGTGCTGGGTTCCCGGACACAAAGGGGTACCAGGAAATGAGGCAGCCGATGAGCTGGCCAAAACTGGATCTGAAATGGCTGCTATACATGCAACCCAAGCGGTAAAAATACCGCTCAATTACGTCAAGAGTAATCTTGACAGGAAGGCAATAGAGCTGACCAATGGCAGTTGGTTCAACCTATCTACATGTGAAACCTCCAGGCAGCTATGGCCAGTAATACATCCTAAAAGAACTGTCGATCTTATGAAAAGAAGTCGTATAGAGACCCGTCACATTACGTCAGTATAACGGGGTACTGTCTCTTTGGCAGACATGCACAACGCTTAGGAATTCAGCAGAAGCTGCAGAAGTGAAGAAGAACTTTGTGAGTGCCTCCAGCTAGCCAGCTGTAGGTTCAGAGCCATGGGCAGCTACTTCTTCTCCAGACTCGGGGACATGGCTGGAGCACGAATTGATGAACTAGCCAAGTTCATTCGCACTTGTGGCTGGTTCGACTAGCTTTTCCACTGTAGCAATGCTACGATAACTCGGTCATTAAGGTGTCACGGATGTGGTATCACAATGGACCAACCGAATGGTCTAAGTGAGTCGATCCATAGTTTGGATGGCTGCCACTATAACCTAACCTAACGTAACCTACACCCAAATCAGTCGTTCACTTGTTTGATCGAATTTTGAAAGATTTGGTTCGTCCTTTTCCTCCGATCTGAGTTTTTCGCTCCAAGGTGCTCAACGTATTTTTATATGCATGCCCTGGCAACCTGAACCACATATCATTGACATGGAAGTTGTTAGAAAAAACTACAACCTTCCAATATTTAATTAAAATAGCGTAGAAAGTTCTGGACATATCTCGCGTTTTCTACACACTTCTCGCATATTCAACAGATACAATGGAATATCTCGACTCAACATAGTCAGTATATAAGCGTAGCAGGGCTTGTACAAGGGATTACTTCTTCCTCTTCGAAAGCGAGGCGATGATCAGTCTCACAGGAAAGTGGATGTGTAAAGATCGTTTAATCGAATCAATCGAATTCTGTTTTTGCTTGATACCCTGGCAATCTGCTAGTACGCAACAATATACCTCAACTCTGTGTAAGGCCCTGATTAGGGCATTAATGAAAGAGTAAACCATATAGAAGGTGTGCCCAAGCTGCCCTCGAAGTTCATCAAAATTAAAATATGGACTATACGAACGGTGATGTTATTGTTAAACCATGAGGTTCAAATGTCTTCGAATAAATCTATTCTGCACTTAAGTAATGAGTCTGATGCAGTCTGATCATTGATAGAAATTTAAATAATAAAATTGAAAACGCTAAGTTCCTCAATGGGAGAAATCATTCTACTTTCGTACAAAAGTCCTCTAAGAATGTGATGCAGTCATTTGATTGATAGCATAAAAAGTAAAGCAATTTTTTTTTCTTCAACTTCGTAATCATTTTGAGATAACAATAAGTTGTAGTTGTGCAAAATTACTTTGGATAACACCTAATCAAAAATGGTTTTAATAATTTTTACATTTATTAAACGATTATGAGAGATTCTGCCTCGTATTTAAAAGTTGTTAAATTTTCGCAGAAGTTTACGGATAAACACTGAAAAAATAAAGATACCCGAAATATCCTGAAAAATGGATATTTGCGTATAAACCTTAAATTTGACATAATTAATCTTAAGCTAAGAACATACGTGTGGTACATTAATGAGTTAAATCCTTTTACTCAGTTAAGCCACCTCCCTTACAGGATCCTTTTCAATATACTTGGTTACCATTGAGTTTGCGGAAGAGCTCGGAAATTTCGGAATTATAATGTTTGCTCTGTAATTTTTCTTACAACGTTAACCAGACAGGTAGAGATACTCCATCGAGTAACTATCACACAAAAGTCCGTAAAAAATTTGTGCATGTACTCACGTCAACAATTTAGAATGCTTTAAGATTTACTATTGAAGTAACTACGGACTTCATTTTAACTATTTTAGAATAGGTGTCATTCTTGGGTAACACTCATTCTTCACTTTCTGACTGGAACATATTTTTCATATAATTGTTTAACGAATAAATCCGTTGTATTTATGAGTTCGTCGGAAATCTATTGGGGAACAGTTTAGAAAATTCTTAAGGGTGGAAGTACCAAATCTAGACTGTTTCAGGGTGTTGGCCCTGTTGGCCCGAATCCAGCTAAGGTACACCTTATCAATAAAGTAGATATTAATTACATATTTCAATTTGAACAAGTTTTTTTTTATCAACGGACAGCTAATTTTTACTTAAAAAAATGTGTACTTATGGTAATTTTCTATTCTCGTTTCAGGGCGAGAAGAGAGCAAAATAAGCAACAAGAAAAAGTCTGTCTGCTCGCCGTATACGCCATACAGAAATGCGTTTGAAGGCTTGTATCATGCAAACCCGTTGAGATAATAACTACAAATTTTTTTCGTGGTAAAATGGCAGTAATTGAAGTCAGTAGCGGGCAAAAATTAATTCCTACTCTGCATTTTTCGAAAATTACAATTTTTGAAGATAGTAATTTTGGCCGTATGTGAACACTTTTCAATGTTATAGACCAGTCAGCAGTCATAGATCATAGTTCCTTAAGGATGCTATATATTTTCTTAGCATACGCATAGAAACTTGTTGAAAGTACGACTAACAAAGTTCTAGTTCAAAAAACAAAGAGTTGGTACGAATCTACTCGATGTCGGGCCACAAATTAATTCAACGTTCTAACTAGAAGTTGATAGACTCAAATAATATCATGTTTTTCCAAACATTTATCTCCTAGTCAAATACATCGCAGTCTATTTCACATACAAACTGGTGTAAAACAAAACTTGACATTAACAGACATCCGAAATATTTCATTGTTTCCCGAAAATCTCCCCAGATACTATAAACATAAATGAAATGAAATACGTCTGCCAGAATGGAGCTAAAAAACTTCCAACGTACAGCACAGAATGTAATCTACAATACATCCCCTTACAAGGACATCCCCCAAACACTACATAGTGATATAATCACCAGGGTTTTTTTTTGTTCCCTCCTGGCAGTCTTGTTCAAAACATACATGTTTGTTGTCGAGAATGTATGGTATTTTCCCATTTCATACGAGGATAGTGTAGCTAGCATACCAACCAGCAATCGAGCTAGTGCATAAGACTAGACTCGCAGGACTCACTCTCCCGTGTGAGATGACTTTGAAGGAAGGGTGGCTGGGATGTGATGTGCCGGAAAGGACGAAAAACAAATACGAAGCATACCCAAATCCATATATAAAACGTGCTTTTTAAAGGATTGATGGATTAATAACGCAAAACTCTCTACGCGTTTGTTTTAGTCTGTATTGATTTCGGTACCTATCCAATATTGGATCCCTTTTTCGAGTTCATTTCAAACACGATGAAATGTTAGCATTGGAATACGGTTTAAGTCTGTATGGTAGCTAGCTGAAAATCTTCTAGTCCTTGAGAAGATTTGGTTACAACGTTGTGGTTTTTGGTCGAAGGATTTTTTTTTATCCGGCTCTTGCATGGGCATAAAGAAAACAAAGTAGTTCTGCCGCTAGTTAGACTTACTGGTATTTTCCAGGATCTGCATGAAATCTATGGTTTCAAGTCGAAATTGATTTTGTAATGGAATATCGAGAAAGATTAGCTGTTGGAAAAGGTTTGCCTTATGTCAGATAAGTAGGGAAGCAACATTTTAATCTAAAAATGAAAATGTACTGCTTTCTTTCAATAGCGGTATTTAGAATTTTAAACTAAGCAGCCTAGTGGTCAAAAAGCTTGCTTGTCTCATAATGTAGTGATCAACACTGTACTCTATGGCTCTACCAGTTTCTTATGAGTTATGAGAATACATCCCATATCATTTATTACAGCCGCACTCTTATAATTTAACTCTCATTGAGTGTTATGAGAATGGGTGAAATAAATGGTAAATTTATTGATGTTGAGATGTCGGCAACCTCGTGTCAGTAAGCCTACTCGATGCATTCTCCTACACCCCTAGTTTTTTTTGACAATTTACTAATTATATTAATTAATTTTTTTTATGGATATTTTTTTTTATTTTTAAAAATATTATCAATTATTCTGCATATTACATTGCGCCATCGAGGTTGGGCGATAGGATAAAAACCTATCACCGAATTAAAACTAAGTTAAATAATAGTTGAAATCGGACGAAGGAACGACCTCAATTGCTCTAAATTGTATCAGAGAAATAAAGTCTAAGAGTCGGAGGTCCATTTTCTTACTCACTCCGTATAAGAGCTACGATCTGAAAAGTTGGGTTTGTTAACTCGGTGCGAACTTAAGCCAATAGTTATGAGTCCAGTCTGCCATACCAACTTTGCTATGAATAAGAGGACCTCAAAGATATGGCGGAATTCGTGAAAACATTTTCACGCCATGTTTACCTTCTTGGGAGCTGAACATGGGCAGATCACGAAATTCTGATTGCTTTGAATCAAGGTCCTGTAGATACCAACGTTAATTCGATATCTAAACGAATGTCAGAGATATGACAGAATTCGTGAACACACATTTAAGCCCTTTTCAGTACTTTTGGGGTTGAATAGTGAAAAACAAAGCTTCCAAAAATTAGTAGAAAGATAGACTACTGTCTGTTAAATCTAGTCTATAATCACGTATCCTCAGGGATAGCTCAGTCAGTGACTAATTTCTGATTTCCTATAGGCTTTTAGCCGACCTACAAAAATAAGGTTGTGATTTAAAATTCAATAGTCAAAGGCTTTTTTTCGGTGATGTCAGAAAAAAAATTTTTTAAGCAATAACAAGATCCTTGTAACATCGTAATGTTCGGTGTTTCATATCTCTAGAACCTTGCAGATGAGATAACAAAATTTTAACATTTAAAAATCGAATTAGCTCGAAATAGGGGTTAATATTTTCAGGGATGGGAATTTAAAGTTGAAACTTCGAACTTAAATGTTGATCCAAAATGGCAGTTTAACAAAAAAAAAATTTTTCTTAAGGCAAAGGGCGGTATCGTGCGGAAGTATGCTACTTTTTAAAGTATCTGTATACATAGATTAATTTAGGGGTTGAATTGATTTTTTGCAAAGGTTCAAACTTGATTCGTTTATATGTACATACATGTTTAGGGTATAAGTGTAGTATACTGAACATTAAAAGATTTCTTTGAGTATTAATATTTGAATTAGGGAGTATGACGAATAGATTGGGGATGTTTGGAAGGGTTGAAAAGATCGCGTCCTCTCATATATGAAAAAGAGAAATGCTGGAAAGTTTAAACTGGGTTCCTATATAGATCTTTTATTAGTGGCTTTACAAATAAAGTATTTAAGATATAATAAACAGTCAAAATATCAATTTTGTGTAGTCCTACCACTGGAGGAGGAGCTGTGATGGAACTCAGGAAAAGGTATGCAACTCCCTTAGGGGTTGAGTGTCAAAAAATCCTGAAATTATTTTTAAGGCCACAATATCAGAAGGCCGCGGGAGGGACATATATCGGGGTTTTCTTTACACCCCCTTAGGGATTGCTTTTCAAAAAATCAATTTCATATCTCATCGCACATAAAAGACGTGTCGAAATTTGTGAAAACGTATGTAACGAGTTTACAAGGGTTTGAATATCCAAAAATCCTGAAAACTTTTTCTACGCCTTTATTTGAGGAATTCGTAGAAGTAAAATTAACTTGATATTTCAGAAGATCTGAGAGATATGACAAAATTAATGAAAATGTGTGAATCCCTTTTTCATTGACCGTGTTTTTTTTTCGCTAACGTACGCCAATGCAAATCCGAAAATTTCAATTCTTTTCTAGTGAATCGAGATATACTCAGTTTCGATTTTTTAGCATGAACTAATACCCCGTGTGAAACGCCTAAAAGACAAGTTTATGATTTTAAAATCTCAAGAACGAGCAAAACTACTAAGTTTACATTTTTCACATAACAAAGTTTGTAGCAATTTATAAAATATAGTTTGCTACGTATATCTCATGAACCGCTAATGCTAAAAAGTTGAAATTTTGTATGTAACTTGAATTTTTGATCAAATTTTTAAATTTCCCAGTGGAGTGGGTGGCGAGGAAAAACTGTCATGTATATAGTTTACAGTCTGTAGTTCAAATAGTACTGCTATTTTTTTTTTGGTATAAGTCTGAAGGCTAAAATTCAAATTCAAGCAAAGGCCTCTTAATTTGATAGAAAAATCACTTCTCAATAAATTCAATTTCGAAAACATCAAACAACATGATACTGTAAAAATTATGATGATGGCTTTTTCCTTTTCAAATTTGAAATTGAAACGTAAATCTCATAAAACTCATAAATCTTGACTTTAATGTAACCAATGACACAGAACTAATTACTGTCTTTGCTTGACAAACATAGGACCGGACCTTCTTGTAACTTTCTGTCGAACTGAACGCACAACGATTCGAAATGATGAACATCAAAACCAGCAGAAAATTATTAAAAACTTTTCCGGTAAAGTCGAGAAAATTCGAAAAAAGTTTTAGCGTCGGGCGTTAACGTCTTGCTGAGCGCCGTTATAATAGCTACAAAAATCGTACAATGGCTGGTCGTGTTCAACTCTACCAACAAATATAATAATACCATCGACATCAAGTAAAAGTGAAAAAAGGAGCAACTTTTCCGAATGGAAATTATGAACTCGAATAACTTTCATAACTTCTTTTTTTTTAACTTCAGACTTGTCTCCCGACATTTTTCTCGCTTTTAAATTTTTTCCAAGGGATTTTCCCCCGTATTTGATGTCAAACTTTTCGACAAAAAAAATTGACTTTCTTATTTTCTGGCGGCAGAAAAAATGAGTGATATTCGTATAAAAGGAAAAAAAAAATATTTTTAAAATTTTTTATTTGATTGGAAAATTTTACTGGTGGAAAGCAATTTTATGCCCCTTTTAACGTATTTAGAAACTTTTCACTAACGCCTGAAAAGCCTTGTATATTTTCAACCCCTTTATCGAAAGTTTGAATAACATTTTCGCATATGGAAAGTCGAATGTGTGAATTGGAAACAGATAGGTATTCGTTTGTTATGCTCAAACTTTCCAACATTTACATGCAAATTTAAATTTAAAAAGTTTTTATGAAAATATTCCGGGCAGAATTTTTTCTACGACAAAAAATTCATTTATTCTTCTTCAAAGTCAAAGAGAGATGCTAACTTTATTGGTAACATAATCCAATTAATTGACTAGATGAATTTTTTTATGCGCATTTATCTAGTTGTCCAACCAAACTTTAGAGCAATGGATGATGCCTTGTAGAGGTCAAAAGAAATTTGTGTTTTTGATGCATTGATTCGATTTAATTCATCACATCCCTGTTGAAAATTCAATGAATTTACCACTGTAATGGAATGTTGTGCAATGGGCCATTGAGAGTTATTCTGGGATAAAGGGTTAAAAAGGTCGAGAACTTAAGGGGCTATTTGTGATCAGAGCATTGATTAAAAAATGAAAAGCAGAAATATTGCCTGGTATTACCACGGACTGTAATTGTACAGGAAAATCTTAGTCGGTGAAATAAACATTCAATAGATCTACGTTCTATTATTAGGCTTCAACGTGCCATACTCTGTTGAAAGCGTTTAAAATTACGTTGAAATATACTGAGATTTTAGAGACTGAAGTGTAAAGTCCCTTCAAGTCATTTTGATTTTTTTTAAAGAAAGATAGCGCAGCCATTAAAGACACCCTCCATTAAATATTGTGCTGCTATCAAGCAAAGCTTTTTATTATAAAATTTTTCCTTGGATTTAAAATTAAGATAATAAAGAAAGAACTTATTTTAGTAAAAATTTAAATTGAGATGCAAAGATATAAAATCTGATCACTGAAATTCTAATTAATTGTACGAATTCTTTTTAAAAAATTTAAATAAATTTATCTTATGTTATGTTAAATATTGTGCTTATTAACAGAATACGTTCGTTAGTTATTGACAGTTTAAGCGAATGTATTACTTCAGGACTTTTGTATGGTAGATACGCGAAAGAGTATTTTAGTTATAATCGTTCTTATTCTCGTGACTCCAAAGAGTAATACTGAGAAATTTTTGCTTAATTCTCAGCTTAACGGATTTTGTTTTAATCGGGAAAGAGTGTCAAGTGGATTGCATTCACAAACGAATTAAACCTAATGTTTTATTAAAACCCGCTTAAATTTTCTGCTTTCTAACTTTTTTTGTAGTTAAAATGGGTTCCGGATGACACATTCACTCATTTATCTAGAACTTTTGTATGTAGGGTTTTGCGAAATACGTTCACGGTTCCGTTCATGTTCATTCTTTTTGAAATTTAATTTATTGTCAAATTCAAATTTCTATCTTTAAGTGACGAGCAACAAATAAAGACTTTTGTATCGAAGCTACACGTAGGACTGATGGGATTTCGATCAATGGTGACCTCGAAATTAAATCGAGTAAGATTTTGATTATCTAACTCAATGAGTTTTTGCTAAATAATTTAATAATAAAATTTTAAAAATTCTATTACATTATTTTTCATTGACTTTATTATGGAGTCTATTTTATGTTTGCCTGAGAGTAACCTAAAAGATTAAGACCTTTTCGCTTGTTAACGAGCATTGTGTTAAAAAGCCTTAGACGAAAAATTTTGATTTCCGTATCTCAAGCCCCGTTTACACGGTGATAGTTTTTGCAATAGTTGATGTCATGGCAATTACTATCGTCATAACTCTCATCCTGTAAACTTCTCGATAGTTACTTTCGCGCTATCATGAATAGCATTATCGCGCTATCACGTTTGACGAGATAGTTGATAGCACCATTGTAATAATTTTATCTTGACATTGACAAGAAATTTTATTTTGACATTAACAAAAAAATATTTAATTTGACAACATAATAAAATTGTTGCTAATTGAAAAAAATATTGTTTTATTCAAATGTAAGGACAATTGATTTAACGGTTAAAGTACTTTGATGGTCTGTTGCACTTCAACTTTGTTTATGAACGTAGTTGTTTGATTGCCGGTACTATTTGTGGCATTTTTTAGCTCAATATGTAGTTATATATTTTTTTCTGATATATGGTTTTAATGGAAAAGCATCATCGCCCAGTATTACTGACTCTTGTGGAAAATTCAATTCATTTTCCTCTATCGATCGTTGAAGACAAGACGGGGGGGGGGGGCAAGAGGGAGCACTTGCACCCACCTGTATTCTACCTTCAGTAATTAAGATCTTTTAATTGTTCTATTACACATAATTTGTTGAACTACTAACAAATAGTTACTAAATCAACACCCTTTACTGTTTTCAATGAAAAATAAAAGCAAGACATCTTTTATTTATTTTTAAAGAAATTTCACTGGTTAAAAATTGAGGCTTTCTTACAATGCTAAAAATTGAATTGCAATTAAAATTTAAGTAGACAAATAAAATTAAGATTAATAAGGTAAGGACAATATTTTATTGGAAGACGTAATTGAATTTCACACTCACGATTTTTTCTTCATATAAGTTTAGTATGACTTATGAAAAATACAGGAAAACCCAAGGGTCTTAATGGTTTCCTGAGATAAAGTAGCCATCCGCTCAAATAGTTTTTTTTATACATCCTTTCGATTTTGTGCTGGGAAAGAGGGTGTTTTCAAATATGCAATATTTTAAGGTATGTTGATTAAAGTAGCAAGATCAGAAGGATATTAGTAACATTAGTACGTAATGTTTTGTTGAGCCACGGTTATCATTTTTAGTTGCACTTTATTAAAAAAAAGAATTGCTCAATTATGAAATGGTTAAAATTAAAGGTAAATAACTTCGAAAGTTTTTGAGCTAGAGCATAAATTTATCCTACTAACCCGGCTTCTTCTTAGCATTTTCAACAGCCTGAACACGGTTACAACTAATTCCATGTCTTCAAGTTGACTCACCAGAAAGCACTAATTTTTTTAAAGATTTTTGTATGGCAGCCTAAAAAGCTCCACTCGCCGAAAACTTAATCACAAAAAAGTCTGTTATGCCCAATACGTTCTGTTCCGTAGTTATCGCTCCTTCGAGAAAAAATAGGAGCCATTTTTATTAAGAAGTTTTGTGTGGTAGTATTCTCAGTTCCTGCAATATAATATTAGTTATATCGTACAAAATTTTTAAATTCCAGTACATAACTATCATCACTTGTTTTGAGGAATTTTGTATGCGATGTACCTGAAGAAGTTGGGCGATTTTACTTACTAACGGATTCTAAGCAAAATTTCAACTTCTCTGTATTTTTCCCCTATCTTAATATCCAGATGCTCTGATATTGTTTTGGTGTGACAGAAAAGTTTCAATAAATCTTAACTGAGTGATCTCCACATTCATTCAATTCATCACATCTCGAAATTGCAAACTCATTTTATAAGCCATAGTTCTGCCCCTCCCTACGAAAGGTAGTATGGGCGCTCATGCCGTCGACTGATTGACTGCCATAGCTTCCAACGTCAATATATGTGATATTGTAGCCGTGATCCACTAACGGAAGCAACACAATAAATTGAACCCTTGTAATACAGAGATCCTGAGTTCGGAAGACACTGAATCACAACATGTTCACCATCTATGGATCTAACACAATTTGGAAAGTTCTATGACGTGTTAAACTCCGCCATAGTCGGTTCTAAGTTCGGTTTAGAAAGGAGGAGGGAACATGTACACAGTGCGACAAATAAGTTCCGAGACTCGAACCATATATGAGTAACTAGTAGGACCATCTTTGTGTACAGACCGGCGTTTGAAAGCTGTGACACTCCTCTTCCCGGTAATACCAATTTTGTTTAAATCGGTTGATAGATAGCAAAGTTGTAACAGTTCTCCCAAAACAAGTTTTTTGTCGATGTTGAAATATTAAAATGTTGCTCAAACAATGCTCATTACATTCTTCGATAGCAAAGGAATTGTCTACAGGGAATTCGTTCCAACTGGCCAAACAATTACTGGCGCATTTTATCTCGAAGTTTTAAAGCGTGTGATAGCCAGAATCCGTCGTATTCGACCCGAATAGGAACTGGATAATGAGAACTGGATAATGCACCGAGTCACACCTCACTCATTGTTCGTCAATTTTTGGCTCAGAATCAAGTCTGTGTGTTGAATCATCCACCGTATTCACCTGATTTGGCCACATGCGATTTCTCTCTATTCCTGAAATTGAAATTGAAGTTGAAAGGATGTTTTTTTAATGACATTTCGACGATCAAAACAGCTTCAACACGAGCACTAGAGGCAATTCCACAAAATGAACTAGAACACGCATTTGAATGACTGTTGAATCGCTGTAACAAGTGTATTGAAACTGGAGGAGAATATTTTGAATAAAAAAAATGAAAAATATCCAGATTTTTTCTTTTAATGATGTTTTCCATAGCCAGTCTCGAAATTAATTTGTCGCACTGCGTAGTTAACCTGAATGGCCAGTAACACATGTGCGTCTCAGGAAGTAGGCAAAAAAGTATGACATAGTTGGACTCGCAGTATAGCTGGTACAACTCCAACATGCCATAGTTAGCTGAAAACTTCCACCCTTTTCCTACCGGGGTGTAATAAATAAGTAGGACTAGCCCTTCAAGTCGGGGATTGGGCGAGGAGCCGACAACGCATCACCGAAAAAAAAGACCACTGTCCAGTAACCTGCAGGAGGCCAGCGTTCGATTTGGGTTGTCGCGCTGTTGAAGATGACGTGTTAAACCTTCTTATAACTTTGTTCCAGCCACACACTGCATAAATAATGTAATTATTGTCTAATTTCACTGTCGTACTATCGCGTCGTGTAGACTATTGCACTATCATACTCTCACACTATCGTGCAATGCTCTCACGATAGTACTATCGTTAAAAACTATCACCGTGTAAACGGGGCTTCAGGGACCGCTTATGCTAGTAAGTTGAAGCTTGAAATTTATATAGACCTATGATATTGCAGTAAATTGCAGGGAAGATATTTCCCTTAAGATTGTATCGAATTGGGATAAGAAATTTTTTTTACTATGCGAATTATATCTAAACGTTTACAGAATCCGATCAAGATCAACTGACATTTCAATATTTTGGAGAATCTTTAAGTGAATAGGTTTTCTTCAAGTTTGTCTTTTTATAGTTTATAAGTACACGTAGCCACAGTTTTATGAAAATGAAAGTCGAAGTATCCACGCAAAGTTTAACCGGCCCATATGCTTTATTATATAGGATTGTCGAATGCTACTCATAAACCTTCCAGTTAAGTTCTTCATGAATTCCCTACAAATACCTAATCTATACGAGTGATCATAACAAATGTTAATAATTTCTTCAGGTGATAAAGTTTTGTTGGGCACTCCTTGGGTCTTCAGGAAGTTGCGTGTCCAAATAACATAAGGCTCGCACTATAGTCGATAATACAAAGTTAAAAATAACCGTCGAAAAGAAAATAACGAAACCCGAAATGAAAATACTTTTCATCCTTACAAGGATTACAGGCCATCGAATTTTTCGGACGGATCAAATTCGAAGGTTATAAAGAAAAGCCTCGAGCAGTTCACATTAAGGAAATCGTAAAACCTACAAGACTAGGTGGGATTTATAAGGCAAATACTTTTCTAGTATGAAGGCAATATTAATAGGTTTCGGTCGTATATCCTTCCCCTAAATATTACAAACATAAACCTTTTTTCGCGAAATTTATTCATATGTAACAACATGTTGTGTGGTTGGTTTTTCTTTCAAATAATTGGCAGCCATAAATTCACTTTTCCAAGCTTTTCGTTCTAATTCGCTCCATTAAAAATATCAAAAGCCACACCATCTTTCGACAGGAAATATAATGCTTGCGCGTACGTAGCCTAAATATCAGTTACCAATAATATGGCAATGTGGAAAAGGAATGAAATTGGAGTGGAAAAGTCTAAGAAAATTCAATTTCCTTTCAATTGCCATGGCACGAAATCCAATTGAAGATGGAAAGGAGAAGAAATAAAAATAAACACAAAAAAGAAAAGTTGTAAAGTGCTCATATGTTTGGATGTATGTTAGGTTCCTATGAGCGAACATGCGGAAGGAACTTATTTCTAACATTTTCCATTCCATGGTTACAGGGATGTTTTAGATTGAATGCTATTTACAACATGGTTTCAATTTCTTTACTACCCCTAAAGCCTGTATCGGCTGATTAGTTACGACATATCCAGACCATTATCGTATGAAAGTCGAGTATGTGGCGTCCTTTTTTTAAGGCGATTCCCCATCGCTACATTACTACGGGAACGTCGATGCTGGTTTTCTTCTATCAAACCCTAAGATCGCATATGAATTAAATTATGCAGCTAACTCAATTCTGGAAGGTTTCGATAGCAGGTTTCTTTGAGGGTCCAATCACATCGTATATTCACGTTTTATAACTTAATAGCAAATTTGCTCGACGTATACTGATGACATTTTGCTTTAATAATTTCAACATAAACAAGGACCTTCACAGTTAATGGTTCCTTGTCAATTTGTCCCTTATACAAATTTAATTAAAATCAGCAATAGAATTACATAAACTATCGTTGAGTGGTTGTACGAACATATTTTCTGGTTTGGTCGATAGTCTATCATGCGTAATTATATCAGTATAAGACTGTTCACGCTCTAATGTTAGAGTATCAAAAGACCAGACATTTTTAATCGGGCGATAGTTTAGTTGAATGTCTATGCGCACACCGATCGTTTCCATTCGTCCAAACTAAATAGTTGCATAAGTAAAACAAATCCCGAAGCGACTAAATTATCGCGCGATACCTCTATATGCACAGCGGCTAATGGAGGTGCGTACATGCAACAAATTAAGACTCTTTTCTCTTGGCTTTCGATCGTGTCATGTATGTAACATGCAAATAGATCTGTCTAGTGTGCGCAGCTCTATATGATTAAAAAGTTGCTCAACTGTTCATTTCATGGTTCCTTCATCATGACAATGAGCCTGAACACTCAGCCACTTTAATTCTTGATTTTTGTGTCAAAAATCATGCTACTCTTCAGATCTTGCTCACTGCAAACCAGTGCTGAAAGGACGTTCTTTCGATACAATTGATGAAATTAAGAACAGTTCGTTACTGGAACTGAGGAAGATTAGATCACGGGAGTATTTTGCAGGGGATTAAAAATTAAGAAAATTAAAAAAAAAAAATTACGAACAAATGCTCTCTTCACTAATCTTGAGGCCGCCTCTGGGATTTACACACATTATTTAATGTACAGACTAATAGATCATATCTTGGTTGGTTATCTAGTCAACCATTTAAGAATTAACTTTTTTAAAATTTACATTGGTTGTACCCCTATTGGGGTAGCTATTTTTCCTGGAGTGGCCACTCAATGTTTGGCAGTTAGAATAATTCGAAATAGCCGGAATTGTTGTATAAAATTTTTCTTAAGTTCGATTTTTATAAGGGCAGAAGCTAGAAGCGGTAGTTGGATGTAAGTTTTGGTAAGAAGACGGATTGAGTTATTTGAACCTGTATAGCTCAAGAAAATCAGCAACCAGTGGTCTATTTAAACAACTATAAGGATTGAGTTATAATAAAATGCCCCATATTGACGACACTCCTGAAAATAATTTTATATTTGTGATATTAAACCATGTTACTAAGAACAATAATTAAAACCTGTTAAATAGTAGACGGCAATTTCGCATCTTAAGAAAGTATTTATGCCTGAAAGGTCCTGATTATTTACCAACTTTTCACAAGTAATCGCTTCTCTGTCGAAAAGAAGTACTGCCTTCAAAGCCCGTTTGAAGTACAAAATATATCATGATCTTTGTATCTTGTGCTATCATTTGCT
Source organism: Beris morrisii (assembly GCA_951812415.1). Lineage (NCBI taxonomy): Eukaryota > Metazoa > Arthropoda > Insecta > Diptera > Stratiomyidae > Beris > Beris morrisii. The sequence goes on along the minus strand of OX638312.1, from coordinate 11,612,247 downwards.
AGACTATTCATTCAGTGTCACTTGACGGGATCAAATCCTTGGATTCCTTTCCAGACTTTAATGATTTCCCTAACAGCCACTGCAGAATTGGAGCCAAGGACATACCTTTGTCCTTTGGACTCTTCAGTCTTTCACGAATATACAGATTTTCTTTTTAAAAGTCCGTGGAAGAGTTTGTCACTTGCTTGACCTTGTTTTAAACCTTAAACCTTTGGCTATGGCTAAAGAGGCATCTTTATCTTTACAAGAAGATGTAGATACATCGTTAGGACGTAGCTACTCGCATATCGTAAAATATCGCTTTATAGTGTTTCGTGAACGTGATGGATGGTGTTTAGATTAGTCGAATTACGATAGTCCAAGTAAGGTATTGAAATTCCGAGACTGAATTTGCAGTTGATTAAATGTGTCTTAAGGAAGTTGAAGCAAAGATATTCGCTTGGAATTCGTATGGTAACCACAAAACACGTGGAAACACACAGAATTCAAGTGATCAGCAAGTTCTGGAAGCAACGATCGCACCGTGTGGAGAGGTACTACTGCTAATTTCTTAACATACCCTGGCCTGGAATCTACAAGAAAGGCGTGCAAATATCCAGTCACATATAGATGAAAAGGTTCAAGAACTGAACAAGTTCTGGCAACAGCTGAAAGATGAAGCCATGAGAAGTGAACAGAACAAAAAAGGATGAAAATCTTGGAATAGTCTTCGAGTATCTCATTTGGCTTATGCATCTAAACCAGATCATGTGCAAATGCTGGAGTTTACTACATCATCTCAGTCCTTTAAACGCCTAAAATAACACCAACCACTTAACCGGTGCCTTAAAAAACAGCCAGAGCTTCTTTCTCTCATCCGATTTATTTAGCCCAAAAAAAAATATTTACATGTTCAATAGGTTCTTTGTTTTGCACTGATAGCTCCACTTTTAGCTGCCTATCCATCGAAAAAATCTGCCTTCTAACGTTTAATGAATTTACGTAAGTCCTATTTGCAGGACATACCGAGAACCTTTTAAGCTACATAATGCAGGACGTATAGTCATCGCCTGGATAAGAAGGAAGTATTGTATTCAATCTTATCCTTTTCAAACATCCACCGAATGTTTATTTAGGCTCTCGACAAATATTTTTCATACAATATCCCAGGGGCGGTAAGTGCACTGATTTACTACTGGACTTACAACCTTTGGGTTTCTTTCAAGCTGGTAGCGATATTCTAGTCCAAACCAGTGTAAATTAATTCACAATATTGGGCGTTCTTTTTGGGAGTGGATGGGGGTGATGTTTTTTGTAGAGAAAGGCTACTCAGAAAATGTTTATCAAACATCATACACTATAATGAAATGGCTATGCTTTTCGACGCCTGAAAGAATTGAGTTAAGAAAAATTGTTTTGGTAGGTATATCTTCAGAAATTGTGAAGGTCGATTCTGCCTTAATTTCTGCCAGGGTTGCATGTTTCTGTAGAATTTTTTTGAAGGTTGATTTTACATTTTTCAGCGATTCGTTACAAATTCACAGCGAATTAAAGTATCATTTTTGGTGTGTTTATCAGAAAGAAGGCCGCAATAATAGAAAAAAATCTGTTTGAAGCACGATCCTACCGATGCCAATATAATTTAGTTGAGACATGAACCATTCTGGAGCATGTCCTTCTCGCTTAAATGCAGATGCAAAAACTGAGGTATGAGCCGTGGGTTAGCATCCTACCGACTCTTTGTTGATAGTAACTCCAAAAAATAGTTCGTAAAGGTTGTTAAGGCAACAAGCTTTAATAGGCTGGGACCGGCATAGGTACACAATACTAAAGTTCTGTACTACGAAGTGTAAATAATTTCGAACAACTTCGGCACAGTGCCTATCTGGATTGGGATGTTAGGAATAATGCTAGGTGGTGGTTTAATAACCCAGACATTCTAGAGATAGAAATAAAGCCAAATGGTTCTCTCCAAAATAGTGCAAAGACCCATATAGCGTTGTAAAATAGGCCCAGTGCTGGGCCAATAATGGTAGTTGGCATGCCAAGAATGGCGCGGCAACCAGAACCGGCCCATTGCTGGATCACTGCTGAATGATAACTTGGGTCCGGTGCTGGTGTTTCCTACTGGCCCAGTGGTGGTGACCGACAATGGTCCAGTGTTGGCGACCGATACTGGCGCCAGTACTGGCAGTTCCTACACTCTCCTCGCTTATTGCCAGAAAATGAAATTATTTCCTCTTTACCTAATTATTTTGTCATATAAATTAATCGTCCTAGCTTACCCTGGTAACAAAAATTTGAAAAAAAAGACGATACGACAGTAACATATTTTTGCCGACGAATGACCTGCGATGCGTTCTCGAACTCCCTACCTTACAAATTATGTCTACACACCTATTAGTACCTAACTATAAAAGTTTGCTAGCCAACGCTGGTGGCCAACGATGGCCGAGAGGTTAACTAGTACTCCCAACGCGTGGCAGCTAGCAATGGCCCAGCCGTGGCATACAGCTGGTACGCTAGATGCGGCAAAAGTTCGCAGCCAATGCTTGCGGCCAACGATATCCCAGAGGTTAACCAGTGATGGCTCTCAAGTCCCAACGCTTGGCAGCCAGCACTTGGCCCAAGCAATGGCCCCGTAGTAAGTGCTGGGGAACCCTATATGGGGAGGTCAAAACAATTTAATTCAAATCCTTAAACCATCTCAAAGGTCAGTTCTTAGAAAAAGATATGCGAAGAGGTATACTATTTCAAGAAAAATTCAATTTCTGAAGGATTTCCGCCAAGGACACCATCGCGTTTAGGTACATGATTCGCGCTTGGTGCAGAAGTTTCAATCTGAACCATTGGAAAAGGAACAGAAAGGCTTCTCTGTCGTTAAAATGAAAAATTTTTAAAATTTAATTGTTAAGCGAAGAGTTTTTTTCCTCATCTATAGTCCTTGAGATATTTGATGTATTTTTGTGAGTCTACAAGATACGGAGATATAATTGCACACACTAATTTAAAATGTATGATCTAAGATTTAAAGTCTTAAGAACTGCTTTAAATTATATTTTTTTTATCATTTTCATTCACATCGTCAAAACTGCATATTCCAGCTTCGTTTTTAATTTACAAGCATATGAGACTTGAAAGGTTTTTCTATTGATTCTTCAATAATAGACTGTTCACGTAACATCTAAAACTGTGCATACACCGCATGCATATATGCACAACATACTCCTTGTCAGCATTTAATTTCTTCATAGTGCAACGACTATAGTATGCTTTTGTGAAGGTTTTAGACTGAAAGGAAATGCAAAGAGAATAGACAAGACATCGGCAAAGAAAAAAAAAACACTAAAAATCAATACTAAACCCCAGCAAGAGTTTTCGACTTAATGCTCAAGGCTTTTCTACTGCTAATTATGTACATACGCTAAAAATAGACGACGGTTGTGTTAGTTTACTCTTCATGTATGTGTGCATAGAAAACTAGAATTTTCCTTGGTTTTTGTTGGGTTTTTCCAACAACTGCATGATACGACCTAGTTGCTGTGTAAAGCCTGAAAACGAAATACGTGCGCTTATTCAAAACTTGAACTGACCCGAAGTCAAAGGAGTAATGCCTGCCTGCACTGTTATCCTTTAGTCCGAAAAAAATTATACCAACAGCTAGGTACATACATTTTTTTTGTGAATTCTGGATTACCAGTTGAGAGGACAACAAAAAAATTGTTTTAATTTAAGTTCGCGGTACCCCGGGAAAAAAAAAGTTACCTTCTCATCCACTTTGATGGCCATTTAGGTCAATTACTAGCAGTACGCTGCAGCTTACTTTGTTTGAAACACTTTCATCTACTGAAGTATCGCAACTTTGAAGAGCTGCTTTATTAGCAGTACCACGTCCTTACGATTCAGAGGGCACCGGAGTAATAAGGCTTCAATCTAGTGTAGTACTGTTCTATAAAGCTCCATCGCTAACAATGTAGAAACTGACAACATACTCGTAGTGATTTTAATAGAGACTGCTATAACCTATCCTGAAACTCTTCGGTATTTTTTTGCAACTAATATCAAAAATTTCGCATCAGAAATCATGTAGGTACACAGGTTTATTACCGGTGGAAATATCGTAGATCCAAGTAAAAAGTAATATAAATTTTCAGGTATTTTTAATAAAAAAGTTCTGAAAATTTATATTACATTTTACTCTCACCTACAAATTTTGCCCCGGTTGTCAACGTATGTACTTACAAGATTTCTGGTGCGAAATTGCTCGAAAGCAATTTTTACCATATGTTATGAAACATACTTAAACACACATGAACACACATGAACAAACTTCAAACACATGAACTGCATCAACTAACTTCGTGTAAATATATCAAAATTTTCAGAAGGTTTCTGTAAGTTAGATTTTAGGCTTTATGCGTTCTTAAAGTAATGAAATTGTCAAAAATATGACCCATACCATCTAAATTTAATATTTTTTTTCGTAAAGGTTTTTAAGATCAAACTATTTTTCCAAAGGCAATTGATGTATCTCTTAAAATTCATTAAGGTAATCGAAAGCCCCACAGTGGGCGCCAATATTGACTACGACATTTTAGAGAATATTGGCCTGTTTGAAGAACGTGAAAATACTATTCTTGTTTTTAGAAAAATGTAATAATAATGTGACAAACAAAAAAGGTATGCCCCACGTTGGGCGCCAAAATTACGTGAGAAATGTGAAAGCGTATTGTAGCAAGGGCGCCCTTAAGAAGAACTCAAAGGGTCAGTTGCTCCCGCCTGTATTACATCAATCCGAAAATTTTTCAAAGTCCACTCATATGTGGTGGTTAAACTATTTTGCAATTCAAGTTTCATCATCATCAATGGCGCGACAGCCCAAATCGGACCAGGGCCTGCAGGATACATTGTCTGAAGTGATCTTGGTTCAGCGCCCGCGTCCTCCAATTTGTGCATTTAAGAAGCTACCTGCAATCTGCGCCAACTGAGTCTTCGTATCTTTTCCGCGGTATTCCCACAGGTCGTTTGCCCTGAGCTCAACCTTTAAGTGTGCATTTGGAAATTCTTCCGTCGTCCATTCGCTCTACATGGCCTGCCCATTGTAGCTTACGAAATTTTATAATAGTCGATGCGGCTAGGTCGTCATAGATATTAGACAACTCGTTGTTGTATCGGATACGCCACTCACTGCCTTCTCTTACTGGTCCCAAATAATCTTCGAAGAATTCGTCGTTCAAAAGCGTCTATTGATTTTTCAGACGCTTGGATGAGAGTCCACGTTTCGCTCGCATATAGTAGCAAAGGTCTTATTATGGTCTTGTATGTGCAAAGTTTGCTCTGTCTGTGGACTTTTTTCGGTTTTTAGATTGGGAGAACCTTATTTGCTAGTGTGATCCGTTGTTTTATCTCGTCCCGTTCGTTGCCATCTATTGCAAGGTGTGATCCCAGAAATGATCCACATTCTCCAGGTTGTAGTCACCCATGGTCATATTTTTCTTGCTGGCGCATTTCTTCTTGTTTGGGTCATGAACTTAGTCTTATTCTCATTGACTCTTAACCCAGCATCCTTTGCCGCTGAGTATAGACAGTGGAAGACTTCCTTCGCGTCTGGAACAGATCTGGCCATGATGTTTATATCATCCGCGTACGCCACTAAATGAGTGGATTTGATTAGTAGGGTACTTCTGGTATCAACGGGTACCTTTCTGATGACATATTCCAGGGCGAGATTGAAAAGCATGGGAGCGAGGCCATATGCCTGCTTCAGACCAGATTCTGTTCGGAAGCTTTGGGTTAGCTCGTTTTGTATCCTTACTTTGGATTCAGTATCAGTCATGGTCATTTTGATTAAGCGGACGAGTTTTGATGGAATTCCAAAGTCAAGCATTATCTTATATAGTACATTCCGATCCATACTATCGTATGCCTGTTGGAAGTCCACGAAGATCTGGTGCACGTCAATGTTATACTCCCAGCATTTTTCTAGCACTTCTTTGACTGAGAATATTTGGTCAATAGTAGATCGTCCGGTTCTGAAACAACCTTGGTATTCGCCGATAAAACTTTCTGTATAAGGCTGTAATCGTTCCTGAATTACTTTCGTCAGTATTTTGTAGGACGTACACAACAATGATAATTTTCACATCGCAGTTTATCTCCTTTCTTATAGATTGGACATATAATGCACTTGCGTCAGTCGTCGGGTATTTTTTCTTCAATCCAAATTTTTGTCATGATTTCGTGTAGGAGATTGGTGAGGTATGAACCACCTCCCTTTAGGAGCAATTCAAGTTTACTATAAATTAATTGCTCACTTCTTCTAACTTCCATAGGCTGCTTCTTCCGGCTCGACGGATCAAGAAATATGTAAGGTTCTTCTAAGCTGTAGATGTTCTATGTTCGCTCTTGTACTGAAGCGGACTTTAAAGTGGTGCAAATCTAAATCTTAATTCATCCAAAGTTGAGAAGACTAACAAAATCAATAATTTGTACAAGAAATATTAAAATTTTGAATAGAATATATGCAGAAGGAAAATAAGTCAAGATGTTGACGATTCGTTCATCACGTTGGGCTCTGTAATTGACTACGAAATATGAAAAGGGTTCCGAAGCTAGCATGTTTTATAACATTTATTTTACTACCCTTTTCATTAAGGACAATGTAACAAAAAATAAATTAATGCCCCACGCTGGGCGCTAATCCATGAATAGTTAATAGAACGATGCAGAGCCTTTTTTGTTTTACGAAGTGTGAACAGGTGATGAAATAAACTATTGCGGTTTTTTTCTACATTTTCAGCCCGTCAGCTCTGGACATCCTTTTCTTCATCGGCCATGACAAATCTTCTCCCATAACTTTAATAATGTATCCCCAAAACATTCAGTTATTCAAGCTACCACATCACTTAGTGCCTCTACGTTCTGAGTTCCATTACACTAAAGGATATCTTGTTAACCCTTTTCAGTTTTGGTGACTTACTTTTGAAACCCAATTTTCTAAGCTCAATTAATCTCCTAATTTATATTTTTCTAATTAGACGATATAATGACCGAAATATAGAAACCATTAATAAAAATAAACTTTGAATTTAACATTTTATAAATAGCTTAGCTTTCGGTACATATTTTCCAACATTAGTGCGGGTCTTGTGAACAAAAGATCCCTTCCGCCCTGTAGGTACCAATTTATTTATCTTTGACAAAGTCCTATACTTATTGATTTACAGGCATCCTAATGAAGTTTGTCAGCTCACGGTATGGTTTGTTGGCTGTGAAAAGCTTTCAACAAATTCACCCAAGGTATGTACATACCTTTACCAAAAATTTATCCAGGTATAAAAGATACACAACAACTTACATAGAATATTCTCTTTGCTTTGCCTTTATTTACGAACTTATTTCGGCTATTTACTCAAATATTAGTCTATTAAGGTGTCCGCTGTAATCTCTTTTAACGAATTTCACCGAAGCCCGTGCCAAATTGAACCGTTGATGTATTGAGTCAAGACTTATGTCTTTTGAGACGTTGGGTAAGAAAAAGTTCAGCCAATAGAATTGGGGTAGAACTTTAACATTTTCGTAATTAGCTTGAATTTCATGTTATAATTTATTTATTTAACTTTCTAATTAATTATATCGATGTTATATTTGAGTAGAAGTCAGTAAAACTGGACGGAAGGAAGCCTTAGCAATAAAGACGATGACGTTGTCTTTTTTTTCGAAAGAGCAAATAAGTCTTCAGTTAATTAAATATTTAATTAGCATAAATATTTTATGGATTACATTTTATACAAAGCTGTTGGGAAATTATTAAAATAGATAAATTTTTGATTTCAATAATGGATTGTAAATTGGGTCATTCCATCAAGAATCGCCAAAAATGATGAAATTAGTGACCTTACCATCGCCGATTCTTTTGAAAATTTGAGTAGTAGAAGAATGATTGTTAATGTATTTTATTTATTGTATGTACGATAATTTGTCTAGAAAATAATTAAGAATCACTGTGCTCTTAGATTTGTTTGACCCGATCCCCTTGAGATCCTAAGTTGATTTTTTGATATGTTTTGAAAACCAGTATAATATACAAAATGTTAAAAGTAAAAAATATTAAAAATACGCATATTGAGATATTAAAGGATAAAGGACAAAATCGTTATCCTTAAAAAAATTTAAAGGATAATTTTTATTTTTATTTTTTTTTATATTGCGACATCCTTCCCCTTTAAAATAAGCCCTATTTGATTATTCTAGAATAAAAGTTACCAGAGATAAGAATTTTCAAAGTACTCGGACACCATTTTTGCGAAATCTTTAACATATACTCGTAGTACTATAACGAACAAAAAAATTAAATAGAAACAAAAACTTCAAATTATATTTTTTTTCCACTAATTCTTCGAGTACACAAATTTTGAAAGGAATCGGCGATGGTAAGGTCACACCTGTGGTCGATTTTTGACGGAATGACCCTATTACAGTGAAACAAAATAATAATTTTTAACAATACGCTTTAAGTAAATACCTACTGCCTAAATAATTTTTACGTTAAAAAATGTATTTTTTCCGGAAAATATTATGATGTTGTTATGCTAGATCTGTTTTGGCGATGGAAAAAATATGCCCTTAACACAAAAGCCTTGCAATGGGCATATTTCTATTAAAATGTAAATGTTTTGAGCAAAGGTCCAGAATGTTCTCTTGCTAGGCAAAACACCACATAGCAACTATAACTTTCAAACCTACTGATTTCCTATTTCTAATCTACTTGTTAAAAATAATTTTAAAATCCCGTTAAAGTAAAAAAGAATTCGATATCTCATCAGACCCAAGTGATATCTCAGAATTTGCAAAAAAGTACACAATCATTTAATACTCTTATAGTTGTGGAATATTGCAAAATCCTGAAATTAGTTTTTAGATCATTTTGTTCAAAGCCTATAGAAGTAGAAGCGAATTCGATCTCATTAAAACTAAAAATTTTGTCAAAACTACAACAATACTTTATACCCTCTAGGGGATAGAATATCGAGAAATGCTGAGAAAAGCTTAAGTCCCGATTATCTTTAAAGCCCAACGAAGTGAAAGCAAATATCACATTTCATTAGACCTAAGAAATATATCGGAATTCGTGAAAATTAACACAACCACCTTGCACCCCCTTCGGGGTTCGGTATCGAAAAATTTAGAAAAAGTGAAAGCAAATATTTATATCACTATCACTATCTCATTAGACTTAAGAAATATATCGGAATTCGTGAAAATGAACACAACCACTTCGCACCCCCTTACGGGTTGAGTATCGAAAAATTTGGAAAAAGTGAAAGTGAATATCACATCTCATTGGACCTAAGAAATATATCGGAATTCGTGAAAATGAACACAACCACTTAGCACCACCTTACGGGTTGAGTATCGAAAAATTTGGAAAAAGCGAAAGCTAATATCACATCTCATTGGACCTAAGAAATATATCGGAATTCGTGAAAATGAACACAACCACTTTGCACTCTTTTAGGGGTTGGGTATCGAAAAATTTGGTAAAACGTTACTAGGCATTTATGTCAAGACCCCGTAGAAGTAAAACTAATTTGATAGCTCGACATGCCTAAAATATATAACAAAATTCGTGAAAATGTGGAATATTTTTTTACCTAGCCTTCGTACGCCAATGAAAATCTGAACTTTTTTTCCATTAATTACTCCTGTAGTCTTGCATATAAGCACTAAGTTTCACCTTTCTAGCACCCCGCACCCTCGTAGCTTGCACTACCTACCAAAAAGTTTTTCTCTCATGCCTACTTCTAGTGGTTCTTTACAGACATAAACTTTTAGCTTTTCATCCTCTGTGATTTTCGAGAAATAAAAACAAAAATTTTTTTCTTTTCACCCTCTTCCACCATCTCCTACGACACCCACACCCCCAAAAACTTTTTCCCTGCTAGAGGTCTACTGAGCCTAACCTCTGTAAAATTATTAATATCATATCCGGTACAGTTATTGAGATATACATATTTTTTTCAAAAAAATAGCTAGCCCCTGTCTTCTCTAAAAAAAATTACATTAAGTAGACTCCAGTTCGGAAAATATGGTAATCCAAAGTTTTTGCAAATGTGTCCAATATCATAGTTCTGCATAAGTTCCAAGTTTTAGCATCCAAGCATAAGCGGTTCCTGAGATCTAGATACCAAAATTTTTCGTCTAAAACGTGGTTGGATATTGAAAAATTCTGAAATCGATTTTTTGGCGATTGTATAAAAAGCTCATGAAAGTTAAAACGCATTCGATATCTTATCAGATTCAAGACGTATAGCGAAATTCGTGGGAGCCTATTTAACCCTTTTCAACTCCCAAGGGGTTGAAATTTGAAAAATTTTGAAAGTAGTTTCTAGGCACTTGTATAAAGAGCCAGAAGTAGTTAAATTAATTCTGTATATCGTAAGACCTAATTAAAGTGACGAAATACTTGCGGTTTGTACATATTCAGTTTCAACTTTATAGCATAAACCGTGAGGTACTAAAAAAATTACACCTTCTCCAATATCCCTGAAGTTGGCTCTGGTCTTATCAGCGATTCCTTCCCTGATTGAAGCATCTGTGAACTTAAGGTGTTTATTTACTCAATCTATGAAAGTTTCTGAACTTGTACAAAATGTTGTTTTTTTCGAATACAAAGGCACAACCCTGATGGCTGCTACACCATGCCTTAACTTCATATGCTTCATATGTTCTTGTCGTAATTCCAATCCTGCATATCTGAAGAATTTCGTGACGAAGATTCTATGGAATACCGATTAAAAATATTGTTTTTTTTGCAGAAAATTGGCGAAGGGGTTTGTAGAATCGTCATGCCGGCATTAAGTGAAGAGTTTGACCATAAGCATAAAGATAAGTATTTCTTTTATAGAAAAAGCTGAATTTTTTTCCAACAATAGTTTTTCAAGCAATTCAAGTCTCTATCCGAGTCCACCCGCTAATACTAAATTATTTTTATATTTTCCAGCAATTCTTTGCGGAAAAAGCGGTCTTATTATGCTTGGCTGGATTTGCCAACCTCAAGCTTTATTCCGGCATCCAGCCAAAGTATTTTATTATCCATGTTGAACGAATTTCGTTCACTTCCCAAATTGAAGTACACTCCTACGCTCCTTTTAACCGAAAAACTTTTCGCTAACGAAACACAACCAAGATTTATACACAATGTCTGGATATAGTTTGCTCAAAAGCAACTCCTTCGGGAATATGAGATAGAGGATTTCTGGGAGTGTTTTGGTTAGACTCGAAAGCCCGCATGACATGACCACAATGCACAGAAAGTTGTTTCGGAACAAATAAATCAACCGAATTGGACTCGAGCTTGGCTACTATTGCCGCTTCCATGCTTGGTATAATCTCAAAAGTTTAACTTTAAATCGTTTTTAATTTATGCTCGGATGATGCTGGCATGTAAGTTGTAAGGAGCATGTTAGTTGTCCTTACTAAGCTGAGTATCACACGTGGACCTAATGCAAAATTCAAGCAATTCAGGCAAAAAAAGGGCGACACTTTCTCAGAACGAAGGACTAATTAGTACGTTATATTGCCACGAATTTCGTCTATAAAATCGATACAGGAAGGCTAGAAACGAAAAACAGAAATCTCCTTAAGCTAAGCTATCCAACTTTTCCAGTTGGCTTCGAAATTGCTTATCCTTTCGTGTTAGTAAATGGAACGCCGACAATCGGGCCATAAGCCAAAAGGGATCTAAAGGAAGCGAAATAATTTTCATGAGAGCAGTAATAAATATCTTGACGGTGGGCATGCGAAAGTACAAGGACTCGAGCAGAGTTCGGCTTTTGGCCTTGTTTTCATGTAACTTTTTCCATGTTTATTGTTTTTAGTTACGTAAAAAAATGAGTACTGTCGATAAGCTCCGCAGTTAATAGTTTCAGTTTTATTTTTGGCGTATTTCGTATAGCTGATTCGAGAATATTAATGACTATAAAACCTTAAGTGGTTCTTATATAGAGAAAAGTCTTAGATTGACCTTTAGTTCATACTTGTGCGACCTTTACTAAGGGCACACGATAGGGTCTTTTTTAGTTCCACCACTTCTCAAGATCGTTATGGGGTAAGTACCCCAGAATGCTCCCAGCATTCGACTTAAAAGTCCCCTGTCTCTTTCCACAAACTAGCCTTAAATTTAAAGGGATCGAAAGAAAAACCTTATTATTTAAGAGTGCAATAGCAGTCAAGCGGTCTAGCGGTCTTTCAGTCAATTAGTCCAGTCCTTTTTCGAAAAAACATTCTTATAATGTGTTTTATTTTCGGGATTTGGAAGAGGTTCTTACAATAAAATTTGGAAGAGGCGAAAGTGTAGTTTGTCAATTATTCAACTTAACTATCTCATACAAATAAGACCAAAGTCGTAGAGAGCAAATTTACGTCTGTAAAGCTCTGTATCGAATCAGGCTTGTCTTTTCAAAGTCGTTTTAAGTACATTTATTAAATGAAATTTTGAATCCAACAGGGGCAGTAAAGCTTTTGATGTGAAGAAAATTCAGTTAGATTTTGTTCAAAATTTTAAAAGTTGCACTTTTCATATGGCTTGAAAGGTAGCGGTTGGCAGGGTTTTGCAAATATCTCGTTTCTTCGGTATTTTAGATCAAAAATTGGTAATAGCAATTTTATAGAGAATACAATTTTCTATAATTTGAGATATTGATATTGTCATTGTGCTCACACTAACTGATTCAAAATCGGCTTGAGTAACATTTCGTATCGGTAGTGTGCGTACTTCTATGACTCCTTATAACGTCTTTTGACCTCATCAAATTGTCAAAATTTTTTGGCAAAAAGCCAAAGTGTTAAATTACTCGCAAATTTAAAAATTCATATACTGGGTTCGAAGTTTTAGTTGCCCACCTGAAATGTTAGCATCTTAAATCGAAAGTAACAAGACAAAATCGTTGCTCATATTGTAGGCGTGCCAAGAAAGTACATAATTTAAGACGTTTTCAAGTGTTCACTAAAGTTTTGATTATGTGGGTTTTTTCTCCATTTGGACAGTTTTGTATGTAAGCTATTCACTGTGGGTTTTTTTGTCACCTGCTATTAGGCTTCTAATTCGCAATTTGTGTTTTTTTTCGGAATATCTTTCAATTAAGACAGCTTTCGCATCCGAGTACCGCCTAATACCAAAAATCCAGATAATTCCATCTATCGTAGACTAATTTGAACTATGTAATTGTATCGGAACATCAATTAAAACCATCGGACATTTCCGTGAATTTTTTAAGACGTATTTTTCTTCTTCCCCGAACAAATGAATAAGAAATTCTTTGTTAAAATCATTTGGGATTTCTATTAATAAAATCGTCATTTGTAATTCCAAGAGCGATACTTCCTGCAGTTTTTCCATCCGAAAACAATTCAATTAAAGATCGAACGTCAACATTTTTACTACGTGTACATGTTGACTTGTTTCTTTCACCATCTTATATTTATTTTCTTGCCTCGTCTCTTATTATTTCTTGGGAGAACTTAAATCCTCTTAGGTTTTCATTTCATTAAAGGAAATTATTTCTTTTTGTTTATTTCGAAGTTTTTCTAACTTTATGGTTTGTTTCTATATTTTTCTTCTCGTGTATTTAAGAATTGAATACGATTTGAAAATAAATTCTGATGTCTTCATAAATCTGGAAATACTAGAAAAAAGCGACTGGATATTTGAACAAGAACTGGAAAATAGAAGTCATTATCGAAGGAATTGCTTTCGAAGGGCTTAACAGAAAAATTGCAAGTTATTTTTAATTTAACTTTAATTTTCGATAATTGAAAATAATTATTTTTTACTTGTTAACGATAGTTTAGTGGCTTATAGCTCATTACAAAGTAGTTAAGTCATTAAGGGCTGGGGGAAATGAAAAGCAACTTTGTTAATTACTGCTTTGTAATTAGAATTCTTGAATGCAGATAGAACCCTACGCCATTCAAAGGGATAATAGGGAACAATGAACAATACAAGTTTTGGGTGTATTTATCGCGAACTGAAAGGATGAAATATTAGAAGTCTTTGAAATTTATTGAACAAAGTTAACGTTACGCAATACTTTCGATAATAAAGTCGTTCGTTAACACAAATTAATTATATTCTGAAGACGCGAAGTCCTGACTTGGGTACACTTATGAGGCTGGTACCTATGAGGGGTACATAAATTAAATTGAAAACAATATGACGTTGGGATAAGTTTGATTAAGAGTGGATACCTATAGCTCACTTTTCCAAAGTGCACCACGAGAGAATCTGTGTTCATATTGTGGTGAAAATCTGTTGATATCGATGTTGACCAAACAGCTTATTCTGGATAGTTAAAATTTCTTGTATACCGAATACCTACATCTACTTTAAACAAAGGTAGTAGGATGCGAGAACGGGGAAATGATCAGAAAGCATTTTTTGACCTCAAATTCATTTTTCGAGTGGTGTCTGGGAGTGTAGAGAACATTTGTTGAAATTTTTGCTGCGTATGGGTATTGATTGCTAATAAAACTTCGAAGGAAACCTATTGATATTTGGATTTCCCTAATTCAGTTAATTAAACTCGATTCATATGTCTGAACACTTTTTAGCTTGATCTACATCTGCAATTTTACTTTAGTACGATCGCAATAGAGAGGAGTCACCATAATTCGCTCCTTTGATCCAAGCTTCGTTTTACTTAAACAAAACTTGACTTGCCTTCACCTATTCAAAAATTTTGCTACATGTACTTGTATTTAGTTTGGAGCATCATAGTCTTTCACCGATCTGTGTTTCTACAACACTGTTTATTTTTCCGCAATCTTCCAACCTCCAAAATGACTCCTACCATTCTCCAGCACTTCACCAGTATTCCAGTAGACCTATTTTCCACATCCAGTACTGAAGTATTCAGATCTTCGGTAGAATATTTCTAGTACTGATTAAATTCTGCTAAACTTAATTCATTCAGTGCGGAACAGAGATATTGTATCAGTATTACAAATTCAGTGCAGCATACATATCGTATTAAAATTATGAAATTTTAGAACATTAAAAAAAAATGTTTCTTAATGTGTTTTTCGGTAGCAGTTTGTTTTTATATTTATTATTTTCTTTTTCTGTTAATTGCATTTCATTAAGCTTTTTCGTGAACTCTACGCCTTGAATTCCAAAATCCATTCAGTCCAATCGCAGTACCGTTTTCTACAGAAATTTTTACCACAGTTCTGCTGCGATGCTGAAAAGTGGCATTCATTCGGAACTGGCTGGGAAATGCTGATACAATTACAATCCTACAAAAAATCTTTTTTCTGAATATGTTAATAAATCATAGATTTTTGCCAGCAAAATTTCATCACCGGACAAATTTTACAATCTTCATTAAAAGAAAATTCTTTCTAATCTAAATAATATAAATTTGCTTAATTTCAGCAATAGAACTTCTGACCGTGTCAGATAAAACTGCGCAAGCTTATCTTTGACATAAAACATTGCCATTAATTATCTGTGTGATTTTCATGAAAATGCCAAAAGTTTATTGTAGCAGCTTGATACAGTGCTTTGATGGGGTCCTTAAAACCAAGATGATATTTTATTTTTGTTATCTGGTTTGTTCATTACGCCAGACATCAAATAAACCTGAACATTTCGTCTCTAAAACGTCTAACTAAACCAAAATTTTACCTTAGAAAAAAGATCTGATTTTACTTTCCTATTTATTTTTATTACAGATTTTCTCCCACTAACTACCCAACACCTCCCCAAATCTTACTAGCATAAATATAAAAATATAAAATTCTAGCCTATCTTGCAACTTTGTTGACATTAACCTAGTGCCTATGTTTAGGACAGTGCCTTTTCATATTTTTTTATAATAGAACCTTTTCTGTATAAGAATTCCTTCAACTCTTTCTGAATGACAGTGTGTCGATTTTTTGTAATCTGTAAAAAGGGTCGCCCTTTATTTGATTTATTAGAACTGAAGTCTGGTTAGAATAGGGTAAATAAGAAAAAAATCCCTTTTAACTTTTTGCTTGGCTTTCGCATAGATTATTTGAAAGGTCCTGCGACGTATAGTTGATATAAAAATTACGACGTTATTCACAGAAAGGTTATTTTAAGCTTGATAAATGTGTATTTTAAGCATAGAAATAAGATCGATGTCAGCTTCATTCCTTTCTTTTTCAAAAATAAGAATATGATTTTCGATAATTAGTGGGTGTAACTTACGGTTAGAATTAACATCCTAGTGAACAACCAAAATTGGTTTAAGTATTGAGTAAACTTCATTGTATGTATGAAATACCAATTCAGTATGACAAACTTTAGGTTGTTATAATTCGTGGAAATAAAATTCAGTTTGAGCGCGTACATATGGAAGAGTGCAGCGATCTATCCAGTCGGGAATTTCATATGGTGGTCTGTAAGAATCAGTTTTCCAAAATTTCGGAAAACATTTTCATGTGAAAATTAAATGTGAGAAATACAGTGGTGGCAGTTTCACTAAAATTTTATGAACCCAAAAAAAAAAAAATTCTTAATTATTAATTTCAAAATTCCATGCAACTTGACCGCAAAATTAAATTAAATTGATTTAATTGAATATTTACATTCCTCTGTTTGTACGTATTCGTAATTTTGGAATAAATCCACACCAAGTGGTCGTAAGGACTATAGAATATTAAACACAACTATTCAAAACCCGAACAACACTCATTGAAATCGTTGCAATTAATTAAACGAGCCATAATATGATTTTATTTTTTTACGGCTTGTTGGATCTGAGTTTAATTGCTCTTGACATGCAATACTCCCATATACCACACACAATATCCTGTTTAGAATTAATTAAAAAAAAAAAATAGTTCCTCCAACATTCCATGTTGTGTTTTCGATAAATTTGAAATCTCATAATAATTGGGTATGAAAAACGCGGTCATTAAATTCGAGTAACAAACGAAGTGTGTGTTGTGTGTAGTTATGCAGATGTATGCACTAATTGGCTTTTTTTTTAACGTGGAATTTAAATTTTTGATCAAAATTATTCGCATGAAAGTTTTTCACGTTGGTTTTACTCAATTATTTAGGTTTGCTTTGATGATAGTCGAGTGACATCCTGGTTCAGTCGGAGTTAACTTTCTAGGATGCTTTTAGAGTTTTCCATGCTAATGCAATTGCTTTTGCGTTATTGTAGTGCAGATTTTTGGTTTGGAGCTACCCAAGACTTCAGGATTTCATTTTTACATTATACTACCCCATTCCGTTAGACAATTGGAGTGTACGAATATTTGTTTGAGTCATTTTTAAACACATAATTTTAATTGTTTACATAAATGCCCAGTCAGCAAATTGAAATAAATAAATATTCAGGGAATTTATCCTGTTTTACACGTTAGGATTGCGAGTATTGTTGAGCTACGTTCGCCTTAGAAGTTTTGTAGATTCGAATAATCTGTATGTAACTGGGGTTTTTGTATATTTTTTCCCAAAAAGTGTATCATACTTTTTCTTAATCGAGAATGCAAAGACTAAACCTGTGGATGGTCAAAGAACACCAGTTTAATCTTCAATTCCATGAAAGGAAGAACAACGAAATTCTTAGTGAAGGGAATGGGCGAAAGATGATAAACCTACTACAATTAGGCTAATAAAATTATTTGTACACTTCGAGTAAAAAACTGCTATGTTATGTTTTTTTCTTTTTTGCAAAGTTCACTACAAATTTCAAATTGTTGTGAGTTGCCTCTACTTAGGCTATCTTTGGATTCGGCAAAAACCTTAGGTTTCAATGAACACATGGGAAACCCTATCAAAAGTACACAAGGAATTTTTGTGTGAGTACCAATGTAGAAAAATTATAAATAATAGATGGAACATTCTGAATTAGGGACCAATCTCAATAGTCAGCTTTGTCTAACTATACGTCTGGTTGCAACTGTGTTTAGAACGTCACAAATAGGAAAACCTTGTCATAGTTAAATTTGGTTGGCGTCTTGGCTTAGCTTGTCTAGTTTTACAGTAGCAACTGAAGTCAATGAGTGAGTAGACTTCAATAATTTTCACAAAAGAAAAAGAATGAGATTTAAGTTTTTGAACAGTTTTTCTTTTATATTTTATATTTAGTTTGCATGAAACTGACATGGAATTTGCATAAAATTTGCCAATAAGCTGAATATTTGGACGAGCTAGCCTAGCCTTTTCTAAACTATTATAATGGCAATGATGTATCCGCGGGGCATCAATAGTGAAGAACCCCAAGATGAAATAAACTGTTTTAATAGGACCTAAAAAAAATTGTAGCTTTGAATTTTGATAAGTTGAACCATGTTATGAAAATTAATAAGCACTTGACCCACCCTTCTAATTTTTTCATGTTGAGGTTGCAAGCGTTACAGTTCATACAACTTGCCATGAATATTTTATAGAGTCAACTAGTTTGTGCCTACTGCTTGTATTTTTCCTTTTTTCTTTACTAACGTTTGACAATAATTTAAATTTGAATTAAATTTTAAGAAGTTGTATTGACGTCAAACATTTTTTCAGCCAGAAAGGCTTGGTGTTAATAGCCCTGTTTTTCAATCCTTTTCATATTTAGTCAATAAAACAAAAGTATTAGGTTATGATTCAGGGGCATTCTTAGGTGTGGGATGGGTTCCGGAGTCATAATAAAAAGATGCAAATGTATACTGTGGACGCTAGTAGTGCTAAGTTGAAGGAGTGTCTGAATCGTATACTATTGGTGCGCAAATACTCATCAGCGTATGTTTCACTCTACATGGTACGTATATTATAGGTTTAATCCCGGTCTGAAAACTGTTTAGCATGCAGTCACATATGAAATAATTGCGTTCCCAAATGAATTCCAAGTCTAAATTCTGATGCACGAATGAATGTACTTTAGTGTAGCTTTGAAGGATTTCGAAGCGAAATTCTTGTTTGATAAATCCCTGTCCTAATTAACGAAGTGTTTGCTGTAGAAAGCATTCAAACTTGCATAGTATAGGATCGGTAGTACCTATAGCAAGCAACTAAGAGGATGTATAATTAAGTCGGTGATTTCAGAATAAGAATTTCCCAGAAAATCGAATCAGTGCAGTACACAGACATCGTCTATATTCTGATCGGATATCGATTATCGTTGAATTTCAGGCCTTGTAGTAATCAATCATCGCTGCAAGCTTACGTTGATATCCATAATTTACGATTGCCCAATTTCTATTTGGTAAAGTTTTAGAGCGTAACTAATTTCTTCGCCCAATTGCGACAAAATGGCATTGCTATTATTCCATTAGATTTGCTTCTACTGCAATTTGCTTGCAGAACGCAAACGATTGCAAAGCACGGAGCATTTCGCTTATGCAAGCAAAATGCTCGATTATATCACTTTGCACCGAACACAAATTTATGCTGAAAATTTTGATTTTATGACAATGACTTCACAGGATTTTGAAAATCAATTGAAATTCAGGAAGATTATGAAATTATTTTGTTTTCAAAATTCTCTGCCTGATTTTGACAATAGACTGGGATTGGGTTTTCGATATCTCAAGTCAAAGTAATTCCTCACATTTACGGATAGTGAACTCTGGCATTTTCTTCTGGAAATTAGCGATTTGATAGTCTGGTGGTCTGCTTTTACGCCGAAAAATACACAGAAACCATTATATAAGCTTCTAGGGTAGCTCTATCACGAAAAAAATTATTTTCCGCCTAAAATCGAAATTTGTTTCGAATCCAAAAGATATTTTGAAACTAACGTATTTGGCGAAAAGTTTGCCAGTCAAAATGTTAATGTTCCTTTTTGTTTTCATTAAACCCATGTTAAGATTGCAATAGTTCTATGAAAAATAGTTTAGTGATAAGTTTATTACAAATTTTAAATAATTGAATAAATTAATGAATGAAGTAGGAAAGTTAATTTTAGCACTCCCCAGATAAAGTTTATCACTCTTGTTAGACTAAATGGCTTGGAAGCGCTTTTTCTCTAGTCGGTAGTCGGTACGTTGCAGCCAAAAATTCCAGGGTTTGTGTGGTAAATAAAAAAATTGAAAAAAAACAACATCTGACTCCATTTGCAAGCAAAAACTGTCAAATAAACAAAAAATTTATAATTTTTGGTGAAATTCGCTAGTTTCTTTTAACAAAGACGCTGCTATCCTACCAGTTCCAAATAATACTGGAGCTCGTATTAGACTGTGTTAAATATTTGGCTAGATTTGCTGAGAAATGCAGTCAAATAGTGTCATCGTCATTATAGTCGTTCCTCATATTGTCATATTTGCTCCAAACAAGGCTTTTTTACCCTAAAATTTTACTGAACTTTGGTCAAATGTTTGTTGTCAAAAATTTGGCATACAGTCTTTAAAACTTTTACGATAAAGCCTCTTATAAGAGTTGTATTAGGTTCGAAAGTTTTTTCTTTATAATATTTTTTAATAATAAAGTTTGCCATCGACTGTTGAAGAAACCTTCATTGAAAAGGTCAATTTGAAAACTGTGTACTAAGGACTGTTTCATAATCGAGTTACATTGAATCATCAGAGTGTGTGAATCATGTAATTATGCGAACCATCCTTCTTATAGCTGACGGTGACACCGAGAATTTCTCAAAACACCCGTTCGTGAACAGAAATTCAGATCCTCGAATTATAACAAGCCAAAGTTTGTCAATGTATACCCCAACGTCGACCTCATATTTGAACCAATTTGGTTGTTGACTACGATGTTAATTTTAATCGTATGTTGCGCCCACTAATTAAGGAAATTTTTTTTTTAATCTAACTAAGAGTGCTAGATCAAATCTAGGTAACGGAAATTTTTTCCATATGTTAATAATGTTAGAAAATATCATCAAATTAGATATAGGAACGTGTACTACTTTAAGCTAGCTGTTAATTAATTAAACTATTAATACATGTAAGTTATAAAAACGTTACCAATAGTGGAAAGATAAAAAGATAGTTAAAATTTTTTTACCTGAAAGTCCATGCATAGTAAAAGCAGAAGAAATATTAATGTTTACTAAAAGAACATTCAAAAAGTATAACAAAACCTTATCAGTGGATTAAGATAAGACTTTGTTGGATCTAAGATATAATTATTAGTTCCATTGTCTTCTTATTATAGGCTTGGCACCTTTAAAACCATGCTTACGCATTTATCTCAACAAGACTAGATTATAAAAATTCACATCGAATTTTTTGAAATTTTTCATGTTTCCGAATTGTGGAGAATTCACTTTTCAGATTGAGTTTTTTATTATTATTTTTTTTTTCAAATCATTAAATAAGAAATTAAATTAAAGTTTTCATAATTTTGAATTCTAGCTTTTTTTCTTTGTCTTTATCGAAAAAAAAAAATTTGGAATTTTGTGAAAAAATTCTTATTAAAATTTTTGAAATTTTCTATGAATTTTTTTTTTGTACTTTTCAATTTGTCAATAGTGAGGAAAGCAATAGTTGAAGAACTGAAGTAAACTAAGTTCAATTTAATTTTGTATAATATTGTATGGTCAGTTGATCTACAAGCTGTTTTGAATTTATAAGACGTTTGGATTTTGTCCAACATTCCTTCGTCATTTACCGAGATTGAATACAGGTGTTAAGGAAATAAAAACAATTTGGTTAAAATGCTTTTGAGTTAAGTCTTTTTCATTAAAATGGGGCAAAACTACCGAATTGAATATATCAAAAATCACAAAAATCTAAATTAGTTTTGAATTATATTATTTTGATATTTTGAAACTAACGTTGTCAAAATTTTTGTCAAAAAGTTTGGCAGTTATTAATATCCCTTTTTGTTTGAAATGGGGCAAAACTACCGAATTGAATATTAATAAAAGGAAAAAATCTTGTTGTTCTTGAAAAGTTGAATGCCTACGCCCTCGACTTGAGATCAAAGTAAATTCTAAAATATACAAAGTAATGTTCGTTATTTGGTCAGTTGTACTTTGGGTAGTATTTTTGAATTTTTCCGAGAATTCCATAGTCGGATCAAATAACCCCCCTCATCGACCTTACCATAATCTACACCCCTCAACAGCCAGCAATCCAAATCGGTTTATCGTTACGTAAATAGATTTAAAATTTTCGACTGCAAATGGCAACGCTAAAAACGAATCGAAAATAAACATAAATCAAATCTTTGCGTTTACCAATCGACTTTTGTATTGGTTTAATTCAATTTGAAGCCACTAGACTTTGATTTTTCTAGTGCCAGTCACTCATAACGATCACAAGTGGAACATAACATTGTGAAAAATGTCAAAGGTAAAGGACGGAAAAATTCTATTCAGTTGGTCATCCATCAGATACAGATATCGAGGATAAGTGGACTTTTATTTAAGTTGTGCTATTTTCTTTCTAGCATTTTTTGTGAATTTTTACAAATGATGAGTTTTTTTTAGGGATGATTTCTACCACTTAGTGGAAGACATACGGAATAATACTAAATTTATATTTAAAAGAAATGAACAGCTTGCCTAAGATAAAATAGTAATAGACAGTAAAGTGGTACTTAAGTGTTAACACGAATTTTATATTTATATTTAATAATAAATGTTCGGCAGGCAATCGGCCTTGTCAGCTACCAGATGTTACGGGCACATACACTTTATTCTTTAATTTTTCTTTTCTTTTAACTTTTTAAATACAAGCGATTTTTTTCTTGGATTTCAAAACACACAACACTTAGAAACAAATAGATGCGAAAAAAAGAAAGTTAATATTTTTTTTTTCTTTCTTTAAACAATAGAAGATTAAGAAAAAATATAAACAAAATTTCTTTTTATTACAACACTTATAGAAAATAAATTCTTTTTGATTTTTTTGCTCATACCGTACCAATGAAATTCATTTCTTTGGCGCCTTTAATAAATACTAGCTCGCCAAGGAGTCCGTCTTGATGTTATAAATTTGGTTAAGATACCACTTGCACTGACGCACTTTGTGCACTGAACTCGAATCCATGATGTGTAGCTTGTTCAACACTAAAAATGACTTTTTACCCGCATTCGCTGGGGTAGATATAGCGGCAAAAATTTCCTCCTGCTTTCCGAGAAAATCACCACCATCACTAAAATACTTCTCTCTCTCGACGTTTATGTACTGTAAAAATCAACCCCATCCGAAATTTTATATACTTGGAGTATAGTTGGAAGCGCAGGATACTACCATAGCCAAGAATGGGAAAAAATAATTTTTCAGATGGAACAAGGGGATGGGAAAAGCTTAAACAGTATTCGGGGTACCGTGGATGAAAGTCGAAAGCTTACGAAGGGGGAGTGAAAAGTAGTGACGTCACATTAACCGAAGAGTATCCAACACTATAAGTTGGTACTGCAATAAGGACACGCGCATGACCAACCAGAAATCGACACCATCCCCAAGCCGCCAGTTTTACTATCGCGAGCAGTACTATCCGGATCCCACCACTAGAATCACAACCCCCGTCCAGCCACCCAACCATACGGAAAACGTGTCTTGTACTCTAATGTGGAGTACCATTGCCTCCCCCTATATGTCTTCTGGACATGTCCTTTTTTGCATTCTCTTTCTGGCCTAGAGAAGAACCAAGTGGCATTTTATACGATCATATCGCATGCCTTAAACATCACTTCCTTATATAGAAACCTCATAGCTCATAGACTAGCTAGCTCCTTCCGGAGTACATTACACACATCCTTCAAGACATAGCTTTCTTCATTTCACATAGCAGAAATGATTACTAGGACTCGCTACGATATATGCACTACGTCAATAATTTCATATCTTCGCAGTGTCCTATGCGGAATAGCGTTCTCGACCAAGCTATGTATAGGGGTGTACTTTTCTCGGCCTTCAAATTAAAGACGCTGGAAATTGTCGTACGCAAAGTACGAATTCTTTCTATAGGCTCCACATATAAAATCATACGTATGTCATTTCCGTATCCTTTAGTTTAGAGCTGGGAATGTAATTGGTACTTGGCGACGTGCATATATCCTTTATTTAAAAAGTTTAAGAGCGCCAGGCCATGGGGGTTGGGCAATGGGTAACATCCCCATATGTTGGCTATAAATGGTGACCCGATAAACAGCCTCCCCCACCTTACGCAGGACGAATAAATTCTGTAAATTATTTAAAAAGTTGTTCAAGTGGTGACAATAAAAGGAGGCGTTAAATTCTAAGGATGTGGTTTATGTGCAAGGTTCATCTTGAAGAACTCTGTTTTGTTCTACGCTTATGTAAGATTCCAGGCATGGAATGGGTATTATGGATGTGAGTAACTGGTGATTCTATTTGATACCCATCAGTTGTATTACATTACCGAATTTATATTAATGGGTTCCTTCCTTATGCAGTGGTATGTTGAGGAATATGTGACTGAAGCGAAGGCAAATTATCCCGAACTTTAACGTTAGCTGAATAAATAATCCAAATGTGAATTGTGTGCAGTGAATTTATTAAGGACGCTCGCGATGTACTCGAGATAACCATTTTGATTGATTTAAATGTCGCAAAAATTCAGTAGTTCTATGTGCATGAAGCCGAGTGTTATCACTCTAGGGATTGGGGTCTTAGCCGAGTCCGAAACGTCACACAGGTTAAATAAACACAGTATTTTACCCGCAAAACAAGTATTTTCAATTAGACTCCACTGAGAAAAAGTGTGCTGAAAAAGACCGGATTAAAAATTTCTTTTCGGTACTGAATACTGTCAAAAAGTAACACGAGTTTGCGACTTTCATTTATTTTTTATTTAATGGAGCAATTTGTTCTTCAATACTGTATCGGAATTGTGTCAGTACTTAGGGCTTAGTTCTGAACCAATTCTTTTTTCAGTTTCGAACTAGAACTGCAAGGATTGATAGTTATTATTAGAAAGATGGTACTATACCTCAACCGAACTGAATAAAATTTGCAGTTACATTTTTAACGTTTTTGAGGTGACAATTTTATGCCACTTATAAGAATATGTTTTTTTTTTCTAATTCATTACTGTAAGAAATAAGGAATTTAGTACTGTATAGATATCGGAAAATTTCTTCTATACAGTACTGAAGTTAAATATAGGCACAGTACTACCTGATACTAAGGACCTATTTCAAAATTAAGTCCAAGGCAATGTTCACGTCACGTAAGGGAATTGCTATTGTAAGGTGTGTGTTTTTTTCCATATTGAAGACAACATTTTTTATGACTATTTCCGTATACAGTAGGCTGGAATATTTATGTAGATATTGCCACCCCAATGAACTGACTGTGATATCTGTTTCTAACTAACTACCCTTATAAGCATGACGCTACGCCATGAGGGGTTGGGCTTTGGGCTCATAAACTATCCACAGAAAGAAAAATTGCGGAACTTGGAAAACAACTAAAAACAGACAAAAGACGGTGATGTCCCCAAAATATCAATTGGATGTAATTTATTGAAGAAAATATTGGCACAATTTTATCTACATTTATCGTATATTTGATTGCTGTCGAAAAATGCCTTGTTTTTGTGTATAATTAAAGATAAAATGATTTTTATTTAAACTTTAATTTGATTATTATATAATAATGGTTTCCCATAGACATGACACATTTCGAAATTTCGAAAATTAGTGCACAAATAGTGCACAAAATACGTGCCCACATAATGAATATACTCCGAAAACAAAAACCACAAACTGTAGGTACAGTGAAGTGGAATATTTCGGAGTACTTTCCTACATACACACAGGTTTTTACGCTATTTAATGAAAAATAGTTTAGTGCTATGAATGTTTCCTAAAAAACCCAACTTTTATTCCACCGAAAATAACTTTTTAATGCAAATTATCTTGATGTGCGTTGTGTATAGCAAATGAAACAAGAAAGTCAAGTTTTTCCCTATTATCCTTGAAAAGACTTTCTCCGTTTCAAAGAAATTTTACCACGACTTTGAAATTTCGTGCAAGAAATTAAGAAATTATTTTGAAGCCCCTTGTGTCTTGTTGCAATACTGTGTTAAACTAATTAACTTGTGAATTTTAGGTATAAAGAGTACAACATTTCTTATCCCCACAAAAAAATGTATTCACGTCATGTACGTCTGGTAAAGTTATACTTAACCACCAAACCTTAAAGAAATGCCATAAGACCTCCATTTATTATAAATATAACTTATAGTATCCAGTTAGAATGCGTCCAAAAAAGCTACAACATCTTTATTCTTTGATCAACCATTTTTTGAACAAGCCGTTAATTGTATCTTTATACTTCTGATATATTTATGCCCATTTAGGCTCTTCTAATGGCGATTATATAACCTACATTTATATCAATGTGTTTAGGGCATTAGAAAATAAATACCGAAAAACGAACTAGATTTCTATAATTTGAGTCGACCTTCTTATCAATAATTTGAAAAGAAGAAATTAAATGCAATGACACGACTATTCACCAATTCTATTCGGGCACATAAAATTCGTGAAATGCATCCCTGAAAAAAACAATTTTCAAATAAAACTATCAACTGCATCTTTCTTTTTATCATCAGCATATGGGCAGTGTTTGGGAACTTCTAATTTAAGTCTAATTGCAAATAGACGTGTTTCGATGATATAAATCCAGAAATATCAATGGTTACTCTAACCCGGACAACACATCGGTACTGCAGCGGAATTCAAACTTAACTCTCTTTCCTTTCCAATGCTGAAACATTCAGAGCTCTAGTGAAACATTTTGAGTATCTACTAAATTCATTTTGACCGAATTAACTAAAGATCGAATGCCAGTACTATACTGAAAATTGATACTGAATTGAAAAGATTTTCCGATACCTGTACATTATCTACTGATTTTTTTTTGGCAATAATGAATTAGGAGAATAAACGTTCTTCTCAATTTTGTTTATTATACGTATCACTTTGGTGAATAACGAACTAATGGTTCAAAATTGCCCATGTAGTATACAGGGACAATTTTTAACATTTGGGTAAACACTTCGTCGCTCTGAACTCACCATATATTACTGAGGACAACACTTTATACCCCTCGCTTTACACCGCCGAGCATTCAATTGGCAGACATTCAACTTTAATGCACATAGTTTAAATCGTTATTGGTATTGGCTCAGTACTGATTTTATGAATTCTCAAACATCATGTTGTAAAATACTATTTTTTTCGTTTCAATATGGTAAGTTTAAAGTGAAAAATTTTATAGTGCATCTGCACATCATTTGATAAATTAGTAAACCAATAAATTTTTCTAACATTGTTCTAACATATGGTTAGTATTTAAATTGAATATAGTGACGGCAGAAGATAACGCAGTGATACACTATTACACAAATCGTTGATGAAGAAAACACCACAGCTATAGAAGAAAATTACATTCCATAAGTTGAATTTAATTTATCAAGTAAATTTAAATTATGAGCTTCTATTGAAATATTAGGCATACCGACAAGATATTCAATATTAAAAGAAAAGGGTGGTATCACTAAAAAAACAAATGTGACATTTTTTTATGTCTAGTACAAACATCATCCGCTTAGGTAATAAAAGTGTACATATTTTCATACTATGTAGAAAGATCATTTGTTGTATACAATTCTTTTGAAGAAATATCAACACAAGATTGTTACTCCAAAACGTTACAAATATCACGGATTTCGAAATTCATAGAAAACTGTATGGATTTCTCCGGTAATTAGTATCACTATCTTCAGTTCTTCTTCGGTACTGAAACACAGAATGTTTTATGAACTAGCTTGTTAGTGCTGATTCAATTCCGATACAGTATGGATAAAAAAATTACTAAAAAGAAAGGGATCAATAAAATAAATTTGGAAATTCAGTATTCTTTCTGATCGTATTCAGTGGTGAAAAAAGATTTCCATTCGCCAAAAAACAAAGATAATTTGACGGAATTCTTTCTGGAATTTTTCAGAACTTTATTCTAAATATATAAAAAAAATTATATAGTAAAAATTTTATCTAAAAAAACTGAATACAATTTTGCGGAACTTCTTCTGGTATTTTTCAGAACTTAATCCAGGTGCAATTAAAATGTTGGGTACTGCTGGAACAGTACCCAAGAATGTTAGGCCGTTAATAACGTCCTTGCTAGTTCCCAGCGATGTCATAGTTAGGTGGTCTTATGGGGTTAAAGGAATATGGCACATTCAAACAATGACCTTTTCGAGGAACTAGATTTAGGGAAGCCCAGCGCGACTAAAGTTACCAAAAATCCAATTTTTTCACGGAAATGATGACTTCATTAGGATGCATTCGTGGTTTTATCGTGGTTCTGAGTTATTAAAGGAACACAAACTGCACTGTTAATGTTCAAACTACGCCTTCGCTTGTAGTTAACTAGCTTTTGTCAAAAAATTTAGTTAATGTCCTTTTACGCTGGAAAATTTATTTCATTTCGTCATATAAATGCAACTCCAGCGTTATAACACTTCAGCATTTTACTGTATTATTTTTTAATAATAAAGTGTTTGACCTGAAATTGCCGAATAAGTTACAACCCTGAACTCTTGTATATTCACGTTTTAGGACAAATGGACCCCAAAAATTCAAAAAAATGTCCGTTTGTTCGCCATAAACAATATCGAGTCAAACTTCCCGGGCGCTTAAACATTCAAAAGCATACCTTTTATAGAAGACTACTAAATCCAACCTACTCTGAAAATTTAAAGAGTTTTATGAGGGAGTGATTCTTGAGATATGCAGTTTTATCTTTAATTTCGATCACAAAAGTGAGTTAATAGATATTTACTCAAAAAAATCCGATGTACTCTCATTCCCATTGTTCCTCAGCGGTTGCTTCCTTGGATAATAATCAATCCCCGAAAAATCAATAATGTTGTAGGGCTTTGATGGGAATGCTCAAATTCACAAAAATACGATTCGCGGAAAATTGTTGAGGAAGTCCGAGCTGGTAGCGCCATGGAAGAAGAAAACAATATTTTTTTTCCAGCGGTCAAAATAGTTTAGGGACCAGCTCTTAATGCGATCGTACAGGTAAAACAATATAGGTTGGCGATAAAATGGTCGAGAAGGGAATTTAGAGTGGTGGAATACATGGGTGTACTAAAAAAAAAACCAAGCCTTTATTCGAGAATTCAGTACGCTCCCTTATTTTATTTCCAAGTAACTTTAGATTTTCTAGCCTAAACCGTTCTTGAAATACGAAATTATCAAATATCCCTTTAAATGTACATCCCTGTCTCTTTTAATAATTGTATAATTTGATTTTACTTCAAAGTTTATTTCGAAATTATTCGTGCTGTATGCCCGGCGGCTCCAGGTCCTCCTCTAAGGGGCGCTTCTATTTAGGGGTATTAAATAAGAATGTAACTAGGATCTTAACTTAACGCACGCACATACCCCAGACGAAGACGACAATTTTATTTCATTTTCACAAAGTAAAAAGAAGCTGTAGCTTGCGTTTGAATTTAGTTTCATAGAAGACGCTCCTGCTCAGTAAACGAACGTATAATCAATTCTGTCCAATTTGTAGAGAAGCCGGGTAAACGTTCCGTCGTATTAAGTCACATTAAATGTCTCGTAGTAAAATACGAACATCGTTTTAATGAAACAAGAAGTGCTAATATCCGTAGTAACTTAGTTTATAGGTGGACATCTTTTGCTTCACCACATTACCCTGATAATTGGATGCGCATTTAATACGATATGTGGCCATAGCCCAAGGAAATTCTATGGCATAGCTTTCTTCAATAAAAATCAAAATAGCCCATAAATTGCTGCTTATTTTCTACAGGGATATTTACCTTTTTTTCCACCAAGTAAACGGAAAATTATTTATGAAATTACGTTACTTGGCTAACGAACGAATATTATACGGTGCCATAGTTGAATTTAGTTGTGTGTCTCCTTTAAGACGCGTATCATTCTCGAAGAGTGAACTTTCTTATTAACTTATCTTCATAATAATGTGGGAGGTGTATCCGCTGTACAACCAACGTATGAGGAAGGTAACTTTAACATTCTTGAAGAGTGCAGAGACGGTTAGAAAATTAGCCTTCCTTGCATCCCGACCTGATTACAACAGTTGCTTAGCATTAGGCCATTAGTTCTTTATGTTCGAATTAAGGAGATGTACGTGATACGGAAGATTGATTTCTGCGGAGTACGAGACTAAAATAATATCCGGAATTTTTCTTATCATAACTATACGATATTGTTGCTTTATTTCATCGATATTATTCTTGGGGCTATTTTGGATGTCGACGAAGATAGTTTCGTTTTGGAAAATTGTTCAAACTTTTCGGTTTACGGAGGTACCTACCTACATTGAATTTGTGGCTTTAGCGGCAATTATGTAAGATTTAAGGTCGAAAAGTTTGTTGTGTTGTTGAAGACATACCTGAAACAAAGAAGAAAGTTCACATTCATTATTCAAGTTTTCATGTTTTATTTTTGTTCGGTTATGAAGTTATGATTAATAGATAAAGTTTTTGGAAGAAATTTTGATGTATAGTTCGATGTCAAGACGATAATAATTCAGTTAGGGAAAATTGAATGTAAAATAATGTATTTTAACCCTAAAGTTATTAGCCAGAGTTGCTCAGCCATGTTAACGTTTTATGATATTCGGTAAAGTTATATCTTGTAAGAACGAAGAGCAATACGCATTTCAATTATGAGAGTAGCACGCTTATAGAACACTGTGAGAATGCTATGAATGCAGTATGAGAATTAGATGCTCAATTTGTTAAAGTCATTTTAATCTGACGTTGATGTTTGCCTATCTCAGTGTTTTGAGAAAGAGCGGAACATAGAAAATACAACAAAAACATTCCACAGTCATGACATCAGCCAATCATGTGATACCCTACACAAAATAATGAACTGTTTTTTATCAATGTAAAGTATGGGGATAAATAAACAAGCTTAAGGATCTACTCTGCGTTATTACAAGGAAAAAGTATATACAAGGCAAATTGCTAAAATGAGTTAAAAAATTCTGCATAATTCCTTTAACTTGGAAAGCTCTTTAATTTGGAAATTATTGATTTGTCCAAAGTATAGAAATTTTTCCAAATATCCAGGCATATCCAGGCACCAAAATATGACCAAATTGACACACTAAACGTAACATTGTAGAATCTCTGTTTCTATTGTGCAACTAAAACCGACCACCGTTACGTAACAGTTCCATATCATTGGGATTTAGTGGTGGCCGTTACATTTAAGATGCACTTTAATTTTTGTCACAGAAAGGTGTTTGAATTGTGCAATTAAGGAAACTAATTTTTAACGAGTTATAGTCGTATGATGCACCTAAATTTTGTTACGTATCGGTTACGTCTCATTATACGCATTTATAACTAAAATGTAATAAGAAAAAATATTTAAATGCATGTCTACCGTTCCGTTGTCATGGAACCATCGGAAATCTTGACCATTACCTTTCTCAAAATACTTAGTTTCGCTGAAAGCGCAAGGATTGAAGAGGAATCATAGACACAGGGGACGTCATAATAGGCCCAACTGAGGCTTCAGTGGCAGAGGCTAACCAGACCAACCCCATTTCATAATTTAATCTCTAATCTAATCTACTGTTATGTAATATTCTTCTTGTTTTGTTACGTATCTGTTATGATACACTATGAGTCTATGTTACTAAAAACGTCTAGTCGATTCATAAGCCCTTTAAAAGTGGTTTTCAGTAATAAGTATGGCAAAAAGATAAATTAGAAAATTTGAAATGAATACAAAGCTAAATAAACAAGAGTATATGGCAGTATAAGTTACTGCAGAGAAATGAAAGTTTATAATTCTTCACGCTCAGTTGGAGTTATAATGTAAACAACATGTGACGTGGTATTTGTATTAAAGAAGTAACATCTTAGACACGTTTTAAAATCATGAGTATAAAATGTTTCTTAACGGTTCTGTGTAATTTGTGTATCAGATACGTAACATTTTAGAATCACATTTTTAAATTTTATCTTAAACGTGTTTTTTTTTAATTTTTTATGACTCGTTATTGAATCATGTGCATAAAATGTTACTAAAATGTTTCAATGTAGTTTTAGGTAACACCTTGGACTCTATTATATAAACTATGCAAGAAGTAATTTTTCGTATATATTAAAAGTAATATTTGTGGCTCATTTTAAAATCTAGTATGTAATAATACAACTTTTTACCATTTCGTAACATAAAAGTAGCTTTTTAGACACTATGTTAGATATGTTTCAGCTTGTTCGAGGAAGTGGCGGAATTTGAAATGATTTTTCAATAAAATTCAATTTCTTCTCTGTCGTCAAACTCAAGTTAATGTGAAATGACAGTAAGAACTTTATGTAAAAACTTTTGCATGAATTTGAAGAAGTGGTGGAATCTAACAAAAGTTTGCGTTGAATTTTCACTAAAATTCATTCGGAATAGTTTGGAGTTCTAGTTAAACGGGTTATCGAGCGTGGTAAAATCAGTTAGATTTTTTTATCTAAACCAAAATTATAGATAGCATTTTTCATCCGATACTTCATTCTATTCGTTAAACATTTTGAGCTTATTTATAAAATATGAAGGCCACAATTTTCTGTGAAAATTTAAATGAGTGTGTTATGTTCACATATGGAACCATGTGCAGAATGGCTTTAATGTTACTTTCTTGTGCTTTAAAAAAACATGGAAGCCTAAAACTAATTGCTACCCTCAAATTCAGTATTTTCAAATTTTAAATATTTCTGGAGGCAGTAGATCCTCTCATAACTGGGATTCTTTTGGAAGTTTGATCTTCTCATTTTCACAGTAGGTGGGCTGAGTAGCACCCTATCAGGGGTAAATTTTTGGGGATGAACAATCTTTACTTTATTATTTTTTAATAATAAAGTATTGTTATCGACCTAAAATTTAAAAAAAATTTGCTACCCTGAAACTTTGTATTTTCCCGTTTTAGGACTATTACACCCCAACAAAACAACAAAAAAAATGTCCGTCTGTCCGCCGTAGACGCCGTACACCGTCCGCCGTACGCCGTACGCAAAACCATTTGAAGTTGTGTAGCTCACGAACCCCTTGAGATATTAAATGAAATGTTTATGGCATGTAGAATGGGTGAACCCCACCGCATCTCATCATTAAACACGTTTCGGACTTCTACCCATAAAATAATAAAGTTGCACCCAGACTGTTGGCCGATCTTTTAATTTAAATCTTGATACCGGTAATTGCTAGAACGGTTTTGGTTTAATAAAAAATATATAGAAGGGGTGGCGTGGTTTGAGAATGTTGAATTGTGTTAGAAGTAAGCTTCCGAGTTTTAAATCTCAAAAACTGATAAAGCTAGAAATTTGAAATTAGATAGATGAAAATAGATTTTGGTTGGATTTCCTTTTTTTTTATTCACGGTATGATGGAGTCTTGTAATGTTTGTTGTATGTATGTTGAAGTGTATTTGCTCATCAGGATACATTTCAGTTCCAAACTTTGAAGTTTTCTCACCGAGATATAGTTGTCTTTACTAATATCCTACTTTTTTGGAATAAGAACCTATGAACCCATTAAAATCCAGGTGTGATTCGAACTCACGACTTGTGTAATCGCTCTCAATTTTTGGGGACCTTCAAAGAACTGTGTTGGTTAAGGATATTTTTCTAAGCCCTTAAAGTTTGTAAAAACCACCCTACATCTTTGTTTTTATCCAATCATAGCTGCGGAGCTATTGAAAACGAGTTAACCTTCGACAAATCTTCACATAAATGACCAACAAATTGAACATTCTGTCAACATCTTAAAACTTTTCGGTTCCACCCAGGCAAGCACCATCAAAACTAATGGCAAAAGTTATCACGAAGCACCTGCTACGATATTGGGAACGAGCCAAATACCAGTTTCTACTTGGAGCTCATCGATTCGATACAAATTATTGTTTTCGAAACTATTTTTTCTTTTCGATTAATTTTTATATCGGGGACGCCAATCAATGAAGGAGATAAATTAGAGAGCAGTCACGTTATTTGGACGAATGTTGATAGGAAATTTTATCGATCGTATTTCAAATAAATAATTGAAAAAAATTGACAATATTTGATGTTCACTAACGTTGATTCACCTTAGAATCGTAACACATGTGAAGATAATATCTCTCACCTAGATGAATCGTTAGTGATTCGCAGCGATTTTCTGCATCGTGAAATTTCTTGGGTTATATCTTTATGAGTTCTTTAAATACAGTGAAACCTGCTAATCAAATTGACCACCCCAAAATCGGGCCATGCCTTTGCACAGGTAATTGTTTAATAAGAAAAGAAAATTGTTTAATAAAAAAAACAAAAAAAAATCTGACCGATTTCTGTTCAGATTTCAATCAATATAATCGGTTTTCTGTGTACCGGGTTTAGTATACAAGGTTTCTCAGTTTTTTACAGTGTACAGAAGAGACATGATGTTTATTTTAAATACTGTATTATTGTTGGTTTTTTAAATTTATTTGGACCGGTCCAACTAAAAAGGTTACTTGATATTTTTACCACCTCCTACTTGAACCAATTTGTTTCGGTCCAATTAAACAGGTTGCTTTGAATGATGCCGAAACCAATTTTAGACTCATGAAAATACTTTAATTTTTTATTGAAAAAGCTTAAAATATAATTACAAACAACTAACAATGTTCACATCTTTCATATTTCGCTTCAAATAAAATTAATGCGCAATTAGCGTATTCACGGAAAATAAAATCTGCCTGTAATACCTCATTCAAAGGATGTAATTAATAATGTGACGCCATCATGGAAAATGTTTTATATCGAATTTAATTATAAGTCTATAGAATCGAGTAGGCTTTTATTGAGCGCGTTGAGTAGATGTCGTGTGTCCAATTTATCACAGCAATTCCGATCTAATAAATAAATCAAATTTGCTGACCTGTCCTCTATAAATGGAACGGGAAAATTTATAGACCGAAGTGTCTTATTTACTTTTGATTTATGGCAGGGTCATTACAAAGCGTACATCAGTATGAAACTGAAATACACTTAATATGATATAGAGATGCCAATTAGAAAATGATTAGAAAAAAAAATCGGTTAAACTTTATTATTTTCCGGGGAATTTTTTAAATGAGTTTAAAAGCCGTGGTGCAGCTGGTTTTTTTGCACTATTACCATCGTGTAAGCAATTCAGTCCTGAAACAGTTCTGATTTCTCAAGAAGTTTGCATGATGTTTTCAAATCTACTTCGGTACTGAAAAATGCAATTTAGAACTAGCTACTAAGTGCTGACGCAACTAGAATGCAGTACTGCTAAAAGAAATTGACTCATTATAAAAAGGAAAAACGGAAAAAAATGAACAATTTGAATTCGGAAATTTAGGTTTATTTTTGATTTCATTCAGTACTGAAAATTGTACATTACTCCGAATTCAATTTAAAGTTATTCGAATCATATGAAATGAAAATTTTCAATTTTCAGACCGTGTATAAATCAAATTTGAACTATGAGTCCTGATTATTCTTCCTTCTATAAATGATATGTGAAGTCAAACAGGGTCGGAAGAGTCCTTGTATCGCATTCTGCAAATCCATTACCATTTAAATGTGATCGGTTGTAAAACGTTCAACCTTGATTTTTAAAGCAAAAGAGGCCCCAATATTTTTGAAAGCATTCAACACATCTTGGTAGTTTTCTATTTTATTTTTTATTTAAAGAAAGGCAAAAGTAAGTGCTTCCGATTGCTGAAAGTATTTCCTGGAATGAACTCATACTTCAGATCTTAACCGTTTGAGTAAAACTCACTGCAGTGATCCGAAAAGTACAATCAACGTCCGTGTAGCCTAGTTGCATACGTAGCTGCAAGTCTATTAATTATAAGTCTTAAGTACTATGTCTGTGCCTTAATGTCATTAGATCATGTTCAACATAAAAATACACTTTATTCGGAATTATAAGACGACACGTGTCGTGTAACGAAATAAAACGTTTTCGAGTGCAATACAATAGCGGGCGAGTAAAGGGGGTTTGAAAGGTTACAACGGTTTTATTTCGTACATCTTGGCTCCCTCTACAAGGCTTTTAAGGGTTTTTATAGCCTTCGTTTGGCATCCACGAATGTTAGACGTAGATTATGTACACGGTCCCATATGCTCATATGTAGGTGCCACCTTGCGTCCCAAAATAAGCGATGCGGGTGCTAGTTCGTGACAAGTGGAATATGTTAAAAGCATTTCCCTTCTTTTTTTCTTCTCTTCATCACAAAACGCAACCACATCGGGACATGGTGAGTAGGCGATTTTCCTTCAATTTCTTTTCTTTTCGGGTTTCAACCTTTCCCTTTTCGAAGATCCCACTTGCCTGGCCTCCTTAAGGATTTAAGAAAATAAATCGCTGGATAATACTAAAGGCACGTTCCGATTTATGAAAATGTTCGCTT
Source organism: Beris morrisii (assembly GCA_951812415.1). NCBI lineage: Eukaryota > Metazoa > Arthropoda > Insecta > Diptera > Stratiomyidae > Beris > Beris morrisii. Next base: position 11,575,902 of record OX638312.1, on the reverse strand, counting down.
CGTTAAAAAAAAGGAGAACAGAAGGACATACGTAACGTGCACGAAAGAAATATGTCCCGGACTGCAATAAAATAACAAGATCTTGAGAAGGACGTGGAGCAGCAAAAAAAGGACTGTGAAAAGCGAATGGAAGGAGCTGTGAAGGACGACATACGTCTTTTTATTAACGCCCTTATCGTTCAGGACGAAGCTTTTAATTTAGTTCCGGAAAATTCCTCCACTCTCACATCCATTCAAACTTCGCTAACTCTCGCTTCATGCGATAAATCAAATTTCTAGGCTAAACAGCCCATACGCTACGCGAATGGTTCGTATTTCTGTATATCCCCGTACGAGTGGTATACACCCATCTTACTTGTTCGCGATACCAAGGAAGCACATGTGGAAGTTGTTAAATCCGATAGTATAGAAGTTCTTGAAGCACCCTATATGCTCCTGGTTCCGTCGCTAGTATACTGGTGAGTGATTGCGGGCTAGACAATAGACGAGATAGAGCGAAGCCTTCTATCATTCTTATAAAATGTGAAGAATCTTTCTATGCGGAATTCTAAATTAACCACGGGACGTGAATAGATGGCTAGTTCCTTCACCCGGAATAAATAGGATTATTAAGTTCTTCAATTTCTTCGCAATGGCTAAATGGATTAAAAATCGCTGGCAATATTTTCTGTTCGTGTTGGAAAAATAATGGGATACAGTTCGGTGTTGAAGAAAGTAAGTGAAAATGGCAACTTTGGAAAATGTTTGGGGTTAATGGCGGTACTCGACTTACTTAAGGGAAGAAAATTGAAAAATTAAATAAGCTTTTTACTATTTTTTTGGTCTTGTAAAAGAAATTAGTATGAAACTGAAATTTTCCTTGAATTCAACTAAATTTATACCACAAATGCCAAGGTGTATAAATTGATATCTGGAAATTGTAGGCAATTGTAGTTTCTTTTGGCTATTAGTTTTCTTTCGCCCCGCACATTTACCCACTTTACTGTCCGAATGCGCAATATCTCGAGAACCCACTGTTTTAGACAGTGTCCACCTAAAAGATATTAAAACACGTATTCACAACTATACTTCAGACCTCTTGCATATAGAGGTGGAGCCAACTACGACTCCTCGGCAAGTATTTTTCAAGAGAAACCGTCGGAAGTAAAATATCTACGAAAGATTGGCGAAATATCGTCAAGTCGAACTTTAAATGAATCACATTTTCTTCATCGAGAAGATGAATAATCGAAATATACTCAGTACACCCAGCATGATTCGTTATAACTCCGTATATGATTCGTTATATCGAAGATCTTCGCTAAAAGACATCATATACGAAAAATAGCACTTACGTATGTAAATCGTTGCAGAAAGTAAAAAACAAAAAGTGCCCATCGTTCACTTAAACATTTTGAATAAGATAGTAGGAGAAAGTGGAGCAAAGTAAGCCCCCTAAGGTGTGTACCGAGATTCTGTAAAATGGGTAACAGTTATAAAATCCCTTTCTCGCAAAATCGATAACTTACGTAGTACTCCCTCAGCTCAGTAGTACTCCCATCATTTCTCTTTTTGTTCTAAACTCAACCATATTAAATTTTTGCTTTATACATATATTCGTAAAGTTAAATTATTGCTGCTGATTAAAAAGATATCTACTACTTTCTATACATACTCCAAACTGCCCACTTTGCCCCACTACCGGGGTAAAGATTTACACACTCAAAGAAAAAATATGATTATGGTCACCATATTTTGGAGAACCTTACTATGATTGAGGTTATAGTGGCCACAACCATGTTACAACATGTAACACAGTTGTACTAACTGAATGTATGTTTGTAATAACTATAGGTCTATAGCAAAAATTTTACAACTTAGTTACTAGAACTATGGTGTTTGTTTTTAGGAAACATACAATGTTTATCTCAAACAAAATTATGGTTGTGGAAAGCTAGTTGTGTGATTAACACAACCATGTTTTTATTAGAACGATTACACCAATCATAAAAATTCTGTAACATAGTTACTAGAAATATAGTTATGTTTTTAGGAAACATGTTATGTTTGGCTCAATCAAAATTATGGTTGTGGAAACCTAGGTATATGATTCACGCAACCTTCTTATTTATTAGAACGGTTACATAAACATCATGTGACATGGTTCCTAGAAATATATAATGAAAGTATAAAAATTACCAGAGATATGAATTTTCAAAGAGGACTCGGACACCATTTTCGAGCAAACTTTAACATACTTTCACATACTATACCTAACAAAAAAAATTAGATAGAAGCAAAAAATTGAATTTCAATTATTTTTTTCACTAGTTCTTAAAGTACAAAAATTGTCAAAAGAATCGGAGATGGTAAGGTCACAACTTTGGCGATTCTTGATGGAATGACCCAAATATGAACTTACATGATTGTACTCACCATATTTTAACAAATTCTAATGTCCCACTGATCATATTCAGGTTTATCACAATCACAATATGGTTACGGCAATCATAATATGTCAACTAACATGATTGTACTGACCATTTCTAATCAAATGCTATAGTTGCACTGATCGTTCAAAGTTATGTCAATTATAGTATAGTTGCGACAATCATATCTAATATCTTACCTTACATGATTGCACACACCATATCTGGTATGGTTTTGGGAATTATTTTATTAAGTTTCATGGTTCCACTGATCATAGAATATTGTTGTCGTGATTATAATATACTTTTACATCATGTAACGAGAATGATTGGTACAACAATATTAAATTTCAGTACGGATATATGTTTAATGCAACCATACTATGTTTTTACGAATCATATGCTATGGCTAGGAGCACCATATCCATGATCATTGGAAACATATCTGTTTTACAATAGTTAGAAGAACTTTAATATAGTCAATGCAACCTTGGAATAAACATAGTTTTTCTTTCAGTGCAGGCTTTCTTTACGTCCATTTTTTTCACCAACAGAAGCTATTGCATTTTTCATCGCAACTTCAGTCCACGATTGTTGCATTGATTTTTTGTTGTACGTTCTAGCCATGCTAAAATTATTATTTTCAATTGTCAAATAAAATTATATTGGTACGGGGTAAAATGTGCCCGGGGCTCACTTTGCCCCGAATGAACGTTAAACAGCAAGTATCTGCTAAAATTTATATATTTTTTTAATAATCATCAAAGTTTATTTTTCCAGTTTCACAATCCTTACGCCGATCTCAAGGATACAGTTCCAAACAATTTTCTTCTTAATGCAATTATTAAACACTGATATTTGCATCAGACGTTACCAAAATTGTAATATGAGAAAAATTCAAGGTACTGTAATTAAAGTGAATTTCGTTTATAGTGCATTGTGATCAATTTATGAAGCTTCATCGTATAATTTATTTTGCTAAGAGATGGCGCTATTGCAAACTAGAAATAGCCCACTTTGCCCCACTCTCCCCTACACCGGAAGAAAAAAAAAGGAAAATTGAGAACATATGAAGAGCGTTAACTTGTATTAGGCTTTCCGCTACAATTAAATTAAAATTTTTATTTTTTAAATCAATGCATATTCGCGATTTCTGATAGTTTTCAGTATGGACCAGCGATTCATTTTCGATTTATCATTAAGATTCGCTTACGAGGTGCAATCGCTTGCGATATAGCGAATTGGAATGTCATTTTCGGTATAAAATAGCGAATCGTTTTCGAAATAAAACAGTGATTCGTTTTCGATTTGTCGTTACGATTCACTTATGAATATTTCTCTGAGAGAAATATTTTTAAATTGATGGCGAATACGTTGACGTGAGTTAGGTTATGCTAGCAGCAATCAAAACTATTGACAAATATCACACGCAAATTTCGGATTAATTTCTATGTTTTAAAGTTATTATGAAAATGGTTTGAACCGCATTTTAACGACTTTTGTATGAAAGGAGTAGATTGATTCAGATCAGTAGTACTCCCATCATTTATCTTTTTGTTCTAAACTCAACCATATCAAATTTTTGCTTTATGCATATTTATATAATCACATTTTTCAAGAACTTTTGTATGGTGTGTTTCCGTTCTTCAAAATTCTGTTCCAACCAAATGTTTAGTATATGCGTTAATTTCTCTTGCGTGACGAACCCTATTTCTGAAGGTGAAATTATAGTGAAATGCGAGCTATAGGTTATTGCATGAAGTGCGCAATATCGCAACACAACTTATATTCAGCGCGTTAAATTGCTTGCAGCAAATAATACTCACAAATTCAAAAATCGGCCAATAGTCTGGGCGCAACTTTATTATTTTATGGGTAGAAGTCCGAAACGTGTTTAATGCTGAAATGCGGTGTAGGTTACTATGCGACTGACAACCTAAAAAATAGCGTTCCAAATAGCCTCGTGGTTATTCCTTAGGTTGTCAGTCACATAGTAACCTTTACGGCATCTCAGCATTAAACACGTTTCGGACTTCTACCCATAAAATAATAAAGTTACGCCCAGACCGTTTTTTAGTTTTAATTACTCTCGTAACGCACTAAGTTTCAACTTTCTAGCATAAGTCGTTTCTGAGGTATCAAAACAACCCCCCCCCCCCCGTACCTTGCTACCCCTATCAAAAATTTATTTTTCTGCGATGTCTCTGATTTTTTTCATTTCCACCCTCTCGCGCCATCACTCCCTACACCTACACCTTCAAAATTTTTCTCCGCTAGAGTTTCACTGGTCCTAACCCTTGTAAAATTTTCAAGATCATATCTCATACGGTTCTTTAGATATAAAAAATTTAATTTTTTGAAAAATGACTGTCCCTCCACTTCCGCGCTTCACCTCCCCTCTCAAAAATTTTCACATTCAGTAGACTCCACTGGTAATTCTTTATAGGGAAACCAAATTTTATCTTCCTGGCATAATTGAATCGGAAGATACTGTAATTCAAAGTTTTTCACCCCCGACCCCCGTACATCACAGCACCCTTAAAAATGTTAACCCTTTTCTAATCTTCTAGTATCTCTTAAGACAACTACAAAGTTTCAGAAATCTGACATCAATCGTTCAGGAGATATGGATTTTAGAATGTTTCAATCCCAGTTTTCAAGCGTTTTGGACTAATTATTTCCCCCCTCCCCCACTCGCACACCTCTCGACTCCTATCAACTATTTTTTTGCCAATGGGTCCACTATCATAGTACTACATAAGTTCAAACTTTCAGCTTCCTAGCATAAGCGGTTCCTGAGATCTAGAAACCAAAATTTTTCATCTAAAACGCTCCCTTCTCCTCTCCCCTTACAGCCCCACCCCTCCAAAAGACAACACCCGTAGGGGTTCACCCATTCTAATTACCATAAAAATGTGAACTTAATATCTCAAGGGGCTTGAGAGCTATTTACCTTGAAACAGTTTTGCGTCTCACGCGGACGGCGTCTACGGCGGACGGACGGACATTTCAGGGTAGCAAATTTTTTTGAAATTTCAGGTCGATCACAATACGTTATTATTAAAAAATAATAAAGTAAAATTATAATGTTCGCAGCCTGTAAACGTATTGTTTTCTCTATCACGTATTTTTTTTACTAATATTCTTACTCGACCTTTTTTTTTCCGAACACGTTCCTGTTATCGCGTCGCATCGCTTCACGCGCACGCGTTGCGTTCGGTATAACGATTTTTTTTCAGGATTCCGAAGATAGGGATGTGTAGGTTGATGAATCGGGTCGGATATGACAGTGCTTCTTAGATGCACAAATTGGAGGACGGGGGCGCTGAACCGGAATGACTTCAGACAATGTATCCTGCAGGCCCTGGCCCGATTTGGGCTGTCGCGCCATTGATGATGATGATGATGACAGTGTACTATCAACTGTGTTTTTTTGTGCTTTAATACAACAGAAAAGTTGTCTATAACAAACCATCTACTGTCTGGCAGCTCTGATGGTATTTCTGAAACCGATAAGAATATCAACAGAATTCATTCACTCTAGTTTTTACTCGAAAAACTACTGGAATCTTGTTCAGGAAAATTTACTACTTTTCAGTCTAACGATTTATAAAGGTATAGGTGGACCCGGGAGATAAATACACAATTTTTTAAAGGACTTTTGAATGGAGGCTGGGATGCTCAACACTCTTAACTTTTATTTTTTTACCTGAAACTGTTGGTTAATTAACTTCAATCGGAAGATATTGGTAATATTCTTGACTACTTAGGAAGCCTGTTATTGCTAAACTCCCATTTCTAACGTTCTTAATATTCTAAAATACCACAAAAAGTGATAAAGGCCAGCATTGAAACTCAGCGTGATATTGTAGTAAATCCCAAATAATGTTGGTTGAAGTCTGTATGTGTAATTAAGGTGAGTACTCATGTCACTAAAAACAGCTGGAGATAGCTCCAAACCTTTAGGAAAATTTAACAGTAAAACTCCATAGAAAACAAATTGAATTCGGCACCTTTTAGTAGAGCACAGGCCAAGGGTAGCTATTTAAATAACATCAAAGAGAGTGTAGTTGTGTTTGTCTTTCAAAGTTGCATTAACGACGTTATGAATAGATGCTCGTAACTACTGTGCCTTTCAACTTCAAGCTCTTATGAAGACTATTCCAAATGTTGTTCAGTACAAAAATACTTGGTGAAATAGGAAAACCACAAAAATTCTGAAGTACTTTCATTGCGGAACTCCCCCATTCCGTTCTACTCAGCGGTCAGCGATGAAGGCAACTAGCACATTCTATCTTATCTTTACATTTTTAATTTCCATAAAATAAACTTTACATTTAATTGCTGAATTGTTTCAGTTTACAGAAACACCTGTCCTGCACGTAGCAGGAAATAATGTACGCCGCTAAAACTAAAAGCGAGGGCGGAATAAAAACTCGTCCTTTAGTTTTCGTCCTTCAAGAATCCCATTTGCGCTAAACTCGGACGTATTTAGATTAAAAAGTTTTTGTTATTAAGCTCATAAAATGCAGAGTCCTTTATGCGGGCTTGTAATGCAGATGTTGTGGTTTCCTGTTCATCTGGCGGAGAGCCTTCTGACATGACATACACCAAGTAGCTAACTAGAAGATAGTTAGTGTGGCCCCTGTACTCCACTTAATTGCCACTCTAGTAGGATCCATACATAAAAAAGGATAAAGGGGTTGATATACGATAGGCTAACATACGCATCTAGGGAAGCACCAAAACCCTATAGTCTTTCATGCCCAGTGGATTATCATAATGACTTTCACAGATTGATTAGATTAAAAAAAAGGATCCACTTCGCGTTGAGTCTAAGTATATACTAAGTGAACTGCTGACCAGAAAATCATCCCCTAGAATAAAACTACGATAAGAATAACTGAAATTCTTAAGGATAAGCCGGTTGGTTATATAATAATTAATGGAATAAGAGCTGCAAATTAGAATGTTACGTTCATTCCTGCGACTGAGCCGACTGAAAGATTCTTTTATCACATTTTCAAGGTAGAAAAATGACGGCAAAACTCATCTCTTTGACTTTGATTAATTTTTTTTCCTGGTTACATTCTCCTTCATTTAATCTACTTGTCACGAATAGAGCTGTTATTTTATCCTTCTTGAAGTTTATATATATTGTAGTATCCACAAGACGTTGTGGCTTTATCGTGTGGTTCCGATTTTCGTAGCCGGAGTTGTAGGAGGATCGACAGAAAAAAAAATTGTACGGCGGAAAAATAGGAATCGGTTCTGTGAGTAGAATGTCTTTTGAGGAAAATATTTCTTTTGCTCTTTCACCCGACTATTTGCAAACTTGAAATTGCTTTTGTATTGCCTAGAGCACGTTTGCTCGACCTATCCCAGCTGTTTTTCGTTTTTCCTCAGTAATTTTTTTCAGTCGTAGCGTTTTCTTATCCTGGAAAAGCGAACGGTGCGAGATATCCTATTACATAAATAGTGTATTCTGGGTAAACTATTATCTTTCGGTGTGATGAGATGATACAGTTGAGTAAACGTTATTAATATTAATAAAATTTCTGTAATTTTGAGATTGTTTTAAATTGCAGTACGTTATGTTAACATAACAATTTGTTGGGTTCCGGGTCACAGCGGGATTCCGGGCAACGAGGCTGCGGATGAACTCGCAAGGAGAGCGCTAGCTCTTCCAGTGAGGAGGCCAATTGAGGACATTAAACAAGTCATCGACGTGACGGCCATATCGAAGGCTAACACAAGATGGTCAGGCCGCACATTGTGTCTCATGGCCAGGCAGCTCTGGCCAACCCCAAATGCGAGCAGGATAAAGTTTGTCCTACTTGGAGATAGGAATACTCTTCGTATCCTAATTGGTGTACTGACGGACCATTGCCTGATCAGCCGGCACGCCAGAAGACTAGGTATTGCGGACGTTGCAGATCTGTGCCACAGCTGTAATGAACCCGATGCCGATGAAAGTAGAGCTTTGCGAATGCCGCGGTCTGGCTTGGAGGTGGGAACGTACTTTAGGTACGCGCTTCGCCATGGACTTGGGCGAATACGCAAAAATGAAGCTAGACAAGCTGCTGCAGTTTATCAGGCTGGCGGGGTGGTTTACCTAAGATGGGGTTTTGGGCACACGGGTACTTCTTCCCGTACATGTGGAATCACAACGGACCCATTGGCCGTCAATGTGCTTGATCGCGTAGCGACCACCCACCTCCTAACCTAACCTAAATTGCAGTACAAGTAGCGTAGATTTAATTCAGAATTTTTAATTCTAACATGCTACCCTGGCAACCTACACAAGTCGATCTGTTTCCAGTGGCAAAAACAATAACCTGAAAACACCTACCTGTAAAGGGGAGAAAAGCATCCGATTGGCTACCTTGCAATATCCAACGAGAAAGGCGTGGAAAATTCTGTAAAGCTCAGTATTCTTCTCGTACACTTGTCCCCATATGGATTGTTCTTACATTTCAAGAACATTCCACATAAACCACCGAATATGCGAGTAACCTCTCGACTCAACACATGCAGTATATAAGCGTGTCTCAAAGCTTGCATGCCACGGTTTTCTACTACGGTGAGACGACGATCAGTTCTACGAAACAGTATTTGTAAAGCGATTTGGGTTGGTAGCAGCAGTAGATCAGTGATGAAGTAGAATATAAAAATCGGGCAGTGCTACCATTTAGTGCGATTATTAAATGCGAATAATAAATCATTAATATTTCTATCGATTTTTAACGAATTGTGTTTTACTTGAAATCCCGGCGAACCCCTAGCTCGCATCTAAATTCTGCCCACTGTCTGGTCTCAACTTTATTATTTGTGTAGAAATCCGGAACGCGTTTAATACTGAGATGCGGAGTAATCATATAGTAACCTGCACCGCATCTTAGCATTAAACATGTTTCGAACTTCTACTGAAAACATACTGCAGTCACGATCGGCTGCAAGCCAATCGTATAATACTCTAGATGAATACTTAACTCCGATTTATATTGTAGTTGGGGATAAAGTAGAATTACGCGTGTGTATGTTGTATGTCCTTTATCAAGGACTGCCATTAGATTGCTACTCAAAACTAAAAGACAATATTCAGTGTTTAATTTCATATCTTAAACTGGGTAAGTCATCGAACAAAAATGTCCTTTTCGCATGGGGGGTGCAGGAAGGACTCACTCAATTCCTTACATGTTTATCCTTTTCCTTGGAACCATTTAAAAATGAACGTGTACAAAATTTCAAATTCGTAGCTTGAAGCGTTCAAAAGTTATCGAAAAATATTGTTGAACACGTGTCTTAAGGACATTTTGTATGGCAGGTACCAGAAGGAGTAAAAGGATTTTGCTGATTAGTAAACTCGAACTTTGTTTTCACTCAAAACTAATTTGTACAAAATTTCGAGTTCATAGCTAAAATAATACTTGAGTTATAGTAAGTTCCGTAAATTAAGTGAAGGCTATTTGACAGGATATTTGTATGGCAGCTAAACGAAGGACTAATAGGATTTTCTTCATAATCATACATTTAGCTCCAACTATTGGAAAAATAACACATACAAAATTTCAAAGACGTAGCTTAAACCCTTCTGAAGTTATCGGCAATATTCTTGAACACGTGTTTTAAGGACATTTTGTATGGCAGCTACCAGAAGGAGTAAAAGAATTTCGCTGATTAGTTAACTCGAACTTTCTTTTCACTCAAAACTAACTTATTTAAAATTCCGAATTCGTAGCTAAACGATTACTTGAGTTATCGTGAGTTTCGTAAATTAAGTCAATACATTTTGACAGGATATTTGTATGGCAGCTACACGAAGGACCAACAGGATTTTCTTCATAATCATATATTTAGCTTCAACTATTGGAAAAATAACACATACAAAATTTCAAAGACGTAGCTTAAACCCTTCTGAAGTTATCGACCAATATTCTTGAACACGTGTTTTAAGGACATTTTGTATGGCAGCTACCCGAAGGAGTAGGACGATTTTGCCCGTTAACGAACTTAGCCTTACAAATTCAACCAAACATCCAGATTCAAAATTTCAAGATCCTAGGTGAAGGCGTTCTTGAGTTATCGTGTTCACGGACAGACGGACGGACGGACGGACGGACGGACGGACGGACGGACGGACGGACGGACGGACGGACGTCAGGCGGATTTGAGGTTTTTGGGCACAAATAAACAAAAAATAATATATAACTTTTTTTCGTCCGAGGCTTGGTTCTATGCGTTACAAACTTTTCGGCTGGATTAAACTTATAATACTCTATATGATTTCATCTAGAGTATAAAAATAATAAAGACCGATGGCTTCTTATTTATTTATTTTTCAATTTCCATAAAACCATAGTGCGTAAAATCCAAAGAATTTGGGTGTAAGCTGCATTTTCTTGGGATTGATTATCAAAAATTCCTGGAATTTATTTTTAGCAGTTTATAAAATAGGCCCGAGGAACTAAAAACCGTGTCGATATCTTTTGAAACTTTAAATGGAACTAGCTCTTCGCAACTACTTTGGTTCTTAATATCAAAAAATTTCAAAACCGTTTTCTAGGTGTTTATATTAAAGGCATCAGTTAAAACCAAGGGGATATATAATGCTTGAAAATGAATAAAGCCCCTTCTCAGCTCATATGATGTTGAATACAAAAAAAGGCTTTTAGGCTATTACATAAAAAGCCAGTTAAAGTAAAAACAATGCGATGTCTCATTAGACCTAAGAAATATGTCGAAATTCGTTAAAACTTGTAGAATCACTTTACTTAAATCTAGAAAATAATTTCTAGACACTTATATGAAGAGCTGGATATCTCAACGGACCTAAGAGACATGCCGAATTTCGTTAAAATGCATTCACTTTCTTTTCACTGAAAATAACAATTCAAATCTCAGTTTTCTTTTTTTGCTAAAATTAATTTTCTTTTTATAATAATCCATTCCTAAGATACAGCACTCTGCATTTTCACGTTTTGGTTCTAGTAGACCCCCAAAGAACTGAAAAAAACATGTCCGCCATATACGCCTTACGCAACCTAAACGCTCGTAGCTCACAAGCCCGTCGAGAGACTACTTAAACAAATAAGGAGGGCCTCTGTTCATTTTAATATTTTGGGGAAGAAGAACTTAGGGGTGCGTTTTTGACGAAAAATTTTGTTTTGGTTCTAGGGGACCCCCAAAAAAGAAAAAGAAAAATATGTCCGTCTGTCTGCCATATACGACGTACGCAACGTAAACGCTGATAGCTCACAAGCCCGACGAGAGACTACTTAAAAAAATTAGAAGGGCCCCTTTCATTTTAATATTTTGGGGAAGAAGAACTTAGGGGTGTGTTTTTTGTTTTAGCTCTAGTGGACCCCCAAAAAACAAGAAAAAATATATCCCTCTGTCCGCCATAAACGCCGTATGCAACGTAAACGCTCGTAGCTCACAAAACCGTCGAGAGACTACTTAAAAAAATTAGGAGGGCCCCTTTTCATTTTAATATTTTGCGGAAGAATAAATTAGGGGTGCGTTTTTGACGAAAAATTTTGTTTTAGTTCTAGTGGACCCACAAAAACAAAAAAAACATGTCCGTCTGTTCGCCATATCCGCCGTACGCAACGTAAGCGCTCGGAAACTTGCTCTTACATCGAACTATTGTGGCTGATTTGGATGGAGGTCTAGGTCCGAATGTTAGGCGTCAAAATGGATCAAAAAAATTTTATTTTACTTTTTTAATTTCAGACATTATTGAAAAATTAAGTAAAATAAAATTTTTTTGTTACCAAATTTTTGGAAACATCTAATTGTTGTCCAAAAATTTTTTGGATTTTTTGAAATTTGTGTCTAATTTTTTTGAAATTTGTGTCACATTTTTCAAACATTTTAAATTTTCTCAATGTCTTGTATTTTATTAAGCTTAAAAGTAGCTGCATACGATTTTCTGCATGAAATAAATGCAGCAATCAACCCTTAAAGTTCTGTTCATAAAACCGAACCACCTTGAATCCAAGAATTTATTTTGAGACGTAAACGACTCAGCAAGTTGAAAATAGTTTCGTTGACCTGAACATTCTAGATTCTTTGCTGTGCAAATTTAATGACGCAACTTTGGCAGTATTTGCTGCTTCAGTCGCATAGGGAAAATCTTGTATAAGAACAAACCCGACATAAAAATAAATCGATTGTAAACTGACTCTACCATAATTCCGAAACGAAACTGTTTACGTTCATCCTGACACTTATCGGAAACTTGTGAAACTGTCCCGCACAACAAACTAGTAGTTTTGCTCTAATTTGAAATCCATTGAAGCAAAACTTTTAGTAAATTCATTATACAGAAGACACTTGAGTGTTTATCTGAGATGAACACCTGAATCCATCAGAAATTATCCTTGTTAGCAATGACTTTACTCTGTACTTCTGCGAAAATGTTCGCGTTTCGCTTGATAAAGCTCAACTGATCCATTTTTTACACTTCGATTTAATCCTATTATAATTTTTTTTTATATTCAATAAATTCAAAATAAACCGAATATGTGTGCTATGTTGCTAGCTACCGTCTAAATGATTTCCGAATGTACTTTGTCAAAAGCGAGCGCATATTTCAAATCTATCAAAGCCAGGCCAGGATCACCAGGAAGGGTGATATTTGAAGGGATTTGTTAAAATTGAGTAAAAATGGCAAAAGTCGTGCATGTGGAAGGACGATAAACAGATTAAAGGGCTCACTATGCCGGCACAAATCCGGAACAATAAGTAGCTCCAGCAATTGCACAGGAATTTTTTCAATTTTCTTCAATTTGTTGTTGATGTTGGTTGTTGTTGTTCGCATCATCACTTTAATATTTTTTTAACCGGAAAAAAAATAAATTGTGTATTTTCCGATTTCCGAAATTACCCCGTTTCGTTCATTCCGGGAATTTGTTTCATCCCCTTTTGTGTTGAATTTCAAATGTTCCGGAAAATGATTTGATGAAAATTTATTTTTATATCCTTTAGCGATTTAACGAGCGAGACAGTTACGGGGGGAATCTTTAAATTCGAGAAGGTTGATTTATTTTCCAAAAAAAGGACGTTGGGTCCTAAAGAGCGAGCGATGTGTGCCTGGTACTGCAGCTTACGGAAAAGACAAATTTTAAAATCTTTTCGGATTAAAGGATTAACAGAATTTCGGATTCGGTAATTTAAGCACTTGCGTTTAAGTGGTCCGACGAATAGCGGAGTTGTAATTTTTAGCAGCTTTTTTAGCTGTTGTAAATCAGGACTTGATTTGGGGTAAGAGCTATTTAAATAATAAACTTTTGTGAATACGTAATTAGTTATTTATGGTAATTATTTTGAAATTTACAAAGAGCTTTATGAACGAGGGAGAAAAAATTAATTTGGATAGTAATGTTGTTCAGTATTTAACACAGTTTAATTTGGCTTTGTGGAAAAAGGATGACGCAAATTATAATTAGGTTAAAATCTAGTGTTAATGTGATGCTATTATATTATACTTAAAATAGTTAATGGATTTTTTAACCTAATTGTGGCATTACTGAAATAACTAAGGGATTTTCGATCTGCTTTTAACTACCACAAACTTTTTGTGTATTGCAAGGTGGTATCATATGTGAGCCGTTTAAATTGTTAGCCGTATAAGCTAAGCTTATTTCTTGGCTTTCTATAAAGTCGAAGGTCAAGAAATTCAAAATATTCTCTACAATAGTCTTCGTATTTTAAAATTTATATGTTTATTGACAGACATATCGATTTCGCTATTTTTCGATACTCAATCGCCACGGCGATGCAACCGGATTCAATATTTTTTTACGAATTCTGCCATATACTCGTATCAGTCGATAATATTACGAATTGGTTTTTACTTATACAAATGTTTGAAGCAAGTCTAAAACGCCTAAAATATGATATTTTACGAAATTAAATCCTTAGGATGGTGAAAAGGGGCATACTATTTCTTACTAATTCCGCCACATCTCTTAGGTCTGATGATATATTAAATTGGTTTTTACTTACGAGCTTTCTATGTAATCGACTAAAAAGCAATTTGTCGATTTTTTGAAATTCATCACCGAGTGGAGTGTAGGGGTTCCAACGTTTACACGAATTCCGATATATCTCTTAGGTTTTTTTTTTTAAAAAAAAAAACTTATTAAAATACGTTTTGGGTTTTTTGGAGCAAATTCTGCTGCGGACAGAATTGCCAAGTGTAACGATAATTTGTGTTTAAGCAGTCTGGAAAGACGTTATTCGGCTAGAATTTAAGCTATTGAGCATACCAAAGACGAACAACCTTAACTAAAAGGATCAGTTGAAAGTGAGCTGTTTGATCATCGGATTGTAAAGAGGGTAATATTGAAATATACTCAAAAAGAAAAGAAAATATTCAGTAAAGTAATCTGAAGTCGTACCTTAACCCTTCTAAATCCTCTTACATCGGACTGACATTCAACTCGAGTAATTAATGAAACCCACTGCTTACGAGCGTAATTCCTTTCATCTATAAAAAAACATAAGAGGCTTACTGCAACCAACGAAGAAAAAAGTATAAGAAAATCTTTAACACATTTTTGCAATTAAAAAAAGAAATCATTATCCGCATTCACTTGCCATGTCACCAGCAACATCAACTACTTGAGAAAATTCCGCTCTCGATTCACAATAGTTGGCAAGTTGGATTTTAATTAAACTCAGCTTTTAGCATAAGTAATTCCGGCAACCAGCAAGATTCTTGCATGCTTTCGGTGTCGTCTCGCGAATCTGCACAAGGTCGGCACGAAGGCCAGAAGGACAAGTCACGAGAAACTATTTAATCCGCCCTACCACTTGTATGAAGCGGCCCCCTTCAAACTTAGCCCAGGATTCTGCCGGGACAAGAAATTTATCAGAACATCTCGTCTAACATTTCGCACACAATAAACACCAGGCAACAACTTCCTTGCCGAGATCCAAGTTCACTTCGTCCTTGCAGCCCTGATACTGCCGCTTTTCGTTAAGACAAAGTGCGAACGTTAAGGGAAGAAATAAGAAAAATTCAACCCCATAGACGAAGCCATTACATTCCAAGACATCTCAATTTATGCACTTCAGGATAAACAGATCCTGCCGATGGGTAAAAAATTAATTAAGAAATTCTGCGAATTTATATGAACCTCATATTGCCAAGGGAATGAGGAAGTGTTGGGTGTCGAGTGGGTGTTAACTTTCCTCCATATTCGGGGGATGATATATCCGAGATATTTTTGAACAAGTAATGTCCGACGTGTTGTAGTTGTACCGCACATTTATTGAAAAAAAATTCCGAAATTCCGGACATTCCTTTCACTTTAGGGACTATATTTGAGCTTTATTAATTTTCTGCTCGTGTCTTTTTCGATTTTATTTCTGAGCTCTGAGGGAAATGTGCGAAATATTTCCTGAAGAAAAAATGAAAGGGGGTTGGGTGGGTATTTTCGGTAGGGATTTTTGCTATGAAGAAGTATGGAATACTAATAATTATGAAAGATGAAATTTTTTTCACCCGTTTATAGCAATTTAAAATTTCGCTAACATTAGACATCAAGAACCTTTATGTATTAATAATTAATTTCCGTTTTCAAAATATTTCTTTTACAGACCGGTAATTATACGGCGGTGTTAAGAACCCTTAACCTCAGAAGTGGAGGAATTATACGCGCACCTCTAGAGTAACGAGGCCTTTAATTACGCCTGCAATATACAGTGGAGTGCGTGGACGCAACCCTTGCACAGTTGCATTTTTTTTGCTACAATATGAAACTAACTCTAAAAGCGAAAAAGTTACAGCAGTTTTGCAATACCCTCGACCTATTGTGTTTAGGTCTGACACGAAAAAGTTGACACTCAGTTTTTTCTTAAATTCAAACAAAATGAAAAACAAACATTGAGCAAGAAATTACAAGTATTTTTCACCGAATCGTGAGAATCCCCATTATTAAATTTTCTTTTTTGATTTTTAAATTTTCTTCAAATTTGTTGGAAGTTACTGCTTAAGGTGAAATTATTCTGAACGCGACGCGCTAGCCTGATGCTATGCGACGCAATGATATCTGATTAGAATGCATATTAGTGAGTCTCACTAATTATAGTGATATCATATCGCTCATATAATTTCGTTACGCGCGCAACGCGATTTTTACACTTCCGTTTCAAGTTTTATACTAAATAGACGGCAAACGGTTAATAAATATATGACAATAAATGCCTAGATAATAAAAAAAAATACGTAAAACATTTGAAAAAAAAAAAAATGTATTTTAGTATAGAGAATATTATTTGGCAGTTGTGAGAAGCATTTCACCGCGCTCACTATAAATAGTGTCGCGATAGGAGGCGCGCGATGATATTTGGTATCGCGCGCGTCGCTCGCATCGCTCTCACTATAAATCCAGCTTTAGAGTTCTCGTTAGAACCTTATTGCAGAATAAGATAACGAATTAAAATTATCCTAGCAATTTTTTTTAGAAAGATAACGATTATATCCTTGAATATCTAAAAACGATCAGATATAAAAACAGTATATAATTTTTTTAAACATAAGAAAAAAAGGTCTGGGCACAACTTTATTCTATTTTGGGTAGAAGTCCGGAACGCGTTTTATGCTGAGATGCAGTGTAGGTTACTATGCTACTGATAACCTAAAAAATAACGTTGAAAATAGCCTCCTGGTTATCCGTTTTTTACTGTATTTACTCCTGTAGTATATCTACGTACACGTCGTTTCAACTTTCTACCATAAGCCGTTTCTGGGATGGAAAAAAAACCCTCATTTCCGTACCTTCCAAACTCTATCAAAATTTTTTCTAGGATTCATATATAGTAGCTTTATATAGTCTCTATATTCAAGCTTCCTATCTTTTGCGGTTTACGAGAAATGAAAATCAGAATTCTTTCCTTTCCACTAGGCTTGTGTAGTCGCGAACGAACTAGTTCAGAAGAGCGTTCCCAGAAGAGAAATGAACGAACTAGTTCGCAGTCAGTCCCGCTCCTAGTTCGTTTCTATTCATTTATTGCCGTGTGTAAGTTAGTGGTAGAATATACTTCTACGCGGATGACCCTTTTTTTTAGCTCATCACATTCCATCAGACGACCTTTTCTACTTCTACAGTGACGACCTTTTTTTTTGTTGGGTCATCACATTGTTTCTGAGGACCTTTATTTTTAGGTCATACCATTGTATGTAAGGACCTCATCAATCTCATCACTGAACTTGAAGTTCGTTCTTTTAGTTCAATAAGTTCGCGAACTACTTCCTTCTTTAGTTCTTTTTAGTTCGCGGCTGAACTCCCGCGAACTAGTAAACTAAAAGAACGAACTAGAAATGATCGCTCCTTTCGGTGAACTAAAATGCGCAAGCCTACTTTCCACATCCTACACACGCACCACTAATTTTTTTTTCTCTGCTAAATTTTGAAGATCATATCTTGATATATAAAAATTGACATTTTTTTTAAATGGCTATTCCCCCCGACATTTTTGAGGAGGAAGGTCCTCCTCAAAAATTTTTCATTCGACTTGTAATTCTACATACATAAATCAGATATTTTCTCTCTGATACAATTGGTTCGGATAATATTG
The DNA here is from genome assembly GCA_951812415.1 of Beris morrisii. Lineage (NCBI taxonomy): Eukaryota > Metazoa > Arthropoda > Insecta > Diptera > Stratiomyidae > Beris > Beris morrisii. Next base: position 11,557,903 of record OX638312.1, on the reverse strand, counting down.
TAATACAATGTTTTTCATCCCCTCAATCACATTACATGATCCCCTTCCAAATTTTAGTATTCCTTAAAACAATCACAAAGTCTTAATCTTCTGACATAAACCGTCCAGGATATATGCATTTTAGAAAGTCCCGATTTTAGCTTTCGAGCGTTTCGGATGCATTGTTTTTCCCACGCTTTCACACCCCACCACTAAATTCACCATTTTGGATTTTGGAATAGGATCCACTATCATAGTTGAGTATAAGTTCAAAGTTTCAGTTTCATAACATAAGGGGTTCTTGAGATCTAGAAACCAAAATTTTTCGTCTAAAACACTCCACCCACCAAAAAGGTACCACTCGAAGGGATTCGCTACGTACCTTCAAACGATTTTAAGTACGGCGGGCAGACAGACATTTATTTTTTGACTTTATTTAATTTTATTTCCTAATTTCGGGGCAGCAAAGTTTTTTGAAATTTCAGGTCGATAGCAATTATTTATTAATAAAGTAAAAATCTACACTGTTTTAAAAAAAATTTAATTTTCAATCCAATTTTTTCTTGAAATTTCCAGTATTTTTAATTTTTTCAAGTAAAAGTACACATTTCAATCACTTTTACACGAAAAGACTGGTATTAGTAAATTATTCATGTACTTTTCAACTGAACCGTACAATTTACATGAAAAGGCTCACAAAATTACGCGAAGTTGAACGCTTGGTTCGATTTCGTTTTCTACTGAATTGAAAATGAAACGCCTTCGGTAGCTACGCGCGCCAAACATACGTATCAAAATCAAAATTAATCGCGGGTTTGATCCAAGTGTTTTATTAAGAGCAAATAAGTAAAAAATAATATTAGAAGAAGAAATAGGTGTATCTTAAAGAGTTTTTTGCAATTTTTTTAGTGTGTAAATTCAAGAGAATATCAAGTGAATTTGCTACTTTCGAAGTTGAAATTTACTGATTGCAAATTGAAATTTACTGACCAAAAATTGAAAATTACATTCAAATTGACTATTACATCTCAATTTAAATTCATTTGAAAAGATGAGACATATTTTCCTACTATCAAAAAGATGTAAAAATCAATGGATTTTTTTTACTGTGTACTTTTAGGACCTATGAGTGTGGTATTGGCTTACATTTTTTTCTTCTGTAATATTTCCTAAAAGTTTGGCAAATTTTGGACTAGGAACCCTGAACATATTCGAAACGATTGGTTATAGTGTTGTGGGTTCATATTATTTAGGTCTAATAAAATTTTTCTAAATTGATGGCAGTATGTTTATAGAAATAAATGTAAAGTTGATTGCATTTTCACAGCATACGATGACTAAATTGTTTATATACTGTGCTTTATTAGAGGATGAAAATAAATTGAAAATGCCAACATGTTCCGAAATTTATACGCAGAACAAATTGCGTTACCAGACGGTAACGCATCATCAAAGCGTATAAACCGGATCCGCTCATATTCATTTTGTTTTTATTTTTTAATAAAATAGAACAACATTTTTTGCTGTTGATATCGACATTTTTATTGGGGCAATTCGTTCTCCTTTGGCAGGCTTAAAGTTGTTAAGCGCCTACGAAAAATATAAGAACTGCATGACTTTTCCGCTACCGGTATAGGTACATTTCAAAATTTATGATCACAAATTTCAAGAAATAGCGAAAATCAAGATAAGACAATTTTCTCAAAGCAAGTATCACCGAAAATATGAGAAAAGACGGAACAAAAACGAAAGAAAATGCGATCAATTTTATTGCGATATAGTGCACGAAAGGTATTTTCCATTTTCATTTTCTGTTTTCCCATTTTTTTTTTCATCTGGTCGTTTTCTTTTTCGGTTTATTTTCATTTGCATGGAAACTTCTTTGTCATAACTTCTCCCCGAAAAGGATGCCAACTGTAATAGCACAAGGAAAAAAGGAAATTCTGAATACGTAAAAAACCAGATGGTCGTTCTACTAACCGAATCTCAACCCCAAAAAACGGAGACATAAAAGGACGTTTGGGTGGGTGGGTTGTTTTGTTCGGCGTTGCCAACGTTAATGTTTAAGTTCTCAAAGGGAACGGTAAGAACCGTTTGATGGAATTTCTTTTCGCAAGAAGCTCAACTCTGAAATGCAAGAAAAAAGCCTTATTTAATAAGGGTCTTATGGAATGCGGTGTTTGGATTTGCTATTTAGCCTCTCTCAGCTGCAACTTAAGTTTCGTTCTATTTTTGAGCATTTAGGGGTCCTTTCATGAAACCCAGACGTATAAGATGGATACGATGGAAGATGTCAGAAGGATAGTATAATAAGCATGACTAATGGAAAATTTAGATATTTTTTAATAAGCTGTGGTATACAGTAATTGTGTCCTGGAATGAGAATTATGCGAAATGCGTAGATTTATTTAATGCGATTTAGAAGACTTAAATCGTGGTTTTGGTAGCATATTGAAAGGTTTTCCAGCAAGCCCGAGGTTAATGGTTCTAATCCCACTGAGGTGAGATGGACTAATAACACGATGCAACTAAGTTATACGTACTTTAGATGTAAGGCCATAAATTCTTAGAATTTTATAAGAAAATATCGCGAATATTTATGTATGTATGTAAACAAATACTCGGGATAAAATTTACAGAAAAAACAGAAATCGGTACCGTAAAATTCGGGACAGATACTGCGAAGTTCTGTGAAGGAAGTGGAAACGATTTCCAAGCGAATTCCAAGAATTATACAATAACAAAAAAGACGGGAAATAATAGAATATTTATAATGACCCTAAAATTTAACTTTAATAATTCTAAAAGAGGTAATAGTCAAAAAATTAACAAAGTTTAAAGTTAATCTGTACAAGGATTTAGTCTAAGAATATTGTGACCCTGCAGTTGGGCGCTAACAATAACATCTTTCTGTTACAACTAACAATTGTTGTTTTATTTATTCAGGGTATTGAATGCTGTGTTCGAACAGTTTTAAACAATTTAATATAGTTACATACATTAAAAATTTAAACTAAGTTAGGGGTTTAGACAGCCTCACGTTGGGCGCCATTATTTGAGTTGAACTAAAATTATAATATTTTTTATTATATACTTTACCTACAAGGATATTAATTTAGAATTCAGTTAAGGTCACAATTGAAACAATCGAAATATATTTTTGTGAAATCAAGCTGTTAGGAAGTTGGGACTGCTTGAAAGGACGAGGTTATCTATGTCACAGAAATTGAAGAAATTCAATTCAACTGGCTCATTGTGTGCTCAGACAGTTTGCTGCCGATAATGTTTTTAAGATTCAAGTTATAAAATCAATCAACGCTATAGGCTATGAGCAGCAAAGGTCGTGGAGAAACGGGATAAAAGGAATATACGTCAAAATATTTGTTGCCTTAATATTCGATGGTTAACGTCCATAAAAGATTTTTAACTATATATTTCGCCATTGATTGATAGGTTACTACTATTAATATAAACATTTCAGAATAAAAAATATTATATTTTAATTTATTCCGAAAAAAAGAAGCGGATTCGTATAAGAATAAATGTACACTACACTCTAAAAATAGTTTGTAAAAATACTCTGTATTTAAAGCAAAAATAAGTGGAAAAATACACAATCTATGTAATTGTACGTATTAAACAAATAGTACACAAATAGGTAATATTACACAATAAGGTGGACAATTACATATATCTTGCTCTATAAAAAGAGTAAATTTAGGCGTCATGATGATATTAAACCATTAATAAAGTAAATTGAGGCTTAGTGTAATTTTACTTAAAATACTGTGTAATATTACGACAGAATAAGAAAGTTCGTGAAAATTAATTTCATCATTTCATTCTACTTCACGAAGTCAGGTTTGTAAGATCACCGAAATGTTTTTGTGCAATATTTGTAAATTAGTTTTGGAATCAGTTATTTTTTTGCCACTATCAACTCAATTTAATACAGTAAATATGTTGTAAAATTGCGTTTTTAGTTTATAATTTTACTGTATAATTATAAATTTGAATTAAATGGAGGATTTTCACCTATAATTAACTGGGAATTTTACACAAAAAGTGTGTAATAATTGCATTCTGTGTGTAATATTACGCCACTGTTGTTTATTGATTACGCAGCTATTGTGCAATTACTACATCGCTGATGTGTTTTGATTTCGCATATGTTGTGTTATTATTACAACTTATTTGTGTCATTTTCCCTCTTATTACACAAGCATGTAATTTTACCATTACTCTTGATGGAAAACAGTTGCCAACTATAATAATGGTAAATTTATTCTAATATTTCTCAGAGTGTAATACAAGGAAACTATTATTTACCTTTTCATTAATTTCTTATTTGTAAGCAACTATTACAACTACAAATATTTACCGCAAAAAATGCAGCTACGTATTTCCAATGCTTACCTGAAAAAAAAAGAAAATTTCATGATATAATTAAAAAAGTTTAAGTAATAATGATTTTAATTTCGTCAGAATTTTGAAAAATTTCTTTCAGAAGTAACCATGACAAAATACAATGAAAAACATTTCTGAAATTGTTTGGAACAAGTTTTTAAAAAAATTTCTATAATAAATTTAGAAGGTCCTCAAAAAAAAAGTACTGTTAAGTAATGCTAGGGAATCATTCTCAGGAATTCAATAAAATTAGACGTTATTATGTTAGATTCTTTTACTGGAAAAATAAATTAGTTCTTACGTCGGTGGTTTGAAAATAAATAAGTGTCGACCGACTTGAGCATAATTTTAAAATCAAATATTTTATTAATCCTGTTTAATATGAATATAATGGAATTCTAAATAATGTTCTTAAGAACTAGTGACTCGAAATATGACGTAGCCATTACAGACTTTCAAACAAAACTAACGATAATTTAAGAATGGTAATTTCATTAACGGTTGAAAGCATTTCAATCTTTTGACCATTGAACTGAAAATCTTAGAACGCTTATAGCCAGCATTGTTGAATTTGTCTTATAAGTTGTTTTGTAGAATGGAAAGCAAAAAGGTGAATATCAAGCTACACAAAAGTCATTTGAGCACTCATTCCTTGGATCATATCATAACTGAAGGAAATATTCCGCTACCATTTCGAATTTTAAAAGGAAAGAAATCGTAAAAGTATGTGTTTTGAACTGGAATCCCAAAGGAAGACATCAGGGTGGAGTTGTCGAATTCTTCTCCAAAACCATCAGATTTTAAAAGTAACTCAAGTATTTGTGGATTCGTGAAAATGATAGATTTTGAATATCCTGGCAATATGTCGAATAAAATGAAGATATCTAAAAAAATCAATAAGATCTAATTAGTTCTTACATGTTTGATACTAGAAATTTCGGAATATATTACCAGTATGCAGTATAAAAACACAGCGATTTTTAAGTTGTCATAAATATTAGCCGAAATTATATATTCGACCGCGAAAATTGTAAAATCAAATAAAAAAAAATTGGCAACTCTTGAAATTGTCTTCAAGATCCTATAAATTTTTCCGAAACGAATTGTGCGCTTTGTTCTTCTTTCTTTAAATTTTAGCTTATTATTCTTTAAAAATTAAAATAATGCTGCCATTATTTTAGCGCATTCTGCTTTTATTTACCTCGCACTTTCTTTTTTTTGTATATTATCGAAGACATGGTCCAGTTACTCATTGGTAATGGTTTACAATCGACCAATGCAAGAAAACAGTACTCATACCTACAGCAATTTATATAATTGCTTGGGCACCTGATGTTAATCTTTCCATATGTTGGGCGCCTGGTGCACATCTTGCAGCACATTGGGCGCCTGGTGCACATCTTACCCCACGCTGGGCGCGAAATTTGTTTCAATGAAAAGACCTGCGTTTTGAGTAAAATATACTAATTTCGGGTTTTACAAGCTATTTCTCGCGATTTTTATACAGCAGTGTCGTTATTCTCAACAATGTTGATGTGAAATCAATTCCGGTGTACCACTTCCACCAGATCATTATAATAACTTATTTTTATCACATATGAGCAAGAAGAAAGGCAGGCAAATCTTTAAGACAGATCCCTTTTTCTGCTGATAACTGGATGCAGCCATTCAATGATTAATTATTCACTTATTTCGAATACTATACTTACTACTTATAATAATTTTGAACGGTTAAAGTTAACAAAGGACATTCAAGAATTCCATATGTTCCATTGCGCTTCTTGAAGTAGTATACCTACTGCCAGAGTAGGGTAACTGCTTATACGAACCACTTATTAAATTCTGTTTCGGTGCTTCTTCTAACATTGTGTCGTCCTTAAATCGAACGAAGCTTATTTTATGTGCTACACAAAAAGGACCTGTTCGTTTTCTCAATAGCAGCCAAGGGGATCCGAAAGCGTATAACACATTCACGCTCGATACCATCAATAAGCCAGAAGGCAACATCCAGCAAATCAATTGTCACTAAATTTTTGGCTTATTTGATTTATCGCAATCAATACATGTCTCGAAATTTGTTACAACAAAACAAAAGCTTGACCGCTGGCGCTGACAACAACATCACGTGTACCCGAATCATCGAATACAAGCGAGCATATATCCTCATGGCTTTTGTTCGAAGAACAAGGACGCGAACTTAAAGGTTGGGTGATCTTCCACAAATATTGACCCCAACATTCAATTTGTCGAAGTGATTTCGGAATTGTCGTTTCTCCCGGATCTCGGTTTCATTATGTGACCTCGTCAATTGGTGAATTTACCTTCGTTCGATCAAATGAAATTACGGCTGCCCGAATGATTTCGACACGGTCACTTTTCAAGGAAATCTTTCTACCAATAGCAGGGACACTAGAGAAATTCAGCTCTGTATTGGGTTAGTGCATTAGCGACGGAGGAAGCTAGCTCTGATTATTAACGTGCACTTACTTAAGCCTCATGCATAATTCATGGGTGAGCCATGGGTGAACTATGGGTGAGCCACGGGCTTATACACGAAATCCGTTACTGGTGGAATCTTTCAAAGTGAACGTGATGTTTATGGATGATGGCACAGATAAACTCAATGGTCCGGCTAAATATGCTGGGTGTTGTGGTTGAAATTACGTTGGCTACTCGAAAACACCACCTGGCAAATTTACTTGCTCGAATTATGTGACTTGTCATCCGTCCTACTGCTTTGGCAGAACAAGTGGAAAACTACGGAGCAATTTCGACCAGACCTGAATGATGTAATGGCCGAACGAGATAATGGCCAAGTGCAATAAATGCACATTAGAAGTATAAGGATATGCCGGTAAATTCCAATTTATGGCGCCCGAACCATTTAACCGATGAGAAAAATCCCTCTATGGTCTCTCTATTTAAGTTGTGTCCTATATCACATTAGTGTAGTACGTACGAGTCGGTCCACATACCTTCCATTTTAATTAAATTGCATTCGAAATTCCAACATAAAATTCCTTCGGAGCAGCAAAATTCCTCAGTGGTATTAACGAAATTATTTTTTGCAATATCATTTTGGGTCAATTTGGGAAATAACAGAGCAGAGGGAGCGTGTACTACAAAATTTTAATGTGATAAACTACGAGGCAGTATTTCTTATTAAAATTGCAAGTATTTTTAATAATTTTCTAAAGCGGTCATAGAAGTTAAATAGCTGAGGTTATATATGGTACACCTTAGGACCAGGTATGCCGTTTTTAGTGAATGCAAATATTTATTAGTAATTTCATCCGCTGAGTGTTCTGTTGCGGTGAATTTTACCGCAATTGACATTAAGTTGGCTTTGTGCGTAGACCTTCGCGGAAATCGTACTTTGAACAATTAAATTTCAATGGCAAAATACTGTTGTATGGCATTCAACACAAGTCTGCCTTTTATGCATTTTTCATTCCTTTTTTCCCTGACAATGAAAGAGTATGATGGCGAGCTGGTCATAGCCTTAGTATAGTATAAAACAAACTTCATCGTATACTACGAAAATAAAATGAATTCTTCTAATTCCGCTACTAGATAAAATTAAAATATTTAGTGGGCTGCAATTAGCAAGCTGTTGGCAGATTTTTCATCAAAAATAGTTTATGCTACTTCCAATTTTCTAACGCGAGCCGTACATGAGATAGAAGGTACCCTGCTCAATCCCATTTCCTACTACCTCTTTTCAAATATTTCATTTTGGTAGAATATGCCACCAAAATGGCTTCATTTAAAAATCAAATTTCAACTTTCTGAATATAAATCCCAGTTTTTTAAATTCAAGAATCTGAAAAAAAACATAACACTCATCCACTTCGTAATAGTTGTAATATCAATGGAAAGTCATAATTTCAGGGGGTTGTTAGTTTAAAGTAGTTTGGTAGTAGTTTGGTCTCCAGTGCCTCCAAATTTTGATTACCAAAACAATGGCAGTCCAGTGTTTCAAATATGTGGCTTAAGTTCATACAGAACCCCACTATCGATTTTACTTTGTAACAAGAACCTGTAGTGGTGTCCTCAGTCTACACTTTAAATAAAGCATAAAATAATTCGAAGGACCAATTGCTTGCAATAGGAAAAATCCCGATTATGCCTTTCAATTTCAATTTGCTGTTCGTATTTATGATAACAAATTGCTTTTATATACACAACAGTGGCTTCGAAAAGTATTTTGGCACTTAAGATCAACGTAAATCTGACTTGTGTGCTAAATTTTGTCAAAAACAGTTGAGCGTTTTTAACGTCAACTTGGAACAAATATCTGGACAAACCAATGAACCTGCCCAATAGTATTTATAAGGAGAAAATAGTTCTGTAGACAACGCCACTTTAATACCTCTATATAATTACCATATGCAATTCACGAATTATAAGAAACAGAATATTTCTATTTCACACCTTCCCCAAACATCTCGACATCACATCGTTGAGACTTAAGTTTTGTCTTCAATCTGTGAGGGCGGATCATAGGAACCTTATAGCTTCATACGTATTATAAATATTTTACACAAAGGGATGTTAATGGATATTTGGTATGTGTGAATGAATTTAATTTCAATTTCAGGACAAAAAAAAAGTATCCGCTTCGTTGCAACTCTTTCTCTTCGTTGTATTTCCCAGAAGGATTAAACAATAACAACACATCAAGGAACTTCAACTTTTTCCAGAATAAATATAAAATGAGTGGAATATTAAAAAGAAAAACATTGTTGTTTTCGTAATTGGTTATTTTTATATGGAGTTGCAGTTTCTGTTATCAAACAGCATATTTTATTAGTTTTTGAACAAAAATATAACAAGGACTTTCCTAATTGATTTTATTAATAATAAAGCGATAGTTGACTTTTAATTAAGGGGGAGTGACTTTTATAAATTTTGTGGTAGGCTGAAAAATAAGGGAAGCTGATAGACTACTGTTCCTCCTGCAAACTTTATCAAGATTTACGCCTTTGAAAAGGAAAATAGTGCTTCCTTCCTTAAGATTAACTGCCTCTAGACTCATATTTTCAGATTATCAATTTCTTGACTCTGAAATCAATCGTTGTATTCGTGTCTCGAACTATTTACTCGTACATTATACTAATATACATATTATTATATTCTAGCCCAATATTCTAACGACTTCAGATGTACCAAGTTGTCAGAGATGAGAAGTTTTTGAAAATAGAGCAAATTCCTGGAAGTTCATTAGTTTAGTTAGACCTTGTAACCTTGCTTGCAGCACATTTTTTAATGTAATCCTTATGAAATGGCTGTAATTGATGGTTTTTGCATCAACCCAAGAGGAAATGATTGCTAGGAAAATTTGGCAAGACGTAAAGGTTTATTCAATCGCGTTTTTCTGTTAAGTTATAACATTGCTTAGGGATAAAACCGTATTTCTGGTAATTTAGGAATAAATATTTTCGTAAAATATTTTGTTTTAATCCTAAATTATGAACTTTATTCGTAAAGGGTTGCTGATTTATTTTTCCATTTTTCCCCAAGTTATTATACATACACTAATAATATATAAATCAAGTTTCAACTTTCCAAACAATTCGTCAGTGGGATATCGTAATGCATGGTAAGATTTTTATTCTCCACTTTTACACTCCATTATCCTCTTGCTCTACCCTTAAAATTAGTATTTTTATGTTTTATAACTAATAGACCCCAACAGATTGAATAGAAATTACTGATTTTTAAAATAAGCGAATATTGTAAAAACTCTGCTAAAAGTTTGGGTGCGACTTTATTATTTTCGGGATAAATTTCGGGAAGAGCTTAAAATCGAGATGCGGTCAAAATCGAATTTTGTTTGAAGTTAAATAGTTAATTTGTTTTGATTCCTTGCAAGACATAAATTAAATTTCAACACTCAGAAGTTCTTCTTACAAAAATTGAAATAAATAAAAGTCTGTGGAAGTAAAAATTAGTTCGATATCTAATTGGATTTTACAGATCTACAAAATTCATGATATTCTATACAACTCCCTTACATCATCTTAAGGGTTGAATATTAAAAAAAATTTTTGAGGAGCTGGTAAAATGCAAAATTTATATAATATATTAGAATGTCTTAGAAATGTGACGAAATGGGTGAGGAGGGTGAAAACGAAAATGTTCCGATTTTGATATTTCGACAACCCATAATGATGGATGGCTAAAACTTGCTATTTAGATAGATCTGTGTCGGGACATATTTTCAAAATATAATTTTTAAAGGGGGGTTGGTTCCGTACCGGGGTGAGGGATGTTTTTCCTATCTATACAACGGTTTAAGTTAGAAAGTTGAAACTTGGTGAGTATATGTAGATCTACTAGAAAAGTAATTTAGATAAATTTTTCAAATATTCATTGGTATACAGGAGGGCGACAAAAAAAAAATTATCAGTGAAAATGGGATGCGTATATTTTCACGAATTTCGTCATATCTCTTAGGTCTCCTTAGATAATGAACTCATTTTTATTTTACGGATTCTTCACATAAATGCTTAGAAAATACTTTCCGGATTTTTTTTAATTCGACCCGTAAGGGGGTGTAAACAGGTATGTATACATTTTCACGAATTCAGCCATATCTCTCAGGTCCGATTCGATATCGAATGACTTTTCACGGACTTGTTATATAATCGACTAAAACTCGTTCTCAGGATTTTTTCCTTTTCAACCCATAAAAGAGTATAAAAGGTCGATTTCGAGAAAGAAAATTGAAGAGTTCTTACTCTTCCTAAATAGTACAGGGTGGATATAACTGACCATTTTTTTCTCACATAATTCTAATAGTTCCCCGACCTTTTTCAAACACAACAACCTATAACAGCCGGGTTTAATACGAGTTTGTGATACCAAAACGGCCATTGAGCTAATTTTGCTCTGTCTGTCGACAGGGCTGCCACTTGAACCAACCAACCAAACATAAAAGAGTTGAGCACGTTTTCACGAATTCCGTCATATCTCTTAGGAGTGATAAGACATCGAATTGGTTTTTCATCCTCAAGCATTTTTATATTTATCTGAAAACCAACTTCAGGATTTTTGGTTTTTACTTTCATCGACTTTTATATAATAGCCTGCAAACTCATTTTTTATATTCAACCCGCAAGGATTTGCATATATCTTTACGAATTTCAACATACTTTTCAGATCTGATGAGGTACCGTATTTTTATTTCCTCGGGCTTTCCACGTAATCGCCAAAAAATTAATTTCAGGATTTTTGAATATACAAATAAGAGGTTACAAGAAGGTTGTATATGTTTTCACAATTTACGCTATCCCTCAGGTCTGATGAGATATAAAATTGGTTATTATTGCATGTAATAAAACCATTCAACAACCACGGGGATGTGAAGGGGTTGCTTACGTTTTCACAAATTTTTCAAAATCTCTAGTATCTGATGAGATACCAAGTTGCTTCTTATGAAATGGGCTAAAAACCAATCTTATAATTTTTCGAAATTCAACCCGCAAGTGGTTGTAATGGGTTTGTAATGTTTTCACAATTCGTCATATCTCTTAAGTTTGATGAGGCAGCAAATTGGTGTTTCTTCTATGTTCCCTTAGTGTAAATAATATACCGAAATTCGAATATGTTTATCGGCTAAAAATCTATGTTAGAAAAATAATAACGTTGCACCCAGACTTATGACAGATTTTATTTTTATTGTGCATTTATTCATGCATTTATTGTTTGTGTTGCCCTTTGAAGAAAAGGTTTTCTCCTAAGCCCTTAACAAATCTTAGTATGGCTTTTAAGACTTCTGTAATATGTACGAATTTTGCCTTTTGAGAATTCGATTTGATTGAAAATAATCCATAAGGGTTCCGTGAGCTACACACGAATTGATGAAAATAGTCTCAATTTTATTCAGTAAGCCTCTCAATGTCCTCGCCCGTTACATACAATAATACATCGAAAACCCAATAAAATTTTTTTCCATTACCTTGATCCCGTGTATGAGAGTACCCGATTTAATGGTAAAATCCTCGAAAAGCAATGAGGGTTAAGAGCTTTCATATGTTTGTCAGAAATTATGACGAATGGGCCAAACAGCTCAATGTCTTCTTATTGTTAATTCCAATAAAGTGTTGGCCGACGGAATAAGTTACCATTTTTATACCGGACCTCTTTCGTACTTTATATAAGATTTCTGATGATTTGGCCAGGACTAGATTTTCCTATAATGTACGAAACAGCAATATTATTTTTCATTCCTTGCGGCTCAAAAAAAAAGGAAGAAAAGAAAAAAGAAAATGAACCTCTTAAGAAGGTTTTTCCACTGAAGTAACACGGAAAGACTCTCAGGTCTGAAAGATTTGTCAAATAGTAAAACACTTCGCTTTTGCGATGCCATACACAATTCAGCATTCTCCTCGTATATTAGGAGCAATGAAAAGAAATAGGAAGTAAAAGCTTCTGCTCTAAGTTGTATTTAATACTTAAAAAAAAAAAGGAAAAATAGAAGCATCCAATATGGAAGAGTGGTCACTTTATAGCAATAGTTGGAGGGTTAACAAGAGCGATGGTTGGTGGTGGCGAAAAGCTGAGAAAATAAAACATCACTTAAGTCTTGAAGTATGTTAGGGGTTGGATCTGATTGCTGTGGTAATCGACTAAATTAACTCGGGCCTTAAGTGGTTTCGACTCGTATTTCATGAATAACTTCGGCTTTTAGTGGTTTCCTACCCTCGTGTATAAGGTACTTCAACCGACGGCCTTATTTACTTATTTACGAATATGTGCAAATTGGCAGAGTTCTGAAGAATGAAGTAAAGAATTTAAATTTAGTTAGTGGAAATTAATTAGGTATTCGAAAAGGAACATTTCTGCTGTGAAAGGATAAACATGAAAGACGAAAATCTCGATTGGAAAGCGACTAACAAACTTAATAAACTTTCTACTTCCTACGAGAACTTTAATCCTGATCCGTTTCACATCTTTGCATTATCTAAAATGTCCCGACTACGAGATCGTTTCTCTATTTGCATTTAACCAAAATTTCGATTTCAAAGTCCCAATTTATGCAGGATAGGTAGGTAATCCGGTACACACTGCTACTATGGGACTTAAATTCACCATAAGGACGGAATTATGTACAGATATCCTCCATAGAGCTGAAGCTTATCCGTGAAAATTTATTGATTTTGCTCTTTGTGCCCTCCGCCGTACCAGTATTCTTGCATTTTCACCTACTCCTTTTACCAACCAACCCCATAGCCCCGACTATGGTAAAAGCTTCTGGCACTTTGCCGAAAGCAACTATAACATCAATAGTGAAAGGTTGCTTCACTATTTTTTCCCCCGAAAAATAAAAGTGCAAAAAGTACCATGGCAAAACTGCTTTCGGTTTGGTTTTAATAGCGTTTTGTGAGCAGAATATATGTCGGGGAATATGTGCTGCATGGACGTCCTTAGAGTTAAGACCAGTGCTCTAATTTAAAAATATTTTCTACGTACCATATCTGTCGATATGTGAAAATATTCTAGTCGTACTATTTCGCACACAAAAGGATTCTTGATAGAATCCTTGCAGTGGTGCTCTGCAACTAACGATGGTTCAGGGTTTTTCTTTATGCAGTTGATGAAAACATATATAAGTAAGATTCTAAGAAAGACGAGAATATCTTTCCGTGATAAATTTTACTCTAAATTTTGCATTTATCTTGAACTGAATTACTTTTACTTTATTTCCATTCTATGAATTCAAAGAGTGTGCTCTTCGTTTTGCGACGTGCACATGTTCAGTATTTCTTCATCTTTACTATAGCGTGATTACGTACCATGTGCATGTGAAAGGAATAATGATTTTTTCTTTAACATGAGTACTGAAACGAATCCCAATAAAATTCTCTTCTAAGCAGATTACAATTCCAATCTATAAGCGATCCTTTTATAAGACGAGGTAAACTTTAATAGCAATACCAATTTTTCGCAATCCAAAACCCCTGTAATCAGATAAATTAACCCAGGGCGGAATAGCAGGACGGAGTAACACTAATATGGAAAGACGCCTCTTAGCTCAATGGATCAAATCGTATGAATTTGAGTTGATAGATATGATATATATGATATTAGCTAAAATCCCTTATGAGGTTTGAATAACCTACTTAATTTTATTTTATTATTTTTTTATGATAAAGTATTGCGATTGAACTGAAATTATTTAAAAAAAATTGTTTATCCCGAAATTTTGTATTTTCACGTTTTAGGACTAGAGACCCCACAAAAGCTGTTCGCCGTAGACACCGTACGCCGTACGAAAAAGCGTTTGGAGGCGCGTAACTCACAAACCCATCGATATATTAAGGTCAAATTTTTATGGTGGGTAGATTGGGTGAACGAGTGGTATCTTTTGTGGAGATGGAGATGTAAGGGGAGAGGTTGGGGGGTGAGCGTTTTAGAGAAAAAATTATGGTTTCAAGATCTAAGAAACTGCTCATGCTTGAATGCTGAAACTTGGAACTTTTGTGAAAATACGATAGCGGACACATTTGGAAAAAATAGCCGTTATTGTTTAGGGGGGGGGGCGGGCAGGTATGGAAATACGTCCGAAACAATGGAAAACTGGAATTGAAACATTATTAACATCTTAAACCATTTTGACATTTTGCGGCTGCCTTAAAGCATACTAGGAGCCCTGTCTAGGCTCCTCAAATCTTAAATGGTGAGATAGGGTGGGGGGGGGGGTAAACAAATTTGGATTTCAATATCTTCCAATCCATTTTTACCAGGAACATCAAATTTGGAGTCTGTTCCGGACTTCTACCCAAAAAATAATAAAGTTACTCTCAGATTGCTGGCAGATTTTTACTTATTATCTGCATTCTATTCGAAATTTATTTCCCGGAGATGGAAAAAATGTTTGCTCTTACAGAAAAAAATCAATCAAGCAAAATCTTTTACGAAAATCATTTGTAATTTTTTTTTCAAAAAGTTTTAAACATTAATATGATGTATTTTGTTAAGCCCCAAAGTACTATACAATATACAAGTAGTTCGGTATAAGTACAAAGCCCTATTTCGATTCAGCGCCCAGAGGGTGGATATGGCTGTTATCGAAGATAAGGTTTCTGCATGGCTACGTACACCACTCGAAGGACTTCGCTGCACTCAATACTTTCCAGTTCACTGAGTCCATTTTGATGTTGGCTTTTTTGCCCACCCCTAAAAAACGTATTACCAACTCTTAAGCACTATAATGGCATCACGATGGGTTCATTTTTCGATAATCTTACCATTACTTAGTCAGATGATGGATGATGTACATGTAAGTGAAAATAGTGAAAGAAAAACAGCTGGTTGCTGGTTAAAAAGAGATTGAAATCAATTCGTCAAGAGGATTTTCTCCAGTGACTGGTTGCGGAGCTATACGCAAATATGGTGAGAGATTATAGGGATATGCCCGATCAATTACACGAGCACAACCTAGGACTTACGTAATATTTCAAAAATAATTGCATATCTATCAAGTAGAGTAGGCAGTGATTTCATCGATTCTTATTTGCACAGCCTTTTTTTGGAGCACTTACTGTGGATCCGTTCAGTTATAGCAGTTTATGACATCATGTGTAGAAAATTCCTGCACTAATTTAACTCAGGTTTGGGTCTTGACTGGTTTTATGGCAGCTAACGAAGTTAACGAGAGATTAGACTTAAGGGGAGCTTGTAGGGAGTGCAAGAATGACAATTTTTGAGACCCATTTTCTCTGAAACCGCCAATCGTATCACTCTAATTTTTTTTCATTTATAAAGCTCTGTTAGTACTACTACTTGATAGAAGCATTTTTGAAAAATCGCTTCGCTTTTTTTATAACAGCTGTTTAAAGATTGCTAATTTTTCAACCTTCCTTTATGGCCTACAGATCGATACTGCGTTAGTTAAATTTGATAATCTTCGATCAACTAATTCTGTTATTCAAAACAAATAAAACAAAAAAAAAATGAATAAATTCTGATAAGCGGTTGGCGAGAAAACGGGGCAAATGCTTCAAAAAACATGATTTTTGACGAAACCATTTTGTTTACAACTACAGCGTGTCATCTGCATGTCAGCTGTGCGTCATTTCTTTGAGAATTTTATGTTGATAAATTTTTGTAATTTTTCTAGTCTTTTTTATATCTTGTAAAACAACTGTGGTAACACTGATTTTTATCATTTGACAATAAAATCATCAGATGATACGAGTATTATAGATTTAATTAACTGGAAATTTTTTTTTTAATTTTTCCATTTTAATTTCAAAATTTTTTTAGGCACTTCCCGGCTCCCAAAACTCGCGATTTTGGTCTTGTTTTATCAGGAAAAATATAAGTTTTAATAATCTGTCGAAAGCCAAAAATTGATTATTTTTCTTTTTTCATCCTACAAGCTCCCCTTAAGCATTTCTATTGGATCAGAGAAGACAAAATTTAAAATGTTCTTTTGTATATATGACGAATTATTTTTCTACTTCTTATAAAATCTTCGATGAAATTTGTAAGCTTAGCGAAGACATGTATTATTATATTTCCACTTTTTCTTTCACATCTGAATCTGAATCTGGACTTCAAGGATTCTTTGGTTGACAGCTTCGCTCAATGTATCATACCAACTGCTAGAGGTCTACTCCCGTAAAATTTTTAAAACCATATCTGGTATGATTTTTAATTGTACATATTGATTTTTTTTTTAAAATTGCTATTCTCCTTACCTCTCAAAAATTGTTCATTTAGTAAACTTCCTTTGGATTTCTATTTTCACATACCAAAATTTTGTCTTTCTGGTACAAGAAGATGTTGTGATCTAAAGTTTTTCAGCGTCCTAGCATAAGCGATTCTTCAGACCTGGGAACCAAAATTTTTCAATAATGATCGCCTCAACTTCCCCCTTAGACACATATCTTCGAAAAAGTTACCACTTAAATTCGTTTACCCAAACTCTAAGAAAAATTTGTTGAATTTCACTATAATTATTGTAGGCAACTAAATGCCAACAATAATTGTAGTAAAAGAAGTAGTAAATTTACTCAAAAATTGATTATTTTTCATTTATTGTTTGCTGATTACACATCTAGAAATTAATATTACACAAACTTATAGTAAATTTTAACTTACTTTTCTGGAATTTTCTAGTCCTTGAAAATGCAAAATATGAGAGTAGAATTTTTCTTTTAAATTTCAAGTTTTAATAAAAAGGTAAAACTGAAGCAACCAAGTTACAGCTTACCCAGAAACTGAAACTCTCTTTTTTTTTGCAAAAATCAGGAAATTCAGGGATTGAGTCGCACACAAAATTGTTGGGAAAATTAGCAAACGAACAAGTAATATTTTGATAAAGTCCTGATATTTTTATTTCAAGGAACAAACTCGCAAAAAATTCACAGTTTTTTGTTTTCCAGGGTTTAGAATATAATTTGCTTCTTTTAAAACCTGGTTTTATGACCGTTCCCAATTTCTTAAATTCAACTTCTCTTTTATTGATCTGTACGAACAGAGGTTCGATCCGCGATATCTCAAATAATATTTTTTTTTTTAATTTCGATAAACTTCCATTAAATAGTTACTCCAAAATTTGTACATTTTATTTTGATAGGGATTTAAAAAAAGAGCCACCAATAGCTTTTGCACATCATTTATGCTTATAAAGATTAGAGGTTAATCCGGGGCTGTTCAGTTTTTCTCCGTAAATCCTGGCTGGATAACACCTTCGTTGAACTTTTTTACGTGCAATTTTTTATAAACTAGACATTTTCTTTTCAGACATCTTCAGTATAGTTGAAATTTTGCTAAAGGAGGGTAAATACGAAGTGGTGACTGGCATTTCTCCAAAGAATAAAAATATCTCGGCAGCTGGAGTTTCTCTTCCCTAGTCATGTAATGTATAGCACCACGACTTTGGCCACATTCCAAACTTTTACCTAAAGAATAATAAAGTTGCGCCCTGATTTTTTTTTTCGTTTATCTTTTCTTGGATATCTCAAACAACATAAACCTATGATGTGTTACTAAAGTCACGAAGAAAAAACTCATCTCGAACAGTAGTAGGCTCTCATTTGGGAACTTTTTAGATGGTATAAACCATAGCAAAGTCCTGTCCACTCGAATTCAAGTAGCACGTATCTTGAAGCTAAATAAATTCTCATCAGTGTACCTACTCGAATAGACCATAAAAAAGGCAACTTTCTACTGACGATCCCCGTGGCTTCCATACATTTTACATAGCTATATAAATGAAGCATAGCTTTTACATCCCAACTAACAGATAAAGGGAATGTCGCCATAAATTCCATCAGGACTATTTCAGCGGTAAACTAAAGCCCCCTAAACACGACGTAATTACCTTTCTGATGAAACTTACCATTCACCTTTTTATCCGCTCTACAATTCGCCCGATACCAACACAAGGCTCTATCGAATTCCGGAATCTGCTAATCGATACTGTCGGCACTATACTCGTTAGTTTAGGTTGTGTAGACAAAGGTATGTACAGGTAATCCGGCCAATTTCTCTAGTTGGAATTAAAAAAAAAAAAGTTGCAGCCAATGATAGTGGCAAGCGAATAATCGATTTTCGATGGAAAACGTAACCAATATTCACTCACAGGATATTTCCACTGCAATCTAATTTCAACGGACATTTTTCGTGGACTATTCGATCAAATCGGAAAACTAAATAAAACCGTCCTAGATGCGAGTATCCACCACATTAGTACCGGCCCGTCAGTGGTTCCATTAATTAAAACTAGTCGCACTGAATTTAATTATAATTTCGTTTTAGATCGGCTTCAAGCATTTTATCCGCAGCAATTTCTATCGCGGTGTAAATTAGCTCAAAGCTATGTGATTTTTTTTTTGGAAAAGCAAACACTAGGGAATTTATACGACTGTAAAATGGCATGTGTCCTTCCTATTTCAGTTTATTGAATAAATCCGATATTCTAATTAAATTTGTTTCGAATTTTACAATGTTCGGAATTAGTAATTCATTCTACACTCGAATTTTCACCAATTCCCCAAAACAGTAATTTGTAACACTATCATGCGTTTAGCTAATTAGAGTTTGAATTTTGTTTATAACCGGTTCCAGCTACTGCATTTTAGTTCATTATTATTATTATAATAAAGTACTGTGATCGACCTGCAATTTGAAACAAATTTTCACCGTAAAATTTTGGATTTTCACGTATTTCCATCTGTCCGTCTATCCGCCGTACGCAAACGCATCTGCAGGGTCTATTTTCACGAATTATACCGAATCTTTTGGGTCAAATGAGATATTCACTTTTTCTTTTACGATTTCCAGTATTTTGCGATATTTAACCCCTAATGGAGTGAAAAGTGTTTGCGTTGGTTTTTACGAATTCCGACTTATTTTTTAGGTCTGATGAGAAACCGAATTTTTTTTACTTTAATGAGATAGTGAAACGCGGTTCAGAATACTGTGCGACTGACAGTCTGATAATCAGGATGCTGCTGGAGATTTTTTTTAGGTTGGCTTTCGTGTAACTGCCATTCAAATGTCATATATGTAAAAACGCCTTTTCTTAATTTACGAAACTCACTATAAAAAATTTGATTTGGTATTTTGTGCAAATTAGTTTTGAGTTGAAATGTAGTTAGCGTAGCGAAATTTCTCTCCTCATTTGGGTAGTTCCTATACAAAACGTTCTTAAAACACGTCTTCACCAATATTGGTCGATAACTTCAGAAAACTTGGCCCTGAAAATTTTGAAATTTTGCCCAATTCAATATTTCAATGGTTTCAAGTAAAGGAGTTAGTATGAAGAACAGAGTGAGAAATCGTCAGACTAGGACGTCGAATTTTACAGGAAATAGTTTTGAATTAAAAATAAAGTAGATTTTGCTATTGAGCGATGTCTCTTCACTTCTTCGTTCTCATTCAATAGTCCTTAAAACACGTGTCCCAGAGTTTTGGCCTATAACTTAACACTTAACGGCTTGGGTTAGAAGGCAAAAGGTTGAAATTCAAGTGAGTCCTTCTTGCAGCCTCTTGAAAAAGTCCTTGAAAAAGGAAAACTCAACATTCTGTAATTTACCTACAGTTTCAGATACGAAATTGAAAACGGATGATATTGTCGTTGTCGTTCGAGTATAGCAACCAAACAGGAGTCTTTTAAAAAGAGCTTAAATAAATCTGAGATCAAGATTTTCTCTAGAGAATCATAAGATTCACTGCGATATGTTTCTTTTTCAAATAGCTCAACATCAAATATTTAAACAAACAAATTGTCTCATTTAGTGAGAAGAGCACGTATAATAAGACCTTCGGGGATATTACACTGTCAATTTTGGCAAATGTATTTTTTTTTTTATAAAATGTT
This sequence comes from Beris morrisii, assembly GCA_951812415.1. Classification (NCBI taxonomy): domain Eukaryota; kingdom Metazoa; phylum Arthropoda; class Insecta; order Diptera; family Stratiomyidae; genus Beris; species Beris morrisii. The sequence continues at coordinate 11,537,178 of OX638312.1, read as the reverse complement.
TAATTTTACTTCTTTTTGTGAACTAGTTGCGTTGTATAACATCATAATTCTTCTAAAGCTACACTATATTCCATACTGTCAAATATTTGACTAAACAAATTTGATGAAAAGTTCTGTCAAATTTTTGGTTCAAAATAGGCTGCATGTAGAGCAAATAAAATAATGTGGTAAACTGAAATTTGACGATTACTCTATCTGACAGCATTTGCCAGAGAATATAATGAAATATTTGAAAGCGTGGCATACAGTGTAATACTTGCTTTCTTGAAATACACTTCTTTATTTTATTATACTCTAGATGAAATCTGAGAGTATTATAAGTTTAATCCAGCGTCCTACTCCTTCGGGTAGCTGTCATACAAAATGTCCTTAAAACACGTGTTCAAAAATATTGGTCGATAATTTCAGAAGGGTTCAAGCTACGACTTTGAAAATTTGGATGTGTTAATTTTCCAGTTCTAGTTTGAGCTAAATGAATGATTATGAAAAAAAAACTATTAGTCCTTCGTGTAGCTGCCATACAAATATCCTGTCAAAATGTCTGCACTTAATTTACAGAACTCACCAAGTAATTGTTTAGATACGAATTCGCAATTTTGTACAAATTAGTTTTGAGTAAAAACGAAGTTCGAGTCTACTAGTCAGCTAAATCCTTTTACTCCAGCTTCCATACAAAAAATCCTTAAGACATGTGTTCAACGATATTTTCCGATAACTTTTGAACGCTTCAACTTAGGAATTTGAAATTTTGTACACATTAATTTTTAAATGGTTCCAAGGAAGAGGATAAATATGTAAGAAATCCTTCCTGCACCTCCCATGTGAAAGTTCTTTAAGTTCAAGATATGAAATTAAACACTGACGATATTGTCTTTTAGTTTCGAGTAGCAACCAAATAGGCGTCCTTAATAAAGGACAAATTATACATGCACACACCTTATTCTACTTTATCCCCAACTACAATATAAATCAGAGTTCAGTATTTCATCTAGAGTATCCTACGATTGGCTTGCAGCCTATCGTGACTGCAGTATATTTTTTCAGTTAGAAAAGTTTGTAAAAATATATTGCATTATAATTTTTATCCTCATTTATTTATTTCATTTAATTGTTAGGTACTTCTCTGCTGAGCCTATAAAAAAACTCTACATGTTTGTATTTTTAACACTTTCTGGCTGTAAAAATAAACTAAAATGTGTAATTTCGCATATTTTCTTTACTTTTTAATTACAAAAACCAGTATTCAAGTACGTGCATTTCAAATAATTTCACACTAACATCCAGATGGGTAGAAAGATACAAACATGAAGTTATTTCAACCAGAAACGAATTTGTTTGACATCTAAAAGTTGAAAATTTCGGTTAAATCGTTTCAACAACTGTATACGGTTTAATTAACACATGACACCTTTTCACACCTGGCTTTGATGTCCTCGAATGACACGAAATCGCAAACTCCAAAATCATACCACGTACCAACCATCAAATCTTCGTAGTGCCAACTAATAAAACTTCCAGCATGAAATAATGACGGAAGTTTGGTCCTCTCTTGTCAATCCGTTTCCTTTCGGCAAAGGACATTTAATTTTCGGCAAGTGATTCTTGTTGTCGTGAACTTTCTCCTGAATATCCTTAAGTTCCTTTAATTTTCTTTATTTGAATTTGATGTCTGTTTGAAATGAATAATATCGCCTCATGCGTTACCAATGAACTTTTTAATCAGCAAAGTGCTTTCACCATACACATCATGTGTGTAGGCCACGTATCAATTTGTCCTTATGCGCGAACACGAAGTCATATTAAAGCTATTTTCGAAATTATTTTCGTAGCGAATAAGACGAATACGTTTTTGCTTTTCGCGTAAGCGATGAGCATCATCTGCTAGCTATTGCTTTCAGCCCTCGAACTCACCCCTAAAATGCGGGTTTCTTGTACTCGAGACCGGGGGATTCTAGCGAGTTTGATTATCATGTAAATTGAAGCTAAATGAACATTTATCTAATTTCATGTTGCCTCCTTGCTCGTTAATGGAACTGCAACGTTCGTTGAGCACAATTTCGTGCAGAACGCTAAACGAAATAATGTCGGCAAACCAATGGGAAGTTCTTATTCCTTTTAAATTCACTTAAATTGTTTCGTAAATATAAAATCGGAGGTTTAAGGCAGTCTTTGCTTGCGAGTAAACTTCCAAGGAGTTTCGCGGCTTGGAGTTAACTTTAAGTTTATTGAGGTTTGTTTAATCGCCGAATAAATCGGATGCTTCGGAAGGCATTTTTGATGTTAATTTCAGTGCAGTCTGAGCATGTGTGAAGAAATGTATGATTTTGAAACTATCCTGTATTCTAGTATAGGCGATATCATAAAAAACTTATTCCATTTAAATGAAAAATTCAGTGTAGCCGAAGGCGCGTTTAGCGTGAGGTAAGAGGGTGCACTTGCCCCCACTTGTATTCTACCAATTCAAAAAATTTGCCAATAGTCTGGGCGCAATTTTATTATTTTTTGGGTAGAAGTCTGGAACGCTCTAAAATATCGATCCAAATAGCCTCCTGGTTATTCTTTAGGTTGTAAGTCGTATAGTAACCTACACTGCATCTCAGCATTAAACGCGTGCCGGACTTTTACCCAAAAATAATAAAGTTGTGTCTAGACTTTCGGTAATTTTTTTTTAATTTTTTTTCCAATAAAAGTAAACACATAGAAAACATATGTTTCTAAGTCAGCAAGGCTATGCAAGGGTATGCTCTGTATCCTCTAATCAATAGAAACTCACAACTTTCCGAGGAGAATAAGATTCTATTATTTAAAATGGTAATCCATTCCATTATCGTATATAGCTCTCCTGTTTGGGGTCATTGTGCAAAATCACATATTAAAAAGCTTCACGTTTCCCAAAATAAGTGCCTCAAAATGGTAATGAAGAAGCCATTATTATTCTCTACTAGAAGTCTTCATGCAGAAGCTAAAGTGCAAACTGTTCTTGAATTAGTTGCAACCAGATATTCATCTTTCGTAACTAGGCTGGAACTAGTCGAATATCCGCTATTATTATCACTCCTATAATATCCCACTACTTGACATGTTTTGGAGTCAAATATTGTTTTTTAGTTTTAATTAATTACCTTTTACTATTTTTTGTTTTCTTTTAATTTAAGTTAGTTTGTAAGTTAGGTTTAATTCCACTATATAAGGTTTTTTGTAGAATTTTTTCCTTGAATTTATGTCACTAAAATTCTCGTAGATGTTTTTGCTTTGCTGTGCTAACTAGGTTTAATTTAGCTGCTAAGATATTGAATTATCTGTTCTCTAAACGATAAATTATAAGATGGTAGATATAAGCGAAAAACACTAATCAATGTTGATTGAATCTTGAATCAATAGAAGTAAAATCGAATCAGATCTCATTAAACCTAAAATATTTGTCGGAATTCGTAAAAATTTGAACAAAACCTTACATTCGCAGGGGGTTTTATATCGAAAATAGGTTCAATCTGATTTTTCTTTGATTAAATTTCAAGCCTATAGAAAGAGAATTTGATATCTCATTAGACCAAAGAAATATATTGAAATTCGTGTAAATATACGCAGCCTCATTACACTCCCTTTCGGATTGGATATCGAAAAATTTGGAGAATTATTTATTCTATAAAAAACACACAGAAGTAAAAATAATTTGATAACCCGACACGCCTAAGAGACACAGTAAAAATTTTTGTGAAAATAACTGTCCTTAAAGCAGTAAAATATTGCACTTTGATATAGTAAATTTACGAATTTTCATGAAATTTAACAAAATTGAGAGTAGTTCTTAAAACTTTGTATTTTTACACATTTAATTCATAAATTTACTGACTGGGTAGTAATATTGCAACAACGCATGCAATTTTCCACATTTAATGTGTGAAATTGATCATTGTGTATAAATTTACGCGGTGTACGGAGTACGGCGTACGGCGGACAAACGGACTGAATTTTGGAATTTTTTTTTGCTTTTTTCGTGTCTACTAAAATTTTCGCCAATAAAAATCTAAACTTTTTAATTAATTACTTACTAAGTTTCACAGGCATAAGCCGTTTCTGCGATATAAAAAACCACACCCACCCCCGTACCGTGCTACCCCTACCAACAATTTTAGGGCCGTTGACGTACGGCGGACAGACGGATTTTGTTCTTGCTTTTTTGGGGTCTACTAGTCCAAAAACGTGAAAAAACAATTTCAGGGAAGCAATTTTTTTTTTAAATTTCAAGTCGATCACAATACTTTCTTAAAAAAATAGTAAAGTAAAACTAATTCGAATAAGGAGTCACCCACTTCGAACACTGTACAAATTTTAAAATATCTTTGGGATCTTTGAGTTAAGATGCGGGAAACAAATTTTCGTACAGCGTAAGCGACGGACGCAAGAGTTATTCCTCCTTTTTTTGGTCTACAAGTCCGAAAACGCGAAAATACAAAATTTTTGGGTTGCAAACTATTTTTAATATTTCAGCTCAATTTCGATAATTTATTATTAAAAATAAAGAAATTTGTGTGAATAAGAAAAGGAACTGAATACGAACAGTTTATTAAACTTGAAAGAAAAGAAGGAGAACTGATAAGGAAATTTTATTATTTTTCAACAAAAAGCATTTGGAATAATTTGGCCAGAAAATTGATTATTTACGACAAAAGCGTTAAAATTTAAAAAAAAAACTGCCAACAGTCTGGGCGCAACTTTATTATTTTATGGGTAGAAGTCCGAAACGTGTTTAATGATGAGATGCGGTGCAGGTTACTATGCGACTGACAACCTAAAAAATAACGTTCCAAATAGCCTCCTGGTTATTTCTTAGGTTGTCAGTCGCATAGTAACCTACACAGCATCTCATCATTAAACACGTTTCGGACTTCTACCCATAAAATAATAAAGTTGAGCCCAAACTGTTGGCAGATTTTTTTTATTTATTTACGTATTTTTTTTATCAATAGAATAATTCATAGTAGTAAAAGCGAATTCGATCACATTAAACCTAAGAGATATTCGGAATCAGTGAAATCTTTAACAATACCCCCAGGGGGTTTAATAGAGAAAAATACTTAAATCGGGTTTTTCCCCGACTACGATTAAAGCTTATAGAAGTAAAAGTGAATTCCAAATCTCAATATACCTTATAAGAATTCGTGAATATGTACACAACCACTTTACGTCCCCTTAGGGGTTGGATATCGAAAAAATTTGAAGAACGTTACTAGGCGCTTATATAAATAGCCCGGAGAAGTAAAATTGCTTTGATAATTTGACATGTCTTAAAGTTTTAACGAAATTCGTGAAAATGTGGATTCACGGACATTTTTTTTACTCAACCTCTGAACGCCGATATCCTTTTTTTTGCTTTAGTTACTCTAATAGCACATCTACATATACATACGAACTAAGTTTCAACTTTCTAGCATAAGCCGTTTCTGAGATATAAAAAACCACCCCTCACCCCCGCACCTTGCTACCCCTATGACTCATTGTTTCCCCCCCCCCCCCACTTCCACACCCCTCAACCCTTATCGATAATTTTTTTGCAAATGAGTCCACTATCATAGTACTACATAAGTTCCAAGTTTCATCCTCCTAGCATAAGTGGTTCCTGAGATCTGGAAACCAAAATTTTTCGTCTAAAACGCTCCCCCCTCATCCCCCTTACACCCCCACCCCCTCAAAAGATACCATCTTTAGGGGTTCACCCAATCTACCCTCCATAAAAATTTCAACTTAATACCTCAACGGGTTTGGGAGCTACGCGCCTTCAAACGATTTTGAGTACGGCAAATACGGCGGACAGACGGAATTTTTTTTTTTTTGGTGTTTACTAGTCCTGAAACGTGTAAATACAAAATTTCAGGGTAGCAAATTTTTTTAAAATTTCAGGTCGATCACAATACTTTATTATTAAAAAATAATAAAGTAAAATTTAATAGTTGTATAAAGTAGTATTTATTATTACAAAAGAAATTGATTGCTAGATTATTCATTGTGTTTAGCTATCGTCAAAACGTTAAAATTTAAATTGTGCATATTACAACCCTACTGTGAAAATATCACATTTTTGTTGTACAGTATTATGTGGTAATATTGTAATAAAATCATGGAGGTGTAAATTTAAATTTTATGCAGTAGGAGCTTAGCTCAAGATTATTTGAATAGTAAATACTCTCAACAAAAAAATCAAGAGTGTATGAAGTCACTAGAGTATTTCATCAAGTGTATCATACATTTGGGTATTGTCTGCAATAAATTCCAGAAAATTAACCATCAGATGCATAACTGATTCTCTAAATTTGACAGTCCTTGGGCAGAGATTAATATATTCGAGCGATGTTAATTCCAATAGAGGATATTTCTAATCCTATAGAACCATGTTCACAGTATGTGCCCTTATTAATTTCCGTTCGATATGTCAATATTTGATAGATTGTCTCGAATACGTTGTACCGAACTTTACAACCGGCGGCAACCCTTTTCAAGTTCTCATAATTCCCAATGAATTTATTCGATATCGAACCTTGTTCATTTCGTCGTTTGATCCAGGAGTGTAATGTGTCACGTTCATGTTAAATTGCAAATGCCATTTGAAATGTTGGCAGCCAAATCAATCCGGATATTTCACCATGGCTGCACGTTCGTAGTGATGTTCCAGCTGAAGGAATGCGAATCCTGAAAATACACTAAAATACAATTTCTAGTTGTGTCAGACCGGGTAACGTATGCCCTTAGTTCAAGTAAGACTTGAGCGCAACTTCGCAAAATTGAATGCACTTAATATCTAAATTCCCTTTATTCACATTGTGTAGATAGTTCCATTTATAATCCATGCAATTTTCTATGCAATTAAATTGAATACGAAGTTGGAATTGTTGAATTCTTTTTCATTTTCCTTAACATGCATACACCCAACCCTTCGTTCGGGGAAATGATAAAATCCGGCGACATCGGATCAGAAAATTGCGAACCTTAACAAAATGAAAAGCCATTAACACTTCGACTATAGGCTCTTGAAGAATGTGAATAATGGCATTCCGTACGTCATTTACTTGGTGAAAAGTACTCGTGAAGAATTCCCATTTAGAAAAGGCTTGAAGATGACAAAGTCGACAACTATACGTAGGGAAAAAGGAGCGTCGAAAGCCTTTTAAAAGACGACGAATAAGGACAAGATTTCGTACTTCTCGTCCTTCATTCGCTTTTATCCTGAATCGATTAGAAAATAGCTTCGGAGATAATTATATGTCAGTCTGATAATCGGTTTAGCCAGGAAATGATTGGAATGATGGTAGCGCCAACGCTATGTATTATAGTGGCGTAATAGAAGGACGAACGACATCGAAAAGCAGGGCTAAGGGTAGATGGAGACCTGTGGGAATTTCATTTCATCGTTTTCTAGACTTGTATGAGATTCGGGTGTTTGTGCGCCATTTTGTCGCTTCCTACAGTCTTTTTGGCTTGAGAAATCCTCTTAAGAATGTTTTGATTGAATCACTTTGTTTTTTGTCTCTGTACTTAATTCAGGATTGTACTTTATTTCCGCTGAAAGAATGAACTTTTCTGAACATTACTTGACGCCCTACATTTCGAAAGCCTTCAACAAAGTATGGCATACTGCTCCTTTAGCCAAATAAAAATCATTTTTTCAATCTTTTTTTTTCAAACCTATTGTGATAGGATTTCGCGTCGAATAATATTACCTACATATTGTCACTTGAGTTTACTTTTTGCATAAATTCCAGGATCTTATACTGTGATATGAAAAAGGTTTTTTGATCGAAAGTGTGCTGTGCTCTTCTGCTCTAATCAAAAAGTTTATATACAAGGTACCCATTTCAAAACCATACATTCGTACACATACCAAAATTTGAAATTGTTTCACGAGTTGTCCAGCCCCACCCCTCATGACACTTCTAATATATTGACCTAGTATTCCCACAAACAATGAAGAAGACTGAGTTCGTGGCTCATATCCATTTTGGAAATGTCTTGAATTCAGTTTTCTACAGCTTCACATTTTTTGACCCCCATTCGCGAAACCCTTCTCCCATGTCCTAGTTTTTTTTACTAGCTCTATCAAAACGCTACTTACGCTAATGGTTCTTGAGACTACAGCTTTTTGTCTAAATCTCGTCAATCATCACTCCGTTGAATCATACCTTAGAAAAAAAGGTTAACCTGTAATATTTTACTATTTTCACTGGCAATACATTCAGATAGCGTAATCATCAAATTTTTCTTATTTTTTGCACTATTAATTTTTTGCAAAAAAAAAGAAAAATGATTTGACATATCTTGATGATACCTTCACGGATTCTGGAGATATCCCAAACAATTTTTATTTTAATTTCGGTAGAACGCACTACTTTATTTTTAATCACTTGCACCAATTTTTTATACGAATGGGGCAATTAGCAAAATTATTATATTTTTGGCATATACAGTAGACCTCAGATATAATGGACTCAAGGAAACTGTCAGTACTTGTACTCTACAAGTAAGTGTCCATTAAAAGTGAGTCCATTATAAGTGTGCTGATTTGTTTTTCACGAAAGCAAGCAATTTGGAGTAGATTCATCCTCAAGGGGGTAAGCTATTGTTTAAGTTTTCACAAATTCTGACAAATCTTTTAGGTTTAATGAAATCGACTTCACTTTAACTGTATTGGGGTTAATGTGTAATGATCTAAAAACTTATATCAGGATTTTGCAATATTCAACCTCTAAGAGGATGTAAAATGATTGGTATGCTTTTACAAATTCCGAGATATCATTTAGCTCTGATGACGTATCGAATTGTTTTTAATTTTAACGATTTACATAATCTACTAAAAAATAGTTTACAAATTTTTTGGTATTCAACAAGTAAAGAGCTATGTCGATATTTTATCCCCTATGTTTTTTTGAAATTGAAAAAAAACAAATAAATGAATACAAAAACTTCCAACACTCTGGAGCAACTTTATTATTTTTTTGGTAGAAGTCCGGGGTTTTGGGGTTAAATATCGAAAAATACCTGAATCGTTTGTTACCCGATTATATTTAATGCCTTTAGAAGTGAAAGTGAATTCGATATCGCACCTAAGACCTAAGAAATATTTCGGAATTCGTGAACCACTTTAGAATTTGGAAAATATTTTCTATGCACTTATAGGAACTGCTAGCAGAAGTGAAATTAATTTGATAATTCGACATGCCTAAATGTAACGAAATTTGTGAAAATGTGTGTTTTTTTGCTTCCATTAATCCTGTAGTACCTACAGATACATATAAGTGCTAAGTTTCAACTTTCTAACATATGCAGTTTCTGAGATACTGAAAACCACCCTCAAACCCTGCTACCAATTTTTTTAAAGTGTTTTTATATAGTCGTGAATGTTTAGCTTTCCATCCTTTGAGGTTTTCAAGAAAATTAGAATTTATTCGTGAAACTGCATAAAGTTTTTTATAAAAAAAAATTTGCTTGTTTTTGTTTTTTTGTTCCTAAATTACTTTTAAGTACATTTACTTATACCCACCAAATTCCAAGTCTCTATCATAAGCCTATGATAATAAAACACTCCTACGTCGTAACGTACTAAATCCCCTCTAAAAATGCTATCTTTAATACGCTCTTTATCTACGTAGAATCCATGTTTCAGCTATCCAATTTTAGTGGATTGAGATATAGGGATTTTTTTCCTTTCAGTCGTTTACACTCTTTAAGAGATATGCAGTTTAGAATGTATTGATTCCAGTTTTTGAGCATTTCGGGTGCATTTGAAAAGTTTTAGACCTATATAAGTTTCATGTTTCAACTTCCTATTGTAAGCTGTTCCTGAGATATTAAAATCAAAATGTTTCATCTAAAACGCTGCCCCTACCTATCTTCTCACAACATCGCGCTCAAAAAAGTCACCACTTAAAAAGGCACACTCAATATGCCCACCAAATTTTTTATTTATTTAGTAGTTCAAAGGTATTATGAGATACGAGCCCCCAAATATCTTTGCGCACGTCGGACAGACGGACTAATTTTTTGCTCAGTCTTGGTACTAGTACCAACGGCCCTATTCTGAAATTGTGACCTATCACAGGTCTCAATCTGCGTGACTAAAATTTTGTGACTGCGCTTGTGATCGAAATATTTTTTTGCATTCTGACCCTGCAGTCAAAAGAAAGGTCACAATAATTTCTCCACATAGTTGGAGACATGTGAAAATGATGATGATGTGTCAGTATCAGTGATCAATTCGGCCTTTACAAGTGTATAATGGAAAGTTGTGTGCCTTAGAAAATATCTAAAACGTGGAAATCCGAAGTAACTTTTAAATGAATTATCAAAAACGGATCACTTGCTTTCCTCAAGTTTCGGAGTGTAGCTCTTCTTAACGCCCTTAAATCACTCAAAATGTAAGACAGCCATCTAAGTTTACGTTAAATTACTTTTGTTCAACTTCTTCCAGTAATTACCTCAGCAAATATAACAAACATTCCATTTTTTTCAATATTAGGTATTGAAACTCCACGAAACGTTAAATTTGTTTGCCTGGCTGGCCATTGTGATCACCCATTTCGATAGTCACCATTTTGTGATATTTTTTTAAAACGTCAAAATTGTGACTAATGCTAGAATATGAAAAGTCACAGATTTTCTAAAATTATGCCTCTCCGCTAAAATTGTGACTTGTGACTGTATACAGAATAGGCGATTTACAGGCCAGATTAGCAAATTTTACTTTATTATTTTTTAATAATAAAGTATTGTGATCGACCTGAAATTTCAAAAAAGTTTGCTACCCTGAAATTTTGTATTTACACGTTTTAGGACTAGTAGACCCCAAAAAAGCAAAAAAAAAAAAAATTTCCGTCTGTACGCCGTACGCCGTCCGCCGTCCGCCGTACGCCGTACGCAAAATCGTTTGAAGGCGCGTAGCTCCCAAACCCGTTAAGATATTAAATTGAAATTTTTATGGTGGGTAGATTGGGTGAACCCCTACCACTGGTATATTTTTGAGGGGTGGGGTTACAAGGGGAGAGGAGAGGGGAGCGTTTTAGACGAAAAATTTTGGTTTCTAGATCTCAGGAACCACTTATGCTAGGAAGCTGAAACTTGGAACTTATGTAGTTCTATAATAATGGACTCAATTGCAAAAAATTGGTCGATATTGGTTAAGGGGTGTGGAAGTGGGGGGGAAAACAATGAGTCTTTAACGCATGAAAGCCGGGATTGAAACATTCTAAAATCGATATCTCCTGAACCATTGATGTCAGAAGATTGAAACATTGTTGTTGTCCTTAGGGATACTTCAAGATTAGACAAGGGCTAAACATTTTTAAAGGGGTGGTGGGGTGTGGGGTGAAAAACTTCGGATTACAATATCTTCCGAACCAATTACACCAGGAAAATAAAATTTAGTTTCTGTATATGTGATCACAAGAGGAGTCTACCAAAACTAAATTTTTTGAGGGGGGAGGTGAAGCACGAAAGTGGGGGGATAGCAATTTCTCAAAAAATGTAATTTTTATATCTCAGAAACCGTATCAGATATGATCTTGAAAATTTTACAGGAGTTGGGGACGGTAAACTTCTAGTAGGAAAAAAAAATTTGGTGATGTGGGTGTTGGGGGTGATGGTGAAAGGGGGTAGAAAGGAAAACATTCTGATTTTTATTTCTCGAAAACCATAATGAATAGAAAGCTAAAAATTTAGGATTATATAGAGCCACTCTGCAGACATCCTAGAAAAATAAAATTTTTCATAGGGGTATCAAGCTACGGGGGAGAGGGGTGGTTTTTTATATCTCAGAAACGGCTTATGCTAGAAAGTTGAAACTTAGTACGTATATGTAGATGTACTATTAGAGTAATTAAAGCAAAAAAAAAGTTCAGATTTTTATTGGCGTTCAGAGGTTGAGTAAAAAAAATGTCCGTGAATCCACATTTTCACAAATTTCGTTAAAACTTTTAGACATGTCGAGCTATCAAAGCAATTTTACTTCTGCGGGCTATTTATATAAGCGCCTACTAACGATCTCCAAAATTGTTCGATATCCAAGGGGGGGGGGGTGTAAAGTGGTTGTGTACATATTCACGAATTCTGATATATTCCTAAGGTATATTGAGATTTGGAGTTCACGTTTACTTCTATAAGGGAAAAACCCGATTTAAGTATTTTTACGTATTAAACCCCCTGGGGGTATTGTTCAAGATTTCACTGATTCCGAAAATCTCTTAGGTTTAATGTGATCGAATTCGCTTTTACTACTTTGAATTATTCTATTGATAAAAAAATACGTAAATAAATAAAAAAAATCGGCCAACAGTCTGGGCGCAACTTTATTATTTTATGGGTAGAAGTCCGAAACGTGTTTGATGATGAGATACGGTGTTGGGTACTATGCGACTGGCAACCTAAAAAATAACCAGGAAGCTATTTGGAACGTTATTTTTTAGGTTGCCAGTCGCATAGTACCCAACACCGTATCTCATCATCAAACACGTTTCGGACTTCTACCCATAAAATAATAAAGTTGCGCCCAGACTGTTGGCCGATTTTTCTTTTAAAAGTCGACAACAAAACTTTATTAATAAAATAATAAAGTAAAATCAGAAAGTTTGCACTGAAGCACATGGGGTTTGCTTTCTTTTTTCTCAACCGCGTCAGCAAAAATTGGCAACCTGAAAAGCGTTCACCAAACGTACTAATGGTAAAACCACTGTAGTTCATTTTTTTCCAATTTTCTCTGAGCGGTATGTGTCGATATATCGAAAGTTTTCATTTGTACACACATCACCCTATTAATAATTATATTTTTACTTAACTTGGTAAGTAGCTGACTACATAATTAAACAATTTCAATATCCTATTTTGAGCGATCCCAAAGTTAAAATTCCTAGAACATACTCCTTTAAGCCAACTCCCAAACATCAATACGAATTTAATTTTTGGTTGCTTTAAGATTAGTGCCGTAAGCAAATAATTCCTCCCTTACAACCCCACCCACAAAAAGATCATCCCCAATGATGGATGATCCACTCATCATCCACGGCAGATGGACGGATATTTTTTTTACCCCTAAAACTAAAATATAAATAAATAAAAAATTTGTCGGTAACTTTTTTCTGTTTTAATATCAAGCCGATCTGAAACTACTTTATTATTTATTAAACTTCATTCATAAAGTGTTTATAATTAAATAAAATTATTAAAAATAATAAACGACGACAATGCGGTATTTTACTACTTTTGTCAGGGGGTAGGTTAGGTTAGGATTAGAGGAGTGAACTGTAGCACTATACCACAGCCCATCACGAGGGATCACTAAGGATCCATTGTAAATGCAGAGAGTCCTATGGGTTATCGATAGCTGGTGCGAAAGACACGGACTTTCTGTGAGTCCTATCAAAACCGCTCTAGTTTTGCTTACTAGGAAAAGATAGACTGAAGGTTTAGTGTTACCAATGCTGAAGGATGAAACTATTCAGCTCTTGGAGAAAGTTAATTATCTTGGAGTTATCCTGGATAGCAAGCTTCTCTGGAGGGAACATGTCGATACAAAGGCAAACCGTGCGCTAGTAGCATTCTGGCAGTGCCGGAGAGCTTTTGAAAGAACATGGGGTCTTAGGCCTTCAATGGTATTTTGGCTATATACAGCCATTATAAGACCCATCCTAATCTATGCATCAGTGGTTTGGTGGACAAAGTCCAAATGTGCATGCATTGGAATTAGTCTCGCTAAACTACAGAGGACAGTCTGCATCGGTGTAACAGGTACCTTGTGTACTACACCGGGTGCGGCAATGGATGCACAATCAGACTAATGAGATTAGGCCTGTGGAGAAAAGAGCATTGAACGGGTCGAATATTGTCTGGGAACTCCATCGTCGATATGCCTTCGGATGCTATGACTTCGACCTGTATGCTCAAAAGTAAATATCAGGTGAAGATACCGAGTAGGGAGGAGTGGGAAAACCAGTCCGCACTACTTAGCGGATTTACTGATATATTCTATACGGACGGCTCAATGACTGAAGACGGGTCGGGAGCTGGAATGTACCTGCAGGCTGAAGATCTCAGGTACTCTTTCGCCTTAGGAAAACATTCTTCGGTATTTCAAGCTAAAGTTTATGCGATCCTTAAGGCAGTAGAATGGATTGTAGCGGAGAGATGGAAAGGCAGGATGATCAGCATTTGCAGCAACAGTCAGGCCGCCCTACAATCCCTAGATAATCCAATCGTCTTTTCGAAGATGGTATGTGCCGGTTGCCTCTGTTAGGGCTGCTATTGCTGAGTGAGTAAATCACAGATTGAGAGATGGCGGCTTCTTACGAGAATGCGGCAGACCAGAAACCTTGTTGAGGGACCAAGTAGACAAACCGCTGCTTTTCTTCTCAAATTGAGCAAAAAGGAATGTGGTAGTATGGATGGTGTCCTCACAGGGCATAAGTCGTGTGGCCTACACCTGGTCAGATTGAGAATCATTGACGACCCCATGAGCGCTGCTTGCGACGAGAGCGACGACACAACGGAACATTTCCTTCTCGAGTGTCCAGAGCTTACTCTTTTGCGAGAATGCACGTATACGGCTTTGATGTTATGAGGATGGAAAAACTCCGTTCTCGCTCCCTACCTGATCTCTTGAAATTCGTGAGGAGGACGAAAAAGTTCGGGTAGAGTCTGGGGAATTCCAGTTTAATGGGCCATCTAGGCCTGAATGCTCAAGATGCGCTGCTTTTCTGCATGTCTTCCCCCACACCAAACAACACCAACAACAAGGATCCATTGTGTTCTCCTCGTATAAAAACCAGACTCTTAACTATTGATTCCAAATATTGGTCTTCTTTATGAAGAGAGTAGTTCTCCATAGAGGTATCATTGCAAGTTCTGATAGATCGGTCAAGAAGAATTTCCTCAAGTACCGGCATTTGGTACAAGCCAGACTTTCACATACTACATGTTTCAATGTTGATTCCACATTCTCATCACCACAATGACACAGATCAGCCATGGGTACTCCCACTTTTTCTCAATGTCTCCCAAAAGGACAATTTCCCGTTAAGACCCCTAATAGTTGCCTACATGCATTCCTGCTCACATACAATATGAAACTAGAGTTCTTCTTATCAAGTTTCGGCCAGCACATCCTAGCAACCCGAAAGATTCGCCCAAGCCCCCTCATTTTGTCAGAGTGCTTCCTAGTCACATAGTCACATCCAATGAACCGGCATTGATACATTTAACCAGCATTCGTAATAAGAAATATAAACACATAAAATAATTTTGGGCTGGATTAAACTTATAATAATCTGCAAATTTCATCTAAAATTTACTTCATTATTAAAGAATAGTAGATTTATGCGACTTACCTTTAACTGCGCTCAGCTTATTGCCCACCATCTGCTTCGCTACGAATGCTGCCATTTTGCCGGAGTCTCTTTCTGGCCGTTTAAATTCTAATTGAACTTATGTCGCACGTATCTAGAAATTCCTGGGCACTTTCTGTAAAATAAAAAAAAACAAGTATTAAATAAGAAAAATTTAAGAAAAATTGTCTATATGTCGATTTTCTACGAAAAACTTCCACCATGTAAAGTCGCTAAAGATTAAATTTAAAATGCAAACAACAGAAAAATAAGTAAAATATGAAGAGGGTTTACCTCCGCATAAGTCACATCCAATTACTCTTCCGAGGCATACGAATGTCGTTAAGAAGTCATCGTCGCGTGTACCATAGTCACAAGCATCCCGGCAACAATAAACATCCCGAAGAACAAATACAAGGACCGATATGGTGCGCGACACTCTGTCTAGACTTTAGGCGCCATACGAAAAATATCTGGGATTCTTGTATTCCCTCAACCCCAGGATCAAGATCCGAAGGATTCTGCTTTCAGGATACGTTTAGAATGAGTTTCAGTTCAGTAGGTGAGGAAGCGCTTCATCCCGCTGTATACCATCAGATAGCGGATGGAAACGGCCCGATGATGAAGTTATGTGGAGCCTCGAAATTGGGTTAATGTCTTCGCCGTAATCACATTACATGCTCCATGGCGCTGCTTGACTTTGTCCCTTTTGCTTTGGTCCTGTGTGTCCTGTGCACTTGCTAATGCTTCACTTCACACTACCCAGCCCTGACCCTTTTTTTTCCCGTCCATCTTGTTTCGCTACGTTCTACACACTCGACACAAATATTATGCATGCAATCGGGTACAATGGCAGTTGCTCCTTTTCAGAGTCCTATGCAGTGCTAAGGACATATGCTTTTTCTTCGGAATTAAAAGAAGGAGGTGTATTGATTTCCAAGGTAAAAGCATGGCTTTTGCAATATGAAGCATTTCAGGACTCACATATACGGAGTATTGTAGCAGGTTAGCAAGAACTACGTTCAAGGTTCGCATATTTAAAATACAATTTGCTTTGCCGGATTTCTGCTTGCCAACGGATACAAAGTGTTAGAAGATAATGCGGCTGTGTAAACACCGCGGTGTTCAAAGGACCTTCGTAAGGACACGGCGCAATACATCCTGTATGATGTATTTGGGTGAAAATTCTCTTGCCAAGGAATAATTTTCTAACGTAATTCTTGATTCTCCCTAATAGCGCGCACTTTATTTCGTTTACCTGTCTGCTTTAATTTTATTTCAAATTAGTAAACTCACCTCTGTCGGAGCAAAGTGACAGAATTTCGTCCTGTCTTCTCGTCTAAGTGAGAAGGAATTTCGTGTTACCATAGGGTTTCAGTCTACATTAAATTTGTTGCAATTTGGGGGTGTCTTAAATATTTCATTGTGGCAGAAAATTACATTAACGTATTTTTTATTTAAGTCAGAGTATTGGAAGTGATAGTCCTAATCTGTGACTTATTTATGTGTTAGTTAATTTGGTGAAAATGAGAAGTGTAGTATCGTTTCTGTAGTATATTTGTTTTAGCAAGAACCTTTTTCCTTTTCGAGGCTTTACTGCGATTAAAATCTTTGCAGCAAACTGATTAAGTGACCCGTTTTCAATGGCAAACTCTGCGGTAGATGCTGTCATGAATTTCAAAAATTTTCAACTGCTTTCTCTTTTGTTACACTAAATAGCTTCTGATTGCTTTTGTTTCAAGACGTCTAGCGACCTTTTTTTCCAATCGTACTCTCTAAAACAGTTTGTAAAAATACTCTTTATTTAAAGCAAAAATAAGTGGAAAAATACACAATCTATGTAATTGTACGTATTATTGACTGCAATGGTTTTTAGCCCACACTTAGGTAATACGAGGGCGGTTTGATAATGACGTGCAAAAATCAAGAAGGAGGGGGGCAGGTAAGGAATTCGTTATTTGTTTTATCTGGACCATCCTTAAATGGATTACCTGCAAAGTTTTAGCTTGATACCTCGTTTAGTTTTCGAGAAACAACCGTCTAAGCAAGTCGACTTATAAAATTTTTTAAAAATGGATAAAAATTAACACAATTTTTTAAAAGGGAAAACAGCTAAACTAATCAAAGAAAAATTAGATAAGCATTATGGGGACTCTGCACCATCGATCCAAATGATTTACAAATGGTTTTCTGAATTCAAGTAGGGTCGTACGAGCACAGAAACCATACCAAGTCCAGGTCGTCCAAATGAGGTCACCACGCCAGAAATGATCGATAAAATCCATGATATCGTGATAGAAAATCGTCGAGTAAAAGTGCGTGAGATAGCTAACGTAACAAGCATCTCATCTGAACGTGTTTGGAATATTTTGAAAAACTATTTGGACATGAAAAGCTATCCGCAAGATGGGTGCCGCGTTTGCTCACAATCGACCAAAAACGCAATCGTGTGACAACTTCACAGCACAGTTTGCAACTGTTTTAACGTGATCCGAATGAATTTTTTCGTCGATTCGTAACTGTTGATGAAACATGGATTCACCACTACACTCCAGAAACCAAACAACAGTCAAAACAATGGATGGAAGCCAGTTCAAGCGCACCGAAGAAGGCAAAAACCGTTCCATCGGCCGGAAAGGTTACTGCGACAGTTTTTTGGGATTCTAATGGAATAATATTCATCGACTACTTGCAGAAAGGGAAAACAATAACGGGAGCATATTATGCTGAGTTATTGGATCTATTGAATGCTGAAAACAAGGAAAAACGGCCTCATTTGGCGAAGAAAAAAGTGTTGTTTCATCACGACAACGCTCCGGTTCACACGTCCTCTGTTGCAATGGCAAAATTGTATGAATTCTGCTACGAATTGCTCCCTCACACACCGTATTCTCCAAATTTGGCCCCTGGCGACGTTTTTTTGTTTCTAGACTTGAAAAAATGGCTTGCTGGAAAAAGATTCACCACGAATACTGACGTCATGAATGAAACCAAAGCCCGTTTTGAAGGGTTGGAGAAATCATATTATTTGGAAGGGATCCAAAAATTGGAAAAACCCTGGATTAAGTGTATCGAGCTAAAAGAACACTATGTTGCAAAATAAAATGAATTTTTTCCCGAAAAAATTGTGTATTCTTAAATTTTTGCAGGTCATTATCAAACAGCCCTCGTATTACACAATCTATTCACACTACCGCGCTACCAATTGTCAAAATCATAACATGCCTACACAAAGGGCAAGTCGGTGGATACGGCCTTACATGAGGTAGTGTCAACAAATGAAAAATCACTCTCATATAAGGAGTACACACTCGCCGCTTTTCTTGACATAGAGGGTGCCTTTAATAACGTTCGATGCTCGACTATTAAGAGCGCACTGCTATCAATGGAAGTGTAGACCGAGATTTGTAATTGTTTTGACTTAATGTTACGAAGCAGGATTATTGAATCCGAACTAGGAGACTGTCTTATCACAAAGTCAGTCTCCAGAGGTAGCCCGCAAGGAGGTGTGATCTCACCCTTACTTTGGCTCCTTGTAGTCAACAAAATCCTTGTGGAATTTGAGAACCTCGGAATCAAGGCATGTGCATACGGCGACGACGTGGTCATCCTTGTCTCAGGGAAACATTTACCGATAATTAGTAGTTTGATGGAGAAAGCACTCAACAAACTACGACAATGGGCCGGAAACTGCGGTGTAGGGGTTAATCCCTCTAAAACTGAGCTGGTCCTCTTCACGGAGAAGTACAAAATTCCAGATTTTGCGTTACCAAAGATGGGAGCCGACGAGCTTCATCTTTCCGACAGCGCTAAATATCTCGGGGTTGTTCTAGACGAGAAATTCAGCTGGAAACTGAATCTGGAAGAACGAAGCGTATAACGCATTTTACGCATGCGGAAAGATGTTCGGAAACAGGTGGGGTCTCCAACCAAAACTAGTACACTGGATGTACACAGCCATAATAAGACCAATCTTAAGCTATGGCACGATAGTGTGGTGAGAGGGGACTAGAAAGACCACGTATCAAACGCATAGCTGCAAAAGGCGCTCTTAGACTCAAAGAGTTAGGTTACTGGAGAACTAGACTTGCTGGTCACAGTACCATACTTAATGACTTCTTGGAGTGTGATATGAACAGGGAAACGGACTACATTATGCCAGAATTAGATTTCAGTAAGGAATTTTCTGTTAAAATCCCACACAGGGTCGACTGGAATGTAGAACGCAACCTAGACAACAGGACCACAATGGTATTCACCGACGGTTCAAAAATAATATCTGGTACAGGCGCGGGGGTATTCTCACAGGAACTCGATATTCACGAGTCCTTCAGGCCACCGGACCATGCCAGTGTATTTCAAGCGGAAACCTTTGCAATACTTCAGGCATACAAAATTATTGAAGTAAAGGTGAATGCAACAGAAGACATCACTATTTGCATTGACAGCCAAGCAGCCATTAAGGCCCTTAGCTCGAACACAACACGATCAAAATTAGACAATGTCGTGGTATTGTTAACACTATCGGCACACGGCACAAAATTACCCTCTGCTGGGTGCCAGGCCACTGTGGAATCCAGGGGAATGAGCAAGCTGATGAACTCGCTCGAGCAGGCTCCAGCCTAAGCTCACTAGTGGTGGACCAGCACATTGCTATTCCCATCGGATCTATAAATCAGTCTATCGACTCACTATGCTTGCAGCGGGCAGGCAATAAATGGTCAAACCTAACTACATGCTCAATATCAAGAACTCTTTGGCCTGAATATGACCACGTTAAAAGCAAGTATATCCTGAGCCTGAGAAGGAATGATGCAAGCACACTAATCTAGAGTGCTCACAGGGCACTGCCTGATCAGTAGACACGCTAGACGACTGGTAGTTCGAGGCAAATGATCTCTGTCGTAGCTGCGGTGACCCAGAAGTGGAGGAGTCAATCTTCCACGTCCTATGCGAGTGTCCGGCCATATCAAGATCGAGAAGACGGAACCTCGGCGCTTATTTTCTCGATGACCTCGGTGATATCGATAAGGGAAAGCTATGCAACATAGCAAACTTCATAAAATGTAGGAAATGGTTTTAGGTTCCAGGAGTTTTTATACTCAAAAGGAGAGCACAATGGACGAACAATAACGTCTAAGTGAAGGAGGATGAAGGCATCACCACCCCTTATACCATATCATACCAAGTATATTGATTACGCAGCGGTTGTGAAATGATTACATCACTGATATGTATTTTTCCCTCTAATTTCACAGGCATGTAATTTTACCATTACTATCGATGGAAACAGTTACCAACTATAATAATGGTAAATTTACTCCAATATTTCTTAGAGTTTAGGCTCTAGTTGGGATGTAATATGCTTCTAGGAAGTTAGCTACGTGTAGGTTGACATTGATCATCTTTCGGCTAGACCACTTTTACAGGAACTTATTAATTATGGTGTTAATAAGATATCTCCATAATTACGGATAAATTCTTCATCAACTATCCTTATTAACGGCTCAAAATATGGCCACTACATCCGGCTTTGGCAGGATACAAATCCTCCACCTTTCATATAATTTTTTTCCTGTTCTGCATGTTTTATCGTACTTGGAAATTTTCCCATTTATCCCATTTTTCGCTACATTATTCATAGCCATTTTTTCCTCTTTTTCCCTTGATTTCATCATAAACCAATTAGTCGTTCTCCTCAATTTAATTACAATGTTACAGCCAGATGAAATTTTATCCAATTACGGCTCCAGAGAAACGAACACCTTGGATAAATAATTGAAACGAAACAAGATGTCCAAAACACACACATCATTTACATCATTGCCATATCATTTACACAAAAGTAATCCTTCTGGTCAATTAACGCCCAAACGCGTTCGTTACATTTGTATCTATAGATAAATGTGATAAATAGTGGAAATTAATTCGTAATATCATAAACTTTCACATCAAATATTATGACTAGCTACTAGCTAATAATTTTGTATGATTTGAGAGAAACTAGCACCGCAACATATGTTAGAATTTTTTTTTTATCACTTCGTACATTACATCATAATGTGGGTGAAGAGGGGAGCGGTACACCTATCGTATTCCCGATTATAGTTCCTATTTTCGAAAATAGATATCCATAATAATTGATTCTAATGGTCGCAGTAATCCAGTTGAATGGGCACTAAATAACTTTTTATGGCTGGTGTAACAATGCTTGACATCTAAAGATAAGCAAGTGTATAGAATATTCGATATTACACATCCTTGATACACACTCAAGCATGTATATGCGAATAAGATAGTATGTTCGGTTTTGTATGGTTGGCATGCATGAGAAATTGCGGGTTAAAATTAATAATTACTGCTTTGTGAACATCGGTCCGTTGACATGGACATTTTGCAAAGATAGATTTTATATTTAGCAAAGCTAGATGGAATACACGAGGCTGTAGCCTTTCCTAGTTCTGGGTCAGTAAGCATTACTGGTCCCATAAACTCATTGATGTAATTGGCATGCGGTTGTATTTTGGTTCAAGATAATTTGCCTTGTACTCAAAGTGGTCCAACAAAAGAGTGTTATTAACTTCGAATGAAGTCATCTACACTGTTTTAAAAAAAAATTGAATTTTCAATCCATAATATTTAATTTTTTCAAATAAAAGTACAAATTTCAATCACTTTTACACGAAATTACTGGTATTAGTAAATTATGAATGTACTTTTCAACTGAACCGTACAATAAACATGAAAAGGCTCACAAAATTACGCAACATTTCAGGAAAAATTAACTATATTTATATATGAATTAAAAATTACGTTCTTTTTCGTGTAATTCTACTTATCTATTTGAATTTTACAACGAAAAACATGTAATATATGAAACCACGAAGTTGGACGCTTCGTTCGATTTTGTTTTCTACTGAAATGAAAATGACACGCCTTCGGTGGACCAGTGGCTACGCGCGATAAGCCTACGCAGCAAAACCAGAATTTATCGCGATTCCTACCCACACTCAAGGGTTTTATTAAGAGTAATTAATAAGAAATAATATTAGAAGTAGAAATAAGTATATCTTAAAGAGTGCTATTATATAATTTAAATGAAAAGTTTAGACTACACTGCAAATATGTAAAAAAAAAGGGCTAATTTTTGCTGGCAGTGTAAAATTTAACACAAAAGTAGAGTTAAATCCCCACTCCGAATGGAAGTTTACTTTCAATAATTCGGAAAAGTGTAACTTTACATCAAAAAGTGATAGATGGTATAGAACTCCGTTTCGGCGCCCAAATAACTTTATTTTTCTTAGAGTGTAAATTCAAGGGAATGTCCAGTAAATTGCTGTTTTCGAAGTTGAAATTTACTGATTGCAAATTGAAATTTTCTGACCGAAAATTGAAAATTACATTCAAATTGACTACTACATCCCAATGTAAATTTACTTGAAAAGTTGTGGCGTATTTTCCTACTATCCAAAAGAAGTAAAATTCAATGGATTTTTTTGTGGTGTGTAGGTATCACATACTAAAATCTTTCGTCTTACTCTCAATGTAAAAATTAAGAAAATCTTAAGTTGTTAAATTGTAAGACGTCTTTTATATATTTATTTACCAAACAAGATATTTACGAATTCATCATTAATTCAGATTAATCTAATTTAATACAATTTGACTTAATTTAATTTAATTTAATTTACTTTAATTTAGTATGAAATTATAGGCACTAGTAAAAGGTTGGTTAAGCGGGATGTGGGGGAACTGATAAGATCGAACGCAGTCTTAGTTGTTATACCAATGCATCCATTCTTCATAAAATGTGGTCATCAAAATTATTATCTTTGAAAATAAGTTTGAATCGAATCAATGCAGGATTCACTTTTGCATAAGAAAGTAACATTTTTAACCAAATGTCAATAGCATACTCGTATAATCGAATGTTTAACTTTTTAGCATAAGCTGTTCATAAAATTGAAATGACATCGTTTATCATAGTATGGCTTAACCCATAAATGTTCTTTTAGACTAGAAATATGCAGCTACCTGCAATAAATTCAAAATTTAATGTGTTTTTTATCCACTGCAAATGAAATACTGATAGCGTTTTATCCAAAATGTGAAATAAACTCGAAGAGTATTCATGATGTATTTAGATACAGCTCCGATTGACACTTTAAAGGCTACTTAAAAGGCTACTTTCAACGTTCTAGTGTAGCAGTATTGACATAGGAAAAAAAATGCATGCTAAATTTTACCTTACTGTCGTTATCAGTTTCTGGAGATATGAAAAATTGAGCAATTTTAATATTTTTCGGTTCAAAGATTTACATCAATTACTCTATAGTAAGCATTTTTGAAATATTTTATTAGGTTTGTTTTTTGCGCATTTTTTCACATCAGAGTAGTGATTAAGTATTTACATTGGACCATAAATTAGTCTGATCACTGTAGAACAGAAATTAGATTATAAGCTAAACACATGTACATATTATGGAAATAAATCAAATCAAAAAAAAAATTTGCATTGAAACACCATGAATATTGCTATTTTTGGTATTTTTTATTGCTTTTCCCTGTATGTAGTAGGCTAGAATATAGATTTTAACAGAAATAGCTGCCCCAATAAGCTCACTGGGGCAGCTATTCACGATAAATTCTCTAATCTAGCCTTCTATCTATGGAAAAAAATTATAAAAAATCATAAAAACAGTAATGTTGTTGTTATTTTGTATATAAAAATTTTCTAACCTACTCTGGATAAGTGAGCAAAAAAACACACCTATTCTATCATCACTAACATCTGTAAATCCATGAATTGTTTTCTAAAATAATGCTCTAGCATGACGTGAAGAAATTTCAATTTTTTAGCTCAAGCTGTTTCCTTAATTAGAAACCAGAGTAAGTGGTACAGATTACTCGAAAAAGATATGAATTCAATAGTTGTAGTATATGCCGCTACAATGCTTCATGTATATATAACAGGTTTCAACTTTTTAGCATAAGCCGTTCTTGACTTCATTACAAAATTTTACGACGTGTCACCACAATAGCCCAATCAAGACCTAGGAAAAAAAAATTAAAATCAAAGAATTTTGAGATGTGAGAGTTAATTTACGAGATAAATTCTTATTTTATAATCTTTCTGTACTCCCCTGACATGCTTAAATATTAAAAAATACTAAGTTCGAACACCTATCCAGACCCCAACTATTCGTTCATAGTTAATTTCTATATTTTTTTTTTATTATGTACATATTCTAAAAAAATTCACTATGATATAAATTTTGTGATATAAATTATTTGGATGCTAAATAATAATTTTATTGAGGAACACCATACACATCGTTTTTCGCTCACTGGCGGAAAGCAGTTCAGTCTAACCATGTGAACGCCGTCACATTTATTTCTCTACATAAAATCCCAATTTGATACTTCATACCGTAATCGGTTCCAGATTTATAGGAATCGATATTTTCGATTTAAGCGCCTCACCACATTTCCTTCCCATTTGCCCCACCATTCCCAAAGTAAGACTTGAGTGAGCCCAAAGGATATGTCGGAATTCGTAAGAACAATCATGTTTCACCACTTTAAGGAAAAATGGTGAAATAGCTTTTTAGGCGATTATATATGAACTCTATAGCAGTAAAAGCGATTTTACTAACTTATTAGAGCTACGAGATTTGGCAAAATGTGTGAAAACTTACACAACCACCAAATCGGTGCGATCGCTTTTTAGCGATTAAATGTAAAACCCATAGAAGTTAAAGCTAATTTGATATTTCACTGTACCTAAGAGATATGCCGGAATTCGTGAAAACGTACACAAATACTTTACAAATCCTCAGAGACCTAATATCAAAAAATTCGGCAAATACGCTTATTTAAAGTGCAGAAAGAAGCAAAATTGCCCCGATATCTCGACAAGCCTAATATATATGACGAAATTCGTGAAAATACATACACCTCCTCTTAGCATAAGCCAGTCCTGATATACTGAAACCACCCCCATCTCTGTACCTTACTACCCCTATTACCAATTTTTTTTTAATATTTTGTTTTCCATCTTCTTTCCCTTTCACCCATACAGCAGCACCCTTGACATTTTTTTTCTGCTAGCGGCTTACAATTTCAGGATCATCTCTATAATTGGCTTCCTCTTAAAAATTCCACATGTGGTATAGTTTAATTATAGATATATATACAGAACAAATTTCATCTTACTGGCATAAGATACCGCAGTAAAACGTTTTTCAACCCCATCCCCACATGCCATTTCCTCCCCTAAAAAATTGTATTTCACGGGGTTGCCAATCGGATGTTTCTTACTGCACTGGAAACTGATCGAGTTGTGCGAGTTGCTAGGGTAGCATGTAACAATATCATGCATTAATCTCTAGATTGATAGTCTTGACTATCTCCAAGATAAAAGGCAATAGAATGATGATGTCTTTCTAAAGATTATCGCCAGGGAAGAAAAAATGCTACAAAGTTGAACCTAATTACGGTAATGGTGTTTAGTGGTAGAATTCCCTATTTCAGAAACTGATATAAAGCAGAAGACTTCCGTACGATTGAATGCTTTAATATACCATACATATTTTACATTTATTATTATTTTATTATTACTGTTATTATGACTTGTTTCCTTCTGAATTTTGTACTCTGTACATCAGAAAAAAGAGTTTATAGGTGTGTTCAAAAACTTTTCATCGGTAGCTTTTTCATACTTTTTATTGTTATCCTTCTACGTTTTGCATGGAAAATTCTTCCTGGTTTTCAAAAACACTTTCTCCATCCATCTACACGACGTGTAGAAGTAAAGTTATTCTTCAAAGGCATCGACCAACTGACATAAACTTTATTGCTCTCAAGATAGTGAAAGTCCCATTAGGGTTAATAATAAATGAAAGCCCTTTTTGGGTTGGCGTAGGTAAAGGCATTTAAAACAGCAGTGGATATACTAAAAAAAGGGGTGGTTACAATATTTACGAAACATGTGTACTGTCTTGGAAGTAGTAGGAGTTTCACGGGGCTATACTTCCATTTAATGTCATTGTGAATCGATTTTCTGATCTTATTAACAATGAATGTCGGGTTTTTATGTGAATAACCTATTTTTATAAATTGCAATAACGATTTGCTCTTTTATAAATAATGCAGAGATGCATTTTAAATTTGATGAGGTTCCCATTAATAGACCTTGCCATGGAATAAGTGAGCGTAGTGGTCTTGTTCCTTGGAACTACGCTAAACTTCTTGGGGTTTTCTTTGATTTTCGTCGAAATTGAAAATTATACTCCAAAATTGTCATGCTTCTAGGTGCAGCGATTTGGGAAGGTGGTTGGTACGTGACCTTACTTTGTAATATATAGATTTACAGGTTTCATTTGAAATCATTGACTAAGAAAATTAAATACAACAAGAAGAAGGGAGGCTCTGATGATAACCTAAACGTTTCATTCGCTCATACAGTTAGTAAACCACAAAAGCGTGCCTTTTTTCGTGATAGTACTATCGATAGACACTATCGAAAGACACTATCGATAGTTGATATACATTATTTCATAATAAAACACGGTATAACTTTTAAGTTATAATAACCAGGGCGTACGTCGGACAGTCGCCGCGAAACCAATCAGATACAACATTTTAGTCATCCCAGTTTTTTTATATACTAAGTCTGAGCGATGATTTGGTTAAAAAGTCGAAACTGAGTTTTAGTATAACTTTGAACTTTTTGTTGTCGCATATGGCCTTCTATTAAGCAAAAAATGTTCTGGTTATTAAATGACTAAAAAATAACTCTTAGGTAATGCCGCCTTACGTTCTATTAATCTTGTGATAACTGTGCGTATTGATTTTATTTTATTTTATTATAACAATTGCAATTTGTGAGTGCAAGGCATTCGGATGCGTTAATATACTTAATGATAACCAGCTTCAGTGATTGCCAAGATTTTAAATGGTCTTACTATGGTTTAGAAAAGTGTTCTAATTTCCACAGAAAAAGTATGACTAGAAAGCTATTTAGGTGACTGGTGAATTTAATTTACAAGTTATTGTGATAACTTTAGTAGTTTGTCCAACGTCTTGGTTATGAATATGACTCGAATGGTATTTCGGAAAATTTTGGTTGACTTAGAGAAAGGTATTTGAACGAGTTTCCGATATCTCTATTTTAAAAAATATGGCGTCCATTTGTAAGTATTCTAGAAATTGGTTTCTTACTTTGAAACCTAATTTATATTAATTATAAAATTATTTTGAGGATTGAGGAAAATAGGAGAATTTTGAAAAAAATACCAATTTTCCATGGGGTAACTATGGTATTTTTGAAAAAAGCAATTTGTTTACATTTTCGCAAGTGACACATCAAACGAAAAAGAGGCTCAAGAGCTGCTCAAAAATCCAAAAAAAATTAAAATCGTATCAAAAATGAGAAAATGGTGGCCAAAAATTTCGAAAAAAAATTCTAAATTTGCGACTCTTTTTTTACCTCTCCTAGCCGCAAATTTAAGAATTTTTTAAATCTGTTCGCTGATTTGAAAAGGAGGCGCCAGCACCTTTAATTTAAGGGGCACTTATCAAAATCGGAGAAATTTGAAAAAATTACCTTAAAATTTGAAAAATTTGCTGTGAGGTACGTACCATTTCGAAAAAAACATTTTTTTTAGATTTTCGCAAGTGACACATCAAACGAAAGGGGGGCTCAACAGCTGCTCAAAAATACAAACAAAATTAGAATCGTATCAAAAATGGGAGAATCGTGGCCAAATTTTAAAATATCAGAATGAGCAGAATTAGCTTCAATCAAAATTTACCAAAGCATTGTCATGTGCTAAATGTGGCTTTAACTCCTTCAATTTAACAACTCTAGAGGGAAGGAGTTATTTCGTAACCACTTTTTGTGAAAAAAAAACTTGAATGAAATAACTGATTGGTCAAAAAATTACTGAATGGGTTGCATAAACAACCCATAGCCAATTTCTTTTAACAAGTCGGATCTGAGTGGTTTAGGTGTCGGCTTTGGTTGTCGTCTTTGGGTCTCTGCGTAGTTATGCCGACATTGAGATGACGTCGGAACGACGTTGCAGAGTCGTCAAATGGTTACCTCGATTCGACTTCTTTTAACAAGGATCTGAGTGCTTTACGTGTCGGTTTGGGTCTCTGTATAGTTATAACAATGTCGAGACAACTGTTTGCTATATTACTCTAACTTTAACCTGAACCATTGCAAGAGACATTGACTTCTTAGGGAATCAGCAAACTACTATCTACATTTCACTAACCGCAAACTATATTTGCGCTCATTATTCCGCGAAAACCGGAAATTCGTGTAAAAAGAAAATCAGGATTCGTTCTTAAATTAGAGCTTTCCTTTTACAATTTTTCATTCGTTTTTGTCCGAGAATTCCCCAACAAAGATTATCTATTAAAACCGTTTGCGAAATTTTTCCATTCTTCCGGAAAACGTTGCAGATGACATTCTAACAAAGCAATTTTTATCATTCGCTATCTGAATATAATGTCGCTTGTGTCGTGAATTTCCCTTAATGCCAGCGGTCATGGCTCTGAAGCCGGCCAAAATAGAAAATATTCACAGCCACAAAAGAGCGAATGTATGGCGAATAATAGCCAGGACCATTTTCTAGAGGACATGAGTGTAGTTTCTGGTTGGATTGTATGTTCGGGGAGTGTAGAGCAAAACTCATTTCCACATTATATAATAAATACAACATGGTTGATACCGACCCCCTAAGGATTGCCTATCCGCAAATATTATCCTATTAGAGAGCTTCTGTGTGATAGTTGTGGCCTCTTTAGTAAGGGAAACGATAGCAAGGACTAAGGCGTATCCTAGAGTGAAATGCCGTATTATGGATACGCTTAAATTCTTTTAGTTTGCCTTTATGATACACTTGCGATCGTAAAAAAACGAACCGAACATCGTTCCCAGTCAAACACACTCACATACCCATTTAAGGGATTTGATGATTTATCTGGATGTCCTCTGAACCTCCTGTGTAAAGTCGATGGAAATCTGCTGACATACAATTTGATTGCATAGTGGCTAGTTTTCCACGTAGTTCTATAGACTAACACAGTTTCTATTTTCCGGTTTTTCTCACGTGAAATGGGTGTGAGTGGGTACCTCTACGAGGGAGTATTACCCTGCTACGTAAGCAGAATATAATGGTCGGGTTAAGTTCAAGGGTTGATGCTTTATCCTGCGGGTATTCACGCCGGAACATTGCGTTTAAATGGTTTTCACACTCAGTTTTTTTTCCGGGTTTCAACGTAAGGGTTTATTTTTCAACATGTCATCGTTTTTAGTATCGCGCAGAGATATCAATGTCAAATGTATAATTTAAGCAAATATTGAAGCTTGTAGTGCGATTTACAACTGACCTTTAGGTGTTCTCGATGTTAAACAATGTTTTTTTCTGGGGAGTTAGTCATTAAATTTGAATTAGGAATTATTTGCATACATACATACATACTTTATTGATCAAAATTTATTACATGTGTCATTTAAGTTCGAAATACATGGGCAGGAGATCAGAAATCAAAATCTTTACAACCTTATAAGCTAATGAATTTTGTCATTGGGCGGATATTTTGGTAACTACTATAATTTTCAACTATTTGGATTACATACGAATCAAATGGGTTATCCAATTTATGATTGGAATTTGTTTCTTTCTGAAAATGGATTTAATAGGTAGTTCGATCATTAACGACCGATAATTACGTGAATTTGGGGCTCGGCATTCACAAAACCTTTAAATATTTATGGAAACAGGGGAATTTCATGTTCATTAATTTTTCAAGAAAAACCCAGACGCTGATTAGACGGAGCACAGCAGAAAGTGACCTTTTACAAAGTTATGACATACAACTGAATAACTACTATGATAGATATATCTGTCGAATTTTAGTGAATTGATTAATGTATCAAATCACCAATATATTTAAAGTATTCATCACAAATTGTTTAGTAAAATAACCGCAAGTATGGTTTCAAATTCAACATCCGACTATCTGAAAGAAGTTCAAAAATCGTGGATGGATTAAACTTAAGCCTAAAGAGTGTCAGAACTCAAAATAGTTTATAGAAGTCGTTGTCTAATACAGCGACATGTTGGATTAAGCCTCATAGACTCAGGGGTGATAAGTATACATCTCGAAATTATCTTAATACTCCTGAAGTTTACATCCTTTCAAGGGTAGACGGATGTATATGTATTTCTGAACTCTGATTGTATTACCACAAAGCTTTCTAGCCTCCACCATAATCCCAAGAAATTTGAAGTTTAACCAGGCGTAAACTTTGTCGTCTTAATTACCGACATCTCGAGACGTTATGTAATTTCTGGAATAAGCTCATCCTACGAATTGCAAGGATTCACTACGGTACGTAGTTAGCGCAGTGCAATTAGATTTGTCTCGTTCACGTACACCAACATACTGTAGAAACAAGCGTCCATGTTAAGTAATGATGTAATTAATTTCAGTTCTTAAGACGAACACCTAACTACAAATATTTACAAATGATTAATGGGAAGATGCATTTCGACACGGCTCGCCACCCACATCCCCTATCACGTGTGTATACCTTTGAAGTACACACTAGCCGCACCTAAGTACACTAGAGAGTCCTGCTGTTTACATCAGTTCAATAATTTCGAAGAGCAGAATTTGTACATTTAGTCAACTACACGAAAACGAAGGCCGGTCGAGCGGAAGTCTACAGCGTAATTTATTTGAACAATTTTAAATTTTTCAGTGTCGCTTAAATTCCACACAACTTTCTTCCAGTCCCAATTAAAGTTTAATTTTGCGATAGTTTCACATGAAAACTTAATTAATATCGAGCACACGAATGGAGAAATTTCAAAACTTTCTGATGGCAAGTGTGATACGAAATCTGCACACATATGAATTTTCACTCGATATTATCAAAAAACTTTCCGATGTAAAAGAAGAAAAAAATTGGGAAAACTTTTCACTCAGCGAAAAATTCTCGGATTTCAGTGGTTAGACTATTTAACAGTGAAAGGTGGTCGGGTTCTGATGATAGGGGTACCTTTGTTATGATCAACCCTGAGGATAGACAAGATAATTTTTAAATACAAAAAAATAAGGTTTTTAATCCTTTTGGGTTGCGAGATTTAATAGGTTTTTGGGGAAGGCAATTTCATTGAAAAGTGAAAACCAAAAATATTTTAAGTTTAAATTGCCATTCGGAGTTGAGATATTTTCGAATTAAATTTTTGGTGTTGAAATGGTTTCAATGCCAACTTTGACGAACAGCATGGGTGAGTCGGACAAGTGCCTGAACTGAAATACTTGAAAAATTCATTTCAAGTTTTCGTTTAATTGGCTAAGAAATCTAATCGATATCCAAACCAAAATCCCCTAAGTACAAAATCACGTAAATTTTCAAAAACCTGAATGCTTGAAGACGTTAGGTACAAACACGCATAACCTCAAGATACCGTATATATGTACCCTTCAAATCTCGGCGACACAAACATAAAAAACATCTTCTCAAATTTTCTCATAATTACAAAATTTCTAACAGGATTCACAATTTTATGAATTTTTAATACATACAATTTTTATTTATTCATTAAAAATTCACAACAAATCATACAAAAAAAGTTACAGCGATTTTAATTTAACCTAAGCCACCAAAGCAGGAGTTTTTCGGATGCACGATTTTCAAATACGGGCTTTTTGAAATTTTGAATTTGGTTACGTTAAATTCGAGTTTCTTTTAAAAATTAGTGTAAAACAATCGCACATTGTTCATTGTAAAAGAAACATACAAGTTATTCCATAAGTGAAAAGGGCTAATTTTTGGTTTAGTAGTTCAGCCTTAGTCTCTGGGATTGAGAATTTTTTGTTTTAATGGACGGTAGAGTCATTGTATTCGGGCTTTAGAGAGATTTTCAACTGGGACATTGGGAATTGTGTCGAATTCAATACATTGAAAACATAAAAGACGAAACCACTTTTTCGGTAACTTTCGATTGGGAAGCATTGGAATGGTCAAAATACCTAAGATGTTAGGGGTCGGAAAATTAATTTTTTTGAAAATTTTTTATATGAAAGCATGACATCTCAGGAATAATCTAAACTCTCAGGAATAATGAAAATTTCAAGACGAACGGATTAAAACTCGCAAAGATATCGATAGTCGTAGTAATAGTCTAGTTCGAATACTTTTATTTGCAGCGAAAACTTCAATCACGTTTATCTCAAAACTAGATTTTTGAAGCTCGTGCGTAACATAACTCAAAAACTGCTGCACCGATCTTCATGAAATTTTCCACGCATCTTTGATATGAATAATACCGGCAGATGAACGACTGTATTTTTTAATTCTCTATTTTTATTCTTCTTTAAAAGCAATAATAGACTGATTTTTTAAGTGAAAATCGTCCTCTTTGATTCAAAACTAAGGCAAAAATTTAAAATTTCATATTTTTCAAAATAAATTCGTTCATCCGCGTAAGAAAATTATATATTAGCCAAATCCTTTAGATTTTTTGTGTTTCAGATAATCCTGTGATGACGTACGTTACGCACCGCAAGTCATCTTTTTTTCCAAGCGCCGATGAAGAACTTCTACCAGGGGATTAATTAAAAATATATTTTAACGAAAAAATTCTGATAATCTTTTATGTACAAAAACTTTAAAATAAATATATACATTCAGAACTTTGCTATCCGTCCGTCCGTCTGTCCATCTGTCCGTCTGTCCGTCCATCCGTTTGCACGATAACTCAAGAACGCGTTGGCCTAAGAAGTTGAAATTTTGTCACCACCTGTAAAATGGAAAAAGTAAGGCTAAGTTCGTTAATGGGCGATATCCTTCAACTCCTTCGGGTACCTCCCATGCAAGATTCCTTAAAACACGTATTCACAATTATTGCTCGAATGCTTTAAGTTAGGATCTTGAAATTTTGCATACTTAAAGTTTACAATGTTTGAAGCGAAAGTTCCGAATATGATACAAATCGAATAAGTCCTTCGTGTAGCAGCCCACAAAAGTCCTTCAAAAATTTATGCAAATTACAGAATCCACTATAATTCTAGTACGAGTTAAAGCAGGGATTCAAAATTTTACGGGAATTAGTTTTATATCAAAAGCAAGACTAAGTTAATTAATTAGTGCCATCCATTGACTCCTTCGGGAAGCTGTTATACAAAAGTACTTAAAACACTTGTTTGCCAATATTGAACGATAAGTTTAGAACGCTTTAAGTTACGACTTTGAAATTTTGCATACGTTGATTTTATAATAGTCGCAGCTAAAGGTATTAATATGAAAAATATCCCGTAAGTCCTTCATGTAGTCGCCATACAAAAATTCTGTAAAAATGTCCTAACTTAATTTATGGAACTCACTATAACTCAAGAAATCGTTTAACCATCCATCGAGTAACCACATTTTGATATAATCCCAACTAAAATACAAATTGGAGTTCAGTATTTCATCTAGAGTATCATACGATTGGTTTGCAGCCGATCGTGACTGCGTTATGTTTAATTTATTTATTTATTATTCTTTCGGAATTCAAAAAAACCTGCAGAATTATTGTATATCCCTTTATGGGTTAAATATTATAATTAATATTTAGGCGTTTATATAGAAGTAAAAGACAATTCGGAATCACCTTAGACCTAAAGGATATATCAGGATTCGTGCAAACTTGTACAAGTACCTTGAACCTCTTGTCGAAAAATGCTAAAATCATTTTTTTGGCGAATGTATTTATAGCTATTAGAAGTAAAACATATCTGATATCTCATTTGGCCTAGAAGATTTGTTGGAGTTCGTCAAAACCAACATTTCGGACCTCCTAAGTTGACTGGACTGTACACTAGAGTGTCCAGTCCAGTTCGGTATCCTTAAAAAAACACTTTAGCGAGTGTATATTGAAAAGTGCTTAAATAATTTTTTTTTTCATTATATTTATAGCCTTAAAAGTAAACGCGAATTCGATATATCATTAGGCCTAATAAATATTTCGGAATTTTTGAAAACTTACAAAACTACTTGACGTCCCCTTTGGGGTTTAATACCGAAAAATCAGCAAACAATTTCTAGACCTTTTTGAAAAGCTCACTGAAATTTGATTCGTGAAAACAAATTGAAGCACTTTTCGCGGAAAAATTTTTCGAATCACCTTCGTGTGCTTAAATCACTTTTCTAGTACGTCTACAAAATCAAACTAACTTTAAATATTCTAGCACAACACGTTTCTGAGATACGAAAAGAAAACTAACACCTTGCTACTCTTATCAATAATTTTACTTTGGTCCTGAAAACAAAAAAATCGGCAATAAGTCTGGGTGTAACTTTATTATTTTTTGGGTAGAAGCCCGGAACCAGGTTTGAAGATGTTTCTATCGCATTCAGTGACTTCTTACGAAGTAAAAACCACCACCTATATCGGAAATGGGTTACATTAAAAAGTTTAAACTTGAAACATTTCTATATAATTATATTTTTTGCTGAATCAATCGGTTGTATGCTAATATGTTTAAAGTTGTATTACATCTCTCATATTTGTTTTATAGTCATGTTGACTGGAACTTTGTGCATTTGATATCAAAACGCAAGTGATTTGAAAAGAATAACCTTACCTTTGGTTCCCAGATGCAATTTCCTCCTTAAGTTTTAATCTTTAAATAATACTTTAAGTCGGACTTTAAGAACACTCCAAATTTATTTTCAATATTTCAGTAAACTCAAGAAATATTAAAATTGTTCGACATAGTACTCGTAATATCCAAGTGTAAAAGTGGTTCATTCGCTTTATTAAATCTGCGTCATTTGTATTCGGGGTGTACATGAAATGTTTTTTTTTAGTCTGACAAAAAAAATATCACTAGTTCAAAGAACAATATCGAAGCTAGTTGGGTAGCTTGGTCGGTACCTACCCCGAACCGATAGCAAAGTTCTGCGACTTACTCTAAACCTAAATAAAATCCTCTTAAATATTTCTGACTCTCTAATCGTCTAATCAATAAGACTGTCGAATTTTTTTGCCAAGTCCAATAATACAGGCATACAGGGCTTTTCGATATTTTGTATCATTCCTATAAATAGATGGAATCGATACTGTAAAGCTGCTTACTGACAAGACCGAAGCTGACACAAATTTACTTGAGTGCCTCCATTGCATGCCCTCTAAAATGAAATTTATTATTTAGTACTTGCAATTTATTTCCAACGACATTTGTGGCTTACGTAGAGCATATGAAAAGAAAAATACAAAGCTGTTAATGTATCCTTGCCTTCATTATAGGCTAGATGAACAAAATTTTAATTCAAAGTACGTAGAGTCGAACAAAAAAAATTATAAATTAGCGAGTGTATATTTAGCAAAAAAAAAAAGTTTCGGAAAATATTAATAGTCTCGAAATAAACTCTGATATAAACAGATATCATTAATATCAATTTTAATTTAATTAAATAATTAAATATTCTCTTAGTTAATTATAAATAAAATTTACAATTAATTTATAATGTTCTTGAATTGAACAGTTTATTTTTATATAAATAAACTTAATAAATAAAGTTATATACATACGTTTTTAAATCATAATTAATTATTTTTCCAATCCCTTGGATTGGGAATATCT
This sequence comes from Beris morrisii, assembly GCA_951812415.1. NCBI lineage: Eukaryota > Metazoa > Arthropoda > Insecta > Diptera > Stratiomyidae > Beris > Beris morrisii. Next base: position 11,501,164 of record OX638312.1, on the reverse strand, counting down.
GGTTAAGACATAAAACAGGATAATCTATTTCATCAACTATTAACCTGGAAGTTAATGGAACATTGTCTTAACAATAGGTACGTAAAATACGACCATTCAGTAATAATTTATTGGAGATCTGTTGTCAGAATATTACGCGAAAACGAGTTAAAATTTTGAGGTTATACAAATTTTCTACCTTTCTGATTGGATGTCCCAAAATGAGAATTTTTAAAAATAAATATTAAATTATATTTTGCCTTTAACTTAAATTCAATGTTGCGAAACTGAACCAACAAAATATGAATCACAAATTTACAAAACTTAAACAAGAAAAGCCATAATAACTTCTCCGAAAAAGAAACTTTAAAATTCTATATTTAATTTTAAATTCTCGAAAAAAATATGAAACATAAAATTCAATTGTGTGATTGCAAAAAAAAATGTTAAGATTAAAACCATAGCTACTTTTAAGTAGTATTAAGAAATTCAAATCTCGAAATTGAAAAATCCGACTAAAATGTTATCACATAGCTGATAATCAAAATTAACTCTAAAACCAACAATTTACTATCAAAAAAAAATAATAACAAATAAATCGTTACTTAAAATCGCGAACCCCAGAGCTTGGAGCTCAAAATCGCGGAAATTTTAATAGTTTTTGGAATTTATTTTAATTTTCAATTTTTACGTCTTTGCCAAATTTTTTTTCCTTTTGAAGATTTTGAGTTTTAATATTTTGGATTTTTGCATTATTTAGGACTTTTAAGTTTTTAATTCAAATTATTTTCGATAAATCACGAAGTTATTATTTAAAACTTCTTATTTTCGCGCCATCCCCTGTAAACTATGTAGCGAAAAATATCGATCGAAACCTCTTAATTTTGCTTGATATATGTACACATATGCCGTCAAAGACCTGCGGGGTATAAAATTCATCGTTTGGGTTTTTTCGTTTCCAATAATTTTAATAACCCACATTTTAAGGTGGCCACTTGAAGTGATACCATGCTTTGTTACAGTAACTTCAAACAGCAGGACAAAGAAATCTTCAATTGAAATCTTATTACAAAATTTCTATCTTTAAGGACAATGACGAATTAAAGGACTTTGGACGACAGCCGTCTGGAACAATACAATTATTTCGCTTCATTTAATGCATTCAACCCTAGAAATCCTTTCTAAAAATTCATTTTTCTTGAATCTCGATTTCATAGGTCTTATTGGATTCTGATGAATGGATGAATTTTTTAAATGACTTTTGTATGTCGGCTCTATTTTGAACTTGAAAACCCAGTTTGAGTTTGATATCGGGTTTGATACAAAAATTCACACAAATTAAACAGAATTTTTCGTACACGTGCCTCGAACTACAGAGACAGCAATTGAATTCTCATCCCGAAATTCTCTCCTTTAATAACCAAATGATTAAGGGACTTTTGCATGGAAACAACTCAATGGTGCGATGATTTCGCTTTTTTTTAGGAATAATTGCGTGTAAAATTTCACCTCCTGAAACCAAGACTTCATAGGTTTCAGTGGATTCTGAAGGATGAATGAGCAATTTTTTTTAAATAATTTTAAAAAATTGAAAACTCAGTTTTAAGAGCTTAATCTAAAAAAAGTCACATAAATTAAACTGTATTTTATCCGGAAAACTTGTTTTTAATTTTTATGGAGTTTTTATGGGAGCTACGGAAAACTATTGTTCGGTTTCTCTAATTACCGAACTTATTCTTGAAAATTCTATTGACTCATAATGAGTAACGAAGTTCAAATTCCTAAATCTACGCGTTGGATAGAGGCAAGCAAATATAGCAAAAGTCGACAGCGAACATATTCACGAGGGTATAGGATATCTCAAACAAATTATTTAATTTTTCGTTAAGCACAAGGAGCAGAAATATTGATGCCCTTCACTACATTTCCGACTGAAACACTTTAAAAGTTGTGCTCGATTCTCATTATTAAATTTTTTTTTAAAAATAAATAAAGCATGAATTGGCTGAACACTTATATTCTATCCTCAATCGAACTGATGCTCATTAGTATTAAAACCGAACAACCATGAGTGGAAATATAATGACCTCAACATTTCATATCGCTACCGACAGTACTGCCTCAGCATCCACAACATCAAAATCAATATTTTACAAAATGAAAAGCTGATGCTTGAAAAATGCAGAGAAAAACTCGAATACCCTTTTTCTATTAACCAGGATACAGGCCGGATTATTAAGCATCATATTTCATAGCAGGAAAAAACAAATAGCAAATTGAATGGACTCTAAATAATTGCGTGGCTGATTTAACATGGAAAATATCGCTAAAATCTATCTCACAAATCACATCGTAGACGGCAGGTAGATAGAAGATTTTTATTCGCTGGAGAATCGAGAATTAGTCCTCGGGGAGAATGAAAGGAATTCATCGGAATTCATTGTTAAAAATGACAGGAAATTTATTAAAGCGAATCAACTCCCGGGAAATCAATTTTATTGTCCTTTTCTTCTTGGCGGAGGAGTTGCGATTGTTTTAAAAAAATAAATTGAAATATATTTTCAGGAAAAAAGAATCTCAATGATTAGTTGTTTGTTCAAAATTAAAACATTGAGAAGTTGTCCAAGTTTCTAGAGGAAATGTAATCCTCTAGTATCCTATAAGACAGACGGATCATATCTATGGTCACAGGGAATAACTTGGTAAATCGAAAAATAGTAAAATGAGATAAGTGTACTGTGGTCATCTCCCAAGAGTTACACGCACTGTGAAGAAATTATTGTTATATGTTATTTGATCACTGAGGTTTCAACAATACAATAATTTTTTCAAAAAACTGGATTTACGGGAATAGTTCAATAGTAAAAATAGCAAAAAAGTGCTGCCCTAAATAGTTTCGTTTTTAGACTTACCTACTTATTCCCTGTGGCCACATATATATTGTGTAATAATGCATACGTACTTTAAAACGTCGAAATACTACCCAACAATCAGTCGGTTCGAAAACGAGTCAATAGTTAAACATTTAGGTTAATGTTTCCTTCGCATACGAATTCGCTACATATTAATAATTTCTCTGGAGGATCAAATATACATTAACCGGCAAATTAGATTGCTGATTAGAAAATAATTCGCCTAAGTGATTTTATGGCAAACATATAGAATGCTCGATATACGAGTACTTGCTATTTCGTCACTTAGATGAATTATTTATTCATCAATGCTTACGTTTGCCGCTAAATTTACATGTGAGAAACGTTACTTAAAAACATTTGAAAAATTTCCAAGTGAAGAAAACATTCACCAACATTGTTTCGAATGGAATGCTCTACTGTCAACGCTGCCCGACAACTTGATCAGTGCTCGATTCCTACTACCAATCCAAATCGCTTTACAAATAATTTTACGTAGAAACCGTTGTGTCGCTTCACCGTAATTCAAACTGTGTGGCTGCAAGCTTTGCCGTGCTTATATATTGCATGTGTTGAGTCGAGAGTTTTCTCGCATATTCGGTGGTGTATGTGGAATGTTCGGGTAATGCTAAGAAAAACCGATAGAGAAAAATTCCTTTCTCATTGGGTATTAGTGGTTCAAGGTAACATGCTTTTCTCACTGGGAACTGATCGAGTTGTGCGGATTGCCAGGGTAGCATGTAACAGTATGTTGCGGTTTTTGTTATTTTTCGAATAACACAAATTTGCCTGTATCTCACTGAGGCGAAGAAATTTCGAAAATCAGGAAATGTTGAACTTCAATTAATAAATGTAAATTCTTATCCTCTAGCAATTTATCTTGCAATGAGAATGTAAATATTACCATTACGTTAAATGTTAAATCGTAATGAGTCGGCATTTGATTGCCAGGCAATTTTCATTTGAGCGGGTGAATTCGAAGTGTCAAGTTTTGAAGCAAAGCAAAAAGTTGGATATTTCATCAAAAAAAAAAACTTTTGATTAGTTCAATAGTTTAATCTTTACTCAACATATTTTCAGCCATTTTGCGATCAAAGCAAAAAAAACCTTATTCGTACCTGTTAACAAGCGACGCAAACTTATGTCAAACGATGCGTTTTCTGGCAATATTGTTCTCAAAATTAATATGGCGATGATTGCCATGGCAATGTTGAAAGCAATATTGTCATATGCGTTTGATGTGTTTACACTGTCAATTTGTGTATGGCAATATTGCCGTTGTCACTGTCATTGCCAGATAAATTGCCAGTGTAGTAGCAGGGTTAACTTGAGGTTGCCGACGAAAACTGCTGGGTAGTGAAGCAGACGCATAAGGCTACGTAAACAAATTTTGTTTTTGCTTGAATTCTCATCGATTTTGAGTTTGAAGCAGAAAAATGTTGTTTTCTTCAAGTCGAATTATTTGCTAGCTTTCAATGTCACGTTGGAATTTTCAATTTTCTAATTTGTTACTTTGCCTTAAGTTCGCCGATTCGCACGTAGAACGGCGAATTGATGGACAGTACTGCTGGAGTGGAATTTTGAGGTGGATCTAACGAATCGCTACTGTATTTCTGATACTCTTTATTTCCTGTGGCTACCTAAATTAGTATTTGTTCTTTATTTCGAAACCAAAAAGGTTTTTTTTGAAGGACTTTCAAAACTTTACTTCACTTTCATTTCAACCAATAATTCAATCATTTCGATGCTACGCTCTCATATTATCTGCAGCGTAAGATTTATGTAAATTTGACCCGAACCCATAATTTCAATGATACTCGTCCTTTTGTCAGATAATTCAGAAAATCTACTAAATTGGTGTATAAAAGAACAAATAGTTATCTGCTATGGCATAATAAGTACCTACCCTACGATATCTACTACTACGTTAATGTTTCGGTTTTCGAAGTAGAGCAACTTTACGCTGTAGTAACCCTGAACTCAGCTGCAGAGCCTATCTCGAACCCACCCTTAGTACTTACCTAAATTATTAAAGTGTCGTGTGTCTGAATTATTGATGGGAGAATTCTAAGCTAAAGGTGGATGGATGTATCGATTCTGTCCAGCCCTCATTGGAATTGACGTCACGTCAGATAAGTCACAACATTTCCCAAGTTGTATATGCGCTCCTGAATTATTGATAGGGGATAGGGTTTTTTTTTTCGCCCGTTTTCTTTTCGGCAAGCTACTACCCTGTATTCTCTTTGGAAAAAACGAAATAAAAAACCAAATTATTCGCCCAAGTGTTGCCGGAAAAAAATTTGACCGTTTACATTGCACATTCGCACTTGTTCGGCATTTGGTGGTTGGTGGTTTTCCTTTTCGGCGAAAAGCGTAAAATGAAAATTTTTTACCTTCTACGTGAGTCCGACTACAGATGAATATGAAATATGTCCGTTCCGGGGAGAACTGAAACACCTTACACTAAGGTGTGCAATTTCAAAAGATTTATTCCGTCCGAGTCATGAATATTCTATTAGGGGTTGAAATTTATGGTCGAAAGTTTAAAAGACATTTTTAAGTTACGATTTAACAATTGCTGGATGGAAATGAGTTTTTAACTATATACGAAATGTGGTCATGAATATTTTCGAAATAATACGCAAAGTATTATTTTGGAATTTTCAGGTATCTGCCGGTGAACGTTGCGAGATAGAAGAAATTAAATTTATTATTTGTTACACAAAATAGAGGGATAAAATTCGAGGCAAGTTGAATAAGTTGGAGGTGTGTTGATTAAAATGAATTTTAAATTATTCCGATAATCGCATTTAATGTCGAGGAATTAATGGAAAATTAGCTCAAAGATGAATCAACTCTCAGAAAGGTTTAAATTTACTGGCATAAAGTGAACTGAATTTAGTAGGGAATTAGCAACACCTAGAGAATGAATGAACTATTGAAGGGATCCATTTTTACTTTATTATTTTTTAATAATAAAGTATAGTGATCGACCTGAAAGTTAAAAAAAATTTGCTACCCTGAAATTTTGTATTTTCACGTTTTAGAACTAGTAAACCCCAAAATAGAAAAAAAATGTCCGTCTGTCTGCCGTAGACACCATCCGCTGTACGCCGTACGCAAAACCGTTTGAAGGTGCGTAGCTCTCAAACCCCTTGAAATATTAAGTTGAAATTTTTAGGGTAGATAGAATGGGTCTACCCCTACGAGTGGTATCTTTTGGAGGGGTGGGGTGTGAGGGGAGAGGAGGAGGTAGCGTTTTGGATGAACAATTTTGGTTTCTGGATCTCAGGAACCGCTTATGCTAGGAGGCTAAAGTAGACCTCTAGCGGAGAGAAAAAGGGGTGAGGGTGTGGGTGTAGGGAGTGATGGTGAGAGGGGGTAGAAATGAAAAAAAATCTAATTTTAATTTCTCGAAAGCCGCGAAGTATAGGAAGCTAATAATTGAAAACTGTATCGAGCTACTATATAGACAACCCATAAAAATAAAATTTTTGATAGGGGTAGAAAGGTACGGTGGCGGGGGGTGGGGGGGCTGGTTTTTCATATCTCAGAAACGGCTTATGCTAGAAAGTTGAAACTTAGTATCTATATGTAAATGTGCTACTGTAGTAATTTTCCTTCAAGGAATAACCAGGAGGCTATTTGGAACGTTATTTTTTAGGTTATCAGTTGCATAGTAACCTACACCGCATCTCATCATTAAACACATTTCGGACTTCTACCCATAAAATAATAGAGTTACGCACAGACTGTTGGCAGATTTTTTTGAATTCACATGGTATATTTAAAAATCTACTAACTTTATTATTTTTGGGTAGAAGTCAGGATCGCGTTTAATTCTGAGAAGCGATGTAGGTTAGGGATTGAAACATTATTGTTTAGGTTGTCAGTTGCATAGTAAGCTACACCACATCTCAGCATTAACCACATTCCGGAACTCTACCCAAAAACTAACAAAGATGCGCCCAGAATGTTCGCAAATTTGTCCGAAGAAATTTATTTCTGGAGGACTACTATTTTTCAAATTTTGAGAGTATTGTTTCATCAAAAGGCTATTGATTGTATTCACTATTATCATTGGAGAGCGTGACGCTCAGTGTCATCGTCTATGCATAACCATTATAACGAATTTCAATGAAGCTTTTTGAACTATTCCATGCGACGGACTAACATCTCACAATGACTTATTTGTGGCTCTCCTGTGTGAAATACTAGAATTATGCAAGATTGTTAGCAATATTTAAGTTCATCTTTGAATTTCGGGGTCATAAATTTGCTAAACTGGCTTCGCAGTGGAGTCAGAATTAAATGTGAAGTGGATCTACCTTATGGATTAAAAGTCCAACTGGCAACTCGAAAAATATGGAAGTACTGGTAGTTAGCTGGATCTCGCCTATTATTTGGACACTGTTCCTATCAACGAGTAGCCTCACACCGGAACTGATGACGACATAAATTTCAATTATTTATAATACCCGCTTGCCGCTGCCATCGCGATTAAATTCATCACATAAATACACACAATTCTGTGAAATTTTAAATTACTTCTACCGTTCCGTTTAGTACAGTAACATACTATCGTATCATCCGCTCCTGATTGTCGCAGCAACTCATAATTTATTAATATTTTATTCATGGCGAGCTCTTTATTCAGCGGATTACAACTGCCACATTCTTCTTTTTTTGCCGTTGTTAAATCGCACGAGATTCGTAATGAGGCGCAGGATTTCTTTTCATAGATGTACAATTTTTATCCACTCCTATGGGCGCAATTATCCTTTTTTATATTTCATACATGTCACATTAGTAGGCATATGAAAAGCACCAAGAAAATGAAATAAAATACAAAAAAAAAACATACAGTGCACATACTGGTGAAAAAGGATCTGCCTGAATACATCCGAAGGCTGGCTGCTAAGTGAAATGTTTGCAAAAAGGGTGCACACGAAGCTGGAGATATCCTGCAGGATGTAAATGGGCTGTGCAAACATTCGACGATTATTCAACGAGTTTAATTTATGGCAGAGCGAGTCCTTTCTGTGGGTGAATTTGTGCCCATGTGCTCGAGCATTATTCTAACGATGATCGGATCTTGAAAACAAAAAATCGCTTCAGTCCTTAGAGGGTCTAATACTCGTACAGGTACTTTGTAGATACACAAATGTGGAGGAGCTAGGCATATTTCGATATTATATCGAGATCCGCAAGCAGTCCGTTCGTAGTCCTTTCGGTTCAGAAATTCGATAAATCAAGCTTGTCCTTTATTGAAGCAATTGAATACCATCCGTAAAGAGCCTCCATGTGTTTAGTTTACGGAAATCCTTAAGCTGTGTGGTATGTGTATTCCTTTCTGCATCGTGCGATTACTGAGTGGTTTTTGTTGTTTCCAGAATATTTCCTACGCTAAGAACACTGATGCCCTATGGGCTATTGGAGCTTCTAAGCCAGACTGTACAGTAGATGGTAAGGGCTAACTTGTCGGTCTGTGGATGGTACCTTGATCATTATTCAAAATATTTGTATTTCACACGCTCCGATGGATTTCGTTTCTAACGAATGCTATTAAGCTATCAAAGAGAATTAATTTCTGGATAGACAAATCGATTCGATCAATTTTTAATTAGGTAAAAGCATAGACAGACTGATGTAAAGTGAAGGTGAACGGATCAGATACAAACATCATAACTTCAGATATTAATAAGTTGGAAGAGACAAGGAGCTTAAGGAACAATTGGAATATTACAATATGGACTCGAGAATTGCATTCGTTCAATACGTGTTTGCTACTATTGCCAAATGTTGCCTAATATTAGGACTGTATTATTTTAGCATGTACTAAGCAAGCAATCATGGTGAAACAGTACAAAAATTCAGCAACTCTTCCAATAGCTCAGATGCAAATATCCCTGAAAAACAGTGCACTTATTCGGCACGCATGAATGCGATAAGATAACGTATCTAAGAGTTGAAACCCTTTTTGTTTTATTTTTTCGGGTAGCTCACATTTAAAAGTGCTTAGAACGCTCCGTCAACTTCGTAACTTCTAAATGAAAATAGAAATAAAAAATAAAAATTAAAAAAAAAAAAAAAATAAAAATAAAAATAAAAACAAAAATAAAAATAAAAATAAAAATAAAAATTAAAATTAAAATAAAATCATAAATTAAAATGAAAATAAAAAATGCAAAATGCGTATTATATATAAATATCTGGCAATCTGTCTGGGCGCATTGCCATTTTTGGGATGATGTCCGGAAGGCATTTAATGCTGGGATGTCTTGGCTATTGTTTAGGTTGTCAGTCGCATAGTAATCTGTACCGAATCTCAGTATTCTGGACTTCTACATAAACAATAACATTAAAAAGTTGCGCCCAGTCTATTGGCAGATTAGTATTTAGTGGAATTGTATTTAGGCGATTATATTTAAAGCCTAAAGAAGTAAGAGCAAATTCAATACCTCATTAGGCCTAAAAAATTTGTCGGAATTGGTGAAAACTTGCACAAAAACCCCAGTTCTTGGGCAATCGAATTTTTAGCCATTTAAAGTAAAAGCAAATTCCGTATAACTCAAAAGACCTAAGAAATATGTCGGAATTCGTGAAAACGTACACAACAACAAAAAGTGTAAAGTACACCCTTTTAGAGGTTGAATAATTGAAAAATTTAGAAAGCCATTTTGAGTCGCTAATATAAAAAGCTTACACACCTCCACAGACCTAAGAGATATAACGAAATTCGTGAAAGTGTGTACAGCCACTTCTCACGGAATATAACGCGCCCAACCTGTACCTTGCCAAATATGTAAAAAAAAATTTTTAGGATGCCTCTATTGTAGTATCTAGACGTCAACTCTTATCTTTCTATCTTTGGAGTACTTCGACTCCAAGTTCAGCCTTGACTGTTAACTAAAAATTGTAAAGTTTCACCCAAACTACTGAATTTTTCGTTTTTTTTTATTGTACTCACTCTGCTCTATTTAGCAAAGTTGCATATGTAACTGATTGTTCAAAAATAAGCTATTAGCAATAATTTTTCCGGAACAATGCCGTAAAATTTTGCATACTAACCTGAAAACTAAAGCATAAATTCCCTGAAATGCTCGTACCTATGGTTTCCATTTCCACATGAAACTTACTTCAAAACTACACATTAAAAATTTGCAAGTTCCGATTTAAATTTTCTGTCGTCAAAAACAAACAAGAGTCCCTGTAACTACGATAAAAACTTTTTAAATTACAAGGAATATGCATGGTCCTGGAAATGTCGTTTGGCTTCCTGTAATAGCAAATGAAAAGGACTAGAGGAATAAGAAACAAAGCGAAACGACGACGACAACGAAGAACACGACGAAGTGATTTCAACAATTTCTTTTAATTAAAATTTTTTCTCGAAATTTTGCCTTAGTTAAAATGGTACACATCTTGGAGTTGAGAGCGACATTTACATACTCATTTAGGCCCGAGGAGAAAAAATTAAATTAGTTTGAATTTGAAATGTTTTTTAGGTCTTCATTTCGGGATGCTGAGTGGCAAATGAGGAATGTATAAAATGGCGGATTTTAAAAGATTACTCCAATTTACATTAGCACTTTGCTCCTTGAAACGGTGTCCATTAAATGTGATATAAAATATTGCCCGAGGTTTCAGTTGAAACTAGTAAAGTATACAAGATTTGGGCACTCCCTTGTGCTTAAAAGGGGTGATCAGGTTGCGTGAAAACTCGCTTATAGAGCTGCGGTGAAAATTGAGTTTAGTCAGTGTCACCAATTTTCTAGGGATTAAAGCGTAGGTTATAAGTGTCTATAGTGATACATTAATATACAGCAATAGTTTACGCGTCGACAATTTAAGTTCATGTTGACAATCGTAAATCTATAAATATCTGGTAAATTTACAAGTTCCGAAATGAAAATAGTCAGTTAATCCTATTTTTTTTACTATATTCGTAGACCTAATTTACAATTTTAGTAGTAAGAATGAAGCAGCTTTAAAGATTGTTAGAAACGTAAAAAAAATCTATAAGTAAAAAAATTGTACAAAGTTTGAAAAAATTCCTTCAATTTGTACGGAAGAAGCTGTATTGTTTTTTTGACAGATATTGTCGACTATTGTCTTCTGAAATGCTGACATTGACTCCATTGTTTACGCTTTACTTGAAAGTGTAAAAAACTATATTCGATACCAAGAGAAATAACGCCGGTTTAAAATATAAAGCCAAAAACGCAAAAACATATTCATAAAATAATGAATGAGACATGTTTTCTATAAGCTACATGTAGAGAACTAGGAGTCGACAATTGTAAATTATCTACCAGAAATTGCCTACGCAGTCTAATCGTGATGTTTTTTTATTACGTAGATTGATAATTGGAAGTCATAATTAAAAAAAATTATTTATCAGAAAATTTATCGTTAGAATAAATTTAATTTTTGGTATGAAAACCTTACCTTAAAATTTAACAGTCGGATTTATATCTGAAATAAATTGGAAATAATTTAATTAATATTTGCATTGTAACTGGCGAAATTAAAAAAAATTAATTATTAACTTATTCCTCAATATTTAATTAAGTACAAACAAAAAGACTGAATAAATTATAAATTTATTAATTTAATATTAAATTAAATTTCATTACAATTTTTTTCATCAACATTTTTAACTAACCGTTGAATACATCAATTTAAAAAAAAAAAAACCAAAATATTTTTTTTTAATTAAATTCAAAGTGAAATTGTAGGGTAAGCAACGCGCGCACATCAAACGTTGCGATGGAATATTAGTGAGTATAATCTTTATAGTGATATCGCATCGCTTCCCACGCGTCGCTTCGTGTGCCAATTTTCTAATTTAGTTGCACGCATGCCGCTATTTTGATACTAAGGTTTCGATTACGAGACATCATGATCGCAGGCTGCGAACATAATTTTTCAGTATTTTTGAATATTTTTTGACAGTTGTAGCAAGAGATTTTACGTGATCATTATATAGTTGTGTCGCGTTGCGATTATACAATCGCGGAAGTCACGTGGACCGCCTTCACAATAATTTCACCCTTTCTTCGAACGTATATCATATCAAGAACGCTTTGATCTAAGAGTTTGGAATCCTTTCGTTAAACATAATGAATGTATTTGTAAAGGTTATTTCATTAATCGGCAAATTAATTTTATTTCTTCGAATAATTCCAATAAAATCCTTAAAATAAATATTCAAGTATATTTTCTAATTATTTCAAAATTACGATAGATTTTCCTATATGGTATAATAAGAATTATTATGAAAAAACTATGTAATTTCCACTCGAAAATTGTACACAAATTTTAGGATACCCAGTAACATCTCATGATTGTTCAGACAGGATGTGAGAATTTTATGCGAATTAGCTTCGAGTAGAAAATAGAGTCGAGTTCTTTACAGAACGAAATTTATCTACTCCGTCGTACCGTTTCCATGCGAAAGTGCTTTATATACGTGGTTACACTTGTTACACGATTAATAAAGAACACACAAAGCTAGTTTTTTTTATAGAACAACAATTGCAATATTTAAATAATCATCAGACGAAAAATAATGTGAACTATTAAGCCTAGTACTAACTAGAACAATTTTCGCTCCAACGAAAAATTTGTATGGAAAATTTCGTTTCGCTTCTAGTTAGTACTAGGCTTTACAAACGAAAATAAAGTCTTTGAAAAATTTTTAATTAATAAAAGAAGAAGAATAAAAAGATTTGCTTAAGGCACTGCCAATCATACCATGTAAAGTTCAGAACAAAATTTAAAAATATTACAGAAGTAAACAATTTATGTTGTGAGTTTTGTTGATTTCCGGCGAGAATACGATTGTTGGATTCGATTTTTCCAGTAAAACCTGGGAATCGAACGTCAACGTGTACCAGACTATAGTACAATATAGAGGATGAGAGTCAGAAGACTGATGAACATTTCGCTTTAAATTTATAGATGTGGATTGTAAATGGTTCGAAAATATGTATTGCTGCGAGCTATGTATTCGTCGGGATTTCAAGTACAACATAATTCGCTTAAAATCTGGAAAACTTTTCCGTGCTTATATACTGCATGTGCAGAGTCGAGAGCTTTCCCGAGGTATGTGTGAAATGTTGGGTAATCTTAAGAGCAATCCGAGAAAGGGAAAAGTAAACACTATCGTACTTTGCCGAAGTTTGCAGATTTTACCCTCTTCTCGATGGGTATAGCAAGGTGGCCAATCGGATGGATTTCTCCGCTTTTTAGTTAGGTATTGGGAGGTTATTGTTTTTCTCATTAGGAACTGATTGAGTGGTGCGCGTTGTCAGGGTGGCATGTAACAATATGTACATTTCATGAGAACGCATTATATCTACGTACGGTACGGATAACAAAGGACAGAACTCCAAATCAGTATTTGACCGAAATATATAAGTATGACATCTTAAGGACAAAAATTGATTTAGAATAATATTTACGCTTACTGAACTTAGCGTAATTACAGCTAAGACTAATGTCCATCACAATCAGTTTATATCGGTGCAGGGAAAATGTCTCCCATAGAATCATTATAAAAATATAAACGGCAAGGGGTTGATAACATCCACTACATTTTCATATTGCTGTAATCCAATTCAATGGGGCGGATAATATTACTATTAAGTACACGTTCTCGGTCAATGTATGCTACATTATCAAGGTTCGTATCGGTAGGTTCGGATATTAGCAGCTTGATTGTGACCTTTCTAATACGAAACCACGAAAATGATTATTGGAACCTCGTTCACCAAAAATCCAGATGTAATCAATATGGAAATATGTTTTAGTCGGATGGCAATTACCTAGAGTTCGGTCCCGTGGAATATCCTTACAATTTCGTCCAGGTTGTCGGGATCTTGATAGCGATAGGTCGAGAATAGGCAGTGGAAGGCTGTTGTAAACATGAACTAAACTACAATATGTCTACGAATTTGGAACTTAGTGTTAAGGCATTGATTGCTTCCTTCCTTATGCGACTAGTGTGCCAAAGCATGAAACTGATAAAATAATATTTGATCAGGAAATAGAATACACTTTCAGGTGGCTGTGCGTCGGTAGTCAGGATTTCATTTGACATGTTAATAATGCGTTTTAGATTAGTGTTGTAATTTGAGGAAAGCATATCAGCAAGGACTTCAAAATAGTCGATCAAGTGTAGTTTGAGTCAAATTGAGAATTAATGAAGTGTATTTGATGGAGAATTTATTGATACAAAGAAGTTTCTTTTGGGGGTGGGTAAAGGTACTCATATAAAGATACTTTTAGAACTCAAAAGATTAACCTCAAGCTTCCATGTGCTTTTCCTGATTTGAATTCATTTAGATGGTATTGAAACTTTTTGATGCAAAAAAAAATTCGATAAACAGGCATTTATTTTCACGAATTTCGTCATATCTCTCAAGGCTGTCGAAATATCGAAGTAATTATACCTCTTCCGTCTTTTCATAAACATTTAGAATTAATTTTTTGGATTTTTCTATATTCAACCCCTAAGGGGCTGAAAATTAGTTGTGTACGTTTTCACGAATTCCCACAAACCAGACTTAAGGAGATATCGAATTCAAATTTACTACAATGGGCTTTTAGTTTCAGAATTTCACGGTATTAATCTCTGTACTGAAAATAATCAGAATGAATGCAGGTAAACTGAATTCAGGCGTTTGCAAAATAATATCAGCTAAATCGAACCATCCTGAGCAGCATGAGTTTCTGAACTAGTTTGTTATTTAGTTTTAAAAAACGCATTTGCGTAGGATAAATACTTGAGTGCATCAGTACTAAAGACAATGTTCGAAATCAATATTGTTTTCCAGTTCGGAATCAGTACCGAGAATATGAATTTCAACATTCGTGGAATTTTCAGTATTGCAAATCCAAAACCGCCAGCACTGACAACTTATTTCAAAAGAATTCTGAAACTGTAAACATTTTTACTGAAAAATCAAACAGTAGTTTTGTAGACCACATATGTACGTCAAATTTTAAGGTCGATTTCTCCAAATATCAGGACCAGAAAGATATCCGTTGTATCGGTGTCGAGCGTATTATTGTATGTTCTTAGTTGCACTTTATTAAGAAAAAAGGAATTACTCAATTATTGAAATGGTTTGTTTTTAAAGAAGACAACTTCTACAGCGTTGAAGGCA
This sequence comes from Beris morrisii, assembly GCA_951812415.1. Classification (NCBI taxonomy): domain Eukaryota; kingdom Metazoa; phylum Arthropoda; class Insecta; order Diptera; family Stratiomyidae; genus Beris; species Beris morrisii. Next base: position 11,486,097 of record OX638312.1, on the reverse strand, counting down.
GAGCAATAAATAAACCCTTGTATGCAAAATGACAAATTGGGCTCAGGGAATAATATTTTATAATTATATTTTAATTATTTTTAATTATATTTTAACCTTTTTTTTAGTTAAATAATCGTGAACGAAACTGTTTTCTCCGGAACGTAATAAGAACTGTTAGAAGAAATTTTTAAAGCCTTAAGTATTTAACATTTAATAACAAACAAGTTATTTAAGTTTCATTAACGGTACGGAAGTTGTTAATATTTCGTATTTCGAAAACAATACGGAAAAGCATAATGTTTCTACAGGTTTTTTGGTCAGTTTTTTGAGATCTTTAAGACATGGCATAATAAAAAAACTTTGACGAAATCCTATTTTGTATTGTTAGAATCCAGATGATGGTAAGCGCTTCTCTACAATAGTACCCTAGTCTTATTCAGACTTAAGACTGTCTATAATCTTAGGATTTGCTATCTTTGTCCAGCAAATATTATTGAACAAATTATTTTTGCGTTTCAGGAATTTTAGGACTGATTGGACCTCTAGTTGAAAGTAAGCAGGTAAGTTATCAATCAACTTTCACATACTTGTGTCCTTCTAATGTTTTTCTGAATTTTCGAAAGATATCACCCCTAAACAGTAAACAGGATATTCCAAAATACTACATCCACAAGACTTTATTATTGGAATGAAAGTAGATCAGCAGAACCACACTGGCAGATTATTCCTCTAAAAGCTAGATAATCCTGGGATTTGGGCAAATATCTGTTCAGCCATATGACCTAAGGCATAGACCGGTTCAAACTAAAAATCCTGAAAACAGAAAAAAAATGAACAAGATGTTTTCAATGAAATTTTTGTCTCTGACTTATCCGTTTGACCTTCTTTCACAAAAACTAAACGCAGGTGAGATTCTGATTCGCTACATATTGGATGTACCGAAGGTAGGTAATGGCCATCACTCAGGTGGAACGGATTTTGAGTACTTCTCTAGTTAAGTTCCATTAGGACCCTATGCCCCTAGAAACGACCTCGGCGTGACACTTTTCGTGATGAGGGTATAGCCTAGCAAGTCGCTAATAAACCTCTTATACAGGTGAGTACGACAGAATACGGTTGACTTAACAATTCGGAAGTTTTAAGCCAATAACCCAACTTCCAGTCTGATAATCTCCTGAATTTCACCTGAACGAAAATGTTTACTAGTGTGTACACAAAGCGAAAGATCAAATCGATTTTACTATTGCGTTTGGAAAACTTTTCGGTTTACGGAGCCAAAGCGGAACGAGTTTCATGGGATGGGGACGGGGGATGGATTTTTAAATAAAATACAGTTTGCACAACTTTTTAAATACATTTCCGCTATCTTGTCAGCGACAGATACTGAAAACGAGTCCTTGTCTCTCCGCTCTGAATGCAAATTTGGTGAAAATTTTCAATTGGCTGGGATTGAAATTTACTTCTATTCAATGAGCAATTGAGTTAGGAGCACACAGTAGCGCTGCTATTAACAAGATTTGCCATTGATGAACGTCCTTTAAATTCATATGACGCTGCTGTAGCTACAGCCTCGCAATTCACTTTACTGATGAAGTTGTGACCCCCATCAGTGAATATCGTCTCTATTTTCGATGATGCGGAGGCCACTCCATCATTTCGAATTGATTATAGCTGGTGGAGTTCGTGGGAGTGGAATCGGTGTCTATCATATCATCGACGAAACGAAAATTTGTGCATGTCATACTCGAATATATTCCAGGATATCCGCCTTAATTTCGAATTTATACGAGCTCTAGCCTTTCCATAATAAAAGACCGAATCGAAGGCTTCTTTTTACACGATTTTATTCGGAACATTTTACTTGAAACACGAAATGAAAGATAAATTTGCCAACTTGGTGGTATCTAATCGACTTCCTCCGAAACGGAAGTAGACAAAACAGTGCTGGAGGCCGTCGGGACGTGTGCTTGAACCAATAAGGACTTTGCAAAAGTAGCATAAGTCTAAAGAAAATTTTCGGAGCCAGGACACAACTATAAGGACGAAAACATAAAAATAGAAAATCGATCAGTACTTTAGTCCAGACTGCTTCCCAGTCTTTTCTGTGAAAGTATCGTGGAATCGGCACTAAACTTTACAGCCTTATGCACGTATAACCTGATTATAATAGCCCTTACATGAAATTGGCAGAGGGACTGGGGGTAGTTTGGAGTAATGGCTGATTTGCAGGTCAGAACAAAATCGCATGAATAAACGAAACGAACGCAAAAGTTTTACCACGCGTTTCCGTGTGCTTTTCGTGATTTGAATTCATTTCGGTGGTTGGTGTGTTGCACAATTCTCGGATTTATTGCATGAAAGCCATTGCATGAAAGCCATTGCGATAACCACCTACCCCTTAGGTTTATTTAGATTTAACCGTCCAGCAGATATTTCGCATAGGTTTAACTTTTTACAGGATTTACATATTCGAAATGCTGATTGTGGCAACGATAATTCAACTTTAAAATCGGCAAATTTAAATACAAGTTTGAGTACAGCATTAGGCCGAACTACTGAAAATACTCGTATATCGAACTAAAAAACTCGAATATTCGAATAGTTATTACATCACAGCCACACTGAACAATTTTACATCCGAATTTGATTTAATCCGAAAAATTTGTATTTCTCTGAACCGGCTTATACTGCAAAGTTGAAACTTCGATCTTATATAAATTAAACCATTTATCGCATACAGGCGTATAAGTCTTTCGCCTGGGGTTTTCTTGTTATTTAGGGTGCTTTTTGGAAAACAAAAATATTTTTTTCGACTTTCGGAAAAAATATACTGATCTTTAGTAATTAATCACACACACTTTCAGTTTTGAAACGATAGGTTCCTTCAATAAAAAAAAAGGATATATAATTAATTTTATACAAAAATAACGCTGAAAAACAAAATTGATATCCTTGAGAGTTGAATACTCAAAAGATACGAGTCATTTGAATAAAGGACAGGAAAAATCCAATTTGAAAGAAATTTAGTAGTTTGGGTGAAAAAGAGTACATAGAAAGCATAAAATTCAATTTTTTTCTCGATAACTCCAAAAGATAAAAAAGTTAGAGTCATAGACCCACTCTAAAAAAATTGTTGATAGGGGTAGGATTTTTGTAATTCAAGAATGGTATGTGCTAGAAAGTTAAAACATTGCATGCATATGCAGATGCACTAGAAAAAAGATTTACTGAAAAAATTTAGATTTGCATTTCCGTACAGAGATGAAGCTAAAAACTTTTCAATGAAAAAAGGAGGAATGCATTTTCACGAATTTCGCCATATCTTTTAGGTCTGCCGAGATATCAAATAAATTTAACTTCTGCGCGCTATTCCTGCAATAGCCTAGAATTCAATTTTGCTTACCCTTAAGGTGTAACTTATGTAGTTTTCACAAATTCCGACAAATCTCTTGGGGCTAAGATATTGTCACCGATATACTTTTACTTCCAGAGGCCTTATATATAGTCATCTAAAAATCAATTTCAGGATTTCGCGATATTCAACCTCTAACGGGTGTGATTGATTAAGTGATTGTCTATGTTTTTATGAATTCTTCTTAGTTAGGTCTAATATTTCTTCGTCTAATTTCTTTCTTTCTTTATTATCGCCAAGAAATCGATTTCATAATTTTTGGATATTTATCACCGCCCCCCCCCCCCATCCCACATTTTGTGTGAATGTCAGGCGGTTGCTAGGAGGCGCTTGAAGTGGTTAGGCAGTCTTTTCTTCGGCAATTTGGAAGATCTGAGGTTGATAGGGCATGAAAACTTGGTCAAATTTATTCGGGATTCTAGGATGTTTTGGGGGTGATTAGTTTGTTCCACGATATTTCCGAAGGGATCGCTATGGACCCTCTTTTGGTGCCTAGTATGCGCTGCGGCTCAGCGTGGTGCCCCTTCCTAAAACTGAAACTATCATGTTTTTATTTAAATCTTAAATAAAATAATAAAACTTTTTTCTATTTTGGGATAAAAGTCCAGAACACTTTTAAATTTAAAATGCGGTATAAGACTATTTTATTATTATTTTTCATGTTGTCAATAGCATAGTGGCTTGCCTCGAAAATTGTATACGTACAAAATAGTAATGGACCGCCCATATTGTTGTCAAATTTTTATATTTTTAATCAATTTTTTAACCCTTTGGGGTTGAAAATCGAGAAATTCTGAAATTGATTTTTCATGATTTTTCATGTCTTTTTATTTATGAGTAGTTGGTATAGTAAAAAAGAAAATCTTAATTGACAACATTAAAATAAAATTGAAAAAGGAGCTAGGAGATATTCCGGAATTCGTGAAAATCCATTTAAAAAATTTGTATGCCCTTGTGTGCACATTAACTTAAATCCCAACATTTTAGGCGTTTGTATAAATGGTCTGAAGAGCAAATAACTAATTCGATATTACATTGAACTTAGAAGAAGTATGAAAAGTATACATATTTAACACATTTGTACATTTGACAGTTTTGGCCATTCGAGTGGGTTTTGATACGTGACCTAACTCTTTTAATATAAAAATTAAAATTAAAAGTTTTGAGTGAAATATGTCGTCAAAAATTGGTGTCGAGTATTTTGATAATTTTGATGACATTTTGAGATGGCTACCTCTTGAGAGAATGAAGGTTAGAAAGTTGAATTTTGGTACATATGTGAACATTGGTGCAAATTTGAAGCTATGCGGAGTGATACTTTATTAACAACATTTTTGGGCAAAGATACAGACAGTACAACCTGTTCTGTGACCATTTTTTCACCTAATAAGTAAAAACTTGACTAAACATAAAATTTGATGATGGAGTAGCTAAAGATCTACTTCAAATAATAATTATACCCCGTATGATGTCAAACGATTATGCCAAAATGCATAAAATGACCAACTAAGACGGCAAAGATCTGAAGGAATTCCATCAAGCAAAGAGTCCTGACCGAAAACCACTAGCTCCACGATTAATGGGCTCATTCGTTTCGAACTAGAAGTAGAAAATGGGCTTAGCTTTATTAATTTTTGAGTCAAAGCCCTGTTGGACACAACCAATCGACTGAAACTTTATGAACAGATCGCTGAAAATTTTATAACAACAGTAATTAAAAAGTTTACTTTATACCTTCAACTATTCACAAAGGTATTGTACACTTTGACACATCTTCATCCCTTAATCTGGCAATATATCACAACTGGACTGAAAATGACGAATTTCATCCGCCCTAAAAACAAGATAAAAAAGTAATTTTTTAATCTACACGCCCTGCATTAATTTAAAGTTTGTTTTTGTCCTTACAAAAATGTTTCTGGCACTTGCTAGGGAAAAATGTTGCGCCCCGATTATATCCAGCAACTTTATGCCGGACTTATTGTCTTATTTTTTTTTCACTTTTTCGCGTAAAAAGTTATTGCGGCATTTTTCTTTTATGGTTTTTATATTAACATTTGCTGACTGTCAAGCGCATTAAAACCAGAAAATTCCATCTCCAAATGGAACCACTTTTTTTATAAGTGGATCTTAGTATTTTGTGAAATTTTATTTCGCCATTAAAATTCGTTGCAATGGGAAATTGATTTCATAAAAAATTCGTATACATGTGAATTGAATAGCTCGCAATCTTCAATATTCGTTGGATTATAATATGAACGCAGCCATATATTTTTCAAGTTACCCGTACACTGGATAAGTTTTGTGGTAGGTACTCCCCAGTAACCCGTATAAAGTGCTCAAGAAAATTAGTGTTAATTAATGGACAAAGTGCTCGCAGTAAAACTTGAGTATGCTCGCATTTAATTAGAAAAATGTTTGGCAAATTAAATCGACTCTAAGGAGACGCTATAACTTTTCTAATGGAATTATACTTGTTGAAGTAATCGACTGAAGCGTCAATCAGGTTCCATTTCGACTAAAGTTTATGGCAAAGTTTACTGTGTATGACAACATCTTGCAGCATTACGGCCACTCTCTAACTCTGATCTTGTACACTCCGACCAAATATTGTCCTAATTTAACAAACGTACGCTAAATTCGTAGCTCGGTATTCACAGAGGCATGTGCAAAATTCATTGTGACCTGGACAAACTGTCCCCTATATATCTCTCAATTAGCAACTGAAAGGTGATAGAGCTGATAAATGTTACAGAGGCGATATAAGGAACATTTCTCCGATAAATTTTTAACATCTTGGCCGGAAATGATATTGTGCATATGGAAACTGTTCTGAATACCCAACCTCAGGAAACAGTTTAACTAGTGTTTCAGTTACTCCTTAAAGTATACCAGAAACAAGTAGATATAATATGATCAAAGTCAAAAGAGTTTTTTCAAAATATCTGCATATTTAAGCATGGACTCAAATATTTGACTATTCTTGCTGGCAAAATGCACCCATATAGTGTAGTGTATTCTTGATTGTCACATAATTTTATTTGCTCTTCATAAATCCTATTTTTTCCCGAAAAAAAAAGATTCGTCAAATTTTTTTAGTCAAATATTTGACAGTATTTAGTCAAATATTTGACAGCATCCAGTTTATTACAAGCTTAGACAAGTATTAGGCGCTGTACACGTAGCACACGACCGAACGAATTTTCCGATACCAATTTTCGTTTCTTAGCTTATTGTGAAATCTTTAGTTATTGAAAAATTAGTTATAATAGTTAATTATAATATTTTCAAGAATATCATAAAAGAAAATGTCTAAAAAATTTTAGTTTTAATTGATAATAATAAGAAAAATATCCGTCTATCGTACGAATACTTTTAGTCGTACGACAGATTGATTTTTGAAATTATTATCAATTAAAACTATAAGTCTCTAGAGATTTGCTTTTATGATATTCTTGAAAATGTTATGATTAACGATTATAACTAATTTTTCAATAACTAAAGATTTCACGATAATCTGAGAAACGAAAATTCGTATTGGAAAATTCGTTCGATCGTGTGCAATGTGTTCAGCGCTTTACACTTTATGCCATGCTGTCAAATATTTGACATAAAAAATTTGACAAAAAGGTCAATCAAATTTTTTTCCGGTAAACTGGTCCTTGTGTAGAGACAATAAAACAATGAGGCAAAGATGAATTTGGCTGTATTTACCAAGAAGTATTATCAAATATTTGACATAGTGGTATACTGTTCTTTCAAGCTTAGAAACAATTTTTTTTTTGTAATACCTTTTTACGTTGGCTGAAGCATCAAATTGTTCAATGCAATGTAGTCCTCTCATCCACATTGAAGATTACAGGCTGAATAAAGACAGCGCAAAATTGGCTTAGTTTTAACTCATTTCTGATAATTTTTCAATTTCTAAAGAAATTAAATTTATTGCATTTCATTTGAAATAACGAGACGTACTCGATCAATTTTTTGTACAGAACTTTGAAATGGTATAACTAACATATTTCGTAGAAAATTAAATATTTTGAATTTATTCAGAATCAGTAATTAGGTTTCCTCTGTAAATTGAATCAATTTGTTATTTACTTTACGGATAATTAAAGAGAAGCGGGGCATAATTAAGTTTTAACATTCCAAGAAAAGAACTTAAGAAATGAGTTTTGCTAACCATGCGTTACATGTTAAAGGATTCAGATAACTAGGTAAGAAAGAGTGAAACCCAAAAGTCACCACCTTCCTCATAATCGTACCTTTCTCAATTCAGAAAACAATCTTATCTAAAGGGCCCATCCTTTCGATAAGATTGTCTTATGATTGGGATTGATGCACGGTATCTCAGCTTAAGATTTGCATTTATTCATGAATTTAAAACAGATAAGTGTTCAATTATCGATGGAGTTCATCTGATGATCACCAAGTAGTAATTTGCAGGGGGTTCGTTTTTTAATAGAGAAAATGAAATTTGTATAAAATTTAGGAGTTTTAGAGTATTCATAGCTCATGAACTCTTTGAGACATACGGTTCCAATATTTGCAATAAGTGGAATGAAAGGATTTCTTTGTGCGGTAAGATTTTTGGTCAAATAAAAAATGCAAGTCTTTATTTCCAGAAACAGCTTCTCCTGGGAAGTTGAAACTTAGAATTTATGTAAATACTTGATGTTGAATTCAGACAAATGGAACCGCACAAAAAAAGCCTGAAATAAGACGTTCTGATTTTGATATTTGTTGAATGGTTCATCCAAATGAATTTGAAACGTAGTGATTGTGGGAGTTTTTTAGTTTTTAATTCGGTAAAATTTGACGGATTCACAAATAATTCATCGAATTCTTCGAAAACGAATTCACCTCTCAAACTCGCAATAAATTCTCTAGCGAAACATGATGCATATTTTTTCACGAAGGTAACTTGATTTAGAACCAATTCGATTAACGCTCGCCATAGTTTACTTATGCCTTATGCACACAAGGCTCTAAATAGGTACTCACTTTGGTGAAAGTTAAATGAATGATTTCTAAACCATGCTAATTTCTTTTTTAGTGAAGTTATGGTAAAACAATTTTTTTATAATTGGTATATGGTTAATTTCGAATCACTGGTTTATTCGCTTTCGAACAGTTAATTTGCTTTCGTGATTTTACTGATTCTAAATTAAAGAAATACTGTATGTAACAAATAAATGTTTAATTCAAATTTAAAGGGAGTAACGTGCATTGGTGGAGGTGTATAGCGAAATTTTGGAGAAGTAGTGGAGAGAACATTTATTTCCAAAAATCAATTTGATATCGTCAAATATCTTAACTTTGAATTTATACAGCGATTAGACCCGATTAAATCCAAATTACAGTGATTTTTTAGGATGAACTATAAGGGAAGGGTGATGGAGAGGGTGAAGGACAACATTTTTTTTAATCTTAAATATTACAAAAGGATTGAAAATTTAAGTTGGAAAACAATGTCATATGTGTGCAAGAGGCGGGAGTAGGCTTTTTATGTCGGCAACACCTCACATCTGAAAGATGGGGGTGCACACATATCCTTATGGAATAATTTTCTAAAGCATTAAATTTTATTTGCTGTAATCCGCGGAGGTCTTACAGACAATCTGTACCCATACATTTTTTCCACAATTTGATTGTATCTTTGCTTTAAGGTATAGTCTTCAAATTTTCAGATCCGTCTAATCTATTGGAAAAATTTTTCAATTCAGGTCTACAGTGGCTTATGCTGTAAATTTTAAATTTGATTTTTGCTGATCAACTAGATTCCTTTAATATGATAAATGTTAAGGGGCCTGTGTAAGGTCGCCAGATTGGGCTATTTCCCGTGATTTGGGCTATTTAAATGTTCAATTCGCGGGTACAAATTTCAAAAATATACTTATAGCTTTTTGGGCTATTCGGCCAACGCAGACCGACCCGATTTACGAGGAAAAAATAAAAATAGAAAAATTAGAAAACTGAATTTCAGTCATCTCTTGGGTTAAATCTGCTAAAATACAACGCTCAAATACAACATTTGCAAACTACATCATATCACAAATCCTTTTGCCACTAAATTTCGGTTGTCCAGTCATAATATTGAAAAATAATAGTTCACACGATATCTATTTGGTATTTTCAAAGCAAAATTAATTTAGAATCGGTTCATTATTTGTGAACTTTCTACAAATGAACCACTTTCTTTGAAGACACCCGTAGCAATATAGCATACAAGAGACAATAGATTTAGCAATATTGATGACACGTGCTGCAACAATTTCAGTCCCTCTAAAGTTATTGTTACATGTGTACTCTGACAACCTGAACAACTCACTTGTTATTGATATTAAAGTTTCCAAAGAAAAACAACAACTCTAAAGAGCTCTATATACTTCTCGCGTGTTCTAGACACTTCTCACATGTAATAAACCTGCACGCTCCACACAAACAACCACATATATGCTAGAAATTTCTCGACTCAACACATGCAGTATATAAACGCCGCAGAGCCGGGGGATAAGTTTTTCTACTGCTATAGTGAAACGACGGTCTACGCGAAAGAATATTTTTAAAGTGATTTTCATCGATAAAAGCGATCAAGTATTCATTTACGAATTATGTTTTACTTGAAAACCAGGCGAAATTATTTGTCAATTATAATTTTACCTTTAATTGGCACCTAATATGTTTTTCAAATAAGATTTTTGAGATGATGATAAATACGAATTTATGTATTCACATAATATTTATTATACATTATACGAATGCTCGAACACAGTTCGCCGTCGAAATCGCGATTGTGTTCAACACGTTTAAGTAGGTCTATTAAAATTGCAAGGTTGAGCGCGGTATTTGGGCTACAAGTCTTCATGCGGGTTTTGGGCTATTTCATAAGCTCACTCGGAGGGTTCTGCTGCCAACTATCTGGCAACACTGGGCCTATGAAAGAAAAATCCTATCGAAACTTTGATTTGGTTGGGCATTGCTACAGATTGAGGGGAGCTCAACAGATACTCAAAAATCCAAACGAAATCGGAAATGGTGGCCAAAAACGTCGAAAAAAAATTTAAAATTTGCAACTCTTCTTTTGCCTCTCCTGGCCGCAAATTTTAATATTATTTTAATCCATTTGCGGATTGGTAAAGGGGCACCAGAACCTATAATTCAAGTGGTCACTTGCCAAAATCGGATAATTGTGAGAGAATTTGGAAAAATTGCCCTAAAATTTTCGAAGGGGTGTAACATTAAATTTTTTTAGAAAGTAAATTTTTTCGACTTTTGATTTTTCCACCGCAAACAAAAGGGGAGCTAAACATATGCTGAAAAATCCAAACATAATTAAAATCGGATCAAAAATAGGGCAATGGTGGTCAAAAACGTAAAAAAAAATTTTAAAATTTTGCGACTCTTCTTTTGCCTCTCCTGGCCGTATCAAAAAAATTTTTGAAAAAAAGGTAAAATTTTTTCAGGTTTGAGTCTGCAAAGTTTTCAAAAATTTTTCGTTGATAAAATTAAGTACACATTAGAAAAAATTCTCAGAATGTCTATGTACTACATAATTCAGACGTCAAAATCAAAGTTTTTGCAAGGTTTTGGCGAATTTCGTGCAAGTGCATGAAAATCCAATGAAAAAATTATTCGCTATTTTGTCTTTTTTTATTCAATCAAAAATGTTCAATTCTATTGTCTCGTAAAGTTCATCAGCTGTCGTAGAATCGGTAAAGCTCAGCCAAGACTCTAACCAATTAACTGGAATATGCATTTCAACGTAGCTGTAGACGAGGCAGACGATTGGAAAATTTTCAATGAAGAACATTGGTATTTTTATTTTTCAGTTCAGTTATTTTTGTGAAAACACTCCACGCATGCAAATATTAATTACATCTACCTATTTAAATTTCAAAGCTGCTTTTTATTTTTTTTATTTTTATAAAAAAAGTATTTCACGGTGACCAATCGGGACTGAATATGTACCTTCTCCCTCAAAATATGTAAACAAATCTGATGTGTAATTAAAAAATCCGAACAATATCACAGAATTTGCTGTGCTGTAAAAAAAAATAATGAAAAACTACGTAACACTTCATTCTATAAAGAAACGAACAACTTTTACCCAGCCATCAGTACTGCATCAGCATACCTTTCACAGCTTTTTTTTGTGATTCCATTATAAATGAAAATTCAGAGGAAAACTTGTGCACAGAATAAATTACCACAAATTAATTAAATCCTATCGAAAATCAGTGCATAAGAGAAGTATCTTATGGCGGATTGTTTGACGGAAACGTAATCGCATCACTTCTTGTTGTTGTCTCGCTTCAAATTAGGAAAATCTTTCATTGACGTCTAATGACTCGGAAAATTGTTCTTGGTCCGGCATTTATCAAGATTTGACCTGCATAAGGAGAATAAAATCCATCACGTACAATCAGCTGGCGGTAATTGCTACGCATTAATCCACTACCGTTTCGACTAACGATAGCTAAAATACTGGTTCTTTGTATATTCGTTTGGAGGGTAGTTCTTGTGGGGGTTCGATTAATTCTTACTGGCGGACGTTCAAATTAAAGTTGTGCGAAATATTCTAACTTTTGCCAATTATTCTGGAAATATAATTGACTTTTGATTTAAAGGATTTCATTAAATTCATCGATAGTGAAGCACTTCTGCAATGAACGGATCAGGAGTTGGGACAAATTAAGCGGCACTCTATTGAGTTTGTTTCTGGTTTTATTGCCATTTTCCGCGATTTCATATTAAAATTTCTTTCAAATTTGCGCAAAAAGGGCTCGAATATTTTTTGTATTATCTACACAGATTTTTGTATGATACAGCAATGTTACTCTGAATGAAAACAAATTTTTGTTAGGATTCCAAAGAAGACTAAGGGTCAGTCTTTAATAATATAGAGTACAGTCAAATTAGTTTTAAAGGTGGAAAGTTCGCGGAATCGGGCTGGTTATGGTCCAAGAAAATTGCTTACCCGAAGGTAACAATGTTATAAACATAAATTTATCTGTGCTCCCTATAATCGCTATTAAAAGGCAACAAGACCTCTCTCAACACAAGTTCTTATTATTTTTTTCGATCAACTTTCGCCCTTCGCTAATTTTGGTTTTCGTTCAAAATATAATTTTTTTATATTATTCAAGATTCGTGAAGTAATTGTGGATCCAACTGGGGCGTTTAAGCTTTTGATGTGAATGAAATTCCGTTCGAGACGAAAGCGTACTTCATAGTATATCGAACGCAGTAGTAACTATCTGGTTCGAACATTGGCTAATTGTTAGCAACGGGTGGCCAAAAGGTAAGCAAGCAGTGATAAGTGCGTCGTTTTTGTATTCAGCTTTTTAATGAATTGTAAGGGCGGGATTTAAAATTTGGCTCTAAGAAGGTATTCGAATAGTTTGCTTCGTCTATATTTACCCTTTATATTGACAGGGCAGCGATCAATACCATACGTGATAAGTCGTGTAATGATTTCCAAAGAGACTTCTCTGACGTCGAAATAACAAACCAACAAAATTTTTAAAAAAATTCAAATAAAGCGGTTAAAATTCAGATCATTATGAAGAAAAATAAAAATTTAAATAAATTGAGTATCGAATTTCTGTAAGAATTCTACAATGAAAATAATGACAAATTTCATTATACTGTTACATGAGTACCCTGGCAATTCGAACGACTTACAAAGTTATGGAAATAAATCTACAACCTTACATTAGAATAGCGTAGGGCATGTTCTACACACTTCCTGCATATTCTACACACCACCGAATGTGCACGAAATTTTTATAATAAATCCTTTATTATTAAATAAAATTAAATATTAATAATCAATTCTAGGTTAGTCTGTAGTGGGACCCCACAAGTGGGGTATACCTATATTTATCAAGGCGTTTATTTTTCCAAAAGAGTAATTTATTTTATTTTAATTTCCGCCAGACTACAACTACGTGTGGTCCTCAAATTTATTCGACAACAGCTTGACAAAATCCGTACATTGTTTCAAAAAAAACCATTGCAGTATTATTAATTTATAAATAATTTCAAGTAATTCAAATTGGTTCGAGGCCTTAATCATTTAACACAATCAGCGGTTGACTTATTATCCCTGCCAGCAAATATTCGAATTACATTAAAATGGACGATTATTTGAATGTCCGGCAATCCACCCTCATGTCGCGATTTTATCGCGTACAGGACATTGCACTGAGTACAGAGATTATGTTTATGGAATGATTGCAAAATGTCAACAATTACTATGCAATATTCAACGCTACAAATGTGGGCGGTAGTTGTGGCGCTTTAATATCGACAAATGCATTTTACATAGCTTTTGCTTGACATCAAATCTCTATATTGTTGCCATAAAATGTTGACAAATTTATGACGGTTGAATGCCGTCTAATTGGAATATTGCCCCCGGGGGATGAAAGTGATCTGCTCTCCGAACAATGGCGATTTCTGTTCGACCGATATTATTCTTGCGGGATGATTTTCCGAAAAGATTCGATGAACAAAGCGTAGCTTTATAAATGCGATTTCTATAAAAAAAATTTTATTTATAAGATTTTCATTCACTTGAATATTAATTTCGTTGCCTTTTATTATGTTGGGCATTATCGTAAGAATGTGGCGTATTGTATATTTTATGAGTAATTTGAGTAGGTACTTCATGGACAAAATTGACGAATGATTCGAATATGATTTGAAAAAAATTAAATCGTACACGCACAACTTGTTCTCGCACAATACGACTTAAGCCTCCATTACACTATATGCCACTATGTCAAAGATTTAACTATTCTCGCTCGCAAATGAATTCAGTCAAATTTGAACGCCTATACCAAACTCAAGGAATTAAAACCCGAACCGATTATACAAGAAGTCACTGGCACAAGACGAATCAAAGACGAATTCAAAATCTAATCAAACCAGCGAAATTTTTCGGAAATCGTGAAATCTTGTGCTACCTTCCATGCCTTAGTGGTTGATTATAAGAAGCTAAAGAAAGGAAAAATTAATGCCATATCAGACCTAAGAGAAAGGACAGAATTCGTGAAAAAAAACATTGAAATTAAACCCAATTCGATATCGAATCTGACCTAACAAATTTGACGGGATTCGTGAAAATGTACACAACTACTTTAAGCCCCCTAAATGTTTGAATACCGTAAATTTATCGCAATAATTTCTGAGCGTTCATATACTCGTATTTCTTTTATTTTTGGCATTGAATGCAATAGTGTTAAATATTAGATAGCAATTATTTTACAAATTTAACTTAAATGAAAAACCAAAAACTCAAGTGATTCATAGGTTTGTGTATCGTTGTGATCTAATGTAACATATTTATATACGAGGCCTCTATAGTATTGGAATAAATTAAATAAATGTAGCTAAAAAAAATAAAAAAATTGGAAATGATGCAATGATAAATTTTTATGTAAATAAATAAATAAATTTCGTAAAGAAAATTAATTAATTAATTCATATAAAGAGCCTGTACAAAAAATTAATTCTGTACCTCAGCGGGACAAAATTCGTGAAAAAAGGCGTTTACGCTTCATCACTTCTTGATCCACCTCAAAATTAAACATACATCTTAACTAAAGGCTTCTTTATATCGGCTATTGGCTTCTTTATATAAATGCGGCTCCACTTTGCGAGACGATTGCAAACCTGCATACTCATATGACAATCAAGCAAAAAAATAAATCAGTGGTACGAAAATGTTTTTTTTATTCAGAGAATCTCGCGGAAAACTTTTGAATCACATTTACACGTGTTCAATGTACATACGTAAGAGTTCGAGTGTACAATGCTAATCCGAAGCCAGATTCAGAATGGCTAAAAAAAATTAATTGAAGAATGAAATTTCGGGTTTCTGCCACGGGACAGATTGATATTCGCCGCGTGATACTTTCACATTTTTATCTTTCTCGCCGTTTCTTTCTCAGTGGCAAAAAAACGCAGATTGTCTGTCCCAAAATATCTACTATTTGAAAAATGAGGATATGAAATTGTAAGTTTTTTACATTTAGGGTGAATTTACTTTGATGATTAACGAATAAAATATCACCATATGGTTATAAGCAAAACCCTGTATTTGGATGGCGAGGATAGTTCTTAAAATTTCTTTAAAATTATGAAAAACGTTACTCCGTATTTTTTAGTTTATTGGTATTTTTATTGCTCATATTTTGTCGAGTTTTTGATCAAATGTTTTAAACACGGCTTGGACAAGTATTTCGCTACAGAAACGTCGGACTATTACAAAGGGTAGCATTAGTAACTTCGTATCTAAGTACAATTCTAAGTGACTGGTTGTATGTAGCCCATCAACTCCTCTTAACTTTGAGTTGTACCCTCGCCCTCTCATTAATCTTGAGTGCCATAAATATACGGTTTACCTGAATGACTTAAATATCATTTTTCGAAAAAAAGTATCTTACTGTGTCTAAAACTTGAAAAGGATTTCTGAGCGATAATTTCATAAAAGGGTTGTACAGGGTGGCGCGCGGCAGACGCATGGATTTGAAACATCAATAAAACGAAAACTGTTCGAAAATACCAGTTTTTTATTTTTTCCTGGTTTATTTACATGGGATATTTAAGCTCATACAGTTTTAACCAATGTATCAGACAAATGGCGGCCCTCACGCTCCAAACATTGTGTAAGCCTTTTTCCGAAGTTTTCGTTCACTCTTTCAAGCATTGCCACAGGAATTTGGAGGATGCGGGTGCGAATGTTGTCTTTGAGGGCTGTTAGGGTTGGGGGACAATCGTTGTAAACAAGAAATTTTAGGTATCCACACAGGAAATAGTCACAGGGCTACAAATTAAGAGAGCGCGCTGGTCAGTTCAAATCGCCTCTTAGGGAGATGAGGCGCCTGGGGAATCTGTCACGTAAAAAGTCCATGCAAACTCTTGCTGTGTGGGCTGTGGCCCCGTCCTGCTGAAACCAGACATCTTCCAGCTCCATCTGTTCCAATTCAGGCAAGAAAAAATCCTAGATCATGGTCAGGTAACGTGCAGAAGTCGCAGTAGCCGCTCGATCATTTTCCTCAAAAAAGTAAGGGCTGATGATCCTCATTCTTGATACCGCATACTATACTGTCACCCTGTCGGAGTGCAGGGGCCTCTGGTAGAGCTCCCTGGAGTTCGTCTCACTCCAGTAGCGCATATTTTGCTTATTGCCACATGCACTGAGATGAAAATTTGCCTCCTCAGTGAAGAAATGTTTTCGCTAGTGAGTTGTCTGGCTTCAAAATCGCGTGGTTTTAATTCTTGGACGACAACCATCTAGTAAGGGTGTAAATAAAGATGTGCTTTAACGATTCATTGAATGGAACGTCTCGAAATGCCAAGGGCACCTGCCTGTTTACGAATTAAATGCGTGGAAGATTGTTCAATTGCAGCTCGAACCCTCTCGATGTTTTCTGGGGTAGAGACAGTTGTCTGAGGCCCCCTTCTTATCATGGACACATTTCCGCTATCCTGGAAGGCATTAACCCTCGCAAGAATTCGATTTTGATCGGGAACTCGACCGCGGGGGGCGATATTGAACTGTAAACGAAAGGCACGCTGCACACAGACGATCGAGAGGTTCTTTGAAAAAGAACACAAAAAACACGATGTTGAACAGACCACTCCATCTTGGCGACTGAAACCAAGTGCTAACAAACCTTCCTTCCCACCCTTTAGAACCACACCACTATCAACCCTCTACGACTGCTAGGAAGGGAGCAATGCTCTTTTCAAATCCATGCGTCTGCCGCGCTCCACCCTGGTTCTATAACCCAGAAGATATTTGTTTCAAAATAGAAATTCAGTTGAACAGAATTCAGAAACAAATTTACTATTGTAGTACGTTACACGGCCTCAGACAAATGTTGCTAAGAGGTTCACGCTTTCATTAATCCCAACGAACATACGAGTATATCATTTTAATTTTAATGGAAGACTCGTGTACAGTTAGAAATTAAATTTCGCAAAGATATCCTTACAATTTGTACGCCATGCTCATACCGCATAACATATTAGACATTCCCTAGATATGTATCTCAAAAATTCGTTTACCAACTTAATTGTTTCATGTTTTAGCTCATACATTTTATACAAATTACATATTGTCTGTCCTCGTAAAACGAAATTGTTTACAATGCACAGTAGATTTTGGTTAAATTTGCAGGAAACATGAAGTTTGTGTAGGTAAAATAAACGTGTAGACGTCACGTTAAATTCCATTTGTACTCACTGTATATTTGCGACGTAAGTAAATCGTCAGATTCAGTTATGAAAGTACGCGTATATTCTGTTGTTGACATCTGAAATTACCGCAAAAAGATTGACGGAAAACATGACAATTTTAGCTTTGTACAACTTGCTAAATATCCGAAATATCAACTATCGTTGCGGAACATGCCGCATTAGCATAAGCTGTTTGTACTGAGTTAACGTTTAATTCATTAGCAACGTTACGGAAACCAAAATAGGTGTCAGGCTATTACATGAACGCGCTCAAGGCAAGAGACACGCTTGTGAACCATGTGTAAAATGAACAAAGTCATAGACCAGATCAACAGCGGCCTGTTTCAGTTTTTTTGATACATCAGGGTTCACACATAGAGAAGTTGTAGGCGTCCTTCTTTCTAGCACTCTAGCTAATATTTAGTCATTTAATTGAATAAATCTAGAGACATGATTTCGTGAAAATTAGTGGTAAGGATGGAATTATTGTGAACGCGTAGAAACATTAATAATATTTTTTTTTAATTTAAAATTTGTTACCCGTCGAGCCGGATTTAAATCAGAAACAGAAGAAATTACTGGAAAAAAGTAATAAATTTATAGTAAATCTAAATTACAAATAGTTGACCACCTGTAATTGGAAATTGTGCCTTTTTCGAATTGGTGGAATACAGGTGGGTAAAGAGGGTGAAGGTTGGTAAAGAGAGTAGAGAGAGTCCGTATTCATTAAATGATCTTGGTAAAGACGAATTTTTCACAGAGGTACGTTGATCACTTTAACAGTTAAATGATAATGTTCGTCCTATATTTTTCCTTCAAAAATTTACTTAGAGAAATTAATTTAAAAAAATTAAACCAATATTTTTTGATCCGTCGAACCGGATTTGAGACAGCGACCTATAGAAGCCAACAAAAATTAGCATTAAATTTATAGTGTATTTGAATTGCAAATATTTGAGCAACCTTTAATTGGAATTTAGAAATTTTTCGTATTAGTGAAATAGAGGTGGGTGCAAACGCTCCTTTTCGTTCTTTTAAGATGCCCTTTTCATATTCCAAATGGGGGCAAACTCTGTAAAAAGAGTAAGTTTCGAAAATTTTAAGAAATTGATCGTTCTTCATATTTTATTCATTAAAGGATCTCGAAAGGAACGAAGATTTTGAGGAGGAATCTATACCCTCTTCAATTTGATACCAGTATCAAATTTTATTAGTCAAATTGGTTCAAAAACGAGTTAATAGTAGAACTTTTAGGTGTGGTTTCTTCGCAGGCGAATTGGTGGCGATTCGCCATATCAATGAACAGTGTGCAACGATATGTTTTGGAACGCTAACATGTTTTACGATCATAACGGATACATGATTTTGAAGCCAGTAATTCTGAAGACGAGTCGGTGTGTTCGCCTAGGCGATTTAAAGGCAAATCCATATACTGGCTCTTGCTATTTCTTCACTTAGGCGAACTATTTACACATTAGCAATGTCGCTTGCGGATGAATGTGAATATGATCATCTGGAAACATTACTTATGAACATTTGAAAAATTTTCTAGTGAAGAAAACATTCACAAGAAGTATTGCTATCATTTCGATTGCTCTGCTGCTTTTACATAAATTCCTTCTCATTGTTGGATCGATGTGAATTTCCATATCCTGGAGAATATGACCTAATTTATACTGTCACGCTATTGAAGAATAAGAAACTGTAAAACAAGTGGAATACATAATTTCATATTTAGGGCAACGTGATTGAGGACTGAGAAAACTGTTAAGATACAAAAATGGAAGAAACTAACAAATCACTTCACAATACAATAATTAAAAACATTAGTTTGTTTTTAATTTAAACGTCGCAGTTTTTGTCGTTTCCGTTTCTGGTGAACATAACATTGGCCTGTAATTCATTGCGGAGAAGAGATTTCAAAGGTAAAAAAATGCCTAATATTCAGGTGGAATTAATAGCGAAAATTTGGACAAAATTACTGGAATGAGGAATTTATATTTGCCTAACCGGAAATCCATTGCTGATCAGCATTGCATTACAGCTTGGAAAAAATTGTGAACTTCTATTATTAGTTTCATCCAATTCTAGTTCTATTCGGTCTGATTATAGGCCAGCCAACCCCTATCTTAGACATTCATAAGAAAACCAAGAAATTTCCCAAAAAATATCGTGCTAGCTGTTCATTACAATACAATTTCGTATGCTCGACTCTTAAGAGCCCAATTTTGTATATGCCCTAACTTCTGATTATTTCGCAGTCGCATAACTTAAGGCCACAAAAATTACCCTGCAAATCTGCAAATAATCTAAATAAGACGTCTCTTCCTCTAGCCAAGGCTTATCGAGACGAAGAAATTGAAGCAAAACTACTACGTGTATGAGGGTAAATGTTATGGTACCTTTGAAACAAACTTATATAAAATAGGAAAATAGGATGTCGCCAGGACTACTTGCAATACCAAACAAAAAAAGTGTCGTCAACCTCTTTTTCGCAGCGCGGCCTAGACGCGACAGGGCAAATCGAGCCCACAATTTTCTTCACCACCGTCGCGTTTTCATTTCTTTTTATTTCGACTGAAATGGGCGTTGTGTTGTGTCATTTCGGGGCGAAAGTATGTTTCTAGTTGAAGGATCCCATCATACGAACGACTCCTAGCTCCCAACTTCAAGCTTTCTGTGAAGGCCCACTTCGGTGTGGCTCCATCGAATCGATACAATGAAATTGTCCTTTTTTTCTGGCATCGTTCCAATTTCTTGAAATCTTTTCCTTTTTCTGGGTGGATTTTGTATGGCGGGGCTCTATCCCCGATGGCACTATTGTAGTGATCATGGGATTTATTTGTTGCCATCTAGCGACGGGATGTAGTTTGAACGAAAGTCACTCTCCTTGAAAGGTTGAGTTCTTCTTTCCGGTAAATTTCGAGAATTTGTTCCAGCTGTTTCAAAATTAGATTTCTCGAGCCACAATAACGAGAAAAACAGTTCAAAATACTGATTATGTTGCTCAGATAAATTTTAGTCGCGTCTTCAGCATTATTTAAATTTATCGCTACTCCTTAAATCGCAACCTTAATCGCAGGACTACAAAATGAAAAATTGTTATTAAAGTTTTTGCTTCATAGTATGCGCTCCCCATGTTTAGATATGTTTTCATATAATAATGAGCCTTTTTTGCGTCCTTGACTACAGTTCTTCTCGTCCTGAAGTATATCTTATAGTTCTTTCATTGCTGTATTCATGTTTTCATCTAGAGTCGACGAGCACTTCTATCTTAATGCAATATTAATACATCGCTGTAAGGCTTTTCATATCGGTACTTTGTTCCGAGTATGGAATATCATTCAAGTACCTATCATTTATTTTTAGAGGAGAAAGCGTACTTGGAATTTAAGTATCCGGCAAAATGCGAAAAGGAAGTACCTTGAAGCAGTCTTAGATACTACCCTGATCTCATGATGAGTTCTGACTTGAGGAGTGTATAGATTATGAACGTTGTAGAAGGTTCCGATACCTCGTGATCAATTTCTTTTCATCCATATTATGGGAAAAGTAGAGTTGAACCTGCATATTTTGAATCAAAGCAATCATACATCAGATTACTTAAAGGCTTAACCAGCCCTACAAAAGAAACTCATGCAATTACTGAACTAGTTGAACCAACTTCGACTTGGCTTTATGTAAACTAAGAAATATTATGTTCAAATTTCCAATGATGTGGATCAGGTTAAAGTTCAATGCAGCCATAACGTATAGCACTGTAAAGTATCGCTCCACAATCTTGAATAAAACTGGAGTTTAGAGTATGATTGGAACAATTGGTGGATTCTGTTCCAAACATACTACAGGATGAAGAGTGGGAACACCTATTTTCCGAGCTAGGTACAAGTATCATGCTTACAGTATAAACCAGCAGTTAAATTAAATATTTTTTTTTGGCAACCTAGACATTTATTTGAACAGATTCCAAGTAGTTGGAATAGGTTAGTCTTAGGGTCATAAAGAAAATACTCATTTTATGAAAAAAAACCCCTTACTATTTATTACCAATTTTGAAGGCAAAAAATACGACTACTTCAGCTTTTGATCAAATATCTCAAGAAATATGAAAGGTTCATAAAATTAGCACCATCAAAAAACAAAATTATCTTGAAAAATGGTGCAACAATATAAAGTTTAAGATCTAGAAAAATGCACTCACAATCCCAAAACATATGTGGAAAAAAAAATTCAATTAGGTAGGTCTCTAGACGTCATTTTCTGTTACTGGTTGTAATTTCAGAAAAAGGAATTAACTTTTCGAATTGTTTTTAGGTTCATCTACTTTTGATGTCTTAAAACGTATTTGACATAAATTACATTATAAGCGTTTTTCTTTTCGACAAAAAACTTTAAGAGTTTGACTTTATAATTTTTGAATAATCCGTCCTAAAATTTAAAAATAAAATAGTATCCTCATATTTTGTATTTTCACTTTTCAGTTCTAGTAGAAAAAAAAATCAAAAAGTGTGTCTGTCTGTCGTATACGCCTCAAAGCTCGTATCTTCCAAATACTTTAAGCAATTAAGTTAAAAAACATTATTCATTAAATTGGATGAGGTGGCCATATTTTAAGGGTTGGGGGAGGAGGCATTTTGGTTTCTATATCTCTGGAACGGCATATGCCAAGAAGTTGAAACTTGGAATTTTTAGCAGTAGAGCCAGGCGGGGGTGTTAAAGCGGGAGTAAAAAATGCCTCCTAAACAACATTTTCAAATTATTGATATCATAGCTCTATATAAATTCAAAGTTTCATGCTCGTAGTATAAGCGGTTACCGATAAAAAGAAACTACAATTTTTCGTCTAAACTGTTCACTAACTTTCCCCCTCACACCCAAAAGCCACCACCTAAAACGGTTCAACTAATATATTGACCAAAAAAATTTGAACTTAATATTTAAACGGCTTTGTAAGCTGGTGGGCCTTCAAACGCGTTTGTTTATGGCGGACAGACGGACATTTTTCACTTTTTCCTGGTCAATTAAGAAGTGCTTGTAGGGTAAAAAAAGAAAAAGAATCAATTTTTGGTTTTCGACTGATTATTAAAACATATATTTTCCTGGTGCCGGAAATTGCCTAAAATTAAATTTTGAAATTAAAATGAAAAAATTCCAAAAAAAATTTCAAGTTAATCAAATCTATAATACTCGTATCATCCGATGATTTTATTGTCAAATTAAAAAAACCAGTATTGCCACAGTTATTTTGCAAGATATTAAAATTACTAACAAAATTACCAAAATTTATTAACATAAGATTCTCAAAGAAATGACGCACAGCCGACATGCAGCTGACACACTGTAGTCGTAAACAAAATGGTTTCTTAAAAAATCATGTTTTTTGAAGCGTTTGCCCCGTTTTCTCGCCAACCGCTTATCAGAATCCATTAATTTTTTTTTTGTTTTGTTTGTTTTAGATAAAAGAATTATTTGATCGAAGATTATGAAATTTAAATAACGCAGTATCGACCTGTAGGCAATAAAGGAATGTTCGAAAAGTAGCAATCTTTAAACAGCAGTTATATAAAAAGTCAAGCGATTTTTTAAAAATGCTTCTATCAAGTAGTAGTACTAAGAGAGTTTTACAAATAAAAAACAATTTAGAGTGATACGATTGGTGGTTTAAGAGAAAATGGGTCTCAAAAATGGTAATTTTTGCACTCCCTACAAGCTTCCTTAATCCTAAAACGTGAAAATATAAAATTTCAGGGCACCGTACATTTTTTTTAAATTTCATGTTGATCACAATACTTTTTCATAAAAAAATTGATGATAGGGGTAGGTAGCTAGGTAAGGGGTTGGATGGGGTTTTTTGTATCTCAAAAACGGCCTATGCTAGGAAGTAGAAACTTGGTGTACATGTAGATGTACTAGACAAGTAATTTAATTAAAAAAAATAAGATTTGCATAGTTGTACCTACGGAGTTTAGAAATAAAATTATCAGCTAAAATAGGTGGTATTCATTTTCTCAAACTTTTTCATAACTTTTAGGTTCGTCGAGATACCAAATTAATTTTACTTCTGCGGGCTCTTTATGTAAGCGCCAAGAAATCATATTCCGAATTTTTTGAAATCTAACTTTTTAGGGGGTATAAAGTTATTGTGTTCGTTTTTGCGAATTCCGATATACTGCTTGGGTTTAGTTCGCTTTCACTTCTAAATGTATATTCAACCCCCAAGTGGATTTCAGTTGTGTAAATCTTTTAAGTCTAATGAGATATCGAATTGTATGGACCTATACACATTCGCCTAATAATTCGTTTTGGAATTTTACGATATTCAACACCTAAATGGGCTTAAAGTGATTGTGTACGTTTTTACGAATTCCGACATATCTCTTAGGTCCGATGAAAAATTGTTTCTTACTTTAACGAGCTTTCTACATGGTTCTACGTGGTTTAAAATTTTTTTTATATTTAACACCTAAGGGATTAAGTAGATTTTTTTACCCCTACATTGTTAAAGAAATTGAAAAAATAAATAAATGAAAAATGTACTAACATTCTGGACTCAACTTTATATTGTTTGAGTAGAAGTCCGGAACGCGTTCAATGCTGACTAACAACCTACAGAATATCCAGGCTACTTGAAACGTTATTTATTTTAGGTTCTAAGTTGTATAGTTACCTGCACGGTATTTCAGTATTAAGTGCGGTCCGGAATTCTATCTAAAAAATAAGACAGTTTCGGCAAGACTGTTGGAAGATTTTTTTAAGTAGCCAGTCGTTAGTGAGGGTGTTCTTGTTTTAAGTTTTTTAATTTTTTTAATATTTATAATGCACCATATAATGCCTCCTTAATGGAATTATTGGTTTAAAAAAATTCTTATAGTTAGCCTATAATTTAAGGAATTCTGTGCTGCAATATTTTTTTGTCGATTATTGCACAGCGTCTTGAAAGCTATATGTTTAGGGTGCCATCCATTCCATCTTCTTCCCAAATTTCACTATACGTTCGTATGGTTAGATAATATCACATGCAGTGTTTTCAGATGCCATGAGTATATTTCATTTTTATTGACCATTGAGACTGACCATACACGTAACGCACCTAAACTGCCAACAAGATATCTAGCCGTATTTTATGAATAAGTTCAGCAAGTATTAAATTTCGAACTATAGGAACTTAAGCTAATGTCGGTTGGTGGCAGAAAATAAATTTATTATGTAGGACCCTCATCCTACCACCTGGACAGAATTTACTTGACATATTGCTCCGAAAATAGAAACCAAATTAAGTTGACGTAGAGAAGACGCTGTTCAGTTTGATTTGATAAATAATGGAACCAATATATTAAAAATTACGAACGGCTGTTGTTAAATTGACCTGTGAAGCAACTAAACTTCCAGCGCACTGCAACTTAAATTGCGTTACCAAACCAATAATAAACTAGTGATGAGAATGTTGAGAAATCTTTTACCAATGACTTAGAATACGCAGTTTCTTAAGCGAAGTATTCGTCGTTTCAACTTATGATCCGTCCTTCCTTATTACAAAGTCATGAATGCCTTATGCTGAAAAGATGAAACTCACTCGGAATACATATATTACAAAATTTGTATTGCACTGTGTGCTGATAGAAAGAAATTTATTTCTATTCATAAAATTTTCTGTTGAGTTGGTGTTAAGAATGCATATCTTTTGAGCAAACCAATTAATATTATTCCTTTTGTGAATAAATTTAAAACTATTTAATTTATGTTAGATTCGTGTGTTCAGAGCACGCCTTTTCGCATTAAAATCAGACCATCCATTTTTTAATGTATATTTTAAATTGTTAAAATATCTTTTAGTAGGAATAAGATCCATCTTTCATGTAAGATCCACGAAGATCTCATGCTTCTGGAAAGACACCCACTCCATAGAAAAATCTGAAAATTTTTGAGCATTTTGAACTTCTGAAGATCTTTCGGGGGCAAAGTTTTAGAGTTGCAGCTACACGATTTTTTTGGTTCACAAATTTTGTGTTAAAGATATCATGAAACACTTATATTCAAAGTTTCATATAGTAGTGTGACTTGACTAGTGACTTGTTCTTGAGTTACAGAGTAATACAAGGATTGGCACATTAATTTTACTACAGAATTTTGAATGACAATGAACAGAAGGATCATCGATTTTAACATTCTACTTCTTGGTAAAGGTGAAATAAAGAGATTTTTTTAGACTAAAAGGTCCTTCAATTATGGAGTACACGGTGTGACAACATGCTTTAATGACTTTTGTATGATATCTTATTACAGAAATAGCAGGTTGGCAACTAAGTAATTGCCGATTTCACACATAGAAGTCTTCGGCCATATTTTTTAATGGCCCCTGTCAATGACATATTTTTTTTCTTTTGACATTTGTTAGCTGTCAGTCTTACTTTGCTTTAGAAGCAAATTGCGCGTATTTTTGCTGAAAGTATTAGTTTGGCGTCAGTTTTAATATGAAGTTCAAAAACGAGCATTTTCGTCTTATTTTTCTTTCTTATTAGAAAGAACGCAGCGCAAGCTACTAAAAAGTTACGTGATGTGTATGGTGAGGAAGCCTTAAAAGAAGGACAGTGCCGGAATTGGTTTGACAAATTTCTTTCTGGAGATTTTTTACTCAAAGATGAACAACTATCACGTCGACTAGGTGAGCTTGATGATGATCAAATTAAAGCCATAATCGAGTCGGATCGTCATGTAACTGTACGAGAGATAGCAGAGAAGTTAAATGTGTCACATACAGCGATTGAGAAACATTTAAAACGTATAAAACTCATTAAAAAGCTTGATATTTGGGTTCTACATGAATTGAAAGAAATTTATTTAACGAAGCACACCAACGCTTGCGATTTGCATCTTAGACGCAATGAATCCGACCCTTGAGCTGCTTCCAAGGAACCAAGCGATCAATTCGGATGTGTACTGCCAACAACTGGACAAATTAAATCAACGGATCAACGGAAAACGGCCAGAATTGGTACATCGAAAAGGTGTCATTTTTCACCAGGCCAACGATAGACCACATACATCTTTAGCCACTCGCCAAAAATTATTGGAGCTTGGTTGGGAATTGATGTTACATCCACCATATAGCCCTGACCTTGCTCCATCAGATTACCATTTATTTCGATCTTTGCAAAACTCCTTGGACGGTAAAACTTTTAATGATGATGACGCTGTGAATTCGCACTTGGTTCACTTTTTTGCCGATATAGATCAGAAGTTCTAAGAACGTGAAATTATGAAGTTGCCAGAAAGATGGCCAAAAGGTCATCGAACAAAATGGAAAATGTATCATTAATTAAGGTTCATTCTTAGTATTTAAAAAATTTGTTTTATTTATGTGAAAAAATCGGCAATTACTTAGTTGCCAACCCAAATTTCAGCCCTTTATTTGACTGTATTGAATCACCCCCAAAAGTTTTAACACATGCGAAAAAAAATGCTTTCGCGGGCAAGAGATACGTCATGGTCAAGATATCAATAAATTTGAAATATTGTTTGAATTGTATTGTTATTCAAGATTTGTTTGCACAGTGTCTTAAAAGATAACAAGTCGGTATGACGGTGTCTTCATATCCAGAAGTTACAAGCAAGGGTGCAAATTTACACAATTTTAAAGTGAAAGGCAAATATATGGCAGAAAAGATGAAGTCATGTGGCAAATATTTATCAAACAAGATAAAAGAGGTC
Source organism: Beris morrisii (assembly GCA_951812415.1). NCBI lineage: Eukaryota > Metazoa > Arthropoda > Insecta > Diptera > Stratiomyidae > Beris > Beris morrisii. Next base: position 11,458,742 of record OX638312.1, on the reverse strand, counting down.
TCAGAAGAAAATTAGTTAAGAGTTCAGTCGATTCAGAAATCGAAGGTGGACGTGAGCACCCGACCCAACTTTTTACCTTTCTATAATAACTATCAATTATCCAATTATTACCCGATGAAAATGTACATGACCGGAGAACTCTAATTACGATTACGATATTTCTTTCAAAATTATTGATGATCTCACGATAAAGAATGCAAAATGAGTGCTGTAACTTCATGAAATTTTTCACCTAAATATTCGTATCTGTACAAACTCTGAAAGCCTACATATTTCAATGGGAAGTACTTTTACTGACACCACACTTTTAGAACTAAATTTCCATTTGCATAATAGAAAAACCTTTTTTTAGAATAATTGTATATAAAAATGACACTTGGGGTTGATTTCGATAAACATTATTGGAAAAAAGTCGATTTTCGGAAAAGAATTGAACAAATCTTGAACCGTCGAGCCGAATATGTACGAACAACGTGTGTAAGTCAGAAAAAGGAAGCGTCAATTTTTGGTGAAGCTTAATTTCAACATAGCTGAGTGGCAAAACAAATCGATCTGAATCTTATATTTCGAAAAAGAGTAACGATTGAAAATGGGACCTACTGTAGGCCTATTGCAGGGCCACGTTCTAAAAAACTTTTTAACATAGGCTTTCAGGATAGCGTATTTATCTGTCTCTATCTACACTAGATAAATCCGGATTTATATCTGTGTACGGAAGTCGGAGGAAAATAAAAGAGAGGTTAAATGGAGCACAGACGCCGAACTTTTTGAAATATTGTTTTTTTAATTGCTTCCAGAAGTTAAAATAGTTTGGATTATTAGGTTTCATAAGACTATTGTAAAACTCTTCAAGAACTTAAGGTCAGTGATATACTCATATATGCATTCTTGGCCACTTTATCTCTCCCGAACATACCGGTATAGATGACTAACTTTGTCATAAATCATAAAATTGTGTTCAAAACAGTTTAAACAAAAGATTTTTAACAGTTTTACTATACAAGTTTTAAATAATAAGTAATGTGATCGAACAAACATTGAAAAAAAAATTGATGCTAAAACTTTGTATTTTCACGTTTTAGGACTAGTGGACGAAAAAATTTTCGTCTGTCCGCCATATACGCCATAATCCGTTCGAAAAAGGACTTGAGGGCGTTAAGATAATAAGTTGAATATTTTTTGGTGGGTAGATTGGGTGAACACCTTTTAGTGGTGACTTAGAGTAGGGTGGAAGAGTGAGAGAGAAGGTGGTGAAGCCTTTTAGACGGAAACCTATTTCTATATCTCAGGAACCACTAATACCAGGAAGCTTACAAATTGGTTGTGTTCATGCAGGCATCCAAAAAAATTAACAGGGAAGCTATTTAGGAAGTTAATTATTTCGGGTGCTGGCAGATGTTGTGTAGATACACAACCAATTCTAAATTTCGATTTTGACCACGTTGCCGACTATAACCCAAATGAGCGGGCTGATGAACTGGCCAGGGAGGGCTCCGATCTTCCCGGCTCTCTTCCGGAACTAGTTCATGTTCCTTTAGGAGTCGTAAAGAGGGTCATACTCTCACACTTCCAGACAGTGACTAATTCCAGATGGAAAAGCCTAACTACCTGCGCCATATCTAGGAAGATGTGGCCATCTTACAACCGAGCCAAGTCAGACGAACTTCTATACAAGACCCGGGCAGACGTCTCCAGAATCACGGTGATCAGTACAGGTCACTGGCCGATTGGGGATCATGCGGCCAAACTGGGCATTCCATTCAATGTACACTGCCGCAGCTGCCAGGACACTAATGAGCGAGAGTCGCTTGTTCATTTCCTTTGCAAGTGTTCGGCTCTAGCTAGAGCCCGAGAGCGAGCACTAGGCAAGCCCTTCTACGGGGACCTGATGGAGATTTCGGGGAAGAGGATTGGAGAGTTATTACTTTTCCTGAACAGCACAGAGTGGCTATAGCGATCCAATTCAATCAACCTTTCTCACATTCATCTTCTGTATTCCCCAGTATCAACAACCCTTAACAGCCGAGTTTAACACGAGTTTGTGGTTTCAAAACGGCCTCTGAGCTAATTGAGCCCTGTCTGGGTGACAGGGCTGCCACTTAAACCAATCAACCAACCCAACCATAACCCAAAAATCAGTGGCGAATGCGTTTCTGTCGCACCTCGACTTTGTCTCGAAGTTCGACCCGAAAAGTACTAAAGCTATGCCTAGACTATTGGCAGTTTTTTTTTGTTATAGTGTTATAGTTGCTTCATATTTAATAATATAAGAAATTTTATTCTTTCTGGTGATTTAATCAATTCGTTGATAATTAGTAAGTATTGTATAATTTTACGTAAAACGTAAATATCAGTTATTTATAAATTGCAATCTGGTGTCTACCGGTGTCTACTCCAACTCTCAGTGGTGAGAGCCTCATCTTAGTAAGCATCATCCTCTTTCACATTACCGAACAATTGCGTTCTAAACACTTGTCAATCGTTCTATCAAGTCTTGGAAGGATCAACAATGCAAGTAACTTTGCTAACTTACGTTATTTTTCCAACTATTTCCCGTTTTCTACTATGTGAAGAAAACTGACTAAAAATTTGATGTACCTACGTTGGAAAATTGTAAAACATCGACTTAAAACAGGTGACGAATTCAACCTCCCGCAACTGTTAACACGTTATAGCGATTTAATGAGAAAAGGAAATAAACGCAGTGCCAACTATTTTGAGATAGCGACATCTTCCCGGCGTTGCATTCCACCCCAATATTACTTTATTATTTTTTAATAGTAAAGTATTTACTATTTATTTTCACAAATTTCGTAATATCTCTTTGGTCTTGCAGAGATACTAAACTAATCTGAATTGTATAGACTTATATAAGAACTAAGAAAAAGAAACTGTATGCTTTTCGATATTTAGTAAAGAGGTTATACCATGGATACACTGCTTGTATACAAATTACTTTATTCAAATCATAATATGCGATACAAGATGGCATGATACACAGCCCATACATGTTATACTTTGACATTTAGCTGTCAAAGACAAAATTTTTGATTTCAAGCGTCTATCAATCGTAGTATTGTGCTTATATTGTGATATTTCAAAATTAATATGAATTCAACGCAGCAACAAAATTGAATGGAACTTTTAATTAATCTGGTACAGCAAAAGGTGCATTCCGAAATTTTAGCAGTGAAGAAAAAAAGGCTTCAACTGCTAGCTCTTCGTGCCAAACGGCGCTGTACGTATAAGGAAATGTTGCGGCGAAAAGCACTTTCATTGCTAATAAAGAAATGTAGAAAGCGGACCATCACATCACACACAAAAATGAAAACACGCTCAAATAGTTTTAACTGACGGAAGGATATAAACATCCACAGTTGTCATTCATTGGAATTTCAGTTTATTTCACTTTTAGATGGCGCTGATGGCAGTTAAAAGAAGGCTATATCAGCTAAAATCATCGAATTTATATACAAGGAAACAGGTTGGATATTATGTAGATATCGGCTCGTTGACGTGCTATATGCACATTATCGGGTGATACACTGGTGATATTGACGATATTATGATTTGTATACGAGCTGTGTATCCAAGGTATTACAGACGATTTCACGAATTCCGACATATCTCTTTGTCGGACGAGATACCGATTTGTTTTTTACTTCCACGGGCTTTTTATGTAATCCCCAAAAACTGGGCTGTAAATTTTTTGATATCCACTTTTGATAAGTGGACATAGACTGGGTGTGTACGTTTCACGAATTTCGATATTTCTTTAGGTTTGATGAGAAATCGAATTGGTTCTTACTTCAACTGGCTTTTTGTACAATCGCCCAAATCGTCTTTTTTATATTCAAACCAAACTTGCTCTCAAACTGGTTGATCGGCAGACTATAGGTCAATGGTGTTGGCATCCTTTTTAAATAAGATCCTCAAGTTTTGTGGGGTCATTAGTGTACAGAGGTATCGATGAAGCCATGTTTCCGATATCATCGTAGTCACTGATGACTGCATTTTATTGCATAAGCCAAAGATTGTTTCTTACTCATACCCAAATAGCTTAATGAATTTTTAAGGACACTCGAGTCGAGATGATTGACGACGGTAACCAAAAGTCGCGCCGTCGGCTCAAAGGTGGACTACTGATAACTTCTATTGCGGAGTACACCGATTCAATTAAATTTTTTGTTGTTGGGTTTTATTTAATTATTTTTAGACATCGCCTTATCAGTAAGCAACGTGGGAATCGATAAGGTGAAAACACCACCAGTGTAAATAATTGAAAACATTTGCAGTCTAGTCATTGCTCAAAGATAACGTCCTGGTCTGATAGATTCGCGTCGACTACAATAATGACACACAATAAATAGACTAGTTGTCAGTATAACATACCTATGGTGAATGGTGGTGTATTGTATGAATCGGATCCTTAGGCAGTATCGCGCTGCAAAGATTCGTTCAGTTAAGTGACAGCTCTCACGTACCAGGTCGGGTTAATCTTCACCACTTTACTCGGGCTTATGTAGGCTATACGCAAGATTATGTGCACATATACAACTACCCCGTCTTTATGTAATCATATAGGGTACTACTAATATGCAATAGTGTACTCTGTATGGATTCCACAATTTTTTTTACGTGTCAATGCATTTATAGAACAAAAACAAAGCGAGAAGCACTCACAACAACTGTCAGTCAAGGAGTGAATTTTTTTTTTCTTCGAATGGAAGCTACTACTCCTGTAGTAAGTCGCGTTTAATTATGTACTCGGCACTATATAACACGGAACTTGGTATACATAGGAAATTTACCACGATTTTATATTTCTTTTATTCTTAAAGTGTTTTTTTTTTTGCGAATATTGAAGAAAGGAAACGGAATCGAAATTCCTTTGGATAACCTCAAAAAGAAAGTGCAGGACAACTAAGAAAACAGCCACCAACCGAGAGATCGAGACCTGCTTTCACTCTATTGCAGCGCACAACTGCTCCAGTACTAAACGCGAGGAAAAGGAAACATCCATAGTAGAAAATATTATTGTTTTTTTTTTTTTGGCTATAATTCTGGTACTACTGCTCATGTGGAGCTCGAAAAAGCTTGAATTCTCACTTCTCCCCTATATACTGTCGCTACGCACACACTACCCGTTAGGAAGTTTGACGTAATGGGTGCATGCGCAATTGGAAGCGGAAGGCATGTGCCAATTGTGGGTGTATGCGGAACCGATGTATATAAGGCGCCGTCTTTACCAGCGCGCACTTGGCACATGTTCCTATATACAATAGCTCAAGGCTACTATAAGGATAACGACGGCTTGAGAGCTTTTCCGTGGACTTTTACCCTTAGTCGTCGAACGAGTCTTACCAGCCTACCAACTGCAACTGTTCGCAATTGTTCAGAACGCTCCACTCGTTCCACCCATGCCGTCTGAAACAAAATCTCTGAATCTCTTCTTAAGGGAGGAAGTTGGTGATGCAGTTTTAGGTGGTGCGGAGATAATGTGAAGACAGTTCTTGGCACGATGCCTACTTTTCGCCATACTGAGTTTCCAAAAAAGAAAAAAGAAAAGTTAAGTAGGTCGAAGTACTTACATATTTAATTTCATCGAGATGCCTGCCAGTCCGGCTTTAACAACTGGATAATTAAAAATGATTTGTTCGTAATGCGAATGAAGTCGACAAAAAAGTTCCGTCGCGGAATCTAAAGGATCCTGGAGGAGTTTTCGGAAAACCTGAGTGAGAAATTATGTAGGTTGCAAATCGCATGACACACTAATTTATACTCGCTGGATGGAGTCATTAATATAAACATCACAAGGATACTGCTCGAAAATAACTACGTCGATATTTGGAGGGGTGGGTATAAAAGGGCTCTAACAGAATACAATAAAGAAATTAGGAACTCAAGAAGCACCGTTTCACCTTCCGGAAGCTGCAATGATGCAGGATATTTTTTCTAGTGATCATATTAATGGTTATCGAACCCTTGCAAAAGTAAGTTTAAAGTAGCAAAACTGTACAAGTCACCATGAAGACACATTTTCCTGGATCATACTGACGACTTTCGGTGCAATAAGACTATGTTAAATAACAGAACTATCTTGCAGAATTTTTTCCCAACAAATAAAAATGGGCGGTAACGTTAGTTTTTGAATTTACAACACCAGGAGATTTTGATGTGTTCCATTCCGCCCTGATCAAATTATTTAGAGCTGCTTTTGAATACACATATGCGCCAAAGCCATGAAGGAATGTGAATGTGACTCTAAGTCCGAAAGTAGAAAGTTAGGTCCTTAAAAAAACACATCGTCCCAATAGCCTTACCTGGACTAGTTTTTAGCCAGCTAAATAATATCAGCAACGCTTATCAAGCGGGTAAATAAATCGTGCATTAAATTGAAAATACGGAAGAACGAGAAGCATTTGCTGTATAGCATTTGCTCCTAGAAATTCGTCAAATTGCTTACTGGAAAAACACGAGTAGAAGCGACGGTATCAAGATGGATGCAGGCAATACCCAAGTCTCGTAGAATCTCATGGCCGATTGGAGGTGTGCAAGGAAATGCCCTAAGGAAGAAATAATTTCCCTGCTGCTGCTGTGGTATTTTCATTGCAGGTGAAATCTTTAAGGACCTGGATACCAGATTTAAGATTTTGGAATATGCCAATGAACTTTTGATCACAGTAAAAGGAGGCCTCGGATCGTATTGAAGAGGTAAAGATAGCAGATCACTGCAACATCTAACAGGGATGAAGTATGAATCGTATAAAAAATATTGTAGCAGACACTAGATGACACCAAATACTTTAGACAAGTGCTTGACTTGTAGTAGCTATACTGCAAATATTTCCATACGAACGCCATTGAGTTATGTGGTGTGCCGGAGGTTCAGTAGTACTACTTGAGGCTTAGGTTTAGGTTTAGGTTTAAGAAGGGGCGTAGCGCTAAAACCACAGCGCTCACTAGGCGCCAAATGGGCCCATTGCGATCCCATCAGAACCTCGTGGGCTATTTCATGACCTCAGAAACACTCCAATTCCCTGCAGTTTGTCATACTCTACTTGAGGCTTAAGACCAAAAATTTTAAACTGGACCCACATGCAATACTACGGTGGTCAGAGATGGAACAAAAACAGGGCAGTGAGCCTTGTAGAAACTACAGAGGTGTGCAGTTCTGAAATTTGTTGGGGGGATTTAATTCCCGCATCACTACTGCAGTGGATGAAGTTGCCAAACATACTACTAAATGTCATAAGACAATATATTAAGTTATGTCTGAAAACAAAACGAATGGGCTGACAGGCATGCAAAGCAGGGAGCCTACTCCCTGATGGTTCCCGAACGTTTCTGTGAAGTATCTGAAAGATACTCTAAACAGGTGAAATGCAAGGTTTATAACAGGATATTTCTCATGACAGAAATTCCTGAATTACCACCTTAAAATCGTCGACAACTTGTCATCAGACGCATGTCGGTCTGTGAGATAGCATCCGAAACCACTGTGGGCATACTTTGCGATTGTGTAGCAGTGGACAGGATTTAGAAGACAGATTGCTTGAAATTTTAATCTTACCAATGATGCTTTGATAGTCATGACCTATGGAGTGCTTAAAGATCAGTCAGATAAGATCATTCAGTCGTGATCCATTTAAGGCTTTTATAGACTCCTCGTACAACAAAATAAACAAATAAAAAATTAAACCAATATCGGTAAAAACCAATAATCTCGCTTCTGTCTCCTAAAAATAGTATCACAAAATTGGCGAAATTGTATTCATTCCAAATTTTGTTTGTCTCACCCCGTACGGCGAAGCAAATACAATTTTTTTTCTAGAATTACTTTTCCAGTACAGCAAAATATACATACCAAATTTCAACTTTCAAGCACAAGGTGCTCCACTCCCGTACCTTGTTGCCCTTATCAAAAATTTTATTTTTATAGTTTGCCCAATAATGGGTCTATCGTGTCTATAATAAGCAGTTCTCGAGAAATAAAATTCTAAATTTTGTTGCTTTAAACCAAATACCACTTTACCACATATACACCCCTTTTTATCTGCTAGGGGTTTACTGGGCCTAGTTCCTCTTAAAATTTTAAGATCGTATTTCTAGCGGTTCTCGAGATATTGACCATCATTTTCTTGAAAAACTCCTATTCCCCCGTACCTGAGTGCTCAAACTAAATTTAATTTTTCTGTCGCAAATGTTGGGAAGACGATATAGTCCAAAGTCTTTCATCCCTAATCAAACACCCCATCTCGACTCAAAAATTTTGATTTCGAGATGCGCCGCTAATATGATCTCGAATAATCGTTAAGTACAAATTGTTTGGCATCAACCATTCAGAAGATATATTTTTAGAATGTATAAATTCCAGCTTCGGAGTGTTTTGGCTGCATAGGTACACCGCATTCCCGTGCGCTTCCTCGAAAGCCCACTATTTGATTAAAAATGGCTGTACTATTATACTTCTATATAAATTCCAAGTTTCAACTTTCTAGCACAAGCCTTCCTAAGATATAGAAATCAAATTTTTTTTCATATTTTACTTTTTGGTATATTTAAATTTATTCAAGACCCTTTTATTTTTAACCCTAATTAATTTTTTATAACTTCATACTACATTGAAACTAGTATTAGGACTAGCCAATAGAAGCGAAGAAAGCGTTTTGCTGTATTTCGTATGTTTTAAAAAGGTTTATTCTGGAAAGTTGAAATATTTTATTAAAGTTGAGCTATTGCGTTGGAATATATGTTATTAAAGAAAAATATGTAAAACCAATTTACTGTAATTTCAGGAGTTAGATATCGGTTAAAAGTCAACAGAATTATACGATTTATCTTTTAACCGCCCTATTGTACTGAAAAGTCTTGTATACACTTTCCGAAGGCATTTCTGCGATTCCATCGAAAAGTGAGCGTGGTTTTACTGCCAAAAGTAAAAAACACAAGTCTAATAACCCTGTAACTTATTGTTTCTGTCATTTTTTTTGGAATTTTATGAGAAGTTAAAATACCGTGTCTAACTGCACTAATTAAATTCTGTCTGTTTCTTTTCAACATCTTAAAACAAGTCACCCCAAGGTATTTCACTTTATGAAAATTGAGTACGCTAATATTACATTTTACCTGTTCGGTGTATTGTGTCCTGTTTGCATCCCAATTATAGGTGCTTATTTTGATTCCATTCCTGACCTGAAAAATTAACTGATGGCAAGCAATTCTTTGTCATGACATTTCTAAGAAAATAAATATGTAAAATTGCCAAATAATGTAGAGATCAGAAGCACAAAATTGGCAGTCGTGGAATTAAGGTTTGCTTGTGCTACGTCTAAATTCAATTAGATTAATTTAATTGGGTTGGTCTATAAAAAGGATCCTTCATCATCATGTTCTAATGGGGTATACGTAAGAAGTAATTCGTCTCGAAGACATTTGGAGTCTTTTAGGACGCTCAGTGGACTGATATTAATGTCGAATGGTTTTCCGGAAATATTCCCTACGACGAAAACTACGTCATTGAGTTTTATAAAGTTGCTAAAAATATGTTCTCTTCACTTCTTTTCTAACTTCTATTCCGCGTGAATTTCAAGATATCTCTTCAACATTAGGTGGAAAACCTTACTGTGGACAAGGTTAAGAAAGTCTAGTGTTTTCCTTGCTGGCTATCCCGTCGGGGAAAACTATTCCTTTTCACGAAGTTTTTTCAAGCCACTTTCCATTATTTAAGTAGAACCCGCAAAAATAAAACAGGTGAATAAATGAGCTGCCTGCTGAAATGCGAACCATAAATAATCAACCAAGTGGATATACGCGCAAAGGGATATTTGAAGTGAAATCCAGAGCCTTTTAGAATAGTATTACTCTGTATTTTTTTTTATTGTAGTTTATTGTTTATGAAAGTATGTATACAATGAGATATTTGACTATATTCCCTGGCAAATGATGTCAGATAGGGAAATCATCAAATTTTTGTTTGCCACAATATTTGATTGGCTCTGTACAAGGTAAATTTTGACAGACAAAAAGTTGACGGAATTTATCGTCAAATATTTGACATCATGTAATAAATTTGTATAAAGGTATACAACCTCTTTACATTACTATCGAGGTTGAATTTGGAAAAATTGTTAAATTAGTTTTTACGCGATTACATGAAAACGCGAACGTCAATATAAAAAACATGTAGAAGTAAGAAATCTGCCAATGGTCTGGGCGAAACTTTATTATTTTTCGGGTCAAAGTTCGGAAGCGGTCAAAGTCGGAGTATATCATCAGTTGTTTCGTGATTATGACGTTTCTTGGAACGTTAGTTTTGTTTTTCAAATAAAAATATTTAAAATAGACTATTCGAATTTCGGTGTATCATGTACCTACACTAAAAGCCCATAGAAGTAAAAACAAATGTTTTGCCCTATCAGACTTAAGAGATATGACGAATTGTTAAAACGTATACAAACCCATTACTTCCACTTGGGGTTTGAATTTCGTAAACAATGTGAAACATGTTCTGAGTCGATTTCATAAGAAGCAACTTGATATCTCATGAGACACGAGCGATTTTGAAAAATTTGTGAAAACGTAAGCAAACTTGAAATTCGAAAAATCGTGAAATTGGTTTTTAGGTCATTACATCAAATGCCGTAATAACCAATTTTATATCTCATCAGAGCTAAGGGATGGCAAAATTCGTGAAAACATATGCAAACCATTAATGGTTGAAATATCCAAAAATTGAGAAATGGGTTTGTAGGCGATTATATAAAAAGCCTGTGGAAGTGAAAAGCGATTTAATATCTCATCAAACCTAAGAAATATGTCGAAGCATACTATCCCCTTACACCCCTTTGTATTGAATATCTGAAAATACTGAAATTGACTTTTAGGCTCTTATATGGGAAACCTTAGGAACTAAAAATGAATTCGATATATCATAAGATCTAACCAATATGTAGGAATCTGTGAAAACATAGCTAACCTCCTTACCCCCAAGTGGGGGTTGAATATCAAAAAATCCTGAAAGGAGTTAATAGGTAAATATGAAGACAGCATGAGAAAGTAAAAACCAATTCAATTACTTATCACTTCTAAAGGATATGACGGAATTCGTGAAAACTTGTTCGCCCATGAAAGTGAAAAGATATTCGATATAGATCAGACCTGGGGGATACGGCAGAATTCGTGAAAAAGTATACAATCCATTTATACCATCTTAGGGGTCGAATTTAAAAAAAACCTAAAAACAATTTTTAGGTATTTATATGAAGAATACGTAGAATAAAAATGAATTTAATATTTGGAAAGACCTACTAGATGTGACGAAAATCGTCAAAATATATGCATTCCATTTTCACTGATAATTTTTTTCGCCCCCCTTCTGAACGCCAATAGATATTTCACATTTTTTTTTATCTAAATTACTTTTTTAGTTGATTTACATGTATACCAAGTTTCAACTTTATAGCATAAACCGTTCTATAGATCGGAAAAACACTTTCCACCCCCGTACCATACTACCCCTTTTCCAACATGCTACTACTATAGCTCTATCTAAATACCAAGTTTCATTTTTATAACATTATATGTTCTCGAGATATAAAAATTGGAACTTTTTCTTTTTCACCCTCCTCCACCCTCACCCTCTACACCCCAACCCCCAAAGTTTTTTTTTCTGCTAAGGGTCTCTTAGGCCTACTTTTGGTAAAAATTTGAAGCATCTATCTTACACTGTTCTTGAGATATGGGACGTGATTTTTTTTTTAAATTCTTATCCCCTCCACTTCCATGCTCCACCTTAAAAAGATTTACTTTCATCAAACTTTATTTGTCAACCTTTATACAGAAACCGAATTTTATTTTACTAGTGCAATTTGTTCTTGAGATATCGTAATCTGGAGTTTTTCACCTCCACCCTCGCATGCCACTGCCCTCACTCAAAAATTTATTTCCAATCTATTCTTCTAGTATAACTACAAATGTTTATTAAGTTTTAATTTCGTGACATTAACAGTTTAGGAGATATGGATTTTAGAATGTCTCAATCTCGGCTTTCGAGCGCCTCGGACGCACTATTTTCCCCCTCACTCCCACACCCCTTCACCCATATCGGCAATTTTTTTGTAAATGGGTCCACTGCTGAAGCTCTATATAAAGCATTAGCGGTTACTGAGATCTAGAAACCAATATTTTCCGTCTAAAACGCTTCCCCCACCTCCCCCCTCACAACCCCATCCCTCAGAATTTGGTCACTTCAAGGGGCCTACCCAGTCTACTCACGAAAATTCAACTAAATAGCTCAAAGGGTTTGGGTGCTACGAGCCTTCAAAGAATTTTGCGTACACCGGTCGACTTACGTCGTACGGCGGACAGACGGACTGCTACTCATGAAACGTGAAAAAAAATGTTTAAGGGTAGAAAATTTTTTTTTTTAAAAAATCGATCACAATACTGTATTATTGAAATAATAAAGTAAAAAATTTATTTCAGGATTTTGCGATATTGAGCCCCTAAGTGGGTATAAAATGATTGTGTACGTTTTTACGAATTCCGACATATCCCTTAGGTCGGATGAGATATCGAATATTTTTTTTAATTTAACGGGCTTTCTATACAATCGCATAAAAATTGGTTTCAGAATTTTGTGATATTCAACCGCTAGAGGGCTATGTCTATATTTTATCCCCGTTGTTTTTGTCGAAATTAAAAGAAAAACCCAAATAAAAATAACCACGAGTAACGTTATCAGTCGCATAGTAACCTACACCGTATCTTTACATTAAACGAGTTCCGGACTTCTATCCAAAAATAATAAAGTTGCGCTCAGACTGTTGGCAGTTTTTTCTTCATTATTTTATGTTTTCCTTTTATTGTGATATCCAAAACTTACACGAATTAATTAAATTTTGTCCCGCCCAATCCACGGTAATCAGTGAAATCACTTATGTATCGGATTCGGGGAATCCCCGATTCAATATCATGTGATCACGTTTTGTATTCTAACCTCTACCTTCTCTGTAGGTCTGACCTTCTGCAGTAAAGGATACATAAAGAAAGGTCCAGATTGGTCTTCGGTAAAAATAGACCCCATTCGCGAAAGAATCCTCACATTCAAGACATTTGGAAAGCAAAAATTCCTTTTGATCGTTTTGACCTTCTCAAAAAAAGATCCGCGACGTTTTTTCGGTTCCTCCCTTAAAGTTATTTCGAGGAATGTAACTGCCATAGATAAAAACTTAACTGATGGCAACACTTAAATGGGGATAAGGGGAGCATCAGATTACATAGCTTACACTCTCCACCAGACGTTTCCGTTGAAACGATGAAAGGACAAAGCTGTAAGCAAACTCACCAACACACACAAGTAAAAATTGATATTTACCTTGGTTTGTCTTACCGAGGGCCTATTCCTCCGCTAAGACTATGACGTTTACAGGGGAACGGTCGATCGTGCCGCAAAAACTGCTTACTCTGTCGTCATCAAACGGTCAAACTGGACCAAAAATAGTCCCACTCCGCGTAAAATGCGTTCACAAAAAACACCCACCCACGCACGAACACTGTCAACCGAGCGAAACTACACTGTCCGCACTGTCACCGCAAAGCTTTCCACTGATTTCCAATGCAACGCCACCGAGCCCAGTCCGCTCGAAGGTCGTCGGAATGCAATACGAAAAACTTTCTCACCCACTGCCCACTATCGCACTCCCCCTGGCAAACCACTGCGATTTCGCGATAAAAACTTTTCAAAGCTTTCGCCACTTGCCACCAGTGGGAAAAACGATTTTGTTGGCTGTCGAGTGGGTGGTTGAGTTGTGGGTTGGGGTAGTGTCGCGACCGCCGAGTGAATTCTGTACGAGAAGTTGAACGGGGGGTGGTGAAGCCGACAAACTATGTTGCCCGTTTTCGGGGAAGTGTTCCCTTATCGCGCGAATTCGAACGGAAATGCACTGCACTGCGCGCAAGAGGGCGGCGGGCTTGAGGTCACCCCGGAATTTACTTTTCGCCCTTCGACCTACCGTAGCACGGACTCAGCGTTCGGATTTTCAGCGTTTTTTACCAACTTGGTCACTTTCTTCGAACACCTGAGACACGGACCCACGAAATTTTACGTGCGAAGGACGTCGTCAAAAGCGCGCTACTCTGACGAGTTTTGTTGTTGTTTTCATTAAATTTATTTTCCAAGTTCGACAACGGCGCGATGGAACGGGTGCCCGATAAGCGAGCGGAGAAATTTCTTCACGTTTCCAGCGACCAGCGAGCAGCGTTTCCTCTCTGTCGGTCGTTCGGCGAGCGGATTTTCCAGCGAAACAGGAAGCTGCGGCCCGCTCCTTTACGGTCGGTCGGCTTCCTTATGTGCGTGCGGCGAGCCCATCAGGAGGACCGCGTGGTTTCCACCATGCGCACTTATCGCCTGGAATTCGAATTTTGGCCCATTCCTTCGATGAAACAGTCGCCACGGTACGACCGGCTGAGACGCTCTCTGGTAATGGGCCCGGAAAGCTCGAAGGGGCTCCTTGGTGGCGGCCAGCTACAGCTGGGAGCGAATTTGACTGACAGGACACGGGGCCGATCGATTAGTGCAGAGGCCTAAGTTTGCCGTGCAAGTCTCGATGGAGCTACGCATATCGTATCCAAAGGCGACAACAGACCGAATGGACGGTCCAATTATCGGTTTTGTGATGGCCGTGGCCACTAAATTGGAAGATGTGGCGATATCAAAACAGAACAGCCTTCGGGGAAGATGCAGACCACGAGCATTAGTCAATTTTCCTATAGGTATGCATTTTTCTGAGATTGCAGAAAGTCAGTTTCAATATTCTAGATGAAAATGCTGCCCAAAAGATTGCACCACATTGACCAGTTCCCATATGTCCGAAAACACGAAAACGCAAGAACGTCTTGACTTAGGAAGCTAACATTTGAAATCCGAATACTTAGCCAAATTTAAGTAGTTTAGTTTCAGTCCACATCACTATTCAAAGCAGTCGGACAGTAACCTAAATCTCAACCAATCTTTAAAAGGGGTTACGACCAAAAAATAATAAAGATGATAATGTTGCCAAGGGGTCAAAACTCGTTTGCACCTCTTTCACATGTTGTCCACTTTTTGTTATCGTTGTGTTACTTTCTCCATGCGCATATATCAAGGTGTTCAAATATTCATTTTCAATCCTGCCTCTTGGCAGATTTTCTGTCAATAGTTTTTCCTAATAGCTGACTTACATCGCAAGGTGTCATTTGGCGAATTTGGCGAAATCTCGAAATTTGGGCAAAATTTTATCAATATCTTCATTTCAAAGAATTTGAAACCTGCTTGGCTGAAAAAATATTAAACAGTGATATTCAAACAAATTACATGATGCTAATACTTTGCGGATGAAATATCGGAACAACCCACTAGGAGTTAGATATCAAAAAATTCTGAAACCGATTTTTAGGCAACTATGTAGAAAGTCTGCTAAAGAAAAATCAACTCAACATCTCATTAGACCCAAGAGATGCGCCGGAATTAGCAAAAATCACTCGGTTGAATATCGAAAAAATTTTGAACTGATTTCTTAAGCTGTTGTGTATAAATTACATAGAATTGATGCGAATTTGATATCTCATTAAACCAAAGAAATATGTCGAAATTCGAGAAATCGCACAAAACTACTTTAAACCCCTTTCGTGATTGAATGGCAAAAAATCCGGAAAGCAATTTCAAGGCGCTTACATAAGCCTCAAAACGACCGGTTGAGAGCACGAGGAAGTAAAACTATTTTGAGATCTAGTCAGACCTAAGAGATATGACGAAATTCGTGAAAATTCGTATCCCTTTTTTCCATTGATAATTCATTTTGCCTCACTTCCGCAAATGTGAATTTTTTATACTTAAATTATTTTTCGAGGACACCTGTGTATACATATCAAGTTTCCGCTTTAAAGTTATAAGCCGTTCCTCAGATACCCAAAATACCCCCATCTGCGTACCTCTCTATCTATATCCAAAATTTTATTTTGACTTGGTGTCTATATAGTGGCTCTACTTACGGTGTTAAATATCAAAAAATTCTGAAACTAATTTTTAGGCCATTATAAAGAAATCCCAATACGCTAAAAAACAATTCGATTTCTCATCAGACCTTGGTGATATGTCGGAATTCGTTAAAATGTACATAATTATTTTACACCCTCTTAGAGGTTGAATATCGCAAAATCTCGAAATAATTTTTAGATCAATTTATGTAAAGCCCATATAGAATTTGATATCATTAAGGGCTCACATACCCTTGCACGCGCTGAAAACCGAGTTCAAGGGATACAAGGGGAAGAAGGTGTACAGTACCAACCTGGAATGGGAGAGTAGCCGCAAGTTCACGTTGTACCTACCAGAAACTTTAAACGCGTTTTTCTCGAAGCTATGTTTTTAGACAGTGTCAGCACGATAACTCAGTCAATTTTTTTCAACATTTTTCAACATTTTTTTTTTAAATTTTGAAAATTATTTTTGCTATAGTGTGACGAGAGATTTTTTTAATTTTTTGTTGGACAATTTTTTATAAATTATTAAACACATTTTTTTTTAAACTGCATAGTAAAGTTTGAAATACTGTAACTTCTTTATTTTTGAAAAAAAAAATTCCCTTCAGTATTACTACTACATTATTCTTATACAAGATTTTTTTTTAATTTTGCAAATTGGATTATTTTTGGTGAAGTTATGATGTCGACAAGGAGGCGCCATGGTTTTCATCAGTAGTCCATTTATAACCGTAAAAAATAATGTTAATATTAAAAAAAAATTTTTTTGTTATAGTTGAATAGTTATTAAGATATGTGAACTCAAAAATTTATAATAATAATAACAATTTTCACCATATAACCTATAAAATAATTTTTCGAATTTACTCGGTTTTCAGCGCGTGCAGGGGTATGTGAGCCCTCAATTAACTCCTGTAGTACATCTACATACCCGTACTGAGTTTCAACTTTTTAGCAAAAGCCGTTTCTGAGATACAAAAAAAACAGCCATTACCCCCACACCTTGCTATCACTATTAAAAATTGTATTGTTCCACGATGCCTCTATAGTGGCTCTACACCGACGGTAAATTTATTTTATTATTTTTATTTAGTTTTCTATCGTTTGCTGTATTCAGCATTTTTTCACCTCCTTCAACCATCACCTCCTACACCCCCAACCCCCAAAATGGTTCTCTGCGCTAGAGGTCTACTGAGCCTAGCTTCTATAAAATGTTTAAAAATTCATTTGGTTCAACTCTTAATACAATATTATATATTATTTTTTTGAAAAATTGCTATCCCCCCCAACTTCCTCTCTCTCCATAAATTTATATTTGTAGTACTCGTAATTTCATATTTGCATCTAAAATCGAAAGTTTTAACTTTTTGGTAAAAACCGCTTCAGAGATAATAATTGGAATAAAATATTTTAAAAATATATAATTTTAAATTTTTTCGGTTCAAACTTTACTCGATAGTTTAGAACCACTTTGTTTCAAATCGAGTATTGCCTTGTCTCCAGCCCCAAAAATTGTTATAGTAGTCCTCTTCAAAAGGTCTGGTCCACTACCGTACAAAATATCTCTTCCAAAAAAAAAATTTTGCATTAGAAGGACCTCCAATTTACAAAAAAAGCATCCGTAGTAACCCCACAATCGGCTTTGTAATTTTTAGTAAAATCGAAAGAATGTTTCGTGAATTTTAGGTCACATTTTGTTGTCATACTCTGGATTAACAGAACCAATTTTTTCGGTGGTATTATTTTACCGGAAAACAATGCTCGCCGCTTTATCGATTTCATGTTCTGAAACAAAACTAAAAAAATTGCCGTCAGTTTCAATTAATCGTAAAATCAACAACAATTTTCACTCGCAGATTTTTCCAACGACTAAATGAAACGAAATCTGGTAAAATAAAGTATTTTTTTGTTTTATGAAATTTGTTTTTATTGTTGATTTCTACAAAAAAACCACTGGATGCCTGAAATCAGCATTGCAAACAAATTGTAAAATATTCAGAAATATTATGCATAAAAGAAAATTTATATTTTCCGTTGTTATTGTCTATTACGATAAACAAACCGCCATTAAGCTGTTTTCCTAAATTTTTTTGCGGCAGAAAATAACCTCATTTTTACGCAAATGGTTTATTTTGTAAACGGTTCGAGTCATTTCATATGTGCGATACGGTCGAATTGTACTCGTATTTTTAACTCTCTACTAAAATTTCCAGCAAATACCGGATATTTATTTTACTACAACTTAAAATCTGGAATATAGCGTGTAACGTGAAATTGGTTGGTGGCTTGGTGGATAATATGCGAAACAGTAGCATCCCTTGTTGTTATTGGATTTGTAGGCAGTCATAGGTGGAGTATGTGGACCACTTTTATGGTATTAAATTAACTGAAATATCTGGCTGTTTGTTTATGTGTATAATGAATTTTGTGCAATTGTTAAATTAAAATTAAAATTCTATTTTATGCCGTTAACAGTTTTTCGTTATACTTTTCATATAGGACCGTGTTTTTTGCGAAAATAATTCATAAATTGGGTTATTAAAAATACACGAGTAAGATATTTTCATCGATTTTGCCATATATTTCGAACGATGCCGACAAAATAATTTGATTAAAAAATAATTGCAGGGACTGCGTAAAAGCCGATATCGTGAATAAAAACAAAAATACAAAATTCCCTTGTTCTCTCGACTATCAGATGGAAGTTTCACGTGAAATCTAACGCACTATTGTCCTGGATAATGACTTCGAAAAGGTACAAGTTGGGTTCCGAAATCCCATGCATGAATCCTTGATATCTAATTGTCAGGACAAAATCTAATTTTCTCCTTCCGATAGCCGCAATAAAATCTGCAGGTCTCTATATGTCGGTCTTTGGAATCTAATTGGTATTCAGTATAAGGTTCGATTTCTATAGTATTTCAGTCCCAGATGCGAATACCGTTCGCAGTAGAGATGCTGAATGGCAGATAGGACGAACCCTTTGTTCAATAAAATCACAATTTGCCGAGATATTCCAATCAATAAGTTGAATGTGGAACTATTCTTGAAAGTTAAGATGGTGGTGGTGAATGTTTCGTTGGTGCCCACTAACCCTTTGACAAAGAACATTTAATCGGTGGGATTGCAATTTATTTATTTGTCTGGAGGTAGACAAACACGCTTTCGCACTCCTGTATGGTTTTTTTTGAAAAAAATCTACTTAAACGTCCAAAAAAAATTTCAACAATATCTTAGAGTTTATAGAACAAGTCAGGCTAAAATGCGAACTGTTCAAAATTTAATAAATTAAACAAGTTCCTTTTGATGCCCGACCTCTAATTAAAGTATAATATTTAAAAATAGTCAGTAATTGATGTTTGTGCTTGGCAAAACTTTCGAAAGCTAAAACAGTTCACTACCACATCGTTCTTTGCGTGAACCAAATTTCAACCCAGCTGTTCAGCGGGATAACCAAAACATCCTAAAACCCGTACCCAACAAAAAGAATTGTTTTTTTTATATATACTTCTCAATAATCAATCTATATAACTGCCAAGTTTCAACTTTTTATCATTACAAATGTTTGAGATTAACAAAAAATAAAGACATCAAAAGACATTTTGATCCAAATTTTATTTTCATTTAATCCAATATGAAACTGCCGCCTTTATCAATTTTATTTTTAGTTTGATCTACGACTAGTTGTATGCCAATATATAGCATATAAGTTTCAACTTTGTTGCATGACCCATTCAGGAGATTTTAAAATCAAAATTTTTTTGCTGAATTCCAGCCTTCCATTGTTATGTCTCATCTAAATATTTTCCATTTTTTACAATTGGCTCCACTATTATATGTTTATATTCTCCCCGTCCCCCATTTTACATAACTATTACTAGGCGCTAAAAAAATATTAAAATCTTTTTGTAATATATAATTTTGTGAAGAATTGAGAGAATTATGCAAGCATAGTTGTTTCAAGCAATTTTATTTTTGGACCCCTCATACCCAATTTGCTCAAAAGTGAACCCTATTCATCCACTGAAAACAAATGGATTTGTACAGCGGCGGACAGACAGACATATTTTTCTTTTCTTAGTTTTTAAGAAGATTTTTTTCAAAAATTTGAAGTTGATCCTGTAGTAGCTTTCGACAAACGTCAATTCCCTAGCCGTATGTCCTTGGGAAGTAAAAACTAGATTTATTTAATATTCACCCTCTTCGACCCTACAGGATATTCGCCTGACAGTCGGTCTTTTTTTGATTTTTAGGGGTCTACTAACCATGACAAGTGAAAATACAAAATTAGAATGGAAACCAATTCTTTTCTTAGATTTCGGGTCGATCACAACACTTTATTATTAAAAATTAAAATGGAAATTTGACATGGTGAGGCGCTCTTCTACTTCATTGCTTCTTCATCCTTTTGAATAAGCTAGATACAGCACCTATTCGGAGGAGTCACTGTGAAAATTGCAAGTTCATTCTGGTGACAATCAGCAAATTTTCTTTGCGAAATCTTCAATAATGTTTTGGTATTGGGAATGTATTTATTTCGAAAATTCAGTTATCACTTCGTCTTTGCTTTTTCTTAACAAGAGTGGCGATACTGGAAAAAACACTGTTCTTAATTTAAATGATTAAAATAAAATTGTACTAAAAGACTACCGTAACATAAGTCTTAAGAAATCTCTTAAATAAAGTTAATTTAGAAATTCTCACGGAATGTACACTCTAAGAATTATTGGAGTAAATTTACCATTATTATAGTTGGCAACTGTTTCCCATCGATATTAATGGTGAAATTACATGCATGTGTGATTAGAGGGAATGTTACACAAATAAGTTGTAATAATTACGCAACATATGCGTAATCAATACACATCAGTGATGTAATCATTTCGCAATAGCTGCGTAATCAATAGACATAAGTGGCGTAATTATTACACTCAGAAATTATTACACACTTTTTGTGTAAAATCCCCATTTTATTATAGGGGAAACTAAGCATGGAAATCGTACTGTCTCTCAGGGTGCGAAGCGGATTATGCTACCTACTCTGACTTGAGTGAGTTGTTTGTTAGTCTCGATGAAACCATCCATCAAAGACAATCCTAAGGAGTTCTAGAATTTTGTGAACTCTAGGAAACGTACCGATGGATACCCAGCATGTTTATCTCTTGACGATGTTGTCAGCGATGATCCCCTAACTATAAGTAATTTCTTTGCAGATCATTTTCGTACCGCTTTAACATTATCAAACTGTAATATTAGCTACAGTGATTACCGCTACATGACTAAGTTTTCGCAGACCTCATTAGAAATGAGAGACCTCAATATTGACGAGGCCACTTTCTTAAGGTTCATCTCGGACATTAATGATAATTTTGGGGTTGGTCCAGATGGTGTACTGGCTATCGTATTGAAACGTTGTGTCGCTTCATTAATACCATCTTTGAGATACCTATTCAATACCACCCTTATTTCCGATGTGTTCCCTAACATTTGGATATTTTCCACAATTAGACCACTTTGGAAGAAGGGCAAGAGGACAGATATACAGAATTATCGACCTATTGCCAACCTAGCCTGTATATCTAAACTCTTTGAATCGATTGTCTGAGAAGTTTTGAAATTTCATAGCAAATCGATTAATTTTACCTTTTCAACTTGGATTTACCAAAGGCAGATCTACAACGACAAATTTGATGGAATTGTCAAATTTCTCAATTCCAGTAATCGAAGCGGGTCATCAAGTAGATTGTATTTATAAAGACTTTAGTAAGGCGTTTGATAAGATCAATCATAACATTTTGATATGCAAACTTAAGCATTTGGGTTTATCAATTATGTTTATTAATTGGATATCATCTTATTTATGCAACCGATTTCACAGAGTTTTATTTCGGGGGGTATTATGCTCGGAAATTTCTAACACATCGGGAGTTCCTCAAGGCAGCCACAAGGGTCCTTTATTATTTATATTATTTATTAATGACTTGAGTTCAATGATTTTAAACTCTAGAATTCTTCTTTACACTGATGATGCAAAGCTTTTCCGCAATATTACGGATATGGACGACTGTATTCTCTTGCAAAATGAACTTAGCCATTTATCTGATTGGTGTACGTTAAATGACATGGCGGGCCATCCAGTGGTTTCTTTTTAAATCATAGGTTATCTTGACACTCAAACCTGTTTCCCGCTCGAAATCTTCACAGAAAGTCAGTATCATACCTCCGCGGGACGAAATGAGTCGCTTTACGCTTGAACAACGTTGGGAAATATTGAAAACTTATTTCCAAAGTGAGTGCTGTGTAGCCCAAACAGTGCGTTTTTTGAAAAGAAGCAAGTTTGTGCAAAAAGTTCGTGAGACTAGCATGCTAGGGGACAACACTCATGGCCCCCGTCGTCGTACGGTGCGCTCAGACGAGAATGTGGCTGCTGTAGCCGAGAGTGTGAGACTCACTCCACGAACATCAACTCGCCGTCGATCTCAACTGCTCAACATTTCACGCACTAGCCTGAGGAGAATTCTGCACAAAGATCTCGGATTATTCGCTTACAAGGTCCAATTGACTCAGCAATTGAAGGCTCACGACCATCCGCTCCGTTATCGCTTCGCAATTTGGGCCTTAGAACAGCTTGAATTGGACAACGATTTTGGGCGGCTACGTTAACAAACAAAATTGCCGCATCTGGGACTCGGAAAACCCGCACGTTATTGTCGAGAAGCCAATACATCCACAGAGAGTGACAGTTTGGTGCGGATTGTGGAGTGGTTGGATCATTGGACCATTTTTCTTCGAAAATGAGGCTGGGAACAACGTTTCGGTCAACGGTGAACGTTACAGAGCCATGTTATCCGACTTTTTTTTTACTGAAATTGAAGACATGGATTTGGACGACCTCTGGTTAATGCAGAATGGCGCGCCATGCCACACAGCCCATACCACAATCGATCTTTTACGCACCAAATTTCCAAATCGTGTTATCAGCCGTCTTGGCGATGTCAATTGGCCGCCTCGGAGCTGCGATTTAACCCCTTTGGATTTTTTTTTTTGTGGGGAACTGTGAAGGACCGATGTTATGCCAACAATCCAGAAACGATTCAAGCACTTAAGGCCAATATCATCCAAGCAATCCGTGAGCTACAGCCCGAAACCATCAACAAGGTCTTGGAAAATTGGAGTGACAGAATGCGCTACTGCGCAGCCAGCCGAGGCAGCTACTTGAACGAAGTTGTATTCCATCATTAATGGGAATGTTTACTCTTACTAATAAAGCCATAATAGATGGAAAAAAATTTAATTTTGTTCATTTTATTGCATTTTTAAAAAGAAACTTGTATTTGGCCCACCCTGTACAACTATTTCTTTTTCGCGTAAGAAATGCCCATTCAATTTCAATTACACCGTTGAAGGAAACTCATTACATAAATCAGACAAGGTACTTGATCTGGGCGTTTACTTTTATTCATCTTTTACTTTCGACGATTATATTAATTATATAGTGAATAAAGCGAACTCCATCTGTGCGAAGATGGTGTAAGGATTTCAATGATCCTTACGTTACAATGGCGTTATATTGTGCTTTTGTTCGATCAATTCTGGAATATGCGTGCCAGGTATGGACTCCATATTATGTGGTCCATAAGAGCAGAATTGAATCTGTGCAGAAAAGGTTTTTGAGGTTTGCACTTAAGGGGTTACTCTGGCTTGACTCTCAAAATCTTCCACCCTATTCTGAACGTCTTAATATTCTCTGTCTTGAATCGCTTGATAACAGAAGAAAAGTTCTCGGGACTGTTTTTGCATTGAACATTATCCCTGGAGGAATTTATGCCCTATATTGTTTTAAGAAATTTCTTCCTGTTATTCCGGGTCGTATTTGAGAGACTATACACTACTAAACATTTCATATCGTCGGACTAATTATGGGCAACATGAACCGATCACATCCATTTCGAGTCTAGTTAACCGTTTTTATCATGCTATTGATTTTGACTTGAGCGCGACACAGCTGAAGTCAGCTATAAATAAAATAATTAAATAATTTGTTTAAATATTCTATGTAATTGTTCTATTTAATGATCGCTTTTATTTGTTTTAAAAACTGTAATGAACTGTAAAGCCCATGATCCAATCAATGCAGCACTGCATTCTTACTGCATTGAAGGGCAGTGAATTTTTTTCGATGATCCAATCAATTCATCGCTGTTACTCTGATCGAAAACTGTGAAAATTCAAACTTTCTACTCTTCCCTCCAGAAAAATTCGATTAGTTTAGTACGTTTTTTATTTGACTGTTGGCTGGGCTTACGCAGCGCTATACAAAATTTCCACAGAGAGCAAAATTTGAGTTACCGCATGCCGGAATATTTACTGCAATGCTTTGATTGGATCATGGAGCATTCAAATCGTATGTGGACAATGCTACTGCATGCAGCACTGCGTTGATTGGATCATGAGCTTAAGTAATCAGGTCTTGATGAAACTGAATAAATAAATAAATAAACTCCTCCATTTAATTCAGATTTATAATTATACGGTACAATCATAAATTAAAAACGTAATTTCACAATGCATGTATTGTACTAAATTGAAATCAGTTGACAATGATATTACAGCTATTGATTCGAAAACTAATATGCAAATATTGCGCAAAAACTTTTGGGTGATTTAACAAACCTGAATTCACGTCGTCGCGTAGAATGAAATGATGATATGAATTTTCGCAAACTTGCTTATTCTGGCGTAATATTACACAGTATTTAAAGTAAAATTACACCAAGCCTGAATTTACCTTATTATGGAGTAATATAAGCATGATGCCTAAATTAACTCTTTTTATAGAACAAAGTAGATGTAATTGTCCACCTTATTGTGTAATATTACCTATTTGTGCGCTAAAAAACGATTATACGTCAATAATACGAACAATTACATAGACTGTGTATTTTCCACTTCTTTTTCCTTTAAGGACAGATTATATTAGAATGTAAATCTAAATTCATGTGAGTTTTTGGATTAACTTTACACAGGTAAAATCTTTATGCAGTACACAGTGGTTTCAGATTTTGTTAAAATTTATGAGAAATCATTTTTTAATTTTATGTTTTTTTTATTTTTTCTTTAAAATTTTTAATTTGTAAATTTTCCATTTATCTATTTCGTCTGAATTCGGCATTTGTAAGGTTTTCTTAAAAGAAAAAAGGCGTTTTAAGTGAACATACTTTTATTACTGCCTTGTAAATCTCGATTATCGTTTAGATAGTCAAAGTCATCAAAAATATTTAAATTTATTAGTTTCATATGAGTTTTAAAATGTTTGTACCTCTATCACAGGCAATATACGATAATACCCAGATTGCGAACGGCTACGAGAAAAAGCATTGTTCCTCTATATTGAACTTGATCAAATAAGGACGTACAAGTAAATTCTATTCAATATACGAAAAAAGCAAGTTGTGAACAATAGCACAGTCCTAAGAGTGCTTTTACAATACACAATATCGTCATATTTTATGGAAACAAAGGTTAAAAAGAAGTTTGTATTTCTCAAGTTATGTAATATTTTGTTTTAAAATTTCAATCCTTTATTTCGATCAAAGTGTGAAAGGTTTAGTA
Source organism: Beris morrisii (assembly GCA_951812415.1). Lineage (NCBI taxonomy): Eukaryota > Metazoa > Arthropoda > Insecta > Diptera > Stratiomyidae > Beris > Beris morrisii. Next base: position 11,433,107 of record OX638312.1, on the reverse strand, counting down.
TAGTTTCAAACCATAGATTATCCAAGACAAACATGACAAACGTTTGTCAGCTAATTATTAGAAATGGGTACAAATTTTAAACATGACATTCGTCTTTTGGGTACTATTTTTTGCCAATTCTCATGACGCTCTGTTCTGTCTTTCAACTTTTCATCTAAATCTTAAGGATTAATTTTGTTTCGAATAGAGTCATTTGGAATCGCTTTGGAAATTCGTTTATCTTTCCTTATCCACAAACCTGAAATAAAACATCAATTACAAGCAGTGATAATTTCATTGAAATTATAAAGTATCCTTGATAGTTCCTGGATCGAGTACATACAGGACAATAGCAGCTCAATTTCTTATAACCCATTCCCAGCTTTTCTTGTGATGCACAAGTTTTCATGTATTCTCGATATCCATAAAACGAAGTCATGAACGACTTGCAATTTTTATTCTTTACCTTATTCAACATTTCTTCACGTCCAATAAATTGCTCTAACGTTGTTCTATCTTTACATGGCTACTCCTTGCCGTCAGGGCATAGAGCTCAAGCAGAAATCCATAAGAAATTCCAAACTAGTTTTGATCGAAAATTCAAAGTATATGTGGCTGCATATCCTCACATAAATATGGCAAAAAAGAAACTGTGTATAAAATCGCTTTAAACCATTTTAACCTTTTTTTTATCTCATGCTCCTTCAAGATAATAAACTCGTATCGGTTAAGGAAGCGATAGGATTCTTAAAGAAGACATGTGACTAACAATTTATGTCCTTTCTTGTAGAACAGTGTTGTCGCAGCTCGATTATGTAAGCCGTATCCTTGCAACACTATGCGATATTAGATGATCCCATTTTATAAAATGGATGATAGTATCGGAAGTTTCAAAAGGAATTGACAGAAAACGATTTTTTCCGATGACCCGAAAAGGTTTCCGATTTATTATGTATACATTGCAAATACTTTCAATGTATTGTATAATAATTTAGAAGTGTTTATTTTTATTTGAGCTAGTCGTTTAAGTAGTAGAACTTTATACGGACAAATTGAATTTTATTCAATTTAGACGTTTTTGGCTGGAAAGCTTATGAACAAGCTATGGAGTGCAGCTATGCATTTGAAGGCTCCGAGCTAAATTCTAAGAAAAAAGGACTTCTGTATGGCAGCTACCCGAAAGAATATGTCGATATTGTCCGTTAATGAACTTAGCCTTTAAAATTCAACCGAACATCTGTATTCTAAATTTCAATATCCTCGTTCAAGGCCTTAAGTTATAATGTGTTCGAACAGATGAACAGGCGGACTGGTGGACGGACAGAGGAACAGCAAGTAAATTTGGAGTTTTTGGCCACAACTGAAACTATAAGGGGATCGACAGAATTTCAAGTAAAAATACAATTCGATTAAAATTAATAATGAACACAAATCACTTCATTCAATCAAATTATTCCATTTTTGTCAGTTGTTCGCAATTTTAGTTACTAGACAACTGTTGTTATTATTGAAAATTACTTTACACATCATCTTTCTAGTAAATCTCTTCGTCCTCTCACTTTTACAGTAGAAAAATTACTCCCGTGTCCAGAAATTTCCGTCATATTTGTGGATGTATGAGGAACATGTGGGAAGTGTGTAGAACATGCGTGAAGAGTGCAGAGCTTTCTACGCTATTCTAATTGGATATTGGAAGGTTGTTTGAAATTTGGTGGATCTTTTTAGATATATACCATGGGGGTACATCAGAAACACAATTTCTAGGTCATTTGGGGGTTCAAGTTGAACGACTTTGGATACCATTATCGTATGAAAGTCGAGTATGTGGCGTCTTTTTTATAAGTCTTGGAGACTATTATAAATTATGTTTTTAAAATATTCCATTTGATTTAATTATAATGTAAGTTAAGGACTATGATCTGAAATTGTGAGACTGTCTTTTGGGGGTGCACGTCTATAGCAACCTGATTTAACGACGTCCAGGATTTTGTCTCGAAAAATAATAAACTTGCATCCGGACTGTTGACAGATTTTTCAAATTTGGTCATATTTTGCTTTCTATTGCCACTATTTCTTTTATAAGCAATCGTTTATGAAAAACCAACAATAAGTCAAAGAAATCGACCCTGGCTGACTATACCATAAAATAATTCAGAACAAGTTATGACACAAATTAGACTTAGTTCACGATTCGTAATATCAAGGCCTATCCATGGGTAAACTTTAATTAGCCCGAAAGCTTTAATTTTACCTTCGCCGCGAAGGTGTAATCCACCCTTTTATATATATTTTGGTAAAATTTACTATATTGGTCGTTGGCCACGGCCACGGCCAAACCAATTTTCGGTTTAGAGAGTGGTCCTTATCGGGACGAATTTTATGAGTCTTGTAATTTGGCAAACCACAAATATGTTTTGGGCGTAGAGGTTAAGCCTTCCCGAACAGAACTACGACCCGGGCTATAAATTCAGCTATGACCTTAATTAGCCTCCGATAAATTTCATCTTTGATAGCAAGAACACTAATCGATTCTACACTTCCGCGATAGATAATTAAATTTTAGACCGGTGGGATGGTGGTCGATTGCACTTGGTGATTATACGGAACGTAAATTATGACAACACTGAAGTGTTGTGTATTTGGGGATTTATGGCACTCGTTTCTATTAGGCACCTAAACCGCATTCTCGCTGTATGTGAATTGAAAGGCTTCGGATATTTGTTTGTTTTCGGAGGAGTCGATTTAATGGATTTTGAGTGCTCAATATTTGATTTAAAGATAATGGAGAGCCGGAACAACACAATACTTCAGTTTGCGTTATGGACATATCACTTAACCTCATACTCGTATAATCTTCTCATACGTGATGAATGTAGAGGCTTCGGTGCGCTAATGATAAGCTAATAAGTCTACTAATTTAGAGGTTAGGGGCCCTTGTATTTAACTGAATATCCTCTAAAAGTATGGCAAAATAAAAACAGGCATCAACATTTTGAGCAAATCGACTTTGGATTTTTTTAGGACACTTTAAGTAGTCTGTGTTCACATATATGTACCTACTTTTGTAATGGCTGTTTTAAAACTATGTAGACGGGATAGGCTAAAGTACAGCCCTTGCAATGCAAAGAACACTTTATTTTTTTATGAAAGCACATTATCTGTTAGATATAGTTCAGGAAATCAGTACAAACAATTGTATTTAAATTGAGAGACCGATCCCGAAAGTTGAGCTCTTAAGCAGTTATCACTACGTGGATAACCAGCGTAATACAGAGCATTATTACTTTCAGTTCTGCATCAGTACTGAATGAATTGTGCTTTACATATTTGGAATCAGTTTTAATTTTAAGAATTGTTCCTTCTATTTGTCGCTCACTGAAATTACTTTTTATTTCTTGTCAACGGCGGCCGAGAGAGGAGTCAGTACTACGACTAAAACTATTGAATAATATAGAAGTAGCCCAATTCCGCATCCATCTGAACTGGTAGCCAAGATGTGAACTGGAGCGCCGTGTTTGTTATTTTCCGGCATAGTTATGTAAGTAAGTTGTATACATTCCAGACCATAACATTTTGGCATGTTCAACAAAAATTTCACGCTGAGTTACCGGAAAGTAAAAATTGGAATAATATCACTAAATGCCGTCTAGCCTTTCCAACCTTCATATGCCATGCTATCCCAAACACGTCTCTTTAGTCCACATTTTAGCCAATTATTTGGACGTAGATGGAATGTACCCACTGTTTCCTTATCGTAATTTTTTCAAATTTTTGGGATAATCTCTCCTAATCCTCCGTTCAAAATAGGTTTTCACTACGAACTTGTTACTTTTCAGTTCTTTCAGTTCTTGACTATACTTAGAGTCATATTATAATTCAGTATCAGTACTGATTTTACGAACTAATTCAGAATTCGAAGTCCAAATATGATACCAAGGTCTCGTCCATTTTAAGGGAAATGTCCAATGCACGGTTATTTTCAAGAGAATCATATTAATGAAATATTTTAATTTCAGCGATATTCAAATAAAACATAGTTGTATATGTATTCTGTAATGTTTTTTTAATAATAAATAATCCACAGGATTCTGTTTGAGGCTGTCTTTCATATCTAGAACTTTCCTAACTTTCAGGTTTATTCTGAATCTAAATATAATTATAATGCTTGAAATGGCATTATTTAGTGGATTTTTAAAGATTTCCGCTGCACCAGTACTGTATCAGAACTGAGATTTTGTTTCAAATTAAAGAGTTGCAGATCATTTACTTTCATATATCTATACAAAGCGGTCGGCAGCTCAACGAGAGGATTTAACAATCACACATATACTTTAGGAGTTTCTAATGTTGATGTCGGTATTAAAACGAAGAACCATACAGCATAAATATTTAAAAAGACACAGTGTCAATGCGAGTATAAGCAAAGATCATATGTAAAAGCAAATGAATATAAAGTAAACAATATTATTTTAATTTTAGATTTCCGTTTTAGTACTGGCACAGTATCCGTCTCAGTACTGGCACAATATTGGAAAATGAAAAAAATTTAATTCAACTAGTGCGTGTTTTCGTACTAGCAAACTTCACAAAGTAATGACCTACGGAATCAGGTACTTATGTACATATGTCCAACATTTGACTACATCGAAATTTTTAGGTTTAATAAGGCCATTTAAAGGGCTGGAGTGCTACTTTATGGTTTTTTTTCGATCCCAGTGGGCGACGAGTATCCCTGGTGTCGATTGCTTTTAATTTAATTATAAAAATTGCGCAAAATTTTAGAGTTTCGATTACATCTTCGATAAGAAGTATCAACTTAATTGTAATAAAGTCTGATCTCAATTAGCCTTCGCATCGATTTCATCTCCGTTCGATTTTCAATTAGCTACATCTTAACTTACGATGGAGTTCTTCTCATGGACAATGACAAATTTTCTCGCTTATTTACAACATCTCGTTATTCGTCGTAAATTTTATTAGTGATCTCTAGTCGACAAATGTGTTTTATAATCGCGTTAAAGGCTTACCGTCGTCTATTATGATGGCATTGCTGATGGTATTGCTGACGATATTGCTGATGGTATTGCTGATGGTATTGCTGATAGTATTTCTCAGATAGGACCTGTAGTCAGAGGCATCTGGAATCAAATTAAGCTTTGAATCTCAACAGGGCAGGGTTTAGTCGAATAAAATTCAATAATCTGAACTAGGTCTTGGATCCATGATGGGGACAATCTTCAGTGAATTTAAGACTTGACTTTACATTCGATTTTGATAGGATGGAAACTTTGATGGAATTTAATGGGAAATGTTATGTTGGGATAACTTCGTTTCTGTTACAAACCCATTTTTTTTTTACTAGGAGGCACAGTTGCCATATCAAGTAAAATTGGCTTTGGTTTTCACTCATTAATTTCAGAATGAAAAGAGCTACATGTTTGAAACTATCTTATGGAAATGAAAAATTTTATGTTTTTCCTACTTGAATTATATTCCAATAAAATGGAAATTATGGTTTCTACACATCAGGAACCTCTAACGCAAGAAAGTTGAAACTTAGAATTAATAATATAGTTAAACTATTTACTAGAAAGTAGTTGATACAAGGATTGGAGCATCACTATACGAAAAATAGATTTTATGAGTGAATTTGTAGCGTTCAGTATAAGATTAATAACTTTGGGTGACAATATCTTAAGAATCAATAAGATTCCGGGGATCAGCGGTGATGACGATCTAATGCAAAATATTCTGGTTTTTTAAATCTAAATGGTATTTTTTGTTAAAACCTTTCGTCGTCATGAGAGAGAGAGGTTTGTATTCTTGATGAAATACTTAACTCGGTTTAATATAATAGTTGAGGATGTAAGCCGAATTATTAAAGCAAGTATTGCACCGATAAGAACGATTTAAGAAAGGCAATTTGATACGTTGTACAAATTAATTTTTCAATCGCTCCAGGTAAAGATAAAAATATACTGAAAATCGACTCCTTTCTGCATCCCTCATGTTCTTGAAACCCTGTTCTTTACCCAAATATTCTGAAACGGAATTGAAAGGCAAACTACATGTGCACTCCTTATTCTGCTTTATCTCCAACTACAATATAAATCATTTTGAGTATCATACGGTTTGCTTGTTGCTTATCGTGACTAAGATATGATTTTTTTTTATAAAAATTATAGGCTTTGTAAAAGTACTTACTCGAAGTAGAAGGCACTCTCCTTCTATTTGAAATTCTGCACCTCCATCTTATAGTAGATTCTTGCACAATTTCTTAAAAAACTTTTGCATGACGGAACACAAAGAACTCATAATTTTTTTCCATTTAAAATATTGGCTGATGGGGTAAAGGAGAGCTACCCCAAATTTCATTTTCCCAATTGAATGGCTAGTTTATGCCCAGAATAGAGTGCCGCTGGGCAGTACTGAAGTTTTATCTACTCTTCTCGGGGAAATTCGATTATATGCCGTTTCAGCAACTTGAACAAGTGCAAAGTAAACGCATTTTAGTAATTTCCATCAAACTTTTACATTTTCTTAATTTCCGTTAAATTTAAGAACTTTTCAGTTTGCAGTTTCTCTATTGTAGACTCATGACAAGCGGAACTATGTCTGCTTTATAAATGTGTGCTCCAACCAATCATAAGCAGAATATATGTAGCTGCCAACTATTGAATTCGCATGTAACGCTTATATCGCAATTTTCCAGAATCGATTTCCTCTCCATCATATTTCGATTCGATTCAATGCAAAAATTTCCACGAAATCTGACTACTGCATTTCTGGATCATAGAAATTCGAAATGACGAAACTACAATAGAAATTGAAATAAATTTAGTGAAATCGATTTTCAAGACTGTGAGAACTAGGCTACAATTTGGCAATCGTCTGGAAAATGGATGCCAACACATTTAGCCGAATAGAAGATTTGCAATGCCTTTGAGCTCAAGTAGCTTCTTTGATTTCGTCCTTGTCGATGTAACGCTTCGAGTTCGTATATTGTAGCAGTAAGTACGTCAGAGAAATCACAGAGAAAAATGTTTTCTATTCAAATTTATGTGGCAGGAAGACAGACGAGCTCCGCTTATTTCTGCTACTTACAAAGAATTTATTGATACAAATTTCCTGTTTATTCTTATTCATGTTTTATGTTCTTGTCAACAGGAAATTAAGGATATTAGTAGAAGCGTTGGAAATATTTCCTTGTACGTTATTCTTCGTCCTTTTAAACTTTTATTTCGGCTCTTATTTTGATTTATTTAAAAAAAAAGGGAATTGTGGCGAAATGGCTTTATGAATTTAAGGAAAAATTCAGTTGATTGTTGCAGTATTTTGTGCAAGCGAGTACATTTTCTAGTACTTCTCTAAATACTACCACAGCTTTTTTTATGAACCAGTTTAAGCCTAGACCCTACTTTGGCATTCTTCCAATACTTTTCCAGCCATTATTTTTCACCATCCGGATTGAATCAACTCAATATTATCAGTTTATTGTTTTTTTCTCAAAGTCGGCTACTGGTCTATTTTTTCCCAGGAAGTAAAGTATTTCGAGTTTGATTCGATTTAAAATCGAAGAAGCGAATTATAACTTCGTTATTAAAGTATACACATAAGAAAATATTTCTTGAATCGAAAAGCCGCGTTGATATCGAATCAAGAACATTCGTTAAAAGCGATTCGAAAACAATTCCCGATATTAGTTCGATATCGAATCGAAAAACCACTTCAATAACAATTCTAGAATTCGCTCCTTTATCACTTCGATGTCTAATACAAAAAAACTCTTTGAGAACGATTCGAGAACGATTCGAGAACGATTCGATAACGATCGAGAACGATTCTAACGATTCCATAACGATTCGAGAACGATTTGAGAACTCGTATTGAAATCGAATCGAGATTGGGAGAAACTTTTAATTGTCGAATATTGGATTTTCGTACCTATAAAATAAACGCACTCCTTTGTCGTTATGTGGTTATTCTTCGGATGTAGGGTTGAGTTTAATTTCTTCAAGGTATGAATTTGTTGAAATACCTTCGTCGTAGTTTGTCCTTCTTCACATTGTAAATTTTTCAAAGAGAAATAAAAAAAAATTAGCTATGATATGATCTCAGTTCGAAATTCCGATTTTCTGCTGCCTCTTTCCATTTGCTGTTTGAGAATTATCCAAAATATCGAATATATCACGAAGCGATATCGGTTGTTTTCGAGTCGGTTTCGAAGGCAAGTGCTAGTTCGATTTATAGATATAAGATCATTTCGTTTACGATTCAATATATCGAAGTCTTGTAACCTGCTTCTTTTGTTTGCCTCTGTCTCATTTAGTTAATTGTTCGATTCTGATTCGAGAGTTTCGAAAAATCGGATGAAATGTTTACTGAGTGTACTTAAATTTCATTTAGTGTGACTGACTTAAGTAGCCGAACAAAAGGCCTTGCAAATTTATCAATTTATTTTTCGGAATACAATATAACTCAAGAAATCGTCCAACCTGGAAGTAGAAATTTACCGTGAATAAGTTTGAATTAAAGGTATGATCAAATTCGTTAGTGAGGAAAATACGTCCGTCTATTATGTGCCCCTAGTCACTCTAGAAACTATTTTGAAAATATGCTCTTCATCTCACCACTACAGTATGAGCGTTTCGATTTCATATCAGCCTTAAGAGATAGTGGATAGTGGATAGTGGAGTATAGTGGAATTTGTGAAAATATGAGGATCCCCCTTTAATAACCTATTTTTTGCCCTACCTCCATACGCCAATTTAAACCTGACTAAGTTTCAACTTTCTAGTGTACTCCGCTCCTGAAATACAAAGAAACAACTCTCATGCGCATGTAACTATTTTGTTATGAACAAAACCTTAGCTTCCGAGCCTTAGCCCCTTTTTTAAATTTATGAATAACAAGCTTTTTACTCAATACCTCTACGCGGTCGTAACCTCATAAACAAAACTCACAATTGACTCAATGGTAAACATTTTGAGGGCTTGAATATATCAAAACGTTCTTGAAGTATGTATCATATATCTTGTTTGCTACTCGACAAACAATTCCCTACTCCTCTCTGGAGGTAAAAAAGTGAAGACATGTTACGAATATTTATACAGAAAGATAATGAAATCAGTCTACCTGAAGACTCAAAGCGATGATAGCCCTGAGCACCCCCACTGAACTTGAAACCCTTGACCAAATGCATGTCAAATATAAAAAATCTGCCAACAGTCTGGGCGCAACTTTATTATTTTATGGGTAGGAGTCCGAAACGTGTTTAATGCTGAGATGCAGTGTAGAGTACTATGCGACTGGCAACCTAAAAAATAACGTTACAAATTGCCTCCTGGTTATTCCTTAGGTTGTCAGTAACATAGTAACCTACATCGCATCTCAGCAGCAAAACTTGAACAATTTCTTACTCTTCAGGGAGTTTAATATCAAAAAATACTCAAATCGGTTTATTTTCCGACTATATTCAAATGCTACGATTAGACGGTCACTCAAAACCGTCAATGCATTGACACTCTGACGTCAAAATTACGTAGAATGTGGTCACAAAGTTGTCAATTCAATGTCAATCCGTGTGATCGTCATTTTTGTGACACGTCAATGCATCGATAGTAGAATTGACTACCGAATTGACACACATTTTTGTGTCAATGCATTGACAATTTTGAATGACCGTGTGATCACCCTGTCAATGCGTTTGCGACGAATTGACTAAAATTTTGGATGAGTCGTCAATGAATTGGCACTGTCCCACGGATTGACACGACACGAAATTCTGCCGTGTCCTTTCTCTACAAATTGACGCATTGGCAACTTGATCGAGCGGAAATTATTTAATTTAAAATTATTTAATAATGAAGTTTTGTGATCGAATGGAAATGTCAAAAAATTTAAATACACTGAAATTTAGTATTTGAACATTTTTGGACTAGTAATCCCCAAAAAGGAAAAAAATCTATCTATCCGCCATATGTAAAAGCGTTTGAATATGTGTAGCTCACAAATGCGTTGGGGTATTAAGTTGTAATTTGTTTTGTTTGTAAATTGCATAAGCCTCTACGAGTGGTATGAAACTTTTTGATTGTCTTAAAGGATACAGCTACCCAGACAAGTGCTAAAATTCTTAAGACGAGAGTTGAAGTGTCGGGGTGGGGGTTAAGAAACTTTGGATGACAATATCTTCCGAACCGATTGTACCAAGAAGATAAAATTTGGTTTTTGTCTATAGAATTACAAGTGAAGTGCATTAAACTGAAGCCAAAAAATCAAATTTTAATTTATGGCTTGACTCTATGTCGCAACCTATTTCTCATCTTTATTAACGACCTTCTGTCGTCAACTCACAAGTTCCAATCTACAAGGCATATAGCAGACCACGCCTTGAGTACAATTAGCATACCTGGGCTGGGTTTCCCAAAATTCCATTTAACATTGCTAATTGGAGACGAAGCCGTTTCAGCTTCTATAGACTCCCTTGAGCACTATCTTACTACTACATTTCAATGGTAAATGTAGTAAGTAATTAAAAAGTCTTATACCTCCACTCTTATTCGCCGACCGTAACACTCGCCAAGCTCCACGCACGAGCATACTGTTCAGCCCCCTTTTTGTGAGAGAACAGTGAAATTTATGCAACCTCTTTCGTCATCAGTAATGTGAAACACATTGCCAGCCGATCTGCCCTGATAATTATAACCTTCAGCAGTTCAAAAACAATGTTCACCGACACTTCAGAAGCTCCCGCCCTCCCGTTCCACCACTCTAAATCCCCTACCACACCATTTTATTCTCAACTCAACCTATGTCGTTCTAGCTGTTCAATCGCATTAAAGGATGATCCCCTAAGTTATTACGACGGTCGTAAATTAATGGTAAATTAAACAAATGTCCTTGAAACGGAGTTTTTTCAATATTTTCACTAATTTTGTTATATCTCTCAGATATTTTTAGTTACAAAATTTATTTTAGTTCTGATGGCTCTTTATATACGCCCATAGAAACGTTTTTCAAAATTTTTTAATATCCAACCTCTAAGGGGGTGTTATGTGATTGTGTACATTTTCACGAATCCTTAACCAATCCAAACACCCAAATAAACAACCAAATTCGGCGCTTTCGTGACATGTCGTAAATTTATCATCATCGCCCTTCAGTATATAAGCTACCAAAATCGCCATCTCCAAATGATTTCGTTTTGTCATTAACTTTAAAAAATTCACTGAACGCAAATTTTTCCACACAAAAAAATTACAATTCATAACTTTCTTTCAATCCCGTTTGATTTGAAAAATGTAAATATACAAATTTCTACTGATGTGAATGTCCTATCTATTGTCAATTCGTAGAGATGTGTCAATCCCGTGTGATCGCATAGTTTCTTCGTGCCATTCATTGACAACGTAGGCGACAAATCGAATTGACTGCCAGCTTCGACAGTCTTATTGTCAATTTAGTTTTGGGACAGATATGACCAAAATGGTCAATCCGTGTGATCGTCAATTCGTCAAGAATTGACACAATGACGATTGAGACTCCATTGATACTGAAACGACGCATTTTTACGTGACGTCACAGTGTCAATGCATTGTCGGTTTTGAGTGACCGTCTAATCGTAGCATAAGCATTTAGAAGTGAAAATTCTATATTTCATTAGACCTAAGAAAAATATCGGTATTCGTGAAAAAGTACATAACCGCCTTACACCCTCTTAGGGGTTAGATATCGGAAAATTTAAAAAAATGTTTCTAGACGCTTATATTAAGAGCCTGCAGAAGTAAAATTGATTTGATAGCTTGAGAAGTCTAAAATATTTAACGAAATTCGTGAAAATGTACGGACATTTTTTTTACTCCATCTTTGTACAGAAAAGAAAATGAAATTTTTTTTTAATTACTCTAGTAGCAACATCTACATATATGGTACGTACTAAGTTTCAACTTTCTAGCATAAGCCGTTTCTGAGATATAAAAAACCACCTCTCACCCACGCAGCTTGCTACCCCTATCAAAAATTTTATTTTTTAGTGTGTCTCTATAGAAGTTCTATATAGTCGTACATTTTTAGCTTTCCATTCATTACGGTTTTTGAGAAATAAAAATCAAAATATTTTCCCCCTTTCACCATCACCTCCAACACCCACACACACTACTGACTCCAACTCCTGTAAAATTTTCAAGATCATATCTGGTATGGTTTCACAGATATAAAAACTGAATTTTTTGAAAATTTGGCACTCTCCCACTTTCGTACTCCACCTCCCCCTTCAAAAAGTTTACATTCAGTAAACTAAACTTGTGATCCCATATACAAAACCAAATTTTATCTTCCTGGTGTAATTGGTTCGGAAGATATTGTAATCCAAAGTTTTTCACCGCCCCATCCCCACACCACACCACCCTCTTAAAAATGTTAGCCGTTATCTAATGTCAGAGTATCCCTGAAGACAACCACAAAGTTTCAACCTTCTGACATCAATCGTTCAGGAGATATGGATTTTACAATGTTTCAATACCGGCTTTCAAGCGTTTCGGGCTCATTGGTTTCCCCCACTCCCACAACCCTCCACCTCTATAGACCATTTTTTTGCAAATGGGTCCACTATCATAGTTTTACATAAGATCCAAGTTTCAGCCTCCTAGCATAAGTGGTTCCTGAGATCTAGAAACCAAAATTTTTCATCTAAAACGCTCCTTCCCTCATCTCCCTCATACCCCTCACATCCCCACCCCCTCAAAAGATACCAGTTATAGGGGTTCACCCAATCTACCCACCATACAAATATTAATTTAATATCTCAACGGGTTTGGGAGCTACTCGCCTTACACAGCTACTTGAACCATCTTAAATAATCGATGAAAAATTAATGTGTTCCTTTTTATTAATAAATCGAACAAATTCTGATCCGTCGATCCAAGTTTAAGCCAGCCATGGAAAGTGAGCAATTCATTTATATCACATCTGAATTGGAAAAACGCATTTGGTATACCATATACATTTGGACAAATGATTTCACTTTGTGACTCCAACACCCCCTCCCCCCCATCCACTAAACACCCTTCTCCACAACGATCATAAAAATATGTGTACTTCGATTCGATTAATAAAAAAACTTATGAAAATAATCATGTTTCCCACATCTTCAAATTGAAATAACAATAGTCGTCGCAAGAACTGATGTGCATTATAAAAGTCACCCATTTACAAATCGTATTTCACAATATCCGCCCACTAAGAACTGTAATGCTTTGCATGCTCCACAAAGTGCACTTAATATTTATCTATGGATCTTGGGGAGCACAAAAATGATAAGTTAGTCGTATCTCATGCTTATGCATAAGATAACTTCCTTTTGCAGAAGAGTACCTTCAGCTTGTCTGGTATTTACTTTAACTGAGTCCTTACACTACTCCTCTCACATGAACGCTTGATGTGATCATAGAACGGTTCTATCGTCAGACAATGTGGCGAATATTTACAAAGAGCAAGCATACAGTGTATTATCCGTTCGGTATAACATTTATGCCAAGTATACTACATGCATACTGTATGTGAATGCATTTTGTGGAAGAAATTCTTCAAATTGTTTAGCAAATTTCTATATTTTATTCTAGTTTATGGGAGTGCATTCCGTAAGATGGGAAAGCTTAAGGCTCTTAAATTTTACAGTGAACATTCTCAAATTTATTAAAATAAGACTGCCTTCTCCATGTATCTTTTTCGCAAAGTCCGGAAATTGTTTCTATTTAAATAATTTATGTTTCTGAAAGAAACATGTTTTTACTAATAAAAAATGTAGGAGGGAAAACAATAATAAAAGCTTTAAGGAGTAGTTGCTTTTAGGAAACTTTAAATATTAATTTTGTTTCTCTAGAAAACGGGATCATAAGCTGAACGTTCTTTCATAGTATTATTGAATCCCATTTTGTTATCATGCAAGCTTAACGACTTTAGAAATTATTTACATTTAACTGAAACCACTTTTCACTTGAGTAATTCTTTTTTTTTATAAAGTGGAACTAAGATTTAGCAATTGTTTACTGACCAAGCAACAGAATATTATAAAACCGATATAGGTTTACCATTTTTAAGTATAACTAAATGCAAAACTTTGCTTTATTTGAATCTGTATCAAAAAATCTGCCAATGGTCTGGGCGAAACTTCATTATATTTCGGTCAAAGTCGGAGTATATCATGAGTTGTTTCGAGATTATTAGATTTCTTGGAAAATTAATTTTGTTCTTAAAATATAAATATTTAAAATAAAGATTTTTAGCCGATTAAACATTGAAAAAGACGGTGTAGAATATTCGAATTTCAGTATATTATGTACACTAAAATCCCATAGAAGTAAAAACGAATTTATTGCCTTATCAGACTTAAGAGATATGACGAATTGTTAAAACGTATACAAAGACATTACTTCCACTTGGGGTTTGAATTTCGAAAAAAATGTGAATCAGGTTTTTATACGATTTTATAAGAAGCAACTTGATATCTCATGAGACACGAGGGATTTTGAAAAATTTGTGAAAACGTAAGCAAACCCTTGACACCCCCTAGGTTCTTGAAATTCGAAAAATAGTGAAATTGGTATTTAGGTCATTACATCAAATGCCGTAATAACCAATTTTATATCTCATCAGAACTAAGGGATGGAAAAAATTCTGAAAATAGAACCCTTGGGGGTTGAATATCAAAAAATTGAGAAATGGGTTTGTTGGCGATTATATAAAAAGTCTGCGGAAGTGAAAAGCGATCTATTATCTCATCAAACCTAAGAAATATTGTAGTGGCATTGAACGATAGGGAAAATTTTCTCCTTAACAAAATAATGTTTTTGATACTGTAAGTACAGCTAAATTTGTTGACGACTTTATTGATTTCAGGAATCAATCAGAGTCGTCAATGAATTACTTTTAAAAAAAATGAAATCGTTTTTTTTTCAGTCTTGATAAAAGATCAGTCGATCAACAATATTTTAAAATTTAAAATCAATTAATTTCATAGAACTAATTTATCAATTATTCGCGTCAATTAAATATTTTCAATTTACGTAAAGTTAAAAAATAATATTACAAAATATTTTATTTACAAGACTTAATTTTATTTCGAATGAAATAAATTGTGTTTGCCTTTTACATAAAAAGTTTAATCAATGTTTATGTGAGATTTTATTTATCAAGGCCGACAAGAAGATCAATTATTTAACCTTTTTTTTTCAACATTGAACTATAAATTTCCAACATCATTATCAGCTTTAATCAATTAAAAGAAGAAGATTTTCATAATGATTATCAACTATTATCAATCTTAAAAAGGAGATGTACGAATATTAATAATATACGTAAGGATCTCTTCAATATGTCGAAGCTTTAAAAAGCAAACAACCCCCTGATACCACTTAGGATTGTATATCTAAAAATAGTGGAATTGACTTTTTGGCGGTTATATAAAAAACCTTAGGCAGTAAAAATTAATTCGATATATCATCAGGTCAAAGCAATATGCAATATGTAAGAATATGTGAAAACATATGCAACCTAATTACACCCACTTGGGGGTTGAATATCCAAAAATCCTGAAAGGAGTAAATAAATAAATATGAAGACAACACGAGAAAGTAAGAACCAATTCTATTCCTTATCACTACTAAAAGACATGACGAAATTCGTGAAAACGTGTTCAACCCTTTTATACCCTCATAGGGGCTGAAAAAGGAAAAAACTTAAAAACAAGTTTTGAAAGTGAAAAGATATTCGATATCGATCAGACCTGGGGGATAATGCAGAATTCGTGAAAAAGTATACAACCACTTTCGGGGTCGAATTTCAAAAAATCCTGAAAACTCTTTCTAGGTATTTATATAAAGAAGCCGTAGAATAAAAATTAATTAAATATTTATAAAGACCTAATAGATATGACGAAAATCGTGAAAATATATACATTCCCTTTTCATGAATAATTTTTTTCACCCCACTTCTAAACGCCAATAGATATTTTAAATTTTTTTTAATCAGAATTACTATTCCAGTTGATTTACATATATATAGCGAGTTTCAACTTTGTAGCAAAAGCCGTTGTATAGATAGCAAAAACACCCCTCACCCCTGCATCATACTACCCATATAAAAAAATATATTTTTCCAACATGCTGCTACTATATGTCTATCCAAATACCAAGTTTCAGTTTTATATCATTATAGGTTCTCGAGATTTAAAAATCGGAACTCTTTCTTTTTCATGGTAACTCTCCCACCCTCACCCTCAAACTTTTTTTTCTGATAGGGGTATATTAGGTCTACTTCTGGTAAAAAATTTTTAGTATCTATCTTACTCTGTTCTTGAGATATGAGACACGATTTTTTCGAAAAAATTTTATCCTCTCCACTTCCATACTCCACCTCCCTCTTAAAAAGTTTTACTTTCTTCAAACTTCATTTGTCAACCTTTATACAGAAACCGAATTTTATTTTTCTAGTGCAATTGGTTCGTGAGATATCATAATCTAATATTTTTGACCCTTCCCCCCCCCCCCCCCCCCCACCACCGTACGCCAATACCCTCACTCAAAAATTTGTTTCCGATCTATTCTCCCAGTATACCTACAGATGTTCATTAAGTTTTAATTTCGTGACATTGACAGTTTAGTTTTAGTTTTAGTTTTAAGAAGGGGCGAAGCGCTGAGCCCCCGCGCACACTACACGGTTGAAAAATTGGGGTAATTTTTGATTCGAATACTGGTATAGCTTTTACCCACACGATTTTTCCTATAGAAACCATTCAATGGGTAATTATAAATACATTTCAGTACACATATGTAATTGATTTTATAAGAAATTCGTATAATATGCAGTTGCATATTCAAATAGTATTTAATTAAAGCTGAAAAATATAAAATTTATAACTAACATCTATATACAAATTACCAATCAGTTATGATCGGAACCATTCATATGAATTTTATAAGTTGATCCATATGAGCTTCATTCGCATAAGCAAACATTTATCAATTTAATACGCGATGGAATATAAACAAGGGTTAAATTTTATACCTTAACCTTATAAAAGGGAAACATTTTCAGAAATATGTGTACAAAACTAACTGCGCATTTCAAGTTTAACTCGCCTTTTGTTTCTTTAGTTGCGCGTTGAATTTCGAAGTGAAAAAATGCTGCCTGGTTATTTTATCACTGTGGATTTTGGAAACGAAATCAAAATTGTGCAAATACTAAAAGTGCCAGGCGATGAATCGAATAATTTAACTTAAGAGGATTTCGTATATCGTAGTAAGTATTCGAAAGTTCTTAACTATTCGCACACGTTACAAGTTCAGAAAATTTCGTGTGGGGGTCTTCAAAAACCTCCACTTACACCGAAAAGCAACTCTAACATTCTCAAATATTATTGTATTGTTTTGAATCCTTTTCTGTTTCGTTAACAAATAAGAGTAATTAGGTTTTATGAATTACTACTTTCAAACATAATTATTGTACCGCTGCAATCTTGTAATATGCAGTTTGACGATTTTGGCGGATTTGAAAATATACATAAAGCCGAAATAGGACCTAACATATTTCTGCAGTATACCTATTGAGTTCTATGGACACCAATCACATATTTTGCTGCAGTTAAAAAGGAAGATATATCACAACTTCTCATCTAATTCTGCCAATATATTGCATGAATATCTGCCAACAGCGGCTACAAGAACAAATGCAGAATTTGGACCAAATTTAATTGTTACGTCAGATGTAATAAATTCCTGTTATACCTTTTGTGAATTTAACTCATATATGCACCCATTATAGGCACTCAAACAACACATTCTTAGACAACAGGTGGACCATGTCTATTAGAAGACTTTGAAGTTTGGAAAATATTTAGCTGAACTGAGAAATGTGACTTTACCGGAAGAACTACAGCTGGCGAAACAAAAATTTAAATTAACTGTGGACTACAGAAGTCAAACAAGCAAATCAGTTGACTTTAATATCTATGAACATTGTCCTCATTTTTATATCTGCCCGGAATTGGTAACGTTAAAATTATTGACCATACACTTCATAACTTAAAATATTATATTCTAGATTCTCAATGATTTTGACTTACGCTTCAATAATTGCTCTACATATTTAATGGGGTTATTACGAACAGCATATATTTGCAGCGGTAAAAAATTCAGGAAAAAATAATCCTTCATACTGAGTATGAAAGAGACTTAGGTATGTATATGATAATATTATACTGTAGATGAAATCTGTTTTGTAAATTTAATCCAAAGCTAAAAATCTTGTTGTGGTACTTTACACATTTACTAAAAAAATACCCAATCTCTACTCCCTCTTTTGTAAAAAAATTATAATCAAAATAAAAGTGTATATGTACTATAATGGTCTTATATCAATTTTAAACTGGATTTAAATTTTTTTTAACATTTTCAATAATATTTTTTAAATATACGAATATAAGCTGTGTAAAACATTTAAAAAAATGAAATAAATTTATATTACAATCGGATATATAGTTTTAAATTTATTTATTTACCTTTTCAGCTAACATAATATGTACTTCATATAGGGTATTACATATATTGGTTGTTATTTTTATATGAAATTTTATTCAAGGTTACAATTTTGTAACATATAAGATTAATATCGCTCTTGTTTAAACCATTTTCATATATTACGTCTTATTAAGAATATACCTGATAGAATTAAATACTTTCATATATATAGAACTATACAATTAATAACATTACTTTATAAACAACACCAATTGCTTATAGATATATATACTAGTTTCATATAAAATACTTTTGTAATTATCTTTATCAAATTTAATAAAACATTTATGCATTTGATATACAGCAAATCTATAAGATTTATAGGAATAAGTAATGGATTTATATGAATAGGAAATTTGTATTAAAATTATTCCAATATTTTCAACCGTGTAGGCACCAAAAGGGCCCATAGCGATCCCTTCAGAACCTCGTAGATCACTAAACATTCCCGAAACAACCCAGATCCCTAACGAACTTATCATGCCCTATTGACCTCAGGTCCTCCAAATTGTCATTGACAGTTTAAGAGATATAAATTTTAGAATGTCTCAATCTCAGCTTTCGAGCATCTCGGACGCATTGTTTTTGCCCCCACTCCTTTAACCCCTTCACCCATATCGGCATTTTTTTGGCAAATGGGTTCACTATTGAAGCCCTTTATAAATTCGAAGTTTCAGCTTCGTAGCATAAGCGGTTGCTGAGATCTAGAAACCAAAATTTTTCGTCTAAAACGCTTCCCACACCTCCCCCCTTACATTCCCATCCCTCAGAATTTAGTAACTTCAGGGGGCCTATCCACTCCACTCACGAAAAAAATTCAACTAAACAGCTCATAGGGTTTGGGTGCTAAAAGCTTTCAAACAATTTTGCGTACACCGGCAGACGTACGGCGGACAGACGGACTGAAATTTTTTTGTTGCTTTTTTCGTGTCTACTAGTCATGGAACGTGAAAAAAAATTTCAGGGTAGCAATTTTTTTTTTTTTAAAATCGATCACAATAACTTCTAACAATTTTCTAAAAAAATAGGTGCCCATCTGATCGCACTATCCTTTCAACGCCGTGTTAGGGAAGATGTTGTTGCGAGGGCTATACATTTAAGGGTTTCTGTGATCTAAGCAGTGTGACCAATGGGATAGTGCTAGCACGAATATGAAACCTGTTGTTGTACATATCTTTTTTTTCACAGTTGCACTTAAGAAAAAAAAGGATTGCTAAATTTCGAAAATTGTTTATGTTAAAGATGAATAACTTTGAAAGTTGTTAAGCTAGAGCAATAAATTTACCCTCATATGAAAGGTGTCAAAATAGGCTTTTATAATATTGAGGAAAAAAACATAGTAGTGAACAGAATTTTTTTCTGGAATATTAGAAAAACTGCCAGAACTAAACTATTCCCTTACACTTAAACGAAAATGGTATGAAAACGAGAATGTATAGTGAAAGTTCCAGTCCTATAACGTATATCCCTTCTGGCCTTTTAACAATACTCCCAGTTTTTTTTCAAAAGTGCAGACAAAAAACTGACTAGCGTTTCCGTTCAAACAAAATGAACTTCAATTTTTCGATAGTGCAGCCATCTAATACGTGACCTCAATATACGATTTGTACATTTCGAATCCAAATGGCAATTGGTTTGTTATTAATGTTCGTGATTTTCGTCCTTTTCGCCTTTTCCCCCTGGTCTGGTCAAGTCAGGACCGTAATCGATTGACCACTTCCAACTGAAACTATATAATGGCTGTCATTAAACTGCAACTGATTATAACTAAACTGAAAAGTACTTTACTTCCATTCAAGAACATATAGAGCGCTATTAGATCCGCTTTTATACAATACGTGGATTTTGTAGAAAAGTTTGTTTTTATGAGATTGAAATTGAACTGCAGCGTGGTTTCAAGAGTATTTTGTTTTGAAAATGCTGAAGTTCAGTTTAACTTTTCTTTTGATTGCATAGCTACCTATTAAATAAAAAATTTAAAAATCTGTGAAAATTTTCACGTTTTCGTTTAATTTTGTTGAGTCTACTGGAAAATAATATTTTATAATACGACTGTTGGAACTTATTAAGAAGAATCATGAATTTAAGAAGTGATTTTTTAAATACCAATCATAAGCTGGTGAAAAGCGATTTCATATTATTTGTTTTTGCCTTCCCTATCTAAGATGATAGATGAAATTGGTTTTTAATTCTACAGGATTTTTATACAAACGCCTTAATAATTTTTTTTTTGATTCAAAACTACTGAAAGTGCATGCCATCAGCCATTCTCGTTTTGTGTAATTCCTTTTCGCTAGTCATACGCTGCGTGATTTCATTGTAGACACGAACTTTTCCGTCAACCTCCTCGATCAATTTTAATATCTCTTCTGATAAATTTTTGATTTTTGTATTATAAATCGCGCTCTGAATAATATAAATTCGAAAAACACTAGAATTGAAGAATAGCAAATGGATGCTGGTTTTGTGTAATTTTTTTTCAGTAGTCATCCGCTGCGTGATTTCACGGTAGTATCGATAATTTTTGCTTACTTCGTCGATCAATTTTAATATTTTTATTGAAAATTTTTACAAATTTGAAAAACACTTGATTTCACAAACTACATCCTCGAGTTAAATCCACACTTTTTGCTGTAAATATTTACAAAAGCGAACTTTCTTTCGCACCCAATAATTTTATTCGAGAACTGAAACCACTCCCGCTTCAACATTACAAACTTTTCGAATAGTTTAAGTTTCTCGCATTTCTCCCGATAACTTTCTATTCAGCTCAGAAGCCATTCGCAATTTCTAGAGCTGCGAAAATTTCCTCTTGCCGTGGCCATCACAAATTCAATGGATTATTCGACTAAATGCATTAAAAGTTTTTGAGGTTCCGGCCGCAAGACAATACGAAAGAAACTTTAAACTAATCACGTTCCTCGGGATTCGGGAAAAGACTTCGCCTCAAACTCGAAGATTTCTTTCTTCGGAGAAAACCTCCATTTTAGGCGAAGTCCTTTGTGATTTCCGAATGTTGGAAGGAAGATGTTCAAGTATTAAAACATTTGAACTTGTGGCGAAAAATTCCATGCTTGAAGGAAAATAAAGTTTTTCTTTCTTTCTTACCGTTTTACTTTACGTCCGAAACTTTTTCCTACAACTTTTAAAGAATCGCCCCAAGGATCATCCTCCATTTCATATACTACTGAAAGTAGACGAAGGAGCACTTTCACGGCAAGTGATAATGTCAAAGTACGGAAATATGTAAATAAAAATCCGATTTGTATTTTAACCTGGCAAGATCCGGGTTGTGGAGCTAATAGGCTGTATTTAAAGTTTGCAAATTTCTTTTTTAAATGAAGGTGTGGCAGATAGGACTGAAAAGTTTGGTGAATTTTTTCAAATAGGAAAAACTAAGGAAAAATAACAGTGCAAACGTATAATGTGAACCGACAAAAAACATGGCAAATTATAAAAACATCTGCCAACAGTCTGAGCAAAACTTTATTGGGTCAAAGTTTTGGAAGCAGTCAAAACGTGTGACCACCCCCTTAGGCTTGAATATCTAAAAATCCTGAGAGTAACTTTTTGGCGGTTAGCCTTAGCAAGTAAAAATCAATTCGATATCTCATCTGATCTAAGTAATACGAGTATGTAAGAATTTGTGAAAATGTATGCAACACCTTTACACAACTTTGGGGTTGAATATCAGAAACCCTAAAATTGGTTTGTAGGTGATTATATAAAAACCCTGCAGAAGTTCAAGCTAACCTAAAATACTCGTACATTGCGAAATTTGTGAAACGTACGCAACCACCTTACACCCACGAGGGGGTTAATTATCCAAAAATCCTGAAGAAAAACCATTTGGATATCTTATCATTCCTAAGAGATATAACGGAATTCGTGTAAGGGTGGTCTACCCTTTTATACCATCTTAGGAGTTGAAAAGCAAAAAAACCATTTGGATATCTTATCATTCCTAAGAGATATAACGGAATTCGTGTAAGGGTGGTCTACCCTTTTATACCATCTTAGGAGTTGAAAAGCAAAAAATCCTGAAAGCGGGGTTTTAGTTTTTAAGAAGGGGCGAAGCGCTAAACCATCGCGCACACTAGGCACCAATATAGGAATCATAGCGATCCCTTCAGAGCCTCGTAGGTCACTAAACATCCATTAAACAACCCACATTCCTAAAAAACTTGACCAGCTTGTCATGCCCTATCGATCTCAGGCCCCCCAAATTGTCAAAGGAAAGACTGCCCAGCCACCTCAGTCCTTCCAACCGCCTGACATTCACACAAAATGTGGGTGATGTCCTCCTCAGCATATAGGTCAAGGCAGTACCTGCAGACGTCAGAGTCAGCGATCCCTATACGCATATCATGCTTCCCTAGCAAGCAGTGCCCTGTCAGTATTACAACGAGTAGCCGCAAACTTCCCCTACTCCATGCCAATATCTTCCTAGTCTTCGGTCTGTCCAACCTTGGCCAGAGTGCCCTAGAAAGAGGTTTAAGCGAATATAAAACAAGCCAAACAGGATGGTACAATGCGACTCTTTTGGAATCAGTTCCGTTACCGTCGCTACTCAATAGAGCACTAATATTGTACATTCATTTCACTTTCTCAATCTTTCAAGAACTGACCAAAGAACTTTTTGCAGGAACGCAACACACCAGATCACAATAGGATTTCGCAACTGGATCAAAAATTGTATTTTTATCGGGATCCATTTGCGGATTCTGCTGACACCATAAAACTAAGTCCAATCCTTCAAGGTTTTTCGAGAAATATTAAATTTGGCGACTTTATGTTGTGGCTCTGTCCATCTCGATGAGGACTAGTTAGCAAGCTATTTTTATATCTCAACTTAGCTCAATCTCAATCTTATTGATTCTTACGAATGAAAAAAAAATTACGTATGGCTTGAAGATCTGGCCAAAGATCCTGCACTATTTGGGGAAAAGTAAAAATCTTAAAATTTTTCCGGTAGAAAGAACAGCCTATCACACGATTTGGAAGAAAGGGTCTCGCTTCCTGATGAATGTATCCTTTCCATAGCAGTCTTGAACGGGACTTCAAGTTAGACCAGGTGATCTTTAGTGAGCTGTGCTGATCGCTGATATCCTGGAATTGTCTGTTCCGCAATTTTGAGAAGTTTGAAGCTCCTGGTTTGATTAATAGATGGTCAAATCGTCCTGGATATGGTACAGGGGTCTGGTTTGCTCCTTGTGGGTTTACTCATCCATTGGCAGTATGTTCTAGAGAAGGTTCCTATATGCAGGAGCAAATAATTACGCAGGCACTATGTGTATGTAGAGCTAGCACCAGTTACGAGTTAGGGAGTCACTCAAAGTAGTGGGTGCCTTAACACGACATACCTTATCCCGGAAATGACGAAGCGTATTATGTAGATGCCGACCAAGGAGTGGAGAACTTAGATAGCTGTTAGCAGTTGCTGTTCAAAGGGGTGTTATCTGCAATCTGCACAGGTTTCACCCATAAACGGACTGAAATTTACAAATTTGACGAAATATCTGAATCACAAATTTCGAATTTTTGAGCAATCGCGTTTTCGATCTACTGTGGGTTCGAACAAGGACTCAGATTTCCATTATTTCACCATACTGTTGCCGCTTTAATCTAGGACATCTGCTAATGAGTCTGTTTCAAGTTTAATCGTTTCAGTTAAAATTCAGACAACTTCAAAATCCACCTGACAATCTTCCGAAAAGCGACCATATTTCCACCTATGTAGTAAGTAGAAAATTACTACGGCCGGCATTTAAGTAATTAACCGGCAACTTTAAGCTGTACGGATTACTCGCCGGCAATAAATTAGGTTGGCACCGTACAAAGTGGGCCGAATAAAGTCCACGACCGTACATCACCCGATAAGGATCCTTCGACGACATTTAAACTTACTCCTTCGGTCAAGTTTCGCCTTACTTCGAAATCCCTGTACGATATGAAGGATTTTCGATTTCAGTTTCTCTGTTGTTTTTTTTCCTCGCTCGTTTCTTACATCTTCGGGCTCCCGTAGGATGGAACCCAACATTCGATGGACGAATTGATTAGAAAATACCGACATCGATTTTCCTTGGTTTTCCATCGCATTATCACTGTGTTTGCTATCTAATGTTTTCGGCTTACCCGAGCTGAACGACGCCGAATGAAAAACGGTAGCAGGATTGGCGAACAGTAATACCTTTCATTACGGAAGGAAACCCTCAAATTTAAAGTCCTTCTTTTCACATCTGATAAATTTTCCGAAGGATTCGAAGACTGATGGTGTGTATACACGAGGAAGGTCTTTAAAAGAATTATTGGAAGTGAAATTAAATTGGTTTCTTTTACGTCGTTTCGTCGATCTTTTACGCTGTTCCTTTGAGAATACGGACCAAGTCCTGTCTTACGTCTACGTACTCCTCTTTCGTACTATGGCATAGAGTTATTTATCTATGTACTTATTTATTTTTGTATCAAAAGCAAAAGCTACGTTAATATGACTTCTACGAATTTAAGGAAAATGTCGGAACAACTTAAAGCCATGCACAAGGAAAATCAAATAAAAAGTTATACGAGTATGCTCATTTTATGGAGAGGTTGTGAAAAATGAATGAAAAAAAGACGAGAAGTGAGTAACTTTCTTATATCCGAATTGGGTAAATATAACTTAGAAGCATCGTAAAGACCAAGAAAAGGAAAAGGGTTTTAGACCCTAATTTATTGAAAGATATTTTTATTGGGGCGACTAAAGAGTTGAACAAGTCAAAATGGCATACATAAATGTTTTAATGTTTCCTACAGATTTTACAGAACATTTTAATTAGTTCCAAGATTGCAAAAGAATCCGCCCTTTTTTACAGACATCAAATCAATTTAATTAATTGAGATCCTGTTGTCTCGCCTTCGAAAAATAACAGGCCAGCAGCAATATGCGTTTATCAAAGCAAGTTCTCTGAAAATTCCAAAACCAATTTCTGTCGAATAAATGAAAACTAGTTTACGTGAATCTATAAAGACTAATTTTGACGATCCAATTGTTTGGTAAGCTCACATACAAAAGTCCCTAAAAAACTAGTTATCTCTACTTCAATGCTATTTTCGTTACGTTAACTCTTCAATATATTTGTGCAGAAATATTTAAATATGAGATATGTAAAATTAGAGACTCGAAGGACGAAGTCCTGTGGGGCTGTAGGGTTTAAAACTAACTTCGCTGACCAGCCTTTTATGGCTTATGCATAGAACAAAAGTCCACGTAAAAAGTACGTGGACTTTTGTCAGCCGCAAAAACTGTTCGACATTTTTTTAAATTTTCACTTTTTTATAGTATCGTGGTGGAGGTGATGGAGTCCAGGTGGTGGTATAATTAGATTTACCCTTCCGAAAAAGTACATAGTGAACTCTACATCCGTAAGGGGAATTTGTAGTTAAAATTAGAAAAGATTTGTGGGTATTCAATTTTGCTTTATTATTTGTTAATAATAAATTCTTGTGATCTGAAATTTTCAAAAAATTTATTATCCTAAAATTATGAACACACGTCACAAACCCTTTATTTTCGTGTGAAGATTGTGTAGACCCCTTTAAATTGAGGTGGGTGGTGTTAGGAAGTGTGGTGTTAAAGTGGATGTGGGAAGGTCGGGGGAACGGAACGAAGTATAAACTCGGAATTTTTATAGAGTGTTATGATAAGGATCCATTCAAGAAAAGGGGTTGATAGGTGGGAGTGAGAAAAAAGCAAGGCGTCAGAAGGTTGGTTAAGCCTCAGTTATAATGGTTCCGATCCGATCCGGTCCGAAAAACGGACAGTGTTAAGTTTCTCCATCCGACACACATCTAAAGGGAATTTCCGACCGACTAGTAGCAATCGTTCCGTTAATTAGCCGAGACACAAAACGAAGGGGTAAAGTTGACCAACTTTCAACTTCTATCCGTTCCGACGCTAAAAGGTGAATTATTGAATTTCACCACCTCTTTCGCCTCACTAAAAATCACTTTGACGAATGTCGGAACGGAATCTTTGTGCCTAGAAATGTTTTTCCTCCGACGTTGCCGGATCGGATCGGAACCATTATAACTGAGGCTTTAGTATCGAGACGTAATAAAATCCATATCTACTGCGGTTTATGTAAAAAGATTGGAGCTTTGTGTAACTATTTTGTGTACGATTTTACGAATTCCGACATATCTCTTAGGTCTGATTATATACCGAATAGCTTTTTTTACTGTCTTTATAATCAACTAAAAATCGGGGAGAAATCCAGACCACGTTTTATATTGAAATACGGTTTCGATTACTATGCAACAGACAACCTAAAAAATGACCAGAAAACTATTTAGAACGTTATTTTTTAGGCTATAAATCGTAAAGTAACCTACACCGCATTTCATCATAAAACGCGTTCCGGACATCTACCCAAAAAAAATAAGCCCAGATTGTTGGTAGATTTTTTATTTAGGTACGCTGGAACCACTATTAGCTAATTTCTGTTGGGGGAGAAAGGTGTGATGTCTTCAATGTAAAGCTTCTCATTTTTATAACGCGACAAGGGCTTATGCCATAATTGGAAAATTTCGTATATTCCTAAATATTACGCGTATATATAAAAATATAATTTGTGTCACGGTGCAGGTGGAGGTGGTGCCGAAAAATAGACCAGTTTATTTTTAAAGAAATACGCTAAAAATCCGAAATGTGGAATGCTTGGCTATAAAGTTGTAATTTTCGGGGATTAAAAATAATTTAATTTTTTAAAAATTTTTGGCTGATGGTCTTTACCAGAATTTTTAGCAATAGGAAGGCCTTTCACTTTTTTCTATTGGACAATTTTGATAATAGCCAGTAGTGGTATACTTTTAGGATGCATACCACATAGTGCGAGAGCA
Source organism: Beris morrisii (assembly GCA_951812415.1). Taxonomy (NCBI): domain Eukaryota; kingdom Metazoa; phylum Arthropoda; class Insecta; order Diptera; family Stratiomyidae; genus Beris; species Beris morrisii. Next base: position 11,405,679 of record OX638312.1, on the reverse strand, counting down.
CACTGTTTTAAAAAAATTGAATTACCAATCCAATTTTTACTTGAAATTTCCAGTATATTTCATTTTTTCAACTAAAAGTACACATTTCAAGTACTTTTACACGAAATTACTAGTATTAGTAAATTATTCATGTACTTTTCAACTGAACCGTACAATTTATTTGAAAAGTTTCAAAAAATTACGCAACAATTCGTCTAAAATTAACTATATTTATATATCAATTTATTTTTCATGTAAATCAATTTCTTTTTCATGTAAACAACAAAGTTGGATATTTCGATCAATTTTGATTTCTACTGAAATGAAAATGAAACGCCTTCGGTGGCGCAGTGGTACGCACACCAAACCTGCGCAGCAAAAGAATTCGTGGGTTCGATTCTTACCTACAGCCAAGTGTTTTATTAAGAGTAAGTAAATAAGAAATAATATTAGAAATATAAATAAGTGTATATTAAATTAAATAATTATTAATTATATACTTTTTTTAGAGTGTAAATTAAAAAAAAAATTTCTAGTGAATTTGGTGCTTTCGAAGTTGAAATTTGCTGATTGCAAATTGAAAATTAACGGACCGAAAATTACATTCAAATTGACTATTACCTCCCAATGTAAATTTACTTGAAAAGGTGAGGCATATTTGCCTACTATCCAAAAGATGTAAAATTCAATGGATTTTTTTGAATGTGCAGCTTGAGGCGGTGACATCGCTAATAGTGTTAATTTTCGGTTTTTATATTACGAAAATGTTGTATCTAAGTGGTTTTTCGATAAAATCTCGCCACATACCTCGAAACTTAACAAAAAAACCGCCACTAATTTGGATTGTCCCGGTTATTCATTCTACCTTATTCTGCCTAACAAAAGACGTAGTATGACGAAGATGGCATAAGTATAAGAATATTTTATTTCCTTAAGGCCAGGTATCAGTTAAAAGGCCCGAAAAATGCCTCAATTTCGGGATTTTTTTGGATATAAAATAAATATATATGGAAAAAACTATTAGCGGGTTTTATAGAGGTACAAGTGAAGAATAATTGTGAATTTTTTCATAAAAAAATATTGCAAAATGGCGGCTCTAGTTTCCATGACGTAAGACCGCGATCGGCGTGAGCTGATGCACGCGGTACCTTCTACAGCCTTGCCAAGTGATCTGAAACCAAAAATTCAATTTTATGAAACTAGATTAAATTTGTGGGGCTTCCTTTTGTCAACGTATTCTCAATAACTTAAGGATGAAAATTAATAAAAAAAACATACTGTAGTCACGATAGGCTGCAAGCCAATCGTATAATACTCTAGATGAATACTGAACTCCGATTTATATTGTAGTTGGGGATAAAGTAGAACTACGTTTGTGCATGTTGTGTGTCCTTTATTAAGGACTGCCATTAAATTGCTACTCAAAACTAAAAGACAATATTCAGTGTTTAATTTCATATCTTGAACTGGTTAAGTCATCGAAAAAAAATGTCCTTTTTGAAGGACTTTCACATGGGAGGTGCAGGAAGGACTCACTCGATTTCTTACATATTTATCATTTACCTTGGAACCATTTAAAAATGAACGTGTACAAAATTTCAAATTCGTAGCTTGAAGGGTTCAAAAGTTATCGAAAAATATTGTTGAACACGTGTCTTAATGACATTTTGTATGGCAGCTACCAGAAGGAGTAAACGGATTTCGCTGATTAGTAAACTCAAACTTCGTTCTTACTCAAAACTAATTTGTACAAAATTTCCAATTCATAGCTAAAAGATTACTTGAGTTATAGTAAGTTCTTGAACACGTGTTTTAAGGACATTTTGTATGGCGAAGGAGTAGTACGATATAGCCCGTTAACGAACTTGGCCTTACAAATTCTACCAAACATCCAGATTCAAAATTTCAAGATCCTAGGTGAAGGCGTTCTTGAGTTATCGTGTTCACGGACAGACGGACGGACGGACGGACGGACGTCAAGCGGATTTGAGGTTTTTGGCCACAAATAAACAAAAAATAATATATAACTTTTTTTCGTCCGAGGCTTGGTTCTATGCGTTACAAACTTTTGGGCTGGATTAAACTTATAATACTCTATATGATTTCATCTAGAGTATAATTAATTTTTTCATTGTCATGAACTTATACCTGGCCTTAATTTTTGTAAAAATCAGCCCTTAGGTTAGAGAAATGCTATATTTAAAGATTGGAATTTTCTGGTATTTTGAATCGATTGAATCTGATGATCCTTCCTTCTTACACGGTTAAAAATCTTGGACTAAAGTCTTAATCCAGAATTGTATTACAGCAAAATCAAATAATTCTAGAGTTAGAATGTAAGCTTTCAAAATACTTACTTTAATATTTAATACATTACGGATTAAGTTACGATCCATTTGGATCAAATTATTAGTTTACATTCTATTTTAATCAAATAGTATTGAAATTTAATCTTGGTAGAAATATTTTTCAGAACAATGAGTTGAGCACATAATAATGTTGGTATCACCATGTAATACAAATTGCCTTACATTTTTCGGCAAGAGTGATCATGCTCAGAATTATTATACGAAAGTATTTGATGATAAACCTAAAAGGTATAGAAATTCATCTTTCAATTCTGAGCGATTTAAAACTAATACTTTTTGGTTTAAACTTTATCGCGATTCTTCGATTTCTCTTGCAATTCAATTCAATTGTTTTAGGTGGTTATAACGTTGAAAGAACATGTTTCACTCAGTCTTTTTGCATTCATCGTTAGTTTGACATGTTATATTTTCTTTCGGTAATATGAGTTTTTGTAGACCGAGAGTATTTGTGCAAGTGATTTTTGAAAAAACAAATGAAACAAAGCTCGTCTAGCTAAAAAGTTTTGAAAATATTGCATGTACCTACTGCACTTTCTGCGATTTAGTTAAGGAGAAGCTTCAACAGACCCTAGTAGTTCAACGCTCGGAACAAATAATATATGTAAGGAATATCTATTTTTCTTTAACGATACAACCTTGATATGTACAATAGTAAAATATATATTACCGAGTTATAACTATATGTTTCTTTCAGATATTTTTTGACTTTCAATTAAGGTATTTGGAAAAATCTAATTCATTTATGACCAATTGGACCAAGTATGCCAATGAAGAGAAGAGTCTTTACTTGCCGCGACGAAACTGGGATAATAGATGCTCAATATGAAGGTACTCTAAATTGCATTAGCTGACATGATTTTAATAAATATATCTCTTATTTCTTTCACAGAATGGAATGTATCGTTTAAACCTTTTTTATATCTGCTAAAGCTATTGCCTGTCACTGCGTTGGGAAGGAACTTAAAGCTAAGAAGAAGTTCTATTTTAAATACTACATATTAAGAATATATTTGTAATTTAAATATTAAATAAAAGAAATAATTAAAATTTCATTATTAATTTTTATTTCTTAAGGCAAATAGAAATACAACAAGGGTAAGCTGTATTAGTATTAATAATTAAATGTATTGAATTGAAATCATGTTTTGTATTCAATTATAATACACATTACAATTAAAATCCTAATAAATATAGGAGTAAACTTTAATTGAATTTAGTTTAAAACTTAAACTTCTTTTGACTACATTCTAATGGTATGAGCTTATAATGTAATACTATTCAATTAGATTTTTTTTGTAAATAATTCAATTGAATTGCAATACTATAAAAGATTGAAATATGTTTTTAATACATTGGGAGTTTAAAATTTAATAATTTTTTGGTGTGGACATATATCCAATACAAAAAATATTGCAATCTAGTCCAAAATTTTTAACTGTGTACCTACCTTCTTCCAGAACCCAAAGAGAATATCTGCAAAACAAACTTGGCTACTTAACTTCACCTTATTGTGTTTACACTGTTTAGATAGTACCATTGCCCAGCTCCCAATCGTGTTTCAATGGCTTGCAAAATCCCCTAGCTCCAATGATAAAAGGTGATCTCAACAACTCTAATTCCTGCAAAAATGTCTTAAATGATGGGGGTGGTTAGTCAATGAGAAGGCTGCTTCAATCTCGTCTGCAGAGTTATTTTGCTTTTTTAAACTGAAAAAAACACCTCTGCACTGCAGCAAAACCTCAGTGCCACTTTCTTTCGCATTATTATGATGATTTCGCTTGGGGCCAAGAAAATCTCTCACCTTTCTTGAGATTATCCTGAAATCCTGGAGGTATGGAAAATTCCTAGAAAAAAAAATGAAATCTACGATAAAAGTGAAAAGAGTAAAGCGATTATACGAACACCTTTTTCGTATCGTATACCACTCATAGAGTGGAAATGATATTGCGGCGGAAACACGCTCTAAGAAATTGCTTTGATTTACAGCTTAACACGTTCAGTAAATGAAAAATAAAACGAGCTCGACAAGAACTTTCTGTCACAAAACCCTTGTACGAACCAAAATGAGATTTTCCTTTATTTAAAGTTTTTTTTTTTGTACGATTATTTTTTCTATATTACCACCATCACGTCATCCTGAAAAGGAGAAGAAGCATCTTCGCACGCTGCTGACTTTCACATTTTTCACGTTGATTGATTGTTGCGGAGTACTTTCTACTTTCCTTTCCATCGTTATTTATATATTTTTTTTTTGTTCGTACTTTTTTGCTATTTTTCTTTTTCTTTAAAAGTTAGTGATTGGTTGTGTGAAGAAAAGTTCTAGGGAGTGTGTTTTCAACTTTAATTTATGGGAAAATTTAAAAGTTGGTAAACTGATAAAGGTTTTTAATTTCAATTAAAGTCTCTTTGTAAGGGCGATAATTTAATGTTTTTTTTTCATAAAAATCAAATATTTTACTTTATTTTTATAATGAAGCCTTGTTTTCGATTTATAAAATGGTACTAAAAAGCTATTATAAAAAACTAGTTGCTTACACCCCCATCCTTAAAATCCACTTAAAGAAGTCCACCCAATCTATCAAATTAAAAAATTTTAATTTAAAAGCTCAATAAGTTTGGCAGCTAAGATCCTTCAAACGATTTATACACATTTAAAAAAATTCATTGATATTGATCTTTTGGATAGTAGGCAAATATGCCATACCTTCTCAAGTAAATTGACATTGGGATGTAATAGTCAATTTGAATGTAATTTTCAATTTTTGGTCAGTAAACTTCAATTTGCAATAAGTAAATTTCAACTTTGAAAGCAGCAAATTCACTGGATATTCTATTTAAGTAAATTTCAACTTCGAAAGCAGCAATTCACTTGAATTTACACTAAAAAAAAATTTTTTTTATTAGCACTCTTTAAGATAAACTTATTTCTAATTCTAATATTATTTCTTACTTACCCACTCTCAATAAGACCTTTGGTTGTAGGTAGGAATCGAACCCGCAATCAATTCTGGTTTTTGACGAGTGGGTTTGGTGCGCGTAGGTACTGCGCCACCGAAGGCGTTTCTTTTTAATTTCAGTAGAAAATAAAATCGAACGAAGCGTCCAACTTCGTGGTTTCATATATTTCATGTTTTCCGTCGTAAAATTCAACTAAATAAGTAGTATTACACGAAAAATGACGAAATTTTCAATTCATATATAAATATAGTTAATTTTACACGAAATGTTGCCTTTTCATGTAAATTTTACGGTTCAGTTGAAAAGTACATGAATAATTTACTAATACCAGTAATTTCGTGTAAACTTGAAAAAATTAAATATACTGGAAATTCCAAGTAAAAATTGGATTGAAAATTCAATTTTTTTAAAACAGTGCATCGTATGGCGGGCAGGCGGACTGAATTTTACTTTATTATTTTAATAATACAGTATTGTTATCGATTTTTAAAAAAAAAAAATTTGCTACCCTGAAATTTTTTTTTCACGTTTCATGACGAGTAGACACGAAAAAAGCAAAAAAAAATTTCAGTCCGTCTGTCCGCCGTACGCCGTACGCCGTACGTCGACCGCTGTACGCAAAATCGTTTGAAGGCTCGTAGCTCCCAAACCCTTTAAGCTATTAAATTGAAATTTTTTTTATGAATAGACTGGGTAGGCCCCTTGAAATGGCCAAATTTGAAGGGGTGTGGTTGTGAGGGGGGAGGAGGGGGAAGTGTTTTAGACGAAAAATTTTGGTTTCTAGATCTCAGCAACCACTTATGCTAGGAGGCTGAAATTTGGAATTTATATAGAGCTTTAGTAGTGGACCCATTTGCAAAAAAATTGCCGATATAGGTGAAGGGGTTTGGGAGTGGGGGAAAAATAATGCGTCCGAAACGCAAAAAAGGTGAGATCGACGCTTTCTAAAATCCATATCTCCTAAACGATTAAAGCCACAAAATTGAAACTTAATGAATATCTGTAGGTATACTAGGAGAATAGATCGAAAACAAAAACTTGAGTAGAGGCGGTGGCGTACGGGGGTGGGGGGTGAAAAACTTTAGATTACGATATCTTACGAACCAATTGCACTAGACAAATAAAATTTGGTTTCTGTATAAAGGTTGACAAATAAAGTTTGCTGAAAGTAAAATTTTTTAAGGGGGCGGTGGAGCATGAAAGTTTAGGGGATAAGAATTTTTCTAAAAAATCACGTCTCATATCTCAAGAACGGTGTAAGATAGATGCTTAAAATTTTTAGCAGAAGTAGGCCTAATAGACCCCTAGCAGAAAACAAAATTTTGGAAGTGAGGGTGGGGGAGGGTGAAAAGGAAAAAGTTCAGATTTTAATATCTCGACAACCCATAATGATATAAAGCTGAAAATAAAAGTAAAAGAATTTAGATAGAGCTATATTAGTAACATCTTGGAAAATATAATTTTTTATAGGGGTAGTATGGTACGGGGGTGGGGGGTGTTTTTCCTATCTATAGAACGGCTTATGCTACAAAGTTGAAACTCGGTATTTTTATGTAAATGAACTAGAAAACTAATTTAGATAAAAAAAAATTTCAAATATCCATTGGCGTTCGGAGGGGGGGCAAAAAAAATTATCAGTGAAAATGGAATGCATATATTTTCACGGTTTTCGTCATATCTATTAGGTCTTCCCAAATATTTAATTCATTTTTATTCTACGGCTTCTTCATATAAATACCTAGAAAGCGTTTCCAGGATTTTTTAAAATTCCACTATATCCCCACGTCTTATCAGATATCGAATATCTTTTCACATTCATGGGCTTGCGTAATAATCGCCTAAAACTTGTTTTTAAGTTTTTTCCTTTTTCAGCCCCTAGGAGGGTATAAACGGGTTGAACACGTTTTCCCGAGTTCCGTCATTTCTTTTAGAAGTGATAAGAAATTGAATTGGTTCCTACTTTCTCGTGCCGTCTTCATATTTATTTATTAATTCCTTTCAGGATTTTTGGATATTCAACCCCCAAGTGGGTGTAAGGAGTTTGCACATTTGGTGATATATCGAATTCATTTTCACTTCCTAAGGTTTCCTATGTAAAAAAGCCAAAAAGTCAATTTCAGTATTTTAGATATTCAATCCTAATGGGTGTAAGGGGGCTGTGTGCTTTCCAAAGTTTCGACATATTTCTTGGGTTCGATGAGATATCAGATCGCTATTCATTTCCACATACTTTTTTATAAAATCGCCTACAAACCCGTTTCTCATGTTTTCGATATTCAACCCTCAAGGGTTTGTATATGTTTTCACAATTTTTGCCATTCCTTAGTTCTGATGAGATATAAAATTGATTATTACTGCCAACCAATTCACGATTTTTCGAATTTCCAGAACCAAGGAGGTGTGAATGGTTTGCTTACATTTTCACAAATTTTTCAAAAACCCTCGTGTCTCATGAGATATCAAGTTGCTTCTTATGAAATCGTCTAAAAACCTGTTTCACAATTTTTTCGAAATTCAAACCCCAAGTGGAAGTAATGGGTTTGTATACGTTTTAACAATTTGTCATATCTCTTAATTCTGATAAGGCAACAAATTCGTTTTTGCTTCTATGTGCTTTTAGTGTACATAATATACTGAAATTCGAATAGTCTACGCGGACTTTTTCAATGTTTAATCGGCTAAAAATCTCTATTTTAAATATTTTTATATTAAGAACAAAAATAATTTTCCAAGAAATCTAATAATCTCGAAGCAACTCATGATACACTCCGACTTTAACCGCTCCCGAACTTTGACCCGAAAAATAATAAAGTTTCGCCCAGACCATTGGCAGATTTTTATTTCAGTTTTCAGATCTATTAATTACCAAACGTTCAGGGTATTAATTTTTTTTAATTCTTTTTACAGGCAGTAACGATTCAGCGGTCAATAATTTAGAGAACTTAACACCCCAATCATTATTTTAGTGAATTGAAATTTGGGTCGTCTTTATTTGATGGTAATATTTTAAATATTATATCATTTATACCATTTTTTATCGCAACCCAATCAATTCCGCTATTATTCTATGTACTACAATTTAGTAGATTATTTTGTAGTTTAGGCAGATGTTGATAAGGCCAATTTTATGAACTAATTATTTTATTAGCAAGTTCGGCCTAGTGGTCAGTATTAAACATAAATGTTTAATAGACTTTTCGATAATTTTTACTTTATTATTTCAATAATACAGTATTGTTATCGATTTTTAAAAAAAAAAAATTTGCTACCCTCAAAATTTTTTTTTTTACGTTTCATAACGAGTAGACACGAAAAAAGCAAAAAAAAATTTCAGTCCGTCTGTCCGCCGTACGCCGTACGCCGTACGCCGTACGCCGTACGCCGTACGCCGTACGCCGTACGTCTACCGGTGTACGCAAAATTGTTTGAAGGCTCGTAGCACCCAAACCCTTTGAGCTATTTAGTTGAACTTTTTTTCGTGGGTAGAGTGGGCAGTCCCCTTAAAGTGGCCAAATTTGGAGGGGTGGGGGTGTGAGGGGGGAGGAGGGGGAAGTGTTTTAGACGGAAAATTTTGGTTTCTAGATCTCAGCAACCGCTTATGCTAGAAAGCTGAAATTTATAATTTATATAGAGCTTCAGTAGTGGACCCATTTGCAAAAAAATTGCCGATATACGTGAAGGGGTTTGGGAGTGGGGGGAAAAATAATGCGTCCGAAACGCAAAAAAGGTGAGATCGACACTTTCTAAAATCCATATCTCCTAAACGGTTAATGTCACATAATTGAAACTTAATAAATATCTGTAGGTATACTAGGAGAATAGATCGGAAACAAAAATTTGAGTGGAAGCAGTGGCGTGCGGGGGTGGGGGGTGAAAAACTTTAGATTACGATATCTCACGAACCAATTGCACTAGATAAATAAAATTTGGTTTGTGTATAAAGGTTCACAAATGAAGTTTGCTGAAGGCAAAATTTTTTAAGGGGGCGGTGGAGCATGAAAGTGGAGGGGATAAGAATTTTTCTAAAAAATCACGTCTCATATCTCAAGAACCGTGTAAGATAGATGCTTAAAATTTTTACCAGAAGTAGACCTAATAGACCCCTAGCAGAAAAAAAAATTTTGGAAATAAGGGTGTAGAGGGTGAGGGTGGGGGAGGGTGAAAAGGAAAAGGTTCCGATTTTAATATCTCGACAACCTATAATGATATAAAGCTGAAACTTGGTATTTAGATAGAGCTATATTAGTAGCATCTTGGAAAAATATAATTTTTTATAGGGGTAGTATGGTACGGGGGTGGGGGGTGTTTTTCCTATCTTTAGAACGGCTTATGCTGCAAAGTTGAAACTCGGTACGTTTATGTAAATCAACTAGAAAACGAATTTAGATAAAAAAAAAATTCAAATATCCATTGGCGTTCGGAGGGGGGGCAAAAAAAATTATCAGTGGAAATGGAATGCATATATTTTCACGGTTTTCGTCATATCTATTAGGTCTTCCCAAATATTGAATTCATTTTTATTCTACGGTTTCTTCATATAAATACCTAGAAAGTGTTTTCAGGATTTTTTAAAATTCGACCCCTAAGGGGATGCAAAGTGGGTTGTAAACTTTTTCACGAATTCTACTATATCCCCAGGTCTTATCAGATATCGAATATCTTTTCACTTTCACGTGCTTGCGTAATAATCGCTTAAAACTTGTTTTTAAGTTTTTTCCTTTTTCAGCCCCTAAGAGGGTATAAAAGGGTTGAACACGTTTTCACGAGTTCCGTCATTTCTTTTAGAAGTGATAAGAAATTGAATTGGTTCCTACTTTCTCGTGTTGTCTTCATATTTATTTATTAACTCCTTTCAGAATTTTTGGATATTCAACCCCCAAGTGGGTGCAAGGAGGTTGCATATTTGGTGATATATCGAATTCACTTTTACTTCCCAAGGTTTCCTATATAAAAAAGACAAAAAATCAATTTCAGTATTTTAGATTATCAATCCTAATGGGTGTAAGGGGGTTGTATGCTTTCCAAAGTTTCGACATATTTCTTAGGTTCGATGAGATATTAGATCGCTTTTCATTTCCACAGACTTTTTATATAATCGCCTACACACCCATTTCTCAATTTTTCAATATTCAACCCCCAAGGGTTTGTATATGTTTTCACAATTTTTGCCATCCCTTAGTTCTGATGAGATATAAAATTGATTATTACGGCCAACCAATTCACGATTTTTCGAATTTCCAGAACCAATTAGGTGTGAAGGGTTTGCTTACGTTTTCAAAAATTTTTCAAAATCCGTCTTGTCTCATGATATATCAAGTTGCTTCTTATGAAATCGTTTAAAATCCTGTTTCACAATTTTTTCGAAATTCAAACCCCAAGTGGAAGTAATGGGTTTATATACGTTTTAACAATATTTTTAACATATCTCTTAATTCTGATAAGGCAACAAATTCGTTTTTGCTTCTATGGGCTTTTAGTGTACATAATATACTGAAATTCGAATAGTCTACACGGACTTTTTCAATGTTTAATCGGCTAAAAATCTCTATTTTAAATATTTTTATATTAAGAACAAAAATAATTTTCCAAGAAATCTAATAATCTCGAAGCACTTTGACCGCTCCCGAACTTTGACCCGAAAAATAATAAAGTTTCGCCCAGACCATTGGCAGATTTTTTAACTCTGCAACTGATCTTTAATAAATCGACTTCAACAATGAGTTGGTCGGAGTATACCTAATAGACCATGTTTTAACACCATTGGTGATTGTACAGGGTACATTTTGCTGAGCATATAAAAGGCTACGAAATGTTTTGTTTTCTCAATTGCGAATACGAAGGAATTTTTAACACTTTCCCTTAAATAGGAAGGGTATTCCTTAAGGGCTCATATACCTCTGAAATTTTCAAAAAATTGATTTTTTCTTTACAGATTTTTATTTTTTATACTTTTAAGAATTAAATAAAAATTTAGAATTTAGAAAATTCCACTCCATTACAAATGCATAAATGTCAATAAATAGCAATAGCAATAAATGTCGCCAGACATCGGTTTGAAGCTGCTTCCTGGCTAATTGCTGCGCCACTCTCAACAGCAGCGTTTAGCATTTATTTTTTTCGCAAAAGCTGGGTTTCATAGAAAACAAGGTCATTTATAGGATCATCTATGAAAAACACGAAGATCCAAGAGGAAGAAGATGTACAGTACGAAGCTGGAATGGGAGACTAGCCGTAAGTTCACGTTGTACCTACCAAAAACTTTAAACGCATTTTTCTCGAAACTATGTTTTTAGACATGGTCGGCACAATAACTTAGTCAATTTTCAATATTTTTCAACTTTTTTTTTTTAAATTTTGGTAACTATTTTTATCTATAGTCTGACGAGAGGTTTTTTTAATTTTTTGCTTGAAATTTTTTTTGTAGATTATTAAATGCAAATTTTTTTTAAAAAACTGATTACTAAAGTTTGAAATACTGTACCTTTTTTTTTTTTTGAAAAAAAAAAATTCCCTCCGTCAGACTATAACCACTACATTATTTTACAAGATTCTTTTTTATTTTTGAAAATTGAATTACTTTTGGTGAAGTTATGATGCCGACTAGGATAGTCCATTTATACCAGTAAAAAACAATGTTAATATTAAAAAAAAAATTTTTTTTGTTATAGTTGAATAGTTAATAAGATATGTGAACTCAACAATTAAATTTTTTTTTCACCATATAACCTTTATAATAATTTTTCAACTTTACTCGGTTTTCAGCGCGTGCAGGGGTATGTGAGCCCTTAAGCTCTTTTACACGTTCGAACTACGAATGTACATTCTAGTTTATCAATTTTTTTTCAAAGATCTTAATAATATTTCATTTATATTGATGTTATTTTGATCTATCAAAAAAAACTTAATAATTATAATTTCCATAGAAAACCTGTTCTAAGTCGCATTGCGGCAAACAGTATAGCTTAACATCACTTCTTAAATTTCTAAATGAATTTTATCACAGAGATTTTGTTTTTTACATATATATTTTATAATATTCATCCGTAATTTGTGATTAATATTAAATCGCAGGTAATCATTTATAATTTACTGTCGAAATGCCTAAATTTTTTTTTATTTTCATTGTTATTTTTATGGCAATACAATTTAGTATAGCGATTAAATTTTTAAAAATTGTTTGACATGCAACAGAATTGTGCCATGCAATATAAAGTATCGTGCAGTTTTTAATGAAAGCCTACTCTAAAAGGGGAGTATGTGGTGGCACTGTATGTAATTCATTTTTGTTCACTTTAACTGAGTGGTTTTTGTCACTGTCGATTCAACCACATTTAAGTCGACTTCGATTATTATTTTGATCAATCGAAGATGGCACTTTTTTGTATTTTTTAATTTTATTTTAATTTTCAGTCAGTTGATATCTATCTATTCTCCAATGCACAAATCCACATTTAAGTTTGATTAAAATATAAATTAAATTTTTTAAATAATAATAATATAGCTATTAGAATTTGAATTTGGTGATTGAATCAGAGCAATAAATATCGTTTTTAACTGTGCATTAAGTATCGTGGATTGAATTGAGTCGGAAGATGAAATTAACTATTAATTAACTATTAATTATTAATCATTTATATTAATTAATTATGAAAATCCTGTTTTAAATGTTAAAAACTTTGCTGATTTATTTTATGAATGTGTTGAAGAAATAAAGTTTTAATTGTTGTAAACAAATTTAAACTAAAGAAAGATTTCAACCCATTAACTAAGGCAAACACTATTGCTATTTATAAGGATCTCCTGCATCAACTAGCTACGTTTGAAATACCTACATTAGTACAAGTTCATATATAAACCAAGTTTCAACTTTTTAGCATTGGCTGTTCCTAAGTAAACATAAAGAATTTTCTATTGTGAGTTCAATATAAATAAATTATATAAATTTCAAGCATCTACTTCAGAGCGTAAAAAAGGCATCAAATGTGTTCAATTAAAAACATGTAAAATTAAACATGTAAATGAAAAAGAATTATTATAAATTTATAAATTATGCTGATATGAAGCTATTATTTTCTTTCACGATATTTGCTCGTAATTTGGTTTTTTCTTCATACCTTAAATTTTCTTGCCATAAATCTTCATCACAGATCGAAATATAAGAAAAATAAAGACAAAACCCGTAGATATTTGTGGCAGATTCAGTGACAGAATTTACCAATTAATCGGTTGATGTATTATTGAACTTGCCAGCGTATACATCAATCAACGTGACAATGTCTTGAATAAACGGGCTGGAGAATGCGATAAGATAAAAGAAGACAAAGGGCTTATTGAAATCGATTATCAAAACAAAATGACTGAAATTCTTTACAAATAGGCATAATGTGAATTTCAGCCTTTAGGGGTATACTCTGCCTGTCTAGTTATTACAAAATTTCAACTTGTCGAAATTATGCATAATATAACAAATTGCTTCTTTTTCATGTGTGAATACGCGCAAATACACTCCTCAAATGTGTCGTTAGAACGGATTGATTCCGATCAATTTGATACGCTGCTACACCTCGAAAATATCTAAAAATACAATTTTTACAGATTTCTTTCTACTTTCTAATGCTCTTCATTCTGGCAATGTCACTTATGTTTTTTATATCCCATGAGCGATAATAAAAATCATCGCAAATAGCAAAGAAAAATTCCTCGAAATGACAGGAACGTGGACATTTTTGCAACATTTTATTAGATTCAAAATAAAACGTGACTAGAATTGATCTGTATCCTTTCTGGCGGGGTTATTCTACTTTTTTCCATTTTCTATTTTATTTCAATGATAAGTGCAGAGTGGCATGTCTCCGAGGAATCATAAGACACTTATCTCGAAGATATTACATATTTAATGTGCACCGGGCTCTACAGAACAAGGATAATGGAGGACATAGAGTACTTCTTAAAATATAAATAATTGTAAGACATTGAAATTAAATTTGGATTTTCCATTCGAGAATTAAATTTCATTTTATATGTCATTGTCTTATAACATGATGTAAATTTAATTTCAAGTATGAAATTCAGTAATTTATGACACTGAAATTTTAAGATGTGTTTGAAACAATCGATAAGGATTCTCTTTTTAAAAGCATGAAAATTATAGATAGCTTATTTCATAAATTTAGATAATAGCAAATTATGGACTTTAAAATTAGTTACTTAAATGGTGCAACAAATGTTGCTTATGATGGAAGCTGTAAGTTCACGAAAACTTTCTTTATTTAAAATCATCTTTTAGGACACATACTAAGATTCCGGGCATAGAACTATCTAAAAATTTTGTGTCGCCTCCTCTATTCAGTGCGTTCGTAAAGAAATTATTTTTGTAATACTTCCCAGGAATAGCTATATATATATATTTAACTTCTATGTTTCAACTTTCTGGAGTACACCGTCCTGATATATTAAATTTTGAAAAAACTCACCTGGAAAGAATTTGTTAGGATATTTTTATTGAAACTGCTGAAAGGAGTCGCCTAATTCTCCCAACAAGAATTTTGTGCCCAGTTCTTACTTCAGTCACATCGATGTTACAGAAATGTTTTCGTTACCATTTTTTATGAAAATATTAAGTTTTCGTGCCTTGTAACACTTCCCATTTAGGCAGTCTGAGTAACACAAAACGTAAGTCTTCATAAAAATGTTTCCATACAGAAAAAATGCTCAAAATAGTATCAGTTCCCAAATCGCCACCAAATTCTTCGGGAATTGTGGCATTTTAGGCGAAAAATATTCCCTCTTTTAGGCGCAGTATTGGAAAGTGTTACCTTATCTTTAGCCTTGGTGAAACAAAGTAGGTACCACGTCTAGGTTAGGTCAGGTTAGGTGGCAGCCATCCAAACTATGGATGGATTCACTTAGACCATTCGGTTGGTCCATTGTGATACCGTGACACCTTAATGAAGTCCCATATAGGGAGTTATCGTAGCATTGCTACAGGGGAAAAGCTAGTCGAACCAGGCACAGATGCGAATGAACTTGGCTAGTTCACGCTAGCACCACGTCTAATTCGGCATTGAGATTATGTTGAGGTTTTGTAGAAAACTCTTTGAAGCCAGAAAGGTGAGATGCAACAGGGGCCTAGTGTCAAATTGTTGTTGTTTAGTGTGTTTCAAGAGCGGGAGATAATATAAATGTGAGTGAGAAAAACAGTGGTCTAGTCTCGATTGTGGTTGTTTTGAGTGTGGGATGTGGGTGAACGCGATAACGTCTGCCTTCATCTCAGTCGCTGCTTGCCATCTCCAGTACATATATCTCTATGAACACAATTTAATTACATTTTAGTAATTTTTGCGGAACGGTGAACAACCATGTTTCCATTCTGCAATATGCTAGGCAAAATGACTAAGAAGTAACATCAGATCAATTTCAATGACCAACAGAATTTTTATGAACGATATTAAATAAAATATAATCTGTAATTTTTATGTAGTAAAGAATTTTTCAAAATTTCTAAAGTATATTTGGTTTTAAAGACCGGATAGTAATTTTAACAAAAAAAGACTATTGCTTCAAAAGTAAATATATTTTGTAAAAATTTATTTTAAAAAAAAATTTGTAAAAAATGCAATTAGAAGACTTTGTCATGTCCCATGATTTTTATACTCTAGATGAAATCATATAGAGTATTATAAGTTTAATCCAGCCCAAAAGTTTGTAACGCATAGAACCAAGCCTCGGACGAAAAAAAGTTATATATTATTTTTTGTTTATTTGTGGCCAAAAACCTCAAATCCGCTTGACGTCCGTCCGTCCGTCCGTCCGTCCGTCCGTCCGTCCGTCCGTCCGTCCGTCCGTCCGTCCGTCCGTCCGTCCGTCCGTCTGTCCGTGAACACGATAACTCAAGAACGCCTTCACCTAGGATCTTGAAATTTTGAATTTGGATGTTTGGTTGAATTTGTAAGGCTAAGTTCGTTAACGGGCAAAATCGTCCTACTCCTTCGGGTAGCTGCCATACAAAATGTTCTTAAAACACGTGTTCAAGAATATAGGTCGATAACTTCAGAAGGGTTTAAGCTACGACTTTGAAATTTTGTACGTGTTATTTTTCCAATAGTTAGAGCTAAAGATATGATTATGAAGAAAATCCTGTTAGTCCTTCGTGTAGCTGCCATACAAATATCCTACCGAAATGTATTCACTTAATTTACGAAACTCACTATAACTCAAGTAATCTTTTACCTACAAATTCGGAATTTTGTACAAATTAGTTTTGAGTGAAAAGGAAGTTTGAGTTTAATAGTCAGCGATATCCTTTTACTCCTTCTGGTAGCTCCCATACAAAATATCCTTAAAACACGTGTTCAAGAATATAGGTCGATAACTTCAGAAAGGTTTAAGCTACGACATTGAAATTTTGTACGTGTTATTTTTTCAATAGTTAGAGCTAAATATATGTTTATGAAGAAAATCCTATTAGTTATTTTATATGAGATTAGAGATTAGGTAAATATGTTTTCGATTTATTGAGCAATATTTATTGTAAATTTTTTATTTGGCAACCATCTTATTGGGTGGATTGATTTCTGCGACTTGCAGTACCTCCACAACAAATCACATTAAAAATATAAGATCAAAATTTCAAATATGTACGTTAGAGTGTTGTTGCGTATGAACAAAACTTTTTAAGGAAATTTGAATGGATGTAACATTTTTGATTTTATAGTGATTCTTTTTTAAAAACTTCCGTATGACCTATCGTTAGAATTAGTTTTATTTTTAAACCATCGGAATACAATATTTTTGGTCTTGTCCTCATTGTCTTGAAGTTGAAATTCACTCGATTGAGTGGGTGATCAACTCGAAGGAGGAAATTCACACAGTTATAGACTTAGATGCGAAAAATTTCAGCTTTCCATTTAAATGCTTTCTTGATTTGTTTTCTGCGAACAATGTTTTTTTTCGTTTAGCTGCTCTTAGTTGTTTTCTTTCTTATCTAGACAGTGATAAGCTTCATCACATGAAATTATTATTTCCACTGCTCCTAACCGGATACATTTCATATGATTGCAAAAATTTCAATGCCTTTTGTTCACTGTGTAAGCATTTGAACCAAACAATAGAAAGAATTGCACGCATGCGCTAGATTAGATTGGATTTCATCGGAGGCAACGGTTTCTTGTATCTGGTATCTTATATCTTATATCTTATATCTTACATCTTATATCTTGTATCTTGTATCTTGTATCTTGTATCTTGTATCTTGTATCTGGTATCTTGTATGTTGTATCTTATATCGCGTACCTTGTATCTTGTATCTTGTATCTTGTATATTATACTTTAACCCTTCGTGGTCACACCTCTGTATTTAATCTCAGTGGTCACACTGGGTCGATTCTACCCAGTCAAAAAGTTCAAAACGGTTTTGTGACCAAGCTACCCGTCCGAAGAGGTTAACAAAATCACTGAACATGCTCTGAACGTTCAAGATAATGTTCGAAAAATTCATTTAAAAAAAATAAAATGGCGACATAGTAAACAAATTTCATGCAGAGGAAATGTAAGAAAGACACTTTTTACTAAAAAAAATCTTAGTTTGGTCAATATTCAATATTTTTTCATAAAATTTTGGTGTTTCACTTCTTAGATATGCTGCTTCTCGAAAAAAACTAAATAGTAGCATAGTGCGCGTTCCAAAAAAGAGATTTATTCGGACATATGAAGAGAGTCCATTTTAAGCGCAAAGTTTGCCGTCGGGTCGATTCTACCCCATGTGACCACGAAGGATTAAGCAAATTGTTCCGATAATTTGAAAAGGTTCACGTCAAAAAGAGATATAAATTATTTCCAGCATTACCGTGACGTAACTACTCTGTAAATTGAAAAAAAAAACAATTTATTACGAAACTACCGACAATAAAAAAGTTTGCTCTGACTTCTTTTGTCCAAATTTATGTATTTGAAAAAGTATGCGAAATTCTATGTACCTACATCAAACGTACTCGTACATCCGATCTCGTTATATTATCAATCCTTTAAAACCTCGACTTTTTAAATGGTACCATCAAGTTTATGCCATTTTTTGTACCGTTTGCATTTAATGCCCGTTTTACATAAACAAAAATGAAAATAAAAAAAATCTTCTGCACATCCTTACTCAAACGGATAACATGTATAACAGATAAACGTCATTGAAACTTGATAAATTTTCAGTAATAAAATTTATCTTCAAAATTCGCTCGAAATTGCTGTCCATAAAACAAATGGCGTCCAGAGTAATCCGACTAGAGCTGCTGGTTCTTTATAAACCATATAAAAAGCGAGAACAACCCTACTCCAGAAGGGTGAGAATAATGCAGAAAATATTTTTGTAATCTTTTTGATGCTCGTCTTTGCCTTGATTCGAAACAGCGGAATGCTTTTATTCTGAGAGTAACGTGCTCGTATTACTGTAAGCAATAAATAAACATGCTAAAAGAAAAATCTACAGAAAGAAATGCAGACCGAATACTTCGCATACATGTAGTTGAGCTGGTCCTTCAGTAAGGCATTCCTCTACTATTCTTTCGGACTTTGAGTTCAAGTTACTTTCAATTAACGTCTATACTCGTTGCTTGACAAAGATTTCATTACGACGTCAGGTTAATGGTAACTAGGACTTGCAATGAAGTGGAAAGAATTCTCATATTGGCTGACCGAGCTGAGTTAAAGTTCAAGGATCAAAAGCATAGTAGAGACCAGGCGCTGGAAATGTGAAGTTAAAGAAGCACAACGTTAGTAGGGGAGAGTGGGGCAAGTAGGCTAGCGAGATAAAGTGAGCCCCTTTAAAATTTCTAGTTTGCAATAGCGCCATCTCTTAGCATAATAAATTATAGACAAAACTTCATAAATTTACCACGATGCACAATAAACGAAATCCACTTTAATTACAGTTCCTTGAATTTTTCTCATATTACGATTTTGGCACCGTTTGATGTACTAAATATTAGTGTTTAATAATTGCTGTTTAGGGCACATTTTACCCCGTACTAATATAATTTATATAACATACAACAAAAAATCAATGCGATAATCGTGAACTGAAGTTGTGATGAAAAATGCAATATCTTCCCTGTTGCTGAACAAAATAGACCTAAGGTAGGTAGATACGCGTGGCTGCTCGTGAGAACACGGACACACTTAGACCTAAAAGGTCCGTTGTGTTACCGCAGGATCATCGAATCCGGCCCTACTCGTCGATCCATTTAGAGCTTGCAATGAAGCGTTGGATTCTCGTGACCTCCATTGCGGTAAGGTCACTAAGGCTGTGGAAGAAGTAAACTCCAAGATGAGCTTTTCTTCTAGCGGATAGAGCTGGACAGGTACCGAGAAGATGAAGAACTGTCTCCTCCTCTTCCTCATCCAGGCAGCTTCTACAGAAGTCGAACCTACAAGACAGTGTCCGGTCAGGACACCGACTGTGGTGGTGATATTCGCCATTTTGAGCAAATTCAGCTTTTTAAACCGTTTTGGATCCAGTTTCGGCCAGATCTGTCTTGTAGTGTAATACCGTCTGTCCGACTTGAGTTGGTTTTCTCAACTGAGTCCAATCCCAGTAGCAGTTTACATGTAAGGAGAGGCACACCCAGATTCTGGTGTTCCGGCATAATCTGAAGGGTAGTACTGCGCCTAGCGAGTTTGACAGCCATACAGTTCCCTGGAATATCCCTGTGTCTTGGACCTAAAGAAAGCCAGTAAAGCCACTAGCCCAGGGCTACTCTTCAAAGCAGAGTACGCTCTCAACACACTTAATTTCGTTTGAATTTATTAAAATTATATTGTTTGTCTTATTTGATCCATTGCCATATTCTTTCGCTCCAGTTTTGGGTGAAATTACTATATGAATTACTATACCCCTTGGAAGGGCTCACTTTACAAAGTGGGCACTTTGAAGTATGGATAGAAAGGAGTATATATCTTTTTTATCAGTAGCAATAATTTAACTTCAAAAATATATGACTAAGCTAACATCCTAAGCCATCGATTTTGCGATAAAACGATTTTATAACTATTGCCCATTTTACAGAATCTCGGTACAAACCTTAGGGGGCTTACTTTGCTCCACTTTCCCCTACTCTAAACCCAAAGACAGACCCCACTTGGACCGAGAGGGAACTAAAATACGAAAACTTAAATCTATAAAACTGTCGAATACAAATAGCGACGAAAAATATCATCGGAATACATGATTACTGATGCAGCTAAAAATGGCTTCACTAAGGTAGTAAGGTACGCGCGGCTGCCTGTCAAAGTAGCAGATAGAGCTGGACAGAAGTAGAGAAGGTTAAAGGATGTCTACTCCTGCTCATCTTCCAAGCAGCTTCTACAGAAGTCGTTGGAAAAGAGACCGAACATGTTACCATCCCGGCCTATTAGTCAGTGTCCTATTAGGATTCCAACTTTAGTGCAGATACTCATCCAAATCAATCTTTTATACCGTTTCAGATACTGTTTGGGCCAAATTTATCTCAGTTTTACCAAAAAGATTTCGATATTCTTGAATTAATAATTAGCTCTAAGCGTGGAACATGTCTTCCATCTGCTGCGGCTCATTAAGGCGAGGAGCAGAATAACAACCACTTTACTGGGTTCGAAACTGAGAAGTGTCACAAAGTATTTACCTGTAATAGTTGGCGCCCAACGTAGGGCGTAATTTTCATCTAAGGCTGTCCTGAAAGATGATGAACTGATAAAATAGAATTATAATCCGTCAAGAACCCCTGTGAATATTAAAAGCAAAATAGCCCAAAAGATTTTTCCTTGCAGCAATTGGCGCCCAACGTAGGATAAATTTTACATGGTGCTGTTTGAAAAGATGTTAACAGGAACAGAATAAAAAATTTTCTGGATTCGAGCTGAAAAATATACCAAAATCATTCAGCTCTCTCTGACACGCATTGTAAAATTCTCCTGGATTCGAGTCAGAAAATATAACTAAATAATTGGCCGGTAATACATTGGCGCCCAGCGTTTGGCATGCCTTCATCTAGGTATAAGAACGAGGTTTGAACCAAAAAAAAATCGAAATGAACTTGGAGCTCAACGTAGATCATAATTTTCAACTGGAACGGTTCGAAAAGAGGACGAACAGAATTAGAACTCTCGTCAAAACTTCTCTCTACTCAAACTGAAAAGTAGCCCAAAATATTGTAATACTTGGCGCACAGCGTAGGGCATGATTTTTGTATGGAAAAAAGTAACGAGATAAGAGCCACGACACTTCTTTCCTTTCGAAATCGTAGAATACCAAAATCACATAGTTCTAATTTTGAACGCTTAAAATGTGAAATAATATTTCTAGTGTGGCTAGTAAAACTGCGAGTAACAAGAAAGACGATAAGCACTCTTTTCTTTAGTTCAAACTAAAAAATATTTCATTGTTCTCTGGATTTGAGACTGAAAAAGCAAAAAAAAAAAAACAATTGCACGTAATAATTGGCGCCCAATGTAGGGCATGCATATATGAAAATCTGAAAAAATAAGATCTATAACTTTTCTCTGAGTTGGACCATGAACATATCCCAAAATCGTACGCATGCCCAACGTGGGCCACGACTTTCATTTTTCTAGAACTAATTTCTTTAGCCATAACTACAACATCTACAGATTCAACTTCAGTCAATTAGGCCTTGCAAATAATTCCAATACTTAGCAATCAAATTTTAATGATATTTTTACAATGATGGAAATCTTGAATTCTATTTCAGGTATTATTTCATTTGGCGTTGCGGTAATCATGACAGTCGGTATACAAAATTTAATAGAACACAAACATTGAGACAATCAGAAAATCGTCTTCAGATTTATTTTTAATTTTCACTCGTTTAATTCAGTTCTTGCTGATTAGGGTATTAATTTCTGCTAGATCACGTTTGATATTGTCTGATTCAAGTTGATAGTGCAGCAAACCTGGTTCTATGTTATCTAAGCCGTAGCAGATGGCTTGAAAAAACCAAAATATAGCACAATTTTCCACTTCTTTGAGCTGAAAAACTGTACTGTCTTCTTTGGATTGAGAAACTGTAACAGTGGCACGGAATAAATTTAATGTTATGCCTTTTTCATTGCTATTGCAGTCAGTATTTTTTGAATAATATTATCAATAACCCATCAGCATAATTACCTTGAGGAGTAATTCATTTTATTTTAAAAATTCAAAAGTCATGAATATTCAATATCATGATTAATGTGTTTGAAATTTTCATTCCAAAGGACGTTGACGACGCCATCAATTTCTCGAAAGCCGTTTCCTCGTGACGCTCCGTTCGATATTGTTTTTCATTACAGTCGGCGTCAATCTTAATTACACACGCTAGACTTGTCTCCATTTATTTGCAGTAAGGACCATACACACACACTCTCTGATCCATTCTCATAATTTGCTGGTAAACCAACCTAAAGATTGATTGATTGCCAGAAAATTAATCAATCGTCTGAACCTGGTAACACATGCGTTAAGTTGAACGTGTATTAGTTAAAATTTTCCGACACTAGTATTCGCCATCCAATTCCATTAAGTTTGACGGTACAACGAGACGCAAATCTACCGGAACCAGAAAATTTGAATTTGAAATGCATTCAAAATGTTACACCCGGACCGTTAAAGGATTTGCGCTGGAAAATGGATCAGCTTTGCACCACGATTACCTGTCTCAACGGCCACTTTGAATATTCGAAATCGAGATTTCACAGGATTCAATAAATCATTCTACGAGACGTTGGTCCTCCCCCCCCCCCCCCCGCCCATATGAGGAAAAAGGAAACGAACAAGGATTTAAACTTCATGGCTCCTCCTAACACGTAAACAAGTTCAAATACTATAAAATTGGCATTTACAAACGTAAAATTTCCGTTTACAGAAACCATTTTGCCCACTTAAATCGATTCGATGCCAGAGAAAAACTTCGTAAAGGTGTACTGTGACATCGTCTCTGTATCGATAGAACCGAAAAGAATAAGATTTTCCGCTAGCACGGCATCATCTTGGCATTTTCTTTGCATTTTATATGCTACGGCTGGTTGGTCCCGAACACGAAGTCCTGTATACAAGCCCCATACACAACCCTTTCGCTATTTGAGTTGCCGCCTTCATGGCGTTGTTATTATTCCTGTCAATTTTATTCCCAAACTGTTTCGGGATTCAAAGTGTCGCTTCCAGATGTTCCATCAAGGCGATGTACAACAATATTTGGCACTTGGTAGTCGTGAGCACGTATGCAAATTTTCGAATTTCTTCTTATGGGATAAGCCATACACCTGACACGAGGAATAGCTTCAAAGAAGTTAAATTCAAACTTGAATTTGTGCCTTCCTTCTAACGCCAAATGGCTTTTTGATATGGCTCCTGGCGAGCTTGAATTAAAAATTTTGTCGAATAAAATTCAATGATTTTATCAGGTGAATTTTAATGGAATTTGATAGCCAAGGTTTTATTTTCTGTGAGAAAACCAAGGTTTTATTGCATTTATTCACTCTCTTGACGGTCGACTAGATTCAGCTAAATTCAGCCTCAGGAAGGCGTACCGCAGAGGGTGAAACAATTTAAGAAGTATTGTGACCGTTTTAAACGAAAATTGTGGCCATACAAATTAAGCAATTTCTATACAACTTTGACATAAATACGAGCAGATAATTACACACTTTTGAACAAAATACATATCAAAACAGTTGTTATGGTAAAGTTACTACTTCTCTACGATTAAAAAATCTGCCAACAGTCTGGGCGCAACTTAATTATTTTTAGGGTGGAAGTCCGAAACGTGTTCAATGTTGAGATGCCGTGTACACTCTTCAAAAAGTGTTTAAAATTAAACAGATTTTACAATAATTATTGAAGGATTCTTCTGTGTAAAATTACCCTACTAGTCAAAACTACAACAGTTATTGAAGTAAACCAGTCAAAAGGTTGTATAAATATTTTAGTATTATTAAGTTAAAATGATTGGTTTTAGTTAAAATTTACTATAAGTTTGTGTAATATTAATTTCTAGATGTGTAAATAGTAAATGAAAAATAATCAATTTTTGCGTAAATTTACTACTTCTGTGTAAATTTACTTTACATTTAATTCTATATATTGAGTTTAATTATGAAATCTTTTCTTCTGGAGGTTACAAAAATATGTGGAGTTACATTGTGGGATGTTTTTGGAAACCCTTTCAACTGCTATGGACTTTATTTGTTGTAACGGAAATAATGAATTATCCCTATAATTAATGATCTGCGCTTTGGATAGCGGTACTAGTATGTGCTACAGTTTGTTGACGGATTTGAGTGTAAAACGGCATCAGTGCCAAGCAAAAGCAAGAAAACTATAGTGTAAAGTACAGAGTAAAAAAATTTTCGATCTTTACAATAATTATCACATTAAAATGTGCTATGTAAAGTATGTAAATTTAAAACAGAGTGTAAATTTAGATAGAAATCTATGTAAAATACATTTAAGTTATTGTAAATTTACCTCGAGTGTATGAAAGATACCTCTGAATTGTAATGTTAATTTTAAAAAATCTTAAAAATATATTTGCCTTTTGTATTTTTACAATTTTTAATTGCAAAATAAGCCGAGCAATATGCAGACAAATCAAACTTCTTAGGAAAAACTACTCGAAATGTATCGAAGGGCTTGAGTGCGTGTGTGTGCGTAATTGATTCTGACGGCGTGACCTATTACGCATTCCATCATTCCGTGCAAACTGCTAATAATATTCAGAGGTCTTTTTTCGTTCGTGCTAAATCGAAATGTTGGAGTGTTTGAAGTGCGAATTAACTTTTGAAACAGTAGAAAAATATAGCCAGCATTTGTATAATCACAGGTTTGATTCAACCTTTACATTTTACTGTAGAAATGATCATTGTGGACTTAAATATTCGAAGAACTCCGCGTTCAAATCACATGTTTTTCGAAAACATTTCGTAGGAAAAAAAAATTGAAAAATTTTATTTAGATCAAATTCTAATTCGAATCAATTAGTGGAAAATGTTGTATTTCGATTGCTTTCAGCAAATAATATTTCTTGTTCGTGTCGAGACTGCAATAAAGTATTTACAGTAAAATCCAGTTTCCATAGTCATGTTTTTAAGAAAAACCTTATCGGATCGTAGCGCGAAAAGGACATTTACAAATGAGGCATTCAACCGAATTAAAACGTTAATGAAATCTTCATATGCTGCACAGCAGAAATTTCTAAATGACCTTGCAATTTGTCCCAACATTGCAAACGTAAATCAAAAGTGGCCATTTCTACTACACAAATATTTCATTCATGATCATTTTTATCGACTTACTGGTATAAATTCTGAAATAGTTCTTACTAATTTAAATGAAAAAAATTCGAGACTTATGCGACTTAGAGCAACAATGAAACCAAGTTTCTCGATCCAAACTGCAGAAAACGAGAATTCCGACTTTATCAAAATGATAAATTTTATTTCAAAATATTTTAACGAATATCAAATTTATTTGCTGGAACAATATCCTGTAAGTTACAAAATACGTTACATATTATATAAAAAATGAATATTAAATAAATGGATATCTAAATTATTTTCAGATTGGTGTTACTTTAGACGAAATAGTCCCCCCGGGGCTTCACCCTTGGTTCTGTTTAGTTGGTAAAAAATATTATTTCCTATTTTAGAAATTGAAATTATAACTCTTAATA
Organism: Beris morrisii; assembly: GCA_951812415.1. Lineage (NCBI taxonomy): Eukaryota > Metazoa > Arthropoda > Insecta > Diptera > Stratiomyidae > Beris > Beris morrisii. The sequence continues at coordinate 11,379,683 of OX638312.1, read as the reverse complement.
TTTTGTAACAGAAAGAGGACATGGAAAAACATTTTACATATTTGCGGACAGGACCATAGTTAATTCTACCCTATCAGAAGCATTTACTTTGACTTTTTCCATTTATTTCAATTTTAATATGGAGTATCCAACAATCACTTGAATTCATCCAGAGATATTTTTTTGGATTATATACTGAAGCAAGCAGAGAGTACAAAAAAACATCACAGCTATGACAAAAGTAATACGATTGGTGCAAAGACTAAATTCCTTTGAATAACTCCACGAAGATAAATTAACCCACTAACTTAGGAGGATATCACCTTACATATTAAATATAAATATGTACACAAATATAACTATAAATCAAATATAATATAAATAGGATCTCATGTTGTTAATGAGAAGAAAACGAATTAAGATTTAGGCCATAATCTCATTGAATTTAATTGAATATCGTGTTAATTTTTTTAATTTATATATTACATATTTGAAAGTTACTCAAAACTGGAATAAATAAATATTTGATTAAAAACTTCATTACGGACCTTTCATTCTTACGACACCCTATGGAATAACTAAGTTTCAGATTTAAAATTAATAGTAAAGTGGATTTTTAAATCTAATCAATGGAAAATATTACGTTACATGCATTTATTTTCAAATATTTTGTTTGTAAATTTTACAACCACAATTTGCTATTATATTTTACATTGTAAACATATTTACAATACATATGTAATTTTACTAACCAAATTTAATTGGATTAGCTATTGAAATGTAAAATTAAATTCGGTTTTAATATTACACTTTTTTGATTGGCAACAAAATGCCAACGACAAATGTTGTAAAAATTGTTTACTGTGTACTACTTTCCAATAGTAAATTCACTTCAAGAATTTGCTTAAAAGTATATAACTTTTATTTAATGATCAACGAGTTTACAAGTTACATTTCTAGTGTAAAAATTACATAACTCTAATACCAATTTCACACTATAACTTATTTATTTTTACACATCAATAGAGTATTTTAATACACAAAAAATTGGTATTTTTACTATATGGAGAAATTTACTACAATTATTATTGGCATTTAGTTGCCTACAATAATTACAGTGAAATTCAACAAATTTTTGTTAGAGTGTAAGCTACTCCGTATTTATGCATTAAACGCGTTCCGGACTACAAAAAAATACTAAATTTGCGCCCAGACGTGTGGATTTTTACTTTATTATTTTTTAATAATAAAGTATTGTGATCGACCTGAAATTTCAAAAAAGTTTGCTACCCTGAAATTTTGTATTTACACGTTTTAGGTCTAGTAAACCCCAAAAAAGCAAAAAAAAAATTGTCCGTCTGTCCGCCGTAGACGCTGTACGCCGTACGCCGTCCGCCGTACGCAAAATCGTTTGAAGGCGCGTAGCTCCCAAGCACGTTGAGATATTAAATTGAAATTTTTATGGTGGATAGATTGGGTAAACCCCTACTACTGGTATATTTTCGAGGGGTGGGGGTGCAAGGGGAGAGGAAAGGAGAACGTTTTAGACGAAAAATTTTGGTTTCTAGATCTCAGGAACCACTTATGCTAGGAGGCTGAAACTTGGAACTTATGTAGTACTATGATAATAGACCCAATTGCAAAAAAATGGTCGATATTGGTTAAGGGGTGTGGAAGTGGGGGTGAAAACAATGAGTCTTTAACGCATGAAAGCAGGGATTGAAACATTCTAAAATCGATATCTCCTGAACCATTGATGTCAAAAGATTGAAACTTTGTTGTTGTCCTTAGGGATACTTCAAGATTAGACAAGGGCTAACATTTTTAAGAGGGGCGATGGGGTGTGGGGGTGGGTGGTGAAAAACTTTGGATTACAATATCTTCCGAACCAATTACACCAGGAAGATAAAATTTAGTTTCTGTATATGGGATCACAAGAGGAGTCTACCAAAACTAAATTTTTTGAGGGGGGAGGTGGAGCACGAAAGTGGGGGGATAGCAATTTCTCAAAAAATTTAATTTTTATATCTCAGAAACCGTATCAGGTATGATATTGATAATTTTACAGAAGTTGGGGTCGGTAGACCTCTAGTAGGGAAAAAAATGTTGGTGGTGTGGGTGTTGGGGGTGATGGTGAAAGGGGGTAGAAAGGAAAACGTTCTGATTTTTATTTCTCGAAAACCATAATGAATAGAAAGCTAAAAATTTAGGATTATATAGAGCCACTATGGAGACATCCTAGAAAAATAAAATTGTTGATAGGGGTATCAATGTACGGGGGAAAGGGGTGGTTTTTTATATCTCAGAAACGGCTTATGCTAGAAAATTGAAACTTACTACGTATATGTAGATGTACTATTAGAGTAATTAAAGCAAAAAAAAAGTTAAGATTTTTATTGGCGTTCAGAGGTTGAGTAAAAAAATGTGCGTGAATCAACATTTTCACAAACTTTGTTAAAACTTTTAGACATATCGAGCTATCAAATCCATTTTACTTCTGCGGGCTATTTATATAAGCGCCTACTAACGATCTTCAAAATTTTTCGATATCCAACCCCTAAGAGGGTGTAAAGTGATTGTGTACATATTCACAAATTCTGATATATTCCTAAGGTATATTGAGATTTGGAATTCACGTTTACTTCTATAAGCTTTAAACGTAGTCGGGGAAAACCCCGATTTAAGTATTTTTCTCTATCAAATCAATGAAATCTTGAACAATACCCCCAGTTCAAGATTTCTGTTTATAAAGCGATGGACCTCTTTTGATCCACCGCTAAAATTTCACTCTTTTTATTAATTCACTTTCGTCTCGTTAGATACAATATCTACCGAGAATTTCTATAAGTTGTGCCTTGGTACAAAACCAATGCACTCTTGAATTTAAAGACTTTGTTTTCGAAGTTATTCGCACCGTGTCTTTATTTCGTCTGATTTTAATTTACAATATTTGAAAACTTTACAGTTAGCCACAAATGAAAATTATGCTGACCTAATGTCGGCGATTTAAAACATCTTATCCACAAAAAAATTTAATGCAACTTGATTCCCTGCATGCACATAAATTCTTCGCAAGCATGGGAAATTAACTTTAAGTGAAATATGAACTGAACTGAAATTTGGAATGTGTCTCAAAACTTTACTTTATTGTGGCAACCAAAAATGATGACAATTGAATTTTTATAACAAGCAAAACGCTAAGAAAAATGAGAGGAACGAATTACAAAAAAAAGAAGAATAAATTCAGGCACGAATTTGTACAATTTCATTGATTCCGAAAATCTCTTAGATTTAATGTGATCGAATTCGCTTTTACTACTATGAATTATTCTATTGATAAAAAAAAATACGTAAATAAATAAAAAAAATCTGCCAACAGTCTGGGCGCAACTTTATTATTTTATGCGTCGAAGTCCGAAACGTGTTTAATGACGAGATACGGTGTTGGGTACTATGCGACTCACAACCTAAAAAATAACCAGGAGGCTATTTGGAACGTTATTTCTTAGGTTGTCAGTCGCATAGTACCCAACACCGTATCTCATCATTAAAAACGTTTCGGACTTCTACCCATAAAATAATAAAGTTGCGCCCAGACTCTGTTGGCAGATTTTTTATTTAATATAGAAAAATGCTTAAATCGGGTTTTTCACCAATTATATTTAAAACTTTTAGAAGTGGTAGTCATTTTGATATCTCACTAGACCTAAGAAATATATCGGTAACCGTGAATAGGTATAAAACCACTTTAAACTCCCTTAGGGGTTGGATATCAAAAATTTTTTGAGAAGGTTTTCTAGTCGTTTATATAAAGAACCCCCAGGAGTAAAATTATTTGATAACTCGACATGCCTAAAAGATATAACGAAATGCGTGAGAATGTGGAAAAAATCTTTTTCACTGATATTTTTATTACTTCACCTCTATACGCCAATTAGAATCTGATTTTTTTTAATTACTCCATCCATAAAATTGGTTGTCTACTCTTGTATGATCCTTGGGATATAAATATTAAATTTTTGGAAAATGGCTCCACCTCCTCCCTCAAAAAGTTAACACTCAATAGACTCTACTTGTAATCCTACATACAAAAAACAAATTTTATCTTCCTAGTAAATACAATTGGTTCGGAAGATATCGCAATCCAAAGTTTTCTACATGAAAATACTAAATTTCAGGGTAGCAAATTTTTTTTAAAATTTCAAGTCGACCACAAAACTTTATTATTAAAAAACAATAAAAGAAAACTGCAAACTCTTTCGTGCATACACTGTATGTGTTGAGTCGAGAGCTTTCCTGCATTTTGGGTGGTGTGTTTGAAACGTTCAAGAGGGTTGGATAGAGAGTGAGAAGTATACAAAAGTTTGCTCGTATTCCGGTTGGATGTTGGGAGGCGTATCTTTCTCACTGGAAACTGATGTTATTGAGTTGTACGGATTGCCAGGGTACATGTAACAATATGTTAGGAGTATTGGGAAAAGAGTATGCGACGGGTTATAGATATGTCGTAAGATTTTACTGTCTGATAAATTTTAAATCCTATAAATTTTAAAGTTAGAATATTATTGCACAAATAATTAAAATAATAAAGTGAAAACTCAACGCCAACTGTCTGGGCACCACTTTATAATTTTTTGAGTGAAAACCCGGGATGTGAACAAAGTGCAAATGCCTTGTACTGCATCTGCACTTTGTTACAATCTGTATAAGAATCGCAAAAAACATAATTTGAAAATAAGAACATAAGATCACTGTACGTACTTCCCTAGAGAAGATGCTAGTCATACAGTTTCAAACCGATTGTGGAAGTTTTTGCTGTGACTGCCAGTTTAAATTGTGGTGGATTTTATCCAAAAGTTTTTCAGATTTCTTCTGTTACTAAACACACGTCTAGCCTGAAAATAAGGATCTTTGGCTGCAATAAAGAACTCTATTCTACTAAACCGCGAAAAGCATAAAAAAAAACAAAAATCAAGAACATTTCTTTATGACATATTTCCCGAAAAAAAATCTCCTGAAAAACTTTTCCAGTTAAGCTGTTTGGCCAAGACTTCTTTATGGGATACCCTTTCTTGTCGCACGATATAAAATCGAAGTGAAATGTTTTCGTGGGAAATAATATTGTGGGTCCTGACTACCAAGCGACTTGATAAGTATTTATTGTGGTATAGCACCAGCTAGCAGCTCAACATAAACTAAACTAAACTTAAACTACGTACAAACGTCGACAAGGACGTAGAGTCACAGGATGCAAAAATGAAGTGCAGAACTTTATTTCGAAATTCAGGAGTCACTTTGCTCAGCAAACAATTGAACGTGTGATTTCGGTTATAAATGTCATCAAGTCAAAACTTGAGAGTTTTCATTACCCAGTCCTAACGAGGACGACGCCAGAACAAACTTACTTTTTTAGTTGAAAATAATTATAAACTTTTTGCCTGTTTTGACGTTTTAATGATGTTCTACTGCTGAAAATTGTTCACTTTTGCAAGGTGACGGGGAAAAAATTGTTTATCAAGGGTTTAACTTTGTGAAAAAAATTTTTTTTTTTACCAAAAATTCGAAGTTGATATTGTGAAAATCGTGAGTGGCATATTGTTGAAAATGGTTTGTCCAATTTTATTTTTTTAAAAAAATGTAATTAAAAACAAAAAGGATTTAGAACTTGTAGAGATGAGGGTTTATTTCAAATAATTTAATCGTAGAGAGAAAAATCAATTTTAACTTTTAGGAACTCTAATTTTCTGTCCAATACAGAAAAAGCTGCTTGGTTTTTAATTGCCATTTAAGTGATATTTTATTCTGTGACGAAATTCGTGAGAGCTTAAAAAAATATATAAGAACCAAGTTCTTACTTAAAACTTACGTACGTCTTTAATAGGGCTGTTGTATTTTTACGAATTTCATCATATCTTTTAGGTGATCTCAATTACTTAATAAATTTTACTTGAACGTTCTTCAGATAAATCTCTGAAAACGGTTTTGAGAATTTTTTCAAATTCAAACTCTAACAAAATGTAAAGGGGCTGTTCAAATTTTAACGAATTCCATCATATCCTTTAGGTTTGATTATTTATTTAATAAGTACTACTTCACGCGCTTTCTAAATCATCGTCTAAAACCAATTCCAGGATTTCTTCCTATTCAACTCCTAAGAGTGTCAAAACAGGCTGAATACGTTTTTACGAATCCCGTCATATCTCTTAGGTATCATAAGACATCAAATTGGTTTTTATTTCCAAAGTTTTGTTATTTAAAAAAGCTAAGAAAAATAATTTCGGGATTTCTTCATATTCAATCCCCAAAGAGGGGTAAAGGAATTTTCACGAATTCTAACACACCTCTTAGATTAGGTGAGGAATCGAATTGGTTTTTACTTCCATGGGCTTTTTTATATAATCGCTTAAATTAACTAAAGAGTTTGTATATGTTCCCACAATTTTTTTCATTTTACTTTGATCTGATGCGATATCAAATTGGTTTGTACTTCTACGGGTTTTTTTTTTGTGTATTCATCTAAAAACCAATTACACCTTTTTTTTGCATCTCAAGAGGGTGTATATGTTTTCACAGATTCCGTCATATTTGTTATGTCTCTGGAGGTTTTAAGCTTACTTCTACGGAATTTTGATATAATCTCCAAAATACGAATAACAGTGATATCCAACCCCCAAGCGAGTGCAAAGGTGATTCATATGTTTCCACGAATTCCGCAATATCTCTTAGGTCACGAAAATCACAATTTTTTAAAATTTCCAAATAAACAAATTACAGAAATTAAAACATTGAACAGTTCACCATGGATGCTGAAGCTACCGATTTTTCCCGCACAACCTTGAACTACATTCATCCTTTTCAGATTTACTAAATCCGAAAGAAAATTGTGTAATCTATTATTTCCTATTAATCTGGACGCATATTGCGACCATACAACATGATCGCATGAACTTACTATACGTACAGATTGCCAGGATGTGTATCATTAATCTTGCCCGATTCTGTACTAGTCAAACGCGAAAAATCGATTAACCTCAACCACTAAATCTTCGACCCCTTCACTATACCGGCCACTGCCACCACTAATTTCGAGTGGGCAGGATATCATTTTTTTTCACGATAAATTTTTTATGTAACGCCCTGCCAGCTATTTTTCGTCGTAGGCATCATCGGGTCAATCGGACCACTGGACCCAATTGAAAATATGGCATAAGTTTTCGTCATACTTGTACAATATGTAACACATATTTACTGTAGGATGTGTGTAGAGTACTGGAAGTTTTTCAACGGGTTGCAATAGCTGAAACGGAAGTGCATTTAATCCATTTGAGAATGCCGGACTCATGTTGTGTCCGTTTTTAATTGATTTCATCGCATGTGTGGAATTTAACGAACCGAAATTTAAATCAGCCAGCAAAGAGTTATCATATTATTCTGCGAATATTCGATTTTATGGAAAAGCTTTCAATGAAAAATAAAATTCATAAATATGTTCAGAAAAATGTTCGATTGGACTCGGCAAATGCAATTCATATTTAGTATGGGCGAAAAATTAAAAATTAAACAATAAACATTAATAATAAAGCCATACCATGCACACATACTTCAATTATATTAATTTGTTTCAAGTTGGTAAATCTACTGTACAGCGTTATGCCAACTTGGTTCCAAAATATGATAATAATTGCCACTATAAATTAATTTATTGAAATTATGGTAATCCTTTACTGGAATAAGTATTATTGATAATTTACCAGCCATTAAAATCCTCTTAGTGCGTGCACGTTAATATTTTAGCTTTGTCCAAATTTGCAATGAAAAAAATTTCCCGTTAATAGTCTTTTATAAATTAAAAAAATCATTAAAGAGAAATACATTTTTGTTGTAATATTCAACTTCATAAATTTATTTATTGTTAAGAAAAGAATTGATTATAAGTTTTCATTTGTTAAATTTTAGATTTTGCAGTAAATTGAATTTATTCTCGACTGAAAATAAAATTTTATTTTTTCAGTTAATTTTTTATAATTTTTGTAATTTTGTTATTGTTTAAGATTAATTTTTTTTGCATTCAATTTCTTATTTTGGGAATTACTTAATTTTTTTTCATTTTCAATTTTTATTTAGTTGTAGTGCTTATTTAATTCTAGATTTTATTCAGTTTTTGATTCTAATCATAAGCATTATTTCATTGTCAATTTCATTCAATTTTAAATTTTTGGGCACTACTTTCAAATATTTTATTTTTTAATTCTTATATTAAAATTAATGTTTTTAAATTAAAATTATTTTTATTAATTTATTTTTTTTTAATTCTAATTGAAGTTTTAAGGTTTAAATTTTATTTAATTTCAAAAAAAAAATATTAAACAAATTTAAGTAAAAACCATCGTAAACAGTTCTGGGGACAAAATTCGGGAAGTGGTTAAGGTCGAGATGCAACAGAAGTGTCCATGTCAGAAATACCCTTAAATCCCCGATTAAGGTTTCGGATTATAACCTGACTATAGTCTGGGATGAAATAGTACAGGTGTTTTTAGATAAGGAAGTTTTTTAAAAAAATTAAATTGTTATAATTTTGTCGTCCAAAAAGAAGGGGAACTAGAAACCTCATCAGTATCTAATCACACATAAAACGACACGAAATTCGTGAAAACGTATACAACCCTTATCCCCTTACGAGATGACTATGATAAAACTCTTAATTTTTTTTTAGGTGATTATATTAAAAGCCCTTAGAAGTAAAAAGCAATATGAGATTTCGACAGACACCCACTCTGTAGTTCAATATCGAAAAGTTATCAAATAACTTTTTATGCAATAATATAACAAACCCCAACCCTGATTAGTTCCATATTTAAGTAGGCCTAAAAATTCTGTTAATTTCCATTATATGTGCATAACACCCTAAAATTTATTATTAAACGGTTATACAAAAAAAAAGTGGAAGTAAAAAGAAATTTGGATTGGAGACCTAAAAGATATAGCGGAATTCGTGAACACATGTAAGTTACACCTCCTTACGGGTTGAATATAAAATAAATCTTAAATTAGTTTCTTAGGCAATATTATTGAAAGCCAAGAGACGTAAAAACCAATTATCGGTGGAGTAGAAAAATATTCGTGAAACCCTTTTTTCCTACATTTTCACGAATTTCGTTATATTTATTAGGCTTGTCGATTTGTCCAATTAATTTTACTTCTGCAGGCTCTTTATATAATCGCCTAGAACACTTTTTCTAAATCTTTCGATATCGAACCCCTAGGGGGGTTTAAACCGGTTCTGATATATTTCTTAGGTCTAATGAACACTTCCACTTCTAAAAGCTTGAAATATAATCGAGGGAAAACCCCGATTTAAACCCCCTGGATGTGTAAGGTATTGCTCAAGTTTTCACGAATTCTGACAAATCTTTTAAGTTTATTGAGATCGTATCAACGCCCATAAAAGGGCGTCATTTATAATAACCTAAAAATAGTGTCAGGATTTTGCGATATTCAACCTCTAAGAGGGTGTAAAACGATTGTGTACGTTTTTAAAAATTCCAACATATCACTAAGGTCTGATGAGATATCGAATTGTTTTTTACGAGTTTTAAAAGGGCTGTGTTTAACGGGCTTTCTATATAATTGCTTAAAATCAGTTTCAGATTTTTTTGATACTCAACCCCTAAATGGCTACGTCGATATTTTATTCCCTATACTTTTATTGAAATTGAAATAAAATACGCAAATAAATAAAAAAATCTGCTAACAGACTGGGCGTAACTTGATTATTTTTTGGGCAGAAGTCTGGAACGCGTTTAACGCTGAGATACGGAGTAGGTCACTGTTCGACTGACCACCTAAAAAACAACCAGGAGGCTAATTGGAACGTAATTTTTTGAGGTATTAGTAGGATAGTAACCTACCCGGCATCTCAGCGTTAAACGCGTTCCGGACTTCTACTCTAAAAACAATAAAGTTCGGTCCAGTTTGTTTTCTATACGTATATCGAAACATTCTTTAGACATCATTGACAGCAACACGCTATTCAATAAGTGTAAATGTCACGTTGATAAGACAAGTTAATGAATAAAAACTCCAATAAAGTCAAATGTATGCATCCAAGACTATGACATCGGTATCTATCCATTCACTCCACTTTACAGACTATAAAAATGAAAAACAATAAATCCTCCTCGATTTCACAGGCTATCGAAATGCCATAAACTTCCGGATCCCATTTATTTCGATCACAAGGATACGGACACTTTAAATTTAAGTCCATAAGGACCCAATATCCAACGAATCATTCAATCAATACATTTGGCAGTAAGCTTCACAACTTCACCTTAATTAATGTTTCTTGTCATTTCGTTAGATTTTCGTCTATAGCACCCTAATCATTTCCAAGATCCCACCGAACGGATATAAGTTGTCTATAGAATCGAACGGAATAAAAAAGAACGGAAAACGAAAACATTGAAATCCCGAAGACAAATCCTTATTATCCGGCAGTAAAAAGGCGAGGCGCAGATCCAATAAAGGACAAAATATTTCTTTTCATTTCGTTCATTTTAAATCCCTTAGATGCTTCTAAATCCTCTTTTATGGACGGACGATCCTTAAGCTCGAGGCAAATAAACGTCTTTGGCCGGCAACGTTCTCGGCCTGAAGATGAAGACACTTTCGGATTCTTTTCAACGAAAGATTTGTGCCGCCAACAAACAAATGAAGTCTTCCTAACGAGTTGTTAAATATTTATTTTACCGGACATGGACTTTTCTATAGTTCGATAGTCCGAACACACTTAAACTGTTTCGAAAACGGAAGCGTAAATCTGTGTCCTTTTTTCATCGGGGCCATATGTGAAGCGTCCATACAAAATAAATGGTAGTAGTAAATGTGCACTTACAGCAGAGATCTGCTGTTTATTTGTATGACGGTAAAATCTGATACAAATTGCGTCTGTTTGCAAGGCAATTGGAGTGAACGGCTAACAAACAGTAATTTCGTTCAGAATAGCTACAACTCAATAGATAAAAGTAGTTTAGTGTTTATCTTTTAGGACTTCTCTTTTGATTGACTTCTATATACGAATGTAGTTTTCACGAAGGAATTTAATTGGACGGTATTCGTTTAATTGGTTAACAAGTCGGCTGAAATTGATACTTACATTTACTGAATAAATCAGTAACATGAAAATGATAGCAAAAAGTTTCGAAATGAACAAATAGAGCCTCATCAGTCTGGACGTAAGTTTAGTGATTTTTAAAATTATTCAATTCGTTACAAGCCTTTACAATATCCGCAAGATTTAATTCTTACTTACGCAAATAACTATCCCACCACACCTAACATATGCGTCAGAAATCGTGAAAATGTATTCAACCTCTTTATACCCACTCGTAGGTTGAATTTAAAAAAATCATTGAAAACGATCTCAGTGCCTTTTTGTATGAAGCTCGTGGAAGTAAAATTAATTCGATTTCCCAGAAAATCCAAGAGATATGACGAAATTCGTTAAAAAGACTAAGACGGTTTTCCTCAAACTTGAGTTAATACCACATTGACCATGTTATCCACATTTTTCATCAGTTGTGCTTCATGAAGTCAGAATTTACCATGCTTTTTCACTAAATACTAGCAGCATTAAGTGGAGATTGCAAGATTCTCTAAAAAAAACCCAAAAAAAATAATGCGGTTTACCAAAAATATAATTTCTTGCATAGTGCCTTTTCTTTGTAAGCCGACGATATATGGATGCCTTTTTTACCGACCATTTTTTTGCGGTCCACCTCTGTACGCATTGCTTAACTTTTTTTTCCGGTTAATCTACATACTAAGTTTTAACTTTCCTGCGAGAAGAAAAATATCCCCCATCCCTTTGCCGTACTACCGCTGTCAAAATTTAAAACATGCCACTACTATGGCCTTACATAGACTTAAAGTTTCAGCTTTCTTTAAGAAGCTCCCGAGATATAAGAATCAGAATGTTCCACTTTTGACTATCGCCCATCTTGAACCTTTATTTCTATTCGGTCTACCTCCTGCATTGACTTAAAGATCTTCAAAAGCTATAGGGATATGAGACCTTATTTTCTGGAAAATATCATATCCTTCCACTTTCATGCTCACTCGACCCCCGTTTATGTTCACCACTGCCCTCGTATACCCAAAAATACAAACCAAATTTAATTTTTCTGGAATATCTAGTACGCGAGATATCCCCTTCCAAAGCTATTTACCCCCACTCCCTCATGTCACACCCTTAAAAATTGTTTCTCTCATATTATCTACTTTGAATGAACAATTTGAGGGTTTTTTTTAAAGCGAAACATTTGTATGGTTTTTTGTAATATTTTGAAATTGTTTTATTCCTTCAATATATACAGTTTTAACATAAGCTAGTTTTAATGTGGTGAGACTTATTTGAAATCTTTACATCCTTAATAATTTATATATAATAATTTGTAATATTTTGTATGTTTCAGCAGTTTGAAGACTATTTCACGAGAGGAGCAAACGTAACTACCCAAGTTCCAGTTGATAATAAGCCACATGATTTTTTAAGGACACCGAACTGCACTTAGGGGTTCAACCCGTATAGTCCAGTTTTCAATATGGGAAGGTTGAGAATAATTAATTCCACGAAAAGGTGAGATTGACTTGATACAAAAACGAATTGTCGAGTTTTTTTCGACATAATTATGAAGCACGCTGCTACGAGTACTTACATCATCGAAGACGAAATGGTAATGATATGTTCATTGAGCTACGGCAGAAAGAACAGAGTCGAATTCAATGCATCGATAACGTAAAGTTATATTTGAGCTCGAAAAAGGCTTGGAAACTGTGCATAACTTTACATGGGGTCACCAGTGGAGTAGATAGAAGGGGGATCAACTTCCCATGTGTATTTAGAGTACATATATAGAAAAATTAAATAAAGGCTCTTTATTATAAACATTTTTTTTTAAAAAGATGTGAACTAAGAAATCAAATTTTTGTATAGATCAAAGAAAATACTTATTGTGAAAAACAGAAGAAGTATCAGAAAAAAGTAATAAGGGTATGCACCCTTCTACCCAATGATTGCCATATCGCGGATGGTATACAGACTAATTAAATTAAAAATTTTACTCCAATTTTACGGTCTAATTGTCATGAAACGTGAAAAAAAAATCATGATACCAATTTCTTTCAAATCAGTCACAATACTTTTTTATTAAAAATAATAAAGTAATAATTAATTAAATGAGAAATGGAATTTTTTCATGGTAAGCTACCATAGAAGCAAATTTTAAGAATTTTTCGGTTGTTTTTCGGCGTCAGTGGAGCTAAACAGCTCCTTCGGATCTAGTCCAACACAATCTTATAACCTGGCCTACCCAGTGAAGGTTTTCCAAACTGTCATGTCCTCAAGGACGGCAATTAATCAACAGTCGGGGATTTCGTGTTGGGGTCTCACACCAGAAACTCCATTGACGCCGGAAAACAATAAAAACTTCTTTATAATTAATTTTTCAAAGAATCAAAAATTAATTACAGTTGAATAAATTAAATAGGCACAGTAGATGTATAGACACACCCAACAAATCAAAAAGATCACAATTGAACCACTAGCGATTCATCTAGGTGAAGTATATTTTCTATGTGACACATTAACCGTTCTATTTTTTTAATTGTAAATGAATCATTTAGGTAATCCATAAGCGAATCATTTAGGTGACTCGTATGTTAATCATCTCGTTAACCAACATTCAGAATTCGTCTAAAACAAAATGGAGCGTTTGCACAAGCGAATAAATTACGTTACGCGCGTGACAATAGCGTAGCGACGCAGTTGAAGCGAAATATCACTATAACTGCACAGCAAAAAAATGTTAGTACTCTCAGAGTTCCTACTCTGAAAGCAGTAAAATTACTATTGTCAAATTTCTTTACGCACTCTTGTGATTTTTACTATTAATGCAGAAATTCACACATAAGTGTGGAAATCAATCGCTAAAACTGTGTGAATTTACTGCTGGAAAGGCAAAATTTTACTATGCGTAAAATTACACATGGTGTGGAAAAACTAATATGTACTACATATATACTTCAAAAATGTGACATGTTTATGTTTGCTTATTATTATTATTAATTTATTGATAACATGAATGAATAAGCTTCAAGCGAATGATCGGCAGATGAATTCCCTGACGTATTTTGAAGGGCAAAGAACACAAGTTGAAAAATTCAATGAGATCACTCAACACATGATATTTGGAAAAAACAGGATAAAGGTCAAAAAGGGTAGAAAGTATAAAACACTATATAAATTTAATTTATTTGTTTTAAAGCCACAAACTTCACACACTATAAATATTATTTTCTTTTTAAATTTTAAATCACGCCTTACATAAAACTACGAAACAAGTGAATTAAACAATGAAGCGGTCAGGTTAATACATATCACAAAAAAACAAATTACTACACATGAAGTATCAAAATTACATGCAAAATGTGTAATTTTATACACAATGACAAATTACTATGCATAGAGTATCAAAACTACATACAAAATGCGTAAATTTATACACAATGATCAATTTTACACGTTAAGGGCCGTATTATTCACTTCGGGTTATTTATAACCTCTGGTCAATTCCAGTTTTCCCAGAGATTTGGTATTATTCACCTGCGGTTATCGTTTTTAACCGGTGATTCGCTGGTTTTGTAACCAGTGATTAAAGTTACCCAGGGAAAAATTTAACCGGTGGAAAAGTTCCGGTTTACTACGATACCCAAGGATTTAACCGGCGATTTGACAAATTTTGTTTTATTCACGATTGAAGTTATGGCAAGATCTCATCTGTAGGATAATTGGAGTGATTCTGACGAAGAAGACGACTGAAGAGTAGCCAATACAAAATAGCACAACGAATCTACATCGACATATGGGACGACAAAGACTGTTTCTGCCAATTCCAATTTATAAAACCAATGGCATTTTTTCCTTTTCACCGTTCTCCAGCCTCACCCCTTACACTCGCTCCCTCTAGTTTTGAGCTAGGTGTGTATCAGGCGTAATTCTCGTATTAATTCTAAGATCCCATCTTATACAGTTATTGAAATATGGTATGTGATTTCTTATACAAATTCTTATACCTACCATGATCCATCGCCTCTTTAAAAAAAAAAATACATTCAACAAGCTTCTATTGTTCATCTTTAAACATAAGTCGCATTTCATTTTTCTGGTTTAATAGGTTCGTGAGACATCGCAATGCAAGGTTTTTTACCACCCACCCGCGTCACTGGCCACTTTCAAAGAATTGTTATCGATCTATTCGCCTGGTTCCTAGTCTACAAGTAAGTATCAAGTTTCAACTTTGTGACATTAACCGTTCAGGAGATATGGATTTTAGAATGTCTCGACCTAAGTTTTCAAGCGATTCGGAAACATTGTTTTCCTCCGAACTTCCGAACCCCTTCGCTCATACAAAAAAAAATGTTTGCAAATAAGTGGTTCCTGAAATATAAAAACCAAAGTTTTTTGTCCAAAACGGCTCCCACCTCCCCCACCCCCACCAAAAACTCATCACTTGAAGGAGTCCACTCAATCTACCCTGCCAATAAATTTAAATTGAATAGCTCGAAGGGTTTGGGAGATGGAAGCCTTCAATCGACTGTACGCATTGTGAAATTCAATCACCCGGTAGCACACACTCAGAAAACTATCGGAATCAAATGGGATCGTTTTCGTTGAACGTGGAAACTGTGCACTACACACATCGTTTGTACTAGAGATGTGCAAAAAGTAATTATTCGTTATTCAGTATTCGATACTTTAAACGATTACTAGTATCGAATACCACTTTTGAGAAGTAGTCGATATTACCTCATTTCAAATACCATTCAATAGCACATCTCAAATCAAACCCAACATATTTTACTCAGCTTGGTAAAGTATTTGAAGAAGTATCGAATACCAAAGTAATTGAATACTAAACCATGGGATTCAAATGGTTCTGAGTATATAGTCTAATGAATACCCCATTGGAAGAATTATTGAATACTAAATATCGAATACTGAAGTTGATGTATTCAGTAATTATTCGTTACTGAAAAGTAATTGAATTGCACATCACTAGATTGTACTGCTCACAGATCCGCAAACATGATAAAATTGCAGCTAATAATTCACATTTTTCCTGAAAATACAAATTTAAATATTCACAAAAATAGAAAAATGTCACATTCTATAAATAATTAATAAATTTTTGGCGTTTGACTGGAAAAATGGAAAACCGACCGTTAAGATAACCCGACCTATTATATCGCTAACCAGAGGTGAATAATACAATTTTATACCTAGAGAAATTAACTAGTGATTAAAGTTATTGTCCCGGATAAGTTAATAGCTGGCTAAGGCGTAAATAACCCGAGGTGAATAACACGGCCCTAATGTGGAAAATTGCATGCGGTGTTGCAATATTGCTGCCCAGTCAGTAAATTTATGAATTAAATGTGTAAAAATACAAAATTTTAAGAAACACTCTCAATTTTATTAAATTTAATGAAAATTCGTAAATTTACTACATCAATGCGGAATATTTTACTGCTTTAAGGACAGCAATTTTCACAAAAATTGTTTACTGTGTGGCTGCACTCACTAATATATTGTACATTATAATCCGCAGTTATCGCGTCGCATAGCATAACGTGCGCGAATTTTCGCTCTATTTTGGACTATGTCCCCTTGCTACGCCGTGATTTTAACCCAGACCGATAGTAAATCCCACTGCTATTCAAAGTCAAGTATCTCTAAATATTATTCTAGCATTTACTGAATCACCTCTCGACCTCAAAATACTATATCTATCCGAAAATATTTATCGAACCAACTCCCAAAATCGAAATTTCCCTAACTTTTCCCGCAGTCTTTCTTCTTCAAATATTTAATTTATTTTATGGTATTTTCGCAAATCTCGTAAATTATTGACATAAAATGTCTACATAGCGTTATAAACGTTATTATTTGGTACATGTACAATGTACATACTATCTATAAAGATTATTCTATGCGCCTGTTTCAGAAATGGCTGTGATTTGTTGATATAAATTCATTCAAGTTGCTAAGAATAACAAATAGGCTTCGGGCACACAAAACATGAAACATCATATCCTTTCCATCAGCGTATATAATCATGTAAATTGAGTTGATTTGCACAAGAAACAGCTTACCAGAGAGATAATGGCGTCTATAAGCTTCGCTGAGTACACCTACCTTGCTTAGTTACCCTTCTTAGTCGGTTTGCTTTATTGATATTAATTTAACGACATCTTGGAGTACTGCTTTTAAAGTAAATTCAAAGAAAACAATTTTTGTTTGTTATTGTTCTAATCATAACTAACTGTGTAATTTAATTCATAACATTTTGAAACTAAGATTAAGGCGCTTTATTTGAGTAATTTAAGTCAGCAATACAATTTCAAATTTAATAGATTTTAATAATATTTATTAAATTTGAAGTCTTCAATTTTACAAAAGGAATTTTTTTCTGATGAAAAAAAACTTGGTTTATTTTCTTTGCCTCCATAAATTTTTAATGAAATTTTATTTCGCATTTACTCTTGATTGAAACAGTGCTACGAATAAGATACTCTTGGTGAGTCGGACCTTCATTGTTAAAAAAAATCAAATAAACGAACGAAATCTTAGTCATCGGGGTCACCAATTTGACCACTTAAATCGCCTGGTATCTAGTACTAATACAAACTTTGCTAATATGCATTATTAAGAAAAATGCTTCCTTGCAGAAACCCTAATCAGAATCACCAGTCTTTGTTTGACATTGTACCAAACAATAACAAGCAAGATTAATTATAGTTTGACGATCGAAATGAAATACTTCCGAATATCGTTAATCTCTAAAACGGTCTTTTCAGTTCCATACTAAAGTCAAGTACGTTTCGACTTCGAGGTAGGTAAATTGGCTACTGTCCCGTAGAAAACAGCAAGGTGTATCTATTCTATGCACATCGAATATCTTAAAAAGATTGATAGTTCGAAACACTTTTCTCTGTTATCCTTGACATCCTAAACAAATCGCCCTTATCTTCTTCTCATGCATATGTAGTGGATTATCCTATATTGTAATCTGCTGTAGGGATTGCGGATATTTATTCTCATTTCATTTTAGGAATACGATAAACGAAATTGTAGGTGGATTTCGAAAAAAAAATGAGAGAAGAAATTTTGGGAAAAGTTTTGTGTAAATCAGTTTTATGGTTATACCTCGCCCGGCAACCGTTTTCTTTTTTATTGTTTCACATTTTTCAACCGTACACTTAATGGGGGAATTTATTTAACAAGATGTTGTTTATGTAACGTGACCGCAAAGTCGAAAAATTTAAGCATATGGTAAGTAATTGAAGTTAACCTTTGTCATTTTCAAAGGTATCTCAAGGGAATTTTCTCGCTTAAGATACCTATGAAAAACGATTTATAACATAACTAACTGAACTATTGTATTTAAAAATTAAATTAGTTTTTATAACGAAAAATTTAAAATTAAGTTAGTATTATTTTTTACCATTTAAATCTTTCGATCTGCGCAAACCAAAAACAAAGACCTTTTTCATGCCTTTGCACAGTAGCTGAGACCCGAACCTGACCAGTGCTAGCTTTTATGTTGAACAGAATTTCATTCGCATCAAAAGCTTTATCGCTCTTATTGGAATCAAAAATTGTTGAAGAAACAGGGAAGCATTATTATTCAATGTAGAAAATTGCAGTTGCGGGTGTTGATAGACTTAAAGAATGAAGACTCGAGTTTATTGAAGGTCAATTAAGTGTTCGGTAATGATTACTTTATGGCGTATGGCGAGGTTTCTGGGAATGGAGAGATGAAGAAGAGGTGGTAGGACATTTCCAGACGACAAATTTTGGTTTCTATATCTCAAGAATGATTTATGCGTGGAACCGGAACGTATATAGAGCTATTTAGTGGAGCCATTTACAGAAATTTGACCAAACAATGCGTCTAAACTCCTGAACGGTTCATGTCATAAGATCGAAACTTGGTAACAGTATGTAGCCTTAACACGAAAGTACATTTACAAAAATATTTGGGAAAGTGGGTAGTGCCATGTGGTGGTAAGGGATGCAAAATTACAATAGGTAAACTTAATAGATCTCAATCAGAGAAAAAAGCTTCCGATAGAAGTACCGGGATTAAAGGTGGAAAGGGATGAAAGTAAAATATTGTGATTCTTATATCTCGTTAATTGCGAAAGATGGAAAGCTGTCGTTTTGGAACACGTTCTTAAAGTATTTCTAGTATGGGTTGGGGTTGGAGGGTACGTTAGAAGGTTTTTCTTCTATCAAAGAATCGGCTAGAAACTTGAAACTAAATGCGAGTATGTAAATTTACCAGGACAGTGATTAAAACAATTTTTTCCGAGTTGCATTAGCATGCAAATGAGGAGGAGATCAAGAAAATAGTCGGCGAAAATGGAGTCCATACGTTTTCACGAATTTTGTTGTATCTCCTAGGTATTTTGAGATATCGAGTAAAATTTATTTTAACGTAATCCTCAAATAAAGCTATAGAATTCTGAATGCCTTCACTATTTTTTGATATTTAACTTTTAAGAGCGTGTAAAAAAGTTAAATATATTTACACGAATCCCGATGTTTCTTTTAGGCGTAGTGAGATATCGAATTGATTTTTACTTCATCGTATGTTTTAACGATTTCTGAATTTTTTTTGGTATTCAACGCCTTAGATAGAGTAAGCGATTTAACTACATTTTCACTAATGTCTTTATACCTCTTAGATCTGATGAGATATGAAACTAGTTTTACATCCATGTGTTTTTTGTGTAATACCTTAACCAATTATTACAGGATTTTGGATATTCAATGCCTAAGGGGTTGGAAAATATTATTATACAAGGTGGCGGGCAGCAGACGCATGGATTTGAAAAGGTCATTGCTGCCTTCCTAGCGATCGTAGAGGGTGGATAGGGGGGTGGTTCTGAAGAGGGGGAAGGAAGGTTTGTTAGCACTGGGTTTCAGTCGCTAAGATGGAGCGCCCTGTTCAAAATCGTGTTTTTTGTGTGCAAGCCTATTTTTCAAAGAACCTCTCGATCGTCTGTGTGCCGCGTGCCTTTCGTTTACAGTTCAATATCGCCCTCCACGGTCGAGTTCCCGATCGAAATCGAATTCTTGCGTGGGTTAATGCCTTCCAGGATAGCGGAAATGTGTCCACGATAAGAAGGGGGTTTCAGAGAACTGTCTCTACCCCAGAAAACATAGAGAGGATTCGAGCTGCAATTGAACAATCTTTCACTCGCCCAATTCGTTAACAGGCATGTTAGACGTTCCATTCAACGAATCGTCAAAGAACATCTTCATTTACACCCCTACAAGATGGTTATCGTCCAAGAATTGAAACAGATTCCCCGGGCGCCTCATCTCCCTAAGAGGCGATATGAACTGGCCAGCAGGCTCTCCTGATTTGGCGTCCTGCGATTATTTCCTGTGGGGATACCTAAAATCTTTTGTTTACAACGATCGTCGCACAACCCTAACTGCCCTCAAAGACAACATTCGCACCCGCATCCTCCAAATTCATGTGGCAATGCTTGAAAGAGTGAACGAAAACTTCAGAAAGGGCCTCCATTTGGCAGATACATTGTTTAAAACTGTATGAACTTAAATCTCCAATGTAAATAAACCAGGAAAAAATATAAGAAATAGTCATTTTCGAACAGTTGGCGTTTTATTGATGTTTCAAATCCATGCGTCTGCCGCGCGCCACCCTGTATAATACGTTTTCACGAGTTTCACCTAAAAATAGTTTCCGGATTTTTCTACATTCATCCTTTAAGGCAAAATAAAGGAGTTGTTCCCGATTTTCACCGTATCTTTCAGAATTGATTAAAAATTTAATTTGTCTTTAATTTCACTGGCTTTTTAAATATTTTAATTTTTGAATGATGAATATTACAAGTTGTGTCATGCAAGGAGCCATTGATTCTATTGACGAAATCAATTTTCCAAATAAGCTCCTTGTCTTAAAGTGGACGACATTTCGCCTTTGACCGCATCCTGGGCTAAAATTTCGGATCACAACCGTTAAAACATAATTGGTGTTTTAAAAGTGCCTGTAGAATTGGTATTGTCACGAAAAATGATAAAATTGGACTGGGGCTATTGATAGATCTTTTTTATATTCCCCAAAATATTAATATCTTTAATTCATTTAATTTTAATAAAGATTGTAGTCTTGCTGGCTTTTCAATCTACAATTCTAACTATATCGATAATAAATAGATGTCATATTTCCTAAAATAAAAGAAACTCACTAAAATTCTTTTCTAACAGGTATATAAATATGAGCAAACCGTTCCACAAGAAACTTGTAAGTCATATTTTTTTACCACAAAGTTTATGATGTAATTTTGAGACAGACTCACAACCAATAAGTCGTCAAAATTACCATTCAGGTGTATTTGTAACCAACAAATACCTTCCAAAATAATTTCATAAATAAAGAATTGTCCAAAAACTTTGTAGTCATATTTACAACCAGAAAGTTGCACAAATAACTTCAATGTCTTCTTTATAACCAGAACGTTGTTTTCTTATTGGTATATATAATAAATATGACCAAACCGTTCCACAGAAAACTTGTAAGTTATATTTCTTTACCACAAAGTTTCTGATGTAATTTTGAGACAGACTCACAACCAAAAAGTCATCAAAATTACCATTTAGGTATATTTGTAACCAACAAATACCTTCCAAGTTAAATTCATAAACACAACATTGTCCAAAAGCATTCTAGTCATATTGCACTTATAACTGCAATCTCTTCTTTATAACAAGAACGTTGTTCAGACGTCTTTCCACCATAAAAGTCGAAATCAGTGTAATCACGGTGAAAAGTTATGTTTTAATTAGTCCAAATATCTCGTCAAATTATTTGTATATTATTTATTTATAAATTAGGTTGTGTTAAGTAAATTTATTTAAATAAATTAAAAAATACTTACTGCACTGAAGTATTTTATCAAATATTTGTAAGTTTCTTTCGCTTTTTTGGTGTATTGATACTATTTTTTTTAATTTTTGGCTGTCGTCAAAAGGGAAATTAATTCAAAATTGTATAAAATTTTTTTGTAACATTAATGTTAGTATTTTAAATAATTTATTTTTATTTATTTTGTTTTAAGGTCAGAAAAAGGTTTCTTTCGCGACCAAAAAATTTAGTCCGTTAAAAATAAAACCCAACTACGATTTTCTCACTAAGACTTTGCTCTGACGGGTAAACCTTTAGAAAACTGAAATTTAAGGACCAAAACGGTGTAGTTGGTTTGTTGCACAACGTTATTTCGACGTTGGTACTGGTTATTACAACTTCAAAGTCTTAGGATTCATATATCTAGAGTTTATTTTAACAAAATAACAAAACTGTAACTATCTCCACATATATATATAAAAATGATATTTTAATAACATTTAAAATGTTGGAAGTTTCAAGTTAGCACTCCACCGAAAACACCAAAATGCCCCAGTGATTAAGATGAATTTTTACGGTACCATCGTATGTAGGTATATCAGCGCCGGCACTACTACCCCCTTATGAAATTTATAATATTTCCATAATTTCATTGACTTGTTTTTCTATGCAGATAGCTCAAACATGATTACAACAAAATGTTTGTTGTTAAGTGCGAACACTGCTCTTAAATATACAACACTCGAAAACAACGTACCAAAATCCTATCGAAGATGCTATCAACACGAGCATAAGCTGCCGAAATTATACCATATCCTTGCCAAGAAAAGGGTTTACCATTCTGATTTATTGTTGGGGGAAAATTTCAAATTCAAAATTAAATTTCTCGGCCTTTTCCAGCTCCATAAATATTTTCTCAGAAAATTGTAACAGCATACCGTAAACATGGCACTAAAAATTATGAAATATGAGTATGTACCCTTAAACAAGTCCACTTGGAGTAATTTCTTGTAAATGTGTAAACAAATAGCCTCTAGCTTTTCATTTCCAGCAGGACATAATTCTTTCGTCCTTGCCTCCGCCTCCTTCATTTATGAATTCCTTCATATTGTCTAATAGCTTTCTTTCTTCGACCAAAGAATTCTCACATAATTCCACTCTTTTCTTCTTGTAAATTTCACTGAATTTCCACTTGAACATTTTCTTAATGTTTTGCTCATATTTTATGTCGAGATTGTGCAGTAGCACTTCAGTTCCATGAGGCAGATTAATCCTAAAAGCATGTACGAAGGATGAAAAAAAAAAATTATAATTTTTTTTTCTTTTGAGAAAAGAAAAAAAAATTATAAAATAAAATGTTAAAATGTGTCCTGTTCGTTGTCGTTGTCGACGCTCTGCAGAGCATATCCACATCGACGTTTATCGCACATGGAACAGAATCCTTACAGGAGTACCGAAGAACAAATTGCCTGGAAAAATCACTCTCGGTAAAGCTGAAATAGTGTGCAGTTTTTCCTCATGACTTCACCTCGGTTCATTTTCCGAATGTGATTTATTTTCGTAACCGATAAGACGAAGAAGAAGTCGAACGACACAAATTACGTGAAATGTAGGAAATGGTGTTCGACGAGGGTTAATGTCACCTAAAATGGAATTTCAAAGCAATTTCTCCGATCACATCCCGTCGATGAAAAGTATGGGAATTGTTACAGCCATTAGGGACGATGCTATAAATTAGCCGGGAATGTGCGATCAACTCTTCTGTAATGTACTACGAAACTCGTTCCTTAATCTTAAGAGAGTTAATCTTCGATGTCTACGCTAACACCTTGCCGCACTTAAAAGTTAACGCATCTAGATCTTATTACACTTTCAATATGACCATCGCTGATTGTACATGGCAAACACTATCCCCGACGTAATACTCCCTAGTCCGTGGATAACACGAAACCCAATCCATTTGAGCTACCAAAGCCTCCAAGCCTATGGGCCAAATAATGTTTGCCACTCCCAAAATATATGCGCTAGCTTTCGTCCTTAAAACGTGAAAATTATTCCACCGACGATCTACAGATTATTTGGATAATTTTGATTTATCCCCGAGCGTAGTGGACGGGTCGAGAGAGAGGTCCTGTTTATTTAATAGAACGTCGTTAATCTAATTTCGTGGCCACTACAAGTTTCCACTTAAACATAAAATAGCCGGAGGTATTAATAAAATATTCGCCAGGATTTAAACGTCGAAATAGTAAACAAAATGCTTTTGATATTCCAACAATATTTCAGGAATTTCGGGAAATTTCGATATGAAACTAATCATCATCTCTCCGTTATTTTATAGGTAGAATCAAAACTATTGGAAATGGTCCTGATCGGAATTCGGCTTCGGTTGTGCTTAGTATTCGTGTCAAACATTTTTCCGTTTTAATAAAAATTCCTGCATCTTTAGCGTATCCCAGGTCCGCATTGCTGAAGGGGAGAAAACGCCAACGAAATATGGAAGTTATTTACGAAATTTTTGGTGTTTTCTTGGAATGGTTTTAATGAAAGAACTTGCATACCAATCGAAAGCATAAATCATCATTTTCGTAATAATGCCTGTAGTGGTCCATGCCGTATATATATTTTGATTGAACTTATGAGTTTGTGACAAAAATAGCGCTACCTCATCTTGAGATAAGCAAGAAAGTTCGAACCAAGTGGGTTTTGTATTTAGTAAGAAATTATCTCCTTCGAGGACACCCTTAGATAGGAGACAACAGTGTGAAGTATTACGAAATGAGAAAAGGTATAATATTTCAACTGTTTCGCGATTCAAGTTCACTGTAAAATTATTGCTCAACTCTTTTCTGGATAAAAACCGGCTCGACGGACCAAAAAATGTTCGATTTTCTCCCAAATAAAGATTTTATCAAATTTTCTTCATGACCAAGTGATATTTTATATAGTTATATAAAAAGTTCAGCTTCAGAAGATGCACATAGTAAAATCCAGCCAGCTTGATTAATTTTTTTCCCTAGGACCAGTAGCATAGGCGCCCATACAATATTTTGTAGGGAGGAAAAAAGTCATGGCTTAAAAGGTAACTTAAGTGACAAATATTTTAACAACTAAATAAAAAGAGGAGCAAGACGCTACGCCAAAGCGAAATATTGTAATCCTCACTGACGCAATCAAAGCCTTAGATTCGGCTACCACCTCCTCTAAACTCGTCCAACAGTGCCGAGAGGAGCTAGCCTACTTAGGAAGTCGGGTCAGAGTTACTCTTCTTTGGGTCCCAAGATAGAGGGTAATGAGCGGGCAGACGAATTAGCTGGGCAAGGTTCTGCTCTTCAGGGCTCTCTCGTAGAATCCGTTCAAGTCCCACTAGGATCTGTTAAGCGCCAAATATCATCCCACTTTCGTACAATCGCGAACTCCAGATGAAGAGGACTGACCAACTGCGTCATATCTAGGAAGATATGACGATCCTACTGCCGGAGCAGAACAGACGAAGTCTTGAGCAAGAGCCGTGTGGACGTCTCCATAGTCACGGCGGTCAGCACGGGTTACTGGCCAATCGGCCAGACTGGGTATTCCCTTTAACGTCAATTGCCGCAGTTATGAGGATGCGAATAAGAAGGAATCTGTTATCCAGCTTCTTTGGGAGTGTCCAGCCCTAGCTAGAGCCAGACTTCGTGCATTAGGCAAACCTTTCTTTGATAACCTTGATGAGATCTCGAAAAATAAAATTGGAGAACTGATTATCTTTTTAAACAGCTCCGGAAGGATAGGATAATCCATTACAGCCCCAGGTCTCTGTAAAACTCTGTATCTACTTAAGGTTAAGCGAGTTATCAAAACGTCGCTAATATGCTAATTGGGCCCTGTTTTGACTGATGGGCCACCACGTAAACCAATCACCCAACCAAATAAAAAGAAGCAGCTAAGGTCTTATATAGAAATTAACAAAGAGTTCAATCCACCTAAAGTTCAATCCACCTAAAGACTAGATATAGCACTCTTACCCACCAAAAATTTAACAAAAACAAACTGAATGCTGTACTTTCATAAAATGTATTATACATTTTCGTATTTGTTATTATTATTTTACTGACTCTATTGACTGCTACTGTCCACAATTTAACTTAACTTTTTTGGAATAATTTTATAAAAGAATTTTGATCCGTCGAGCCGGATTTGAATCGTAGTAAGTAGCAAAAAATTTATGGTGACATTGATTTGCAAAACAGATAAGCAGCATTGGAAATTAGAAATTTTACGAAGTGGCGAAATACATGTGCCTCTTCTTGCTCATCTCTAGAGGAACCTATGTCGTCGTGTATCTGTACCTTATTTGAATCTGTGGGAGCGATAGCATACTATACTGTTAAATTTCTGATAAACTATTTACTATTCAGCGGATTGGTGAAATATACATAGGTGAGGCAAATGCATTTCACCCCATCCGCTCTTAGGGCGCCCTTGACTGGTAAAGAAAAATCGAATAAACGAAACATTATTAGGAATTTTAATATAACTTTAAACATATTTATTACTGCATGTTATGAGGAATCTAATCCAACAACACTACAATTTCAACAATATCCCTTACCATCACTTAATTATCCAAAATAGTAGTCTGAATTACACTAAATTACATCAAAAGCTTATCATTTAGTTTAGTTTGAAAATGACTGTTCAAGCAAACAACCCTGTGATATAATAGTCCCGTTCTCAAAATGTTTCTGTCAGTAAAATCATGTTTAAGTTAATCATAATGGCGTACTCTGTAAATTTCACCAACAATAATGTCTCGTCGGGGCACACATGCATCCGACTATATTTCGTAACATGTCCTTTTCGATTTGAACAAGCATCAGAGTAAGTTGGTTAGTCCGCCATCCTTCCATCCGGCAGGAGCCATTTGCCCAATGCAACGTGTGCAATGTGACAAATGTTTGCTCTGAAACTAACTTACAGGAGTTGAAACTTATTTATCAGAAAATGTCTCAATGGAGCAAAAGTTTGCCATCCTTTAAGGCCGAATTAGCGAATTTGTGCAGCCGCATGTACTTTTCGGTGTACACTGTACATGCCCCATTTGGGTATATCGTATTTTGACAATCTTCGTGTCACTTGGTATTTATTCATCTCGAAGGGTTTTCAGATTGCTTTTCATCACAAAGAGAGAAAGGAAATAGTTTCGCTTAGAATCTAGACCAAGTTCCAGATTGTTGTCAATCGGGAGTCGAACCTGGAGTTTGATGGAAGATTGCCTTTAGTTTGAAACTAATTTTGAAACTACTATACAGAACAAGACAGAACTAGTCCTACGTTACCAGTAAGGTCGAGGCCGTTAAACAGCGAAATACACTCACTCCGTTAATTAGCTTCCATAGAAGAGTCTTTAAATTACGAAGTCGCACCAATAACTGAAAACTGGCGAGCCAAGAAGATTGAAACTTTGCACACTAAAATTGTTCACCAGTTGAAAGGAGTGAGAGCAGGGTAAATTCATCAAGTAAAGGGTTATTCAATAGGTACATAACAATTTTGTATTTTAATACAGATGCACCCTTAAATTTTTTTGCTGGTCTGTTAATGTCAAGACATCAGTCAAGGCTTACATTTTTATCATGGTGAAGTTCACGAACGAGCAACGTTTGAAAATTATCTCAACTATTCTGTGTTTTATTTAAATACAAAATTGTTATGTCCCTATTGGAGTTTTCAATGTAAATTGCTAAGGGTTAAATATAGCCATTTCTTTGGTTTAACCCATCGTATTTCTAATTTTAAAAAAGAAGTCTTTGAAACTTTTTCTGCTTTAGATAAAGTGTTACCTGTTTCTACTGTTTATAAATTAGATACTGCAATTCTTTTCAGATTCAATGATATAGTTACTCGTAAATTTCGTTTTCTTTAAATTAGCAAAACCCATGCAATTCCTTTTACGCATTGTTCGAGAGGAAGGCTTCCAACTTTACATCCACATTCCGTTCGTAGTGAATTTGTAACTAAGTAAAAGTTGCATGATTAAAACTAGGATTTCAATTCTCTTTGTCGGTTTCCGTAAAATTCCGCTTCTTATGCTATCAAATCGTACGAGTTCATTTCACATCTCTTTGATCCTGAAGATGCGGAAATGTGCATCAGTCGGAAGCCGCTCATTACAAAACTTGGGGCTTAGTACTCGTAAGCACAAAACTCGCTATTCTAACTAAGGATGAATAGAATTTTAGTACTCGTATATACGAGTATACCTCTGAATAATAGTCGTTACACACCTTCATGTTCGTATTGTTTTCCGAGTTTTCCGATGGAATTATGACGGGAATAGCACGGCGCAAAGTGAAATGAAAATTCTTAGTGCGGAATGAGGGCTTTCTGGTATCGCAAAAGGAACTAGAGCCTTCCGCGTTCGTAAATGGGAGTGCATGTATTTCGTGAACCATGTATGGCACAAAGGTAAAAACTACAACATCACATATTCAGCCCTTGACTGATATTCGAGGCGTTAAACAAATGCTTTTAAGGACCAACACGTAAGGATACCCGTCTTAGTACATTACAGTCAGTACTTTATGTTTCGTATGGCGTGCATAGTACGCACTCGTTTTCTTACACCCGAGAATAATTTCGTCGTAATTCTCAAGTGTTGTTGATTATTAAAGTTTTTCCGTGCTACGGGCTTTAATTACAGAGTGACCCATTAAATGCGACGACATGAAGCCTTTTCCGTAGAATCGGGGCCGGTAGTTCTGTGCCACGAAAAGCTGACTTGTTTCCATTACGGACATCTTTCTGGCTCCGAGGAAAAATGTTCGTCACGGCATTGTTCTTAATTTTACAAAATTTTCCACGAAGTGAAAACCGTATTTCATAATTATTTAAAAGATTTTGCTAATGGCATCTAATGAATGCCATTAAGATTTCGTCGTGTCAACTTTTGTAACTTACTGAATTGCAGTTTTTTTTCTGTTCTTTTCTTATCGTCGAATTTCTAAAGAAAATTTTCTTTGTTTTCGTTAAAAATGGCTCGTAATTGTGGACAAAATTACGTCTTTGAGAAGAAAATTTTATGGCGAGATGGAATTTTATTTTTAAAGTTTTTAGGTTTATTAATGGGTACTGCGTTCAGATAGTAAGAAGCTGTTCGAACGGCAGGATCTACAGTGCAGTTTGCGAAATGTTACAATTTTCTTTGTGTATAGTTAACAATATAAACGTATAAAGATTAGCTCATTTACTGCAGACTACAAAGGAAGAAAAATAAATCGCACAAAGAAATGTCAGTACCTGCCAAAACTATTGAACTCGACTTCTTATCCAAAAACCAAAAAAATAGCCAAAACTGAATACTTCCGGCACAAAGTAATTACACAGATTGAATGTGATGGAACAGATATTTTTGAAAAAACTGGAAATATAAAAATCACTAAAAACAGAAAGATAAAATCGAGAAGTTAGCTAAAAAAATTTAGATAAAGCTAAGAAAAAATAAGATCGACATAAAAAAAAAAATCTGCAACTTGTCACCCGCCAATCAAGATTCCAAAAAAAATCAGAAGCGATCGGTCAACAGTCTGAAGGCAACTTTATTAATTTTAGGGATAAAGTCAGGAAAGCAGCCAAGTTTAAGACACAAGATACTTACTTACTTACTTATTTATTTAATTGTTACAGTTATTCTATAAGATATTTACAGTTTATACAATTTTTGTAGAGTTCAGACGGGGAAAAAATTATTGTCTTTTCAACTATAGTGTAGTATTTCTATTTCTTGACAAATTATGTTATTAATTAAAGTGATACTTCATTTAGGAAAATTCTTTTTAAAAACCTATTAATAAGAACTTAAATTTAACTTAAAACTATCTTACAATACAACTAACTTATTTAGGCAGCTTAGAAACCGCTGTACATTTTAAATGGTACTGAATAGTTCTGTAAGTAGGGGGTTGTCTAAGTTAAGGCATCTTTCTCGAAAATTGTTCATAGCTTTTTTCCGATAGGTGTGAAATCGAACGATCTTTAGCTAAATCGTAGAGATGTTGTGTTGGCAATTTTTATTTTTAAACATTTATTTTGTAATACTTGTAGCTTTTTCTTGTGAGTTTTAGCACACGGGTTCCAAATTGGGGCTCCATATAGAATGATAGGCTGCATGGCTTCTTTGAAGATCAAGAGTTATTTTCTTCGGAGAGCTTTGATTTCCGATTTATGAATGGATAAAGAGCATGGATGCTCTTTGAATTTTTGCAGGTAACATGTTCCGTATAGTCATGGAAAGTTAATTTTGTATCAAGAATAAGACCGAGATATTTTATATTTTTTGACCACTGAATCGGTTCTCCTAAAAAATATTTATTGAGGGATTTGGTAGACTGCGTTTTGCGCGTTTCTTGGTAAAAAATATAATTTGAGTTTTAGCCGGATTTATTTTAATTTTCCATTAATAATAGAAACTTTGTAACAGATCTAACTGGGATTGCAAATTTTGAATTATCAACGTGGCATCGTTTGAGCTTGAGTATAAGGCGGTATCGTCAGCGTACACAGCAAGCTCACAACCAGGATGTTTTGGAATATCAGCAGTATAGATGTTATACAGTATGGGACTTAAACAACAGCCTTGAGGGACGCCAGCTGGAATTGAAAGGAAATCCGAAAAGCTTGATTTTAATTTAACTCTGAATTTTCTATGTTCGAGAAATGAAGCAATTATTTTGATGATAAAATTTGGAAAAGAAAATCTCATCAATTTGAAGAGCAATCCTTTATGCCAAACCGAATCGAAAGCCTTTTCTATGTCCAATGCGATCAGACCGGTGGATTCTTTGCAATTTAGTGACTTTTTAATGGGATTGGTGACTCTGAAAAGTTGATGGTTTGTAGACATATGTGGCATGAACCCAAACTGAAAATCCGGGATGACTGATTTATTTCTCATCACAGTTCTCATTCTTTCAAGGATAATTTTTTCAAGTAGCTTACTTATAGTTGGAAGTAAGCTGATTGGGTGATAGTTAGAAGGAAATTTAGGATCCTTCCCTGGTTTCGGAATGGGTATAACAAGAGCGCTTTTCCATGCGGTTGGAAAATAACCTGTTTTTAGACTTGCATTAAAAATTAAGTTTAGCATGATAATTGTTTTTTTCGGAATATTCTTTAAAAGTATATTATAAATATATTTGGTATATTAGATACTGTGTGGTGAACCGTACTTATAGTATTGTTGCAAGCTAGGGGTTCGCCGGGATTTCAAGTAAAACACAATTCGTTTAAAATCAAAATAAGTAACAATTTATTAATTCGCACTTTAATTATATTCGCACTATATGGTAATACCGCTCGCTTATTTATATCGCTTGATTCGATCACACACAATCGATCGCTTTCCACCAATACGGTCGCGTATACATGCTAGCTGTCACAGTCGACGTAATAAAAATTACTATGTCTTCGCTGAAAGCTTCACCTGCTTTTATACTAGCCAGTTGCAGTCTAAGATGTACTTGAATGTTCGCTCGGTGATGTGTGTGGATGATTCTCGAAAGCTTTAGAGCTTTCGATTTTGATCTTCGTTCGGTGGTGTATGTAGAGGGTTCTAGTGAGCTTGAGATCTTTCGACTTTGATCCTCATTAGATTCTAGTACATTGGAGAGAATTCGATAAGAAGGGTGATACAATCGTGCTGTTTCGCCTTATTTACTTCAGCTAGATTTCTGATTGGGTTATTTTGCAACTAGGTATTCGGTTGTTGCTGCTTCCATTATGTGAAACGATCGAGTTGCGCGGTTGCGCGGTTGCCAGGTTTACATGTAACAGTATTAATGTCGCTTAGATTAGCGACTAATAGATGTGAGGATAAGAAATTATCCGCTAGTGCCTTGGCTTTATCTACATCGTTGTAAATTAGCGTATGATTTGAGACGAGCAGCGGAGGAACGAAAACATTTTTATTTTTCTGTTTTTTTCTAATTTTCCACATATTATTCCTTTTCTTAATTCCGATAGCCTCAGATTCCATGTTGCGTTACGTTTCTCGAAAAATTTTTGCTGAATGGTTTCCATAAGAGATTTGGCTAGCAATTTGCTAGAACGGTCATGGGTTCTTTGCCATCGACGGCGGGCTGTATTGCGCATTTTGATTATATCCTTGATCGAATTATCTAGTTTTGGAGGGTTTGTGTCCATATTATATTTAGGAGCACATTTATCAGATGTTTCCCATATAGAGTTCATGAATTTATTTATGAGATTTCTTTTGGCCCAGTAATTTTGGATTGGTCTAGGACAGTAGTGTCAACTTTCTGTGATAAAAGCGGTCTGAATTTTAACCAGTTAGTTTTGGCGAAACAAATGATAAATTTCTCTGTATTTTCGATTTGGATGTTTTTCAAAATGGAAAATTCTACCGGCATGTGAGGTGGTGATGAGCTGTAAGATAGGGACTCGATCGTTACTAAGTATGATATCTAGGGATGAGGCATTTCCTTTTGCTGGAAATATGTCGGTTCGCTAGGTATATGCATAAAGAAGTTCTTTTTAAGCATTTCCTCATACAGAATCTTACCGGCTTTATTTGCCTTGGAGCAATTCCAGTACCTGTGTCTGGCATTTAAATCGCCGCAAATTATGTAGCCACCGCGAATTTCGGTTAAATTGTTAATGTAATTTTTAAATATATTTAGTTTCGCAGCATTTAATTTGGTGCCTGGAAAGTAAGCAGCGACCATCTGATTTATACTCTCAATCTTGATCGCTAAAGTTTCGATTGTTTTCGTACCTATAAGACACAAGATAGATTGGCTGACCCTTCTGACACCCTTAAAACGAAAATTACTACATCTTAAGGGTTGAATATCAAAAAATAAACAAACTACTTACACCCTGTTACTGGTTCAATATCAAAAATCATTAACTTAATTTTTAAGTGAAGCCAATTTAATATCTAATCACACATAAAAGAAATGCCAGAAATCGTGAAAGCGAATTAAACCCCTTTCAACCCCTTATAGGGTGAATATCAAAATTTTGGAAACTATTTTTATGATTTAATCTGAGGAGAACGTCAAAATAAAATTAATTCGATGTCTTAGAACAACTATGAGAAAATATGAAATTCGTACGCCATTTCACCGATCAATTGGTTTCTGTGCCGTTTCTGAGAAAAATTACACCACTCCGTACCGCCCTACTATAAATATTTTTAGAACTTGCCGCTACTATAGCCCTCAAAAAATCCAAATATCTAGCTTTAGCTTTAGCCTATTTTTTCGGGTAGGTTAGGCTATCAGGTCTGCCTATAGTAAAAATTCGAAGATCCTCTTCTTAGATATATTTATTTTTTTTTTTGCAAATGGCAACTTTTAACTTTCTAGCATAAGCGGTTCCTGAGATAATGAAAACCAATATTTTTCATCTAAACCACCCTCCCCTAACCTCCTCTCAGGCCCTTACCTTCCAAAAAGTCGCTACTTGCAGTGGTTCAACCCAGCCTAATACCTCGAAGGGTTTGTAAGATATGTACGAGCCTTTCAATGCGTTTCAGAACCGCGTATACGCCGAACAGACGGACTTTTTCCCACTTTTTCTGGGTCTTTTAGCCCTGAAACGTGAATATGCAGGGGCAGCAAATTTTATGTCGATAGTAATACGTTATTATTTAACAATAATAAAGTGTTAAAAAATGCATAAATCAACGGTTATAAACAATAATTTAAAAAAAAAAACAAAACAACCGAAAATTTTAAAAATTCACAAAAAAAAAATCTTCGAGGGATAAAATCGAAATTCCATAAATACAGCACTTTTTTACTATTTTAATAGTATTTAAAACTTAAGAAAAACAAATTAAACTTATTAAAAAAAAATGTTACAGAAAAAATTCAGAATTTAAATAATGTAAAAATAAAAAATTAATATGGGCCAATTTTTTTCTCAGTAAAATTGTACTAAAATTTTGTAATTACAAAGACCCAGTGGCCCGGAGATCCGAAGCTAGCCACCAGTTCCTATTTTTTATTTCACTTATTTGTATTGCAATTTATTTTATTTTCTCCGCAGTTTGTTGAATTTCTTAACTATTCCGCAGTGTCTTCAATTTGTTAACTCCTCCGTCGTTTTTTGAATTTCTTTCTTCTTTTCTTCTCTCGAATTTCTTCCGCCGTCTCTTGAATTTCTTCCGTCGTCTCTTGAATTTCCCTCGCTGCTTTCTTAACCCTTCCGCCGTTTCACGAATTTTCCGGACAAAAAAAATTCTTAAACATTCGAACAAAAATTTAAATATCACTAAACTACTTCCTACAAAAAAGTACATTTCTCCGTTGGATTCATTTTCGAATCGGCTAAACAATGGAATGCTTTTGAAAATCTATCAAAGTTCGATAAAGTACCAAGAACACGATATCGATTTGGTGTATGGACTTTTTTCAATTCTTCGAGCATCGAAACTTGATCCAAACTTGTACAGAAAATCTGTGCGTAGCTCACAAAGAATTTCTGTAAGTGTGTAAAATCGGATTTCGTACGCAAATCGTTTTCAGCAGTTTCACTGTTTTCTCCGGAAAATCTTTCGAAGGCGTAAAAGGAAAGCTGTAATCCCAAATTGTCGGCAATATTTTCCAAAAGTGTTCCGGATCCGTTAATATTTTCTCCGATTTCTTCAACTCTGTATTTACGGTATTGTTCCACAAAACAATTTGATCGATTTTCGAATATTTCTAACGACTGTTTACTCCACAGTTTCAGTTCGGATTGAGAGGTTTCGGCCCAGTGACTGATTCCGGGAAAAGAATGAACCAACTCGTGTCCAATGGTTGACCCAAGAATAGCATAAGCATAGATTTTTGGCATCTTAATATCGAAGAATGGCCACGACAGGAATCCGGCCGGTATAAACATTTTCTTCATAGTTCCTTCGTACGCGAGATTTATAAGGAGTGGATCTAGAGAATCGTTCGGAATGCGAAAGTGATGCCCGTAGCTATGTTGATGGCGAAAATAATTTAAACAATTTCTGTAATAATTACTTGGAGTTATTGTTAAATTCTCGTAAATTTCATCTAAAACCAATTTGGCCGGAATGTTTTTTGTCAGACCAATTTCACAGGAGATTGCTCCGAGCTGCCGAAGAAGTCGCAATTTTGTCGATTCATCCAACATCACGGTTTCGTTTAAGAACGATGAGTAAACAATTTTCAAATTTTCAACAATTTCCATTACTTTATTTTCGATATTTTTGTTGTAATATTGCGATATATAAATGGTATTAATGATAGCTGGCATTCGACTCTTAATCATTCGTGCGCAATAATATCGCGAAATTTTCGGAAAATTGAACTCATAATGAAGATGAAAGAGAAGTCTAAGTGTTAAATATTTTGCTAATAGCTTTGGATCCGTAGCTTCCCAATCGGAAAATTGACGTACCAATCTTCTTTGAATTTCCTGATTGAAATTGCCACGTTTGGCGCTAAATATTGATTTGAATTGCTCAAGAAATCGCATGATTTTAGTTGAAGTTATCCTAGCCTCGGTGGCATCCGTTTCATAAATCAAAAGTAATTTCTTCATTAAAATCCGATTATGTTGATATTCACGAGACTTTCGATTATTTAAATTTTCAAATGAGATTCTCACTAGTCCCAGTTGTGGGCCACACATCAAACTGATACATTCCACTGCCATCACATCACAATCATAGAGCTTAAGAGCGGCAGTTACATTCAGCCAGTTTAACTTTTTTGAATCCCAATCATTTTCGAAAACTGATCCAAAAATATCGCCAACTAATTTCACATATTCAGGAACGGGTCGAAAATTAAAAACTTCACTTTCCGTACATGAGCGGTAAAAATCCTGTGCTTTTCTCAGCGTTGGATCAACGAAATTTCTATTGTCGTTTAAAATTTGTTCGATTTTTTCATTTTGAATATGTTTTGCGTATGTAGCCGTATTATAGTTAGCTGAATCTTTCGATTCGGGATCGACTTTCGGCCAATTTCCACACGAAAATTCGTAGAAATCTTCGCAAGGATCTACTGATCGGTTCATATACTCCAACACAATTAGCTCATCATTTCGAACACACTTTTCACTTCCGGCATTTTCTACAGAATAAATACTACACAATGTTAAGATTAATGAAATATGAGAATAAAACACCGAAATATTTGCAATGAAATAATTCATTGCTCTTAGAAATTAAACACGAAGCACTCTGGCTTTAAATTCGTCTTAAAACCAAAGTTAGGTATTGCTTTAACAAGTGAGAGTTTTTGCTTATCTCAATGAACCCCTTGGCCTTCGCACTAATTTATTTTAATAATTTCGAATTTTATTGTCAATGCAGTGCATAATATCAGAAATATACGAGCAAACATTTTTCTGACAAGTGATAACTTTTATATTAATTAAATTTATGTTAATGGGTTTATTTTAAAATAAATCACTGCAAATAGCAATCAAGATTTTACACTTTGGGTTGTACATTTTTGGATGCGATAATACGACCCACTTGGCAGAAAATAGAAAGTAGAATCCACAATCTGTTGCTTGACGAATTTTTTATAAAAAAAATTAAAATTCACAGTAGAATTTTTGTTATCAGTCGTATAATAACCTGCTCCGCATTTCAGCATTAAATTCGTTTCGTTTTTGTACCCAACAAAATAGCAAATTTCAATTTCAATAAAAACGCATTAGGCAAAATATTGCCATATCGCTTCAGGTGTTGAATATCAAAAAATTCTAAAATCCGATTTTCCGGACGTTAAAATTAAAAAAACCAATTTGATATATCCTCAGAACTAAGACATACGAGTATGTCGAGAACTCAATCATTTCACACCCTCTTTGTGGTTGAATATCGCCAAAACATGTAATTGATTTTTTTCCTATAATAAAATATGAAATATAGATCCGATTGCGATATCTCATTGGACCTGGCGGTATTATATGTCGGTATTCGTAGAAACTTACACAAATACCGTGCACTCCTTTGTGGGAAAATATCGAAAAACGCTTAAATCAGTTTCAAGGCGATTGTATTTAGAGCCATTAAAAGTATAAGCCAATTCAAAATTTCGTTGGACCTATAAGATTTGACAGAATTCGTGAAAACTTACATAGCACCTCACACCACCAAAGATGTTGAATTATGAAAAAAAAAATTATTATAAATTAGTTTTCTTGGCGATTAAGCCCAAAGCCCGTAGAATTGAAAGCGGCTTCTTACTTCATTCGGCGTAAGAAATATGTCGGAATTCGTTGAAATGTTCGATAACAATTAACACCCTTTAACTTTATTATTTTAATAATAAAGTATTGTTATCGATTTTTAAAAAAAAAAAATTTGCTACTCTGAAAAATTTTTTTTATACGTTTCATGACTAATAAGCATCAAAAAAGCAAAAAAAAATGTCAGTCCGTCTGTGCGCCGTCCGCCGTACGCAAAACGTTTAAAGGCTTATAGCTCTTAAACCCTATGAGCTATTGAATTGAAATTTTGTTTCTTAATAGACTGGGTAGGCCCCTTGATGTGATCACTTTTTCGGGGGCGTGAATGTGAGGGGGGAGGTAGGGGAAGCGTTTTAGACGAAAAATTTTGGTTTCTAGATCTCAGCAACCGCTTATGTTAGGAAGCTGAAACTTGGAATTTATATAGAGCTTTGATAGTGGACCCATTTGCAAAAATATTGATGATATGGGTGAAGGGGTTTGTGAGTGGGGGGAAAAATAATGCGTCCGAAACGATCGAAAGGGGAGATCGAGACATTCTAAAATCCATATCTCCTAAACGGTTAATGTCACGAAATTAAAACATAATAGTAATCTGTAGGTATACTAGGAAAATAGATCGGAAACAAATTTTTGAGAAGGGGCAGTGACGTACGGGGGTGGGGGTTAAAAAACTTTAGATTTCGATATCTCACGAACCAATTGCACTAGAGAAATAAAATTTGATTTCTGTATAAAGGTTTACTAATAAAGTTTGCTGAAAGGAGTGGAGGGGATAAGAATTTTTTTAAAAAATCACGTCTTATATCTGAAAAACGATGTAAGATATATGTATGCTTAAAATTTTTACCAGAGGTAGGCCTAATAGACCCCCAGCAGAAAAAAACATTTTAGGGATGAGGGTGTAGAGGGTGAGGGTGGGTTAGGGTGAAAAGTAAAAAGTTCCGATTTTTATATCTCGAGAAGCTATAATGATATAAAGCTGAAACTTGGTATTTAGATAGAGCTATAGAAATTGTATTTTTCCAACATGCTAATGGAAAAATACAATTTTTTATAGTATAGTACGGGGGTGGGGGGTGTTTTTCCTAACTATAGAACGGCTTACGCTAGAAAGTTGTAATTTGGTACGTATATGTAAATCAACTAGAAAAGTAATTTTGATTAAAAAAAATTCAAATATCCATTGGCGTTTGGAAGTGGGGCAAAAAAAATGGTCGGTGAAAATGGAATGCATACATTTTCACGAATTTCGTCATATCTATTAGGTCTTTCCAAATATTGAATTAAATTTTTTTGTACGGGTTCTCCATAGAAATACCTAGAAAGTGTTTTCAGAATTTTTTGAAATTCGACCCCTAAGGTAGTGTACAAGGGATGTATACATTTTCACGAATTCAGCCATATCCCTTAGGTCTGATTAGATATCGAATAACTTTTCACTTCCACGGGCTTATTTAATAATCACCTAAAACTCGATTTCAAGCTTTTTCCTTTTTCAACCCCTAAGAGTGTATAAACGGGTTGAACACGTTTTCACGAATTCCGTCATATCTCTTAAGAGTGATAAGACATCGGATTGGTTTTTACTTCCTATGTCTTTCTTTCTATATGTCTAAAAACTCATTTCAGGATTTTTGGATATTCAACCCCAAAGTGGGTGCAAGGGGGTTGCATATGTTTTCACAAATTCTTACATATTTCTTAGTTCTAATGAGATATCGAATTCAAATTTACTTCCTAAGGCTTCCTATATAATCGTCAAAAAGTTGATTTCAGGATGTTTGTTATTCAACTCCAAAAGGACGTATGGCTTTCGACATATTTCTCAGGATTGATGAGATATTAGATTGGTTTGCACTTCCACAGACTTTTTATATAATCGCCTACAAACGCATTTCCGATTTCATGTAATGGTCCAAAACCAAATCACGAAAAACCTTCTAATGGCGTAGCAACTGGAATTATACTAGGACTAAACCTCGTCCCGGAGTATGACCCAATTATTTAATTCATATGTTATATGTGGCAGCGGCGTAAGTATTCCAGCGCGACCCCATTCTAACCGCTTCCCGAACTTTTTTTTAGGTTTTCAGTCACATAGTAACCTACACCGCATCTCAGAATTAAACTCGTTCCGAACTTCTACCCAAAAAATAATAAAGTTGAGCCCAGACTGTTGGCAGGTTTTTTTGAATTAAATATCAAAAAATTTGGAAAACAGTTTTTAGGTGCATATAGAATGAGCCCGCATAGGCAAAAATTATTCGATGCCTTGACAGACCGAAATGACGGAGTTCGTAAAAACGTATACCAACTCCTTTTACGGATATTTTTTTTTGCCACCTCCGTACGCCAATGCAATTCTGAATTTTTTCTTGCCTAAATTACCTTTTCCAGTACGTCCACATATACGGACCTAATATCAACTTTGTAACATAAGCCATTCCTGATATAGGTAAATCCCTTTGCAGCAAGCGGATAAGGTGTTCCTGATTTATTATCAAAACGTCAGGGGCATGAAAACCAAGCTACCCCTCCTTCGCTTGAGCTTATTAAACAGAGAATTCGATGCTATCATTCCCACTGAAACTTGGTTGGATGACGATATCCTAACCAGTGAACTTGGATTTTCAAACTACAATGTATTTCGCTTGGATCGGTGCCATACTCGTAGTACGAAGTCCAGAGGTGGAGGTTGCCTACTAGCTGTGAAAAATTGTTACTCTTCCAAACTTTTGATAAAGTCCTCGAACGATGTGGAAGATATCTTTGTTGAACTCAGCCTTAGCCAACGCAAATTATTTATTGGATGTGTCTACATGCCACCATCATCTCCAGCCGAGTCTTACACCAGCCATTGCCAGTTTATCGAAGGCATAATTAACAGCTTTCCATTTGCGGATACCCTGATCGTTGGAGACTACAACCAGCCAGAAGTTGATTGGGCCTCCCCCAACTGGTATGAATCCAATGTTAATAGCACGGCCAGTGCTCTCATTGATCATTTCTGCGATCTTAATTTTACCCAAAGCAACCGCATTCTCAACGCCAAAGGGAAGCTACTGGATCTGGTATTTTCCAATCTTTCACCACAGCCTGAAGTGGCTTCATCGCACGACGAATTGCTGCCGCTTGATAAGATGTACCATCCAGCCCTCAACATAAACATAAAATTAAATTCAATCCCTAATATTGCTCACATTCATCACTTTGCTTCCTATAATTTTAAAATTGCTAACTATAATTTTATCTGTGAAAAGCTCTCATTAATCGACTGGCCGCTCTTACTCGATATGGTAGATATTAATGAAGCCGTTTCTAGATTTTATGGCGTTCTTTATAATATTATCGATGATTTAGTCCCTTCTCAAATTATTTATAGTTCGTTATATCCTCGTTGGTACGACGCTCAATTGCGTCAACTTATCAAGGACAAAAAAATAGCACATGCTAAATATAAGGTATCGCTTTCCCAAACTGACTACCTGGAATTCTCACGCTTACGCGGTCTCTGTAAAACTAAAAAGTTCCAATAACATTAAGGCATTCTGGAACTACGTTAATTCACTTAGGTCAGAGAATGTTCTTCCATCCTGTATGTATGCGAATGATATTACTGCATCTGATCCTTCTAGCATTGCAAACCTCTTTGCTAAGTATTTTTCCAGTGTGTACTCCGATAATAGCACTCGTCCATCTGCCGTGCCGAATTTATCCACACTGGGCAGCTATAACCTAAGTTTGTCGTCGTTAAATGTTGTCATCTCAGATGTCACTTCGATGCTTGATACTATTGATACATCTAAAGGTATGGGACCCGATGGTGTCCCACCATTATTTCTGTTTAACTGTCGTCAGTTTTTGGCATTACCCATTACGATTCTTTTAAATTTATCATTACGTTCGGGTCTATTTCCTGAATTGTGGAAGACTTCATTTATTATACCAATTCATAAGTCTAATGATAAATGCAATGTTCACAATTACAGGCCCATTTCAATCCAATCGGCCCTTTCTAAAATTTTTGATGCAATTGTCACGAACAAATTAACACCATTACTGAGAAACTACATCACCCCTCACCAACATGGTTTCCAGAAACGGAAGTCTACAATGACTAATCTCTTGCCCTATGTTGAGACTATTATACATGCAATGGGAACTAATTCCCAGGTCCACGCAATCTACACCGACTTCTCTAAAGCCTTCGACAAAGTTGATCACTGCCTACTCGTTTCGAAGCTTCACGCATTAGGCATCTCTGGCGATCTTCTGAATTGGATACGTGATTACCTCCATGATCGCACTAGTATTGTAAATATAAAATCTGCTCAATCGGAACCTTTTCTCGTAACATTAGGAGTACCACAAGGATCGCATTTAGGACCTCTGCTCTTTCTTGTTTTTATTAATGATGTATCGAATATATTCGTCAACGTAAATTTTTTGTTATTCGCGGATGATCTAAAAATTTATAAAATTATAAACACTGTACACGACTGTAGAATTATTCAAAATAATCTTAATTGCTTGTATGATTGGTGCATCACAAATCGTCTTCCCCTGAACATCTCCAAGTGTAATTACATTGCCTTCAGCAGACGTCGTGAGCGTGTCAATATTAATTATTATTTTAATACTTGCCTGTTACCAGAGGTTGATGTTGTTAAAGACTTGGGTCTTTTACTTGACTCTAAATTGACATTCGTACCTCACTATAACAGAATATGTAGTTCAGCTCGGAGAATGCTGGGTTTCGCTATACGCAATAGTCAAGACTTCAATAATATATATTCCCTAAAAATTCTTTATTGCTCATTGGTGCGTCCACATCTGGAATATTTATCTGTCATCTGGAACCCTTGTTTTCATATTCACTCTGCCCATATTGAAACTGTTCAACACAAATTCCTGCGGTACATTGCCTTTAAACTTTGTATACCTGTTGAAACAATAGATTATGACTATTTGCTCACTACTTTGAATCTGGAGCCACTGTCTAAACGACGTGAGCGATATGAGCTAA
Organism: Beris morrisii; assembly: GCA_951812415.1. Taxonomy (NCBI): domain Eukaryota; kingdom Metazoa; phylum Arthropoda; class Insecta; order Diptera; family Stratiomyidae; genus Beris; species Beris morrisii. Next base: position 11,337,449 of record OX638312.1, on the reverse strand, counting down.
TAGCCTTATTCAAAATTGTTAATGATAGGTTGGATTGCCCTGAATTTCTCGAATCTTTAAATTTCCGGGTTCCAAAACATGCGTCTCGCTCAACCGATATTTTTTACATCGATCATCATGAAACTAGTTATGCTAACAATAGTCCGGCCACTCGCTTAATGAGAACTGCTAACATGCATTCAGCTATGTTGGACATATTTTGTACAAATATTGAATGCCTAAAGGCTATAGAATTATGAAATGTTTTCCTTTCTTATTTAGTTTTTAGTTTTTAGTTTTTAGTTTTTAAAATTATTTCCATTTAATTTTAGTCTTATTTTTTTTTTTTTTTCTTTTTTTCTTCTTCTTTTTTACACATTCTTCATTTCATTCTTCTTTACATTTATATATATAAGCTGTATTTTTCTTTGAGGATCTTGCACCCGTAAATAAATAAATAAATAAATAAATAAATCTCCCACTTCAATTTCATATCAATAATTTTATTTTTCTTGGGTGTCCCAATAGTGCATCAAATTCGAATTTTAACTTTCTATACTGATCGGGTCTCGAGAACTGAAAATCAGAATTTTTTGTTTTCTTCCCACTCCCACCTATACCCACTCCGGTTCCTTAAAATCGAAAACCGAAATTTTTCATCTTAAACACTCCCATCATCTTCCTCCCAACCACTTTCTCACAACCTTACCTCCTCTCCAACCTCATCACATCAAAAGTCACCACCAACAGGTGTTCCAATCTACCCACGAAAAAAATATCTGCCAATGGTCTGGGCGAAACTTTATTATTTTTCTGGTCAAAGTTCGGGAGCGGACAAAGTCGGAGTATATAATCAGTTTTTTTTGGAAATTATGAGGTTTCTTGGAAAGTTAGTTTTGTTCTTAAAAAAAAAAAATATTTAAAAAAGCGATTTCTAGCCGATTAAACATTGGAAAAGCCCGTGTAGTATTCGAATTTCGGTATATTATTTACACTAAAAGCCCACCCACAGAAGTAAAAACGAATTCGAATTAAGAGATATGACGAATTTTTAAAATGTATACAAACCCATTACTTCCACTTGGAGTTTGAATTTCGAAAAAATTGTGAAACAGGTTTTTAAACCATTTCATAAGAAGCAACTTGATATCTCATGAGACACGAGGGATTTTGAAAAATTTGTGGATACATAAGCAAACCCTTCACACCTCCTTGGTTTTTGAAATTCGAAAAATCTTTAAATTGGTTTTTAGGTCATTACATAAAATGCCGTAATAACCAATGTAATATCTCTTCAGAACTAAGGAATGGCAAAAATTGTGAAAACATATGAACACTTGGGGGTTGAATATCCAAAAATTGAGAAATGGGTTTGTAGGCGATTATATAAAAAGTCTCTGGAAGTGGAAAGCGATCTAATATCTCATCAAACTTAAGAAATATGTCTAAGCTTTGAAAATCATACAACCACCTTACACCCATTAGGATTAAATGTCTAAAAATACTGAAATTGACTTTTTGGCGCTTATATAGGAAACCTTAGGAAGTGAAAATGAATTCGATATATCATCAGATATGTAACCTCCTTACACCTGCTTGGGGGTTGAATATCCAAAAATCCTGAAAGGAGTTAATAGATAAATATGAAGACAACACGAGAAAGTATAAACCAATTCAATTTCTTATCATTTCTAAAAGATATGACGAAATTCGGAAAAATGTGTTCAACCCTTTTATACTCTCTTAGGGGCTGAAAAAGAAAAAAACTTAAAAACAAGTTTTAGGCGATTATTGCACAAGTAATTGAAAGTGAAAAGGTATTCAATATCTGATCAGACCTGGAGGATATGGCAGGATTTGTGAAAAAGTATACAGCCCCCTTTCCACCTCCTTAGGTGTCGAATTTCAAAAAATCCTCAAAATACTTTCGAGGAATTTACATGAAAAAACAGTAGAATAAAACTGAATTCAATATTTGGGAAGACCTAATAGATATGACGAGAACCGTGAAAATATATGCATTCCATTTTCACTGATCATTTTTTTCGCCCCCATCTCCAAACGCCAATAGATATTTAAAATTTTTTAAATTAATTTTTTTGTTGATTTACATATACATACCGAGTTTCAACTTTCTAGCAAAAGCGGTTATATAGTTAGGAGAAACACCCTCCACCTCCGTACCATACTACCTCTATAAAAAATTATATTTTTCCAACATGCTACTTCTATAGCTTTATATAAATACCAAGTTTCAGCTTTACATCAATATAGGTGCTCGAGATATAAAAATCGGAAATTTTTCCTTTTCACCCTCACCCTCTACACCCACACACCCAAAATTTTCTGCTAGAGGTTTATTAGGCCTACTTCTGGTAAAAATTTTAAGCATCTGCCTTACACTGTTCTTGAGATATGAGACGTGATTTTTTAGAAAAAATTCTTATCCCCTCTACTTTCATGCTCCACCGCCCCCTTCAAAAATTTTACTCTCAACAAACATCATTTGTCAACCTTAATACAGAAACCGAATTTTATTTGTCTAGTGCAATTGGTTCATGAGATATTGTAATCTGAAGTTTTTCACCCCCCCACTTCCGTACGATACTGCACCCACTCAAAGATTTGGTTCCGATCTATTCCCCTAGTATACCTTATAGATATTCATTAAGTTTCAATTTAGTGACATTAACCGTTAAGGAGATATGGAATTTAGAATGTGTCAATCTCGGCTTTTTTGCTTTTCGGACACATTATTTTTACCCCCACTCCCACACCCCTTCACCCATATTGACAATTTTTATGCATATGGGTACCCCATTAAAAGTCTATATAAATTCCAAGTTTCAGCCTCCTAGCATAAGCGGTTGCTGATATCTAGAAACCAAAATTTTCCGTCTAAAACGCTTCCCCCCACTTCCCCCCTCACACCACCACCCTTCAGAATTAGGTCACTTCAAGGAGCCTATCCAGTCTATTCATAAAAAAAATTAATTCAATATATCAAAGCGTTTGCGAGCCTTCAAACGATTATGCACACGCCGGACGGCGTACGGCGGACAGACGGACTGAAATTTTTTGCTTTTTTCGTGTTTACTAATCATGAAACGTAAAAAAAAAATTTTCAGGGTAGCAAATTGTTTTTTTTTTAAATCGATCACAATACTGTTTTATTAGAAAATAATAAAGTAAAATTATATTAAGGTCTCCAAGGAGGTACGAGTATTCAAACGCGTTTGCGTACATCATAGGACGTTTACGGCGGACAGACGGATATTTTTGCAGTTTCTCCAAGTATACAGTATTGAATATAGTAGTGACCCCGCAAAAAGCAGTGAATAGATGAGTTATTTGTACATTTCTTCTGTTAACTACGCACAATTCTGTCAGCAATAGGAGTTAGTAGTCGATTAGCTATGAGGTAACATTACTGTTGAGCAAAGAGCGTAACTATCATCATATATCATATATCATGATTATAAAAAAAACATTAATCATTCAAAAGCAACGACGTGACAGAATTATTTTTCTTATTTTATTGCGATTTATTTTTGTGTTTAATAATTTTGAAAAAAAACAATTTTTTTTGATTTTTTTTCATGAATAACAGACTCTAGATTATAAGTTTTATAGTCCATAATTTCTGAATGACCTACAAGCAATTATTAAATTCGATTCATAAAATAATGTAATTTTTCGAAAAATTTTAAATCTCATAAATATTGTGAAATGGTGCTCAATGTAGGACTCGAATTTTAACTTGTCGAAGAAATTAAAAGAAGATAGTTAGGCGATAGTTTAAGAACTTGTACTTGAACTTTAAACTGAAAAATGTGACGAAAGCTGAAAAATTAAGGAGGAAATTGGGGGGAGGACGGGAGGATGACCAAGTCTTTCGAGCAAGATAAAGGTTGTTAAGTTAAGTGTAACTTGTTTAATTTACTTTTTAATCACCATAAATGTTAATGTGAGAATACACGTTGTTAGAAACCAGTAAGTCGAACTATTACATCAAGGTGCACTAGCCTCAGCTAGAGAGTAGCTTACGTAAGTTATATATGAGTATGTGGAAGCAGTTAACAACGAATGATTGGCGGCAAGATCCAGGTAAGCTTAACGTTTCTTACTTTGGTTTTTCGAAAAATCGTATGCTACAAATTAAAATTTCAAAACCCTCAAATATACGATCTGATCTTTGTTTCATAAGTTGGTCTAATAACCGACCCCTTAAAAAAATTTTAAGCAAAGTACTAACCAACGGAGACAAAACACAAGGTTTGATATTTTGTGGAAATTTATCTCAGTTCCGCGCTGGTATATTGGACTATCTCCTCAGATCGAATGGTGAGAAATTTGCCAAATATCGTATTTGACAAATCCACCAAAAGAAACTGAACAATTTTAGCTCTACCACTTTGAATGTAACAAAAAAGAAAATATTCGTCTTTTCTCTTCAAATATCGACGATAATCGACTGTGCAAAGTCAAAAGCCAAACATCATCACATCAGCAGACGAATATTTAAATCCGCAAAAATAAAGTTGCCCAGAATAAATACGTCTGATGTCCGGAATTTACCTTATCCTTCGACATAGGTACTCATCCTTTCATACCATGACATCTTCATACTCCGGATGTTAACGAAAACCGAGAAAAGGACCACGTACGGGGCAATAAGCGACTATCAACTAAATTCATGTGCTCGTTTAAGGATATGGCCCTTAAAAAAAATTCCTCATGAAATATTTCAGCAATTCTATTGAAAATTTTCATATGATACCTATGAGTGGGTATCCATACAGGATGTATAAGAATCTTCTATGCTAAATATAAGACGTACAGTTGAACTTCTCTTTCACATATGACCGAATAACGAACATTTCAACGGCAAGAATCTCAAGGATTGCGTGTATTCCAAAGTCGATCGCAAGCTTCAAATATTGATGAAAGGTTTTCATCTTGAGGTATGCAATTTCCGAGGAAAATTGATTTTCATAAATGGAACTATGTAAAACGGAAAAAGTGTGCTTATTGGAGTGAAATTGAACGAGAAACGTAAACATCTTGCCGTCGTGTAATAACATCTCGTATATTACCGAGATTAGATCTACATATTTCCGGAAAATTCATTTGTGGATAAACATAAGAATTTCATATTTACATAAAAAAACTTCATTTCAATTTTGGCCGAATTGTGGAGCAATATAATTTCAATTCTGAAAATTTTGCTGGAATTTTCTTTAATTACGACTGAGTAATTCAAGATTCAAGTAGCGTTCAGAATATTAATTTGGATATTGGTAAAATTAATAACTATTTAACTTCGTCAAGAAATTGCGATTGATTCCAGAGGAAATTTGTGCATAAGTTCTTAATTTTGAGTTATGTTATACGATTTATGACCAAAATTTTCTTAAATAGGACTCAAATTACTAAATTATATAACGAGTCTTTAGTATGGAAGTTACTCAAAGAGGTGGAGCGACTTTCCTTTATGGTTTTAATCTTCATTGCCTATATGAAATTTTAGCTTCATAGTTTGATGCGTTGACGATTTGATAGCTCATTTTGGTGAATACAAGAAATACTTTTTTAATGTCTTTCGTATGGGGTGGAGTTGAAGTATTTGTTCTCAAACAATTCAAATGATGAAAATCTTTATATTCCTTGCTTTGAGGGCTTTCAGTTAATCTTTTATATGGAAGCTACCCGAAATAATCGGGTTAACTTGATGTAACTTTCTCCTTGAAACTTATTGGTCGATGTAAATTTTCTCTTCTTCGCTGAACGGTTTTCTGTATTATAGGATTCCGTGAGATTAATGAGGAAATTTTTCAAAGAGTTTTGTATGTGGGATAGATGGAAATCTCACTTAATTTATTTTTCATGTTCATTCTTTTATCCCGAATGATTTCTAGAGTTAGAAGACTAGTATACAAACATCAAGGCTCTTAGCTCATCACTAAGTCAAAAATCTACCTGTATGTGAAAGAATCTTTACATTTTTCCCGGTTGTTATCTGGAAGATATTTGTAAATTCGAGATGCTGGTACCCTTCAATGAAAATAGGACTAATCGCATTTTATTGGGTTATACTCCAGACAAGGGTTTAAGTCAAGAATCGCAGCCATTGTCATCCTAAATTAAGTTTCGAAAAAGTTTCTTGGTCAATTTTTTTTAGATTGACGATCCCATAACTACTCGAGCTGTTTTTTTGCATATTGGGATGCAAAAGACATATTGATAAAGTTTTCGGGTGCAGCCCAGCTTTAATCCGGTTCCGAAATTTGTCCAAAAAAATCACAAAGTTACTCTCAAATTATTTTGGTTATTTTTGGGGTCTAACCAGAAATTTAAAAACATATTTGGAACCCAAAAATTTTTACGATCTAGGGCTAAGCGGAAAAAAGTCCGTCAGTGCGATGTATAATCCGTACCGAAACGCATTTGAAAACTTTACGCTTAGAACTATTAAGTTAAAATTTTTAAGTGTATGAATTGGGTGAAATCCTCTATTTCACCACATTCTGGAGGGTTGGAGTGTCATAAGATAGGTGGGAGAGAATTTTAAACATAAAATTCTAGTTTCTATGACTTCGAAACTGCTTAAGCTAGGAAATTGAAACTTCTTATTTATGCAGAGATATGAGTCGTTTCCAAAAAAAAATCGTTTTGGGTGTGGAGTGTAGGAGTTGGTAAGGAGTGGACAATTCGTTCAAATCGCTCAAAAGATGGGATCGAGAATTTCTAAAATACATATACACCCAACTCTGTTTTTACACGGTAGATACGTTCCAACAAAAATCGTGTATAAAAAAACCGTGAAAAAAAAGACATGCTACTCGTAGTAAAATCGTAGACGTGTTCCACAATTTACGAGAACCGTGTATGTTGAAAAAATAACTACATGGCTGTTCAAAAAAATCGTGCAAAAAAAATTAAGGAAAGCCCATATTACGTTACTTCTATAAAATATAATTCATTAATTAAATGAACAACATTCAATTTTAAAAAATTTGTTAGTAAAAATTCAAAAATATAAGTTTTATAGCAAAGGAAGCATTAGTAACACAATCCATTATCGTATAATTTTTCCATGCACCTACGATCGTCATGTATCTTCCTTCACAGATTGTAAAATATATTTAAATCCTAGTTTAATGTAATAAATTTTGAATGTTGCTATTATACCCTGATTCAATGGCTGAATCAAGAATGTGGTATTAGGCTGCAAAAATATCAATTGGATATTTGAATGATCTAGGACAGGATGACTGGGAGCATTTTCGACGAGTGAAATTATTTTGAATTCAAGAACTTTTTCTTCTATAGATAGATTCATTTTTTGAATAAATCGGCCGTAATCCATGCCTTTTTATTTGCCATCCAATCAATTTTTTTTTTGTTATCGTGGTAGATCAAAAATTTCGAGTAAAAAAGTAGTATTTGTTTTTCTTCGAGGACCGTGTTATTTCAAAATCGTGTAAAAGGAGAGTTGAGTGTATCTTGAATAGTTTATTTCACAGTATTACATACTAAGATTGTATAAAAAATGTTTAAGGGGAAGTACCGTGTTGAGGTGAAAAACTTAAGAATACGACATCTGTCAAAGCAATCGATAAAATTTAGTTTGTGTAAACTGCCTATAAAAGTGCTTTTACACGAGCGATGAAAGTTGCTCAGTGTGCTGCAATATTCGTCAATATCGACGTCACGAAAATATGAAGCAACACACAGCAACAATAGCAACAGACGATGTGGATCAACTTTTCATCAACTCGTTGCTGAATTGTGATGAGCGATATTGACCAATATCTAGCAATTCGGCAATAAGGGCTTACACGAGCAATTCAGTCTATGAAGAACACGAAAGCAAACTTGACAAACAAATCTAAAACTTAATATACAACTTGGATATATTTGAACGAAACTTAACAAAGAAATGAAAAATTCAAAACAAAATTTGACAATTGATACACCGAGCGAGGACAATTGCTCGGAATTTTCTATAGGGCGAGCAATACCAGCAATTTGTGATTACATTGCCACATTGCCGAAATATTGCCGCAACTAGCATGATATTGCCCTGTATTGCTCCATTAATCGCTCCACTAGTTTTGGCAATAGTCGTCGGGCAATCAATTGCTTGAAAAATTGCTCGTGTAAGAGCACCTTTAGAGGAGTATGCAAAATATGAAATTCTTTTAATGGGTCGCTAGAGTATGGACGTGGGGCTAACCATTTTTTTATCTGAAGAAACATATCAGATCACTGCACATCCTATTCCAAAAATCTCATTAATATTGTAAAATTTAATATTTAATTATGTTATTTTTTTAGTTATTATATTCGTTCAACATTCAACAAAATACATTTTTTTATGTAAAATATTTTTAAAATATAACAACATTTCAGTTCTAAGAACGTACATATACGTATACGTCCTAAATTGCATCTTTTTATAATGGATTAAATCATTCATGTGAAAAGTGATCCAACATCCTCGCACTCTAATACCCTCATAAAAAACAAATCTTTAGAATGCGTCCAAGCATTAGCATCCATATAATTACTGTGCTCTTACTTTCAATTATGAGCTTTTCTTGAAATATAAAATCAAAATATTATTTAGCCGCGTGCTAACATTAACCCGGAAACACAACAGGTTCTGCGGTCTCAAAATGGCTGTAATAAAAATATTTTTTTGCTAAATTTTTTGATTGGAATACTAATTTTTTATAGCTATGCACACAAACAATTCACCTTCATACGAAATATTGAAATATCATCGCAGTATAAATTTGTTTGCCCCTATACTGGTATGCTACTGCTTAACTTAAAATGTATATCTCAAAAAATACTCATATTCGTCCTCTGCTAATATCTGTTGTATTTTTCTCGCTCTGAAGCTACTATAACTCTGAATGCTACACTGTCAAACATTTGACGGTATTTGACTCTGGAAAATTCTGTCAGATAGTGTAATCGCCACATTTTTGTTGCAATATGTATTATATTATTTGCTCTACACAAAGCCTATGTTGACGGAAATTTTCGTTAAATTTTTTCAGTAAAATATTTGACAACGTGGCATCAGATTTTAAAATCGAAATTGTTGATTCTGCCCAAACTGAACTACTATTCTCGTAACAGAACTACTGAACTACTATTCTCATAACAGAACTAATGTCCTACTTTTGTTTGAAGCGATTTTGTTTCCTTTTTTAGGTCTAATTCCCTTAAATGTGATAATAAGAAATTATTCCAAATTTTTTTCGAAATTTTAGAATTTTTGAAAATGTGTATTTATCCAGAGCAGAGTAAGCTAGAATAGAGAAGTTATCGCGAATACCTGCCTCTGAACTTAGTAGGACACTTACTCTGATTAAAATCTATATTTTACGGAAAAAACATAAACAGTAACAAAAATAGTAATGTTGTTCTTTTTAATGTAAATATTTTAATCTACTCTGCTCTGGATAAATGTTGAAAAAAATACCAAGCATGCACATAATAGATAATTATAAAAATATCTAATTTTTGTTCGAACTCTGCGAACTTTTAGCTTAAACTTATAATACATACTAAAGAAGATATATACAATTCTGCTCTACTCTATAAAAACAAAAATTATTATTTAGAGCAGAGCATAATTAATTTGAACTCTAAACAAAACCACAGGGAGAATCCATTATGAAAAGTCTTTGGATTCGTTCTATGCCATTTGGCAATATTCTAGAAATTCCTAAATTACAGCATCTATCAAGGAGGGATAGTAGAATCTATTAAAATTATACCCTAATGCCAGTATTCCAATTTCACTTCTGCTTTTGCAGGATATTTTGTCCTTCGCCACAAACGGAGCTTCAACGAAACTAATACTTCGCGTTATAACCGAATGCAGCAAAATATCTCTGTCTGTTTATTCACTACCCTCTGTCTCCTCTTTTCCACAAATATGTTTATTTATTCTCGCAGTAATGTTTATCGCAAACTGGATAACGTACGTGGATATGGGGCAAGGCATGACTTTCCCGGTTTTATCATCGTTCAACAACAACGTGGAGTTTGCCCCGTTTCCAACCAGCTCTATACGAAAAACCGCATATCTACTCGTATTTATATCAATGAGAAATTCCGATATGGTTTCAGCATAACGATCTTTTACTGCGAATTAATTCAATTAAACTTGTGCAACTCTTCATGCATTATGGATGAACGAATGAATCTATAGATACTCGAGATCTCTAAGCAGCTTACAGCACCCCAATGTTAACACCCCCGTAATTCTGACTTAATTTATTGCCAACACTTTACGGTTTCGTTTCGTTTTCGTTTCCACTCGCCATGTGAGAACAACGTATAAACCTCTTGCGGTTGAATAACTCTACGGATTGTACTTTGGAAATTGGTTCGCCAAGGTACGTAATATATGCGCCATGGTGGTAATTCCTTGATATTGTGGCCGGGATTCGATAAAAGATTGCGAAAACAAATGGAAATCGCAAGTCATTTTCTTGCCCAATCTTTGATGGAGTACTTTCGATAAGGGTCCGATTATTTATTAAAACTTTCCATTTTTTTCGCCGTAATCTGATATAAAATAGTAAATTGATCTATCTATAGTTACGGTCTGATTTCCTTGTCAACTTACGACAACACCATCTATAAAAAACAAGCTCTACAGGCTTTCCCCATACTAGAGCTGTCGTTGCCGCTTTTTCGCGAAAGCGCGTTATACGCTTCTGCTTTTTTAAAAAAGCTCTTTCCAAAGCGCTTTTTTCTCGTTGCCGCCTTTTTTCTCGTTGCCGTTTTTTCTCGTTGCCGCTTTTTCTCTCGTTGCCGCTTTTCTTCTCGGTGCAACTTTTTTTCTCGTTGCTGATTTCTTTTCGTAGCCGCTTTTTCTCTGAATGCCGCTTTTTTTCTCGTTCCCGCTTTTCTTTTCGTAGCCGCTTTTATTCTCGTTGCCCCTTTTCTTCTCGTTCCCACTTTTTTTCTCGTTGCTGCTTTTTTCCTCGTTGCCGCTTTTCTTCTCGCTGCTTTTCTATCGTAGCAGCTTTTTTCTCGTTGCCGTTTTTTCTCTCGTTGCTGCTTTTTTCCACGTTGCCGCTATTCTTTTTGCAGCCACTTTGTTTCTCGTTGCCACTTTTTTTCTCGTAGCCGCTTTTTCTCTCGTTGCCGCTTTTCTTCTCGTTCCCGCTTTTCTTTTAGTAGCCGCTTTTTTTTCGTTGCCGCTTTTTCTCTCGTAGCCGGTTTTCTTATCGTTTTCTTTTTTCTCGTTGCTTCTTTTCTTTTCGTAGCCGCTTTTTTCTCGTTGCAGCTTTTCTTCTTCTTGCCACTTTTTTTCTCGTTGCTGTTTTTCTTTTCCTAGCCGCTTTTTTCTCGTTGCCGCTTTTTCTCTCGTTGCTGCTTTTTTCCACGTTGACACTTTTCTTTTCGCAGCCGCTTTTTTTCTCGTTGCCGCTTTTTTTCTCGTAGCAGCTTTTTCTCTCGTTGCCGTTTTTTCTCTCGTTGCCGCTTTTCTTTTCGTATTCGCTTTTTTCTCGTTTCCGCTTTTTCTCTCGTTCCCGCTTTTCTTCTCGTTGCCGCTTTTTCTCTCGTGGCCGCTTTTTCTCTCATTGCCGCCTTTTCTCTCATTGCCGCTTTTTCTCTCGTTGTTGCTTTTTTTCTCCCTTTTTTTCAGCTAACCATGGAATGTTAATAATTAAACTAGAAACAATATAAATAAGGGGATAGTTTTCAATCTCATTCGCAGCTATTTAGACAATGTGCAACAAATTCCTAGAATGCGAGTGAAATGTGGCGTGCCACAAGATACAATTCTAGGTCCTCTGCTAATTAAGGGAATATTTACAAAAAACTCAACCCAAAAATCGGAATTTTATTTTTGTAGATAAACATGTTTAGAATATAGTACTTAAACGGTTTTTTTCGAGATCAACTTTATACACAGTTAAAATTTCTTACAACATTAAATGTTGGCAACTAATTACCAACATAGGATATTGTAAATTTACATGTCTCAAAACCACTGTAAAATTAAAACTCGGAATTGTAATAAATACATACATGGCTTTGTAAAATCACATGCCTAATAATACACATAAATCGCATGACATGAATTTTAAAATTTTGACGGTGAAATTACATTCTTTGAAGTAATTTATAATACCAATCAGTAACTTTACAATTTAAAGGGTAAAATGTACAAGTACATGCAAAACTACATTACTATTTGTAAATTTATTTACATACTACTTAATGTAAATCGAAAGTTTTAGAAGTAAAATCTAATACTAAGATTTAGCGGATTGAAAAATTCCACGAACTAAGCATACATTTAATCTTTATCATTACTGTGGTATGCTTTTTAAAATAGTTTTTTAGAAACACTTCAGCGTGAAGAAGAATATGCTTTCTATTAAACTGTTAATAATATTAGATATCTAAAAGATCGAAATGGTAAAACATTTATCTGTAATAAATAAAAGAAGTAATTTTTGTAAATAAACAAGAACGAGGTTTTAAATCAAAAAATGTATTTTATTTATTTAAGAACAATTATCGTTTCAAAATAAACATTTTCTTTATAAATAAGATGATGTACCATTTAAACCAAATCAGACAGTACCTACTAATTATGAAAAAACCAATCGCGATGATTACTAAGCAACGTCCGCACAAGAAATGATAAATCGACGCACGATTTCATCATCTCCCTTTATTTACAGCATGTCGAGATGTAAAATTACAATTTCCGCCTTTAATTTTATTTTTTACATGGAATCATTTTATTTATCCATGTTTTGAAATATTGTTTTCCGTACAAGCTATTGTAATTTTTATCTCTTTGTAATTTTACATAGTATTTAATGTAAAAAACTTAATTAACATAATAGCGTTTATATATGAATTAGGTAATTTTACCAAAGATATGGGGATAATTTTATTACATTAAATGTTGTAAAATTACAAATAATTTTACTGAGTACGCAAGCTATCGTATCCTTTAGCCACCTACTTTATGGCTATCTTTTTAGGTTTTTATAGTGTAAATGATATAACTGACGGTAGATGGTTGTATTGGCAATTGAATTAAGTGACTGTAGATGGCAATGGCGATTTATGGCCCTGGAATAGCTGAATAACTGTAAGGAGCATTGTTTCGTTACCAATGAAGAAAAAAAAATTTTAAACGTCTTTTTCTCGAAAATACGTTTTCTGAACTTGTGTAAGCACTAGATCTTGAACCCAACAAGATATCGATGAATTACATTCATTGGAGGAAATACCAACCAAATACTGAAAAAATTATTTTTATATTTTACTTTATTATTTTTTAATAATAAAGTATTTTTTAACACTTTCAAAATACTTCGAATGCCCGTCATTTTTTTTAAAGTTTTATTGGTTTTGAAATCAGTCAGTTTCAAGAAGACGACTCTCTCAAGAAACATGACAGAATAGAATACAACACTCTAGCGATTCTCCAAAAAACCAACAAATCAGGTCCAAGTTCATCTCAAAAGTTGCCTTAAACGCAATAAAGTGAGTTAACTGTATTGACATAATACGTAAGGACTTCAGGACTAGGCTTAAGCGCTTCCACTCCAAAGTAATTATTGTAATGGATTAAATCCGGCTATTGATTCTTCGAAAATAGGATTGAAAAATCCTTGATATACTGAAAATGCTTATCCATTTTCGTCATGTGTACATTACTCTAGAAATCTTCAGCATTATTCTGTGTGAATCGTCCCGAATCGAATGCAGTCAATCATAAAATTCGTACAAATTACTCGATATTATAATAACATAAAGTGTTTCAGATTTTTTGTGAAAACGTTGAAAAGGGTTCCATTCTATGGAAGATGATGTTCCGGAAAGAAGAGTTTTGGTAAAGCTAGAAAGTAAGTCCAGTGTGAAATTGCTCTCACAGAAAAAAAGTATAGTGTACCTTAGTGATGATATGAAAAAATTTCTATATATTGTAGGATTATTTTTTCGAATTGAATTTCAAATTGTTTTCTTTATAAGATACGACCCTATTCTGTTTGAAACCTTTTGTACTTCGACATTTCTACCATTGAATTGAAAAAACATATTAACATCTGTAAAAATCTTGTGCTTCGGAAACTACATTTATATCGTAAATTTCGAAAGAATTAAGCCATAAAATTTTGACATCTGTAGGATATTGTGAATTTCATATATACATCGTATTTCCTAAATAATATAAATGTAAATATGCAAGTATACAAAAACTCTTCTGAGCAAACTAAAAAGATTCATATCTGAGTCACTAACGATTCACCGAGATGAAGTAAGCATACTGATTATGACAAGCAAAGTAGTTTACAAATTTTATGTGGACCATGTTTGTGAATCAAATAGATGCATCGTAAGTGAATCATTTAGAAAAATCATTTGCGTCGCATTTACAATTAATCTAAAACAAAATAGGACTTCAACATGCTTCTTCGTACTAAATTAAATTTTTCTTAACCCAAAGTTATTTGGTTTTGTATTCAGTTTGACTCACCTCCAATAAATATTGAATTTATGAAATGTGATACGAAAAAACAAATTTTAAAAATTATTTCATCCCACATAAGCTACAGTTTGTTATTTGTTTGAGAAATATAAAGAAAGAGGTTCCCAAAGAGACTATTAAACAAGTAAAATACGATTTTATTAGTTTATGGATTTTTCGCAGCGGTGACAGAAATTACTGAATTTGGATATTTTTATTTTGAATAGATATTCCCTGATACGCTCTACCAGAATGGACAGATTTTTGAAAAACAGAGTAGTATTGCTGATATTATATACTTCGAAATGTGTAAACAGATTCACATACGCAAATTCCTTGAATGCTCCTATGAGATATTAAGGTCTAATTTCCAGTGGTTTGAATGACATCTCTGCTTTGACCCTTAACATTTTTGTATATATGGAAAGGAAGGTTTTAAGTAAAAATTCATATTTCTATATCTGATTAAACGTTTAGTAAGTAGATTGTAGACAGTATCAAGTGCACTTGAACCTCGAGAACGGGCTACAATTACACCTCCTGATTTTCATATCATGTGAACGCTGCACTCTAAAAACTTGAAACTTTCTAGAGGAATATATGTACAAGTGTTAGTGATGTACGTGGTAGGCTATAAGCAAATTTTGATTAAATTTGAAGGTGCTATTACACGAGCGATTAAAATTGCTTAATTTGCAGCAATATTCGTCAACTTTGACATCACGAAAATATGAAGCAACACACAGCAACAATAGCAACAGGCAATGTGGATCAACTTTTCATCAACTTGTTGCTGAATTGTGATGAGCGATATTGACGAATATCTAGCAATTCGGCAATAAGGGCTTACACGTCCAATTCAGTCTGTGAACAACACGAAAGCAAACTTGACAAATAAATCTACTTAATCTACTAACTTAGAATAAAACTTTGAAATATTTGAATTCCAGCCATTAAGACGAAACTTGGCAAATAAAAGCAAAACTCAAAACAAAACTTGCCAATTGAATCACCAAACGAGGACAATTGCTCGGCATTTTCCAAGTTAGTGGAAATACAGCAACTATAGGGTGAGCAATGCCAGCAATCTGTGAAAACATTGCCACATTGTCGAAATATTGCCGCAACTAGGATGATATTGACCGTCATTAATCGCTCCACTAGTTTTGGCAATAGTAGTCGGGCAATCAATTGCTTGAAAAATTGCTCGTGTAAAAGCACCTTTAGTAGTTCACAAATAGCTGATTCAATTGTTCCTTGTTAAATTGTTAAAAAGTCCATAAGGAAGGAGTACTGAAGACGGCTATAAGACAGTAACATAAGATATTAGCATTTCAAAGATTTCATCTATTATTTGAAACAAATTATATTTAATTAGAAACCAATTGCGACCCACACATAGCATCATAAGATTTAATTTGAATTATTTATCTCTCAGATTAGACGGATATTGATTAGGGTTAAATGAATTGATAAGCACAGGTGTAATGACTAATGCAATTATTGTGACAACAATCTTTGAAATATAGTCAATTAGATAGTGAGTGATTAATTTAATCCTGATATAAATATCGTGAATAAGAAAATTTCAAATCTGGGAATTTAGAATTGTATGAATTGTTGGTACTTGAATACGTTAGATTTGAAGATATATATTTTTATTCTTCATGTTTGTAATGCTGCCTATGAAGAAAAATGCAAAAAATTCAGTAACTATTTGCAAACCGGAAAAAAAAATGTTGCAAACAATTTATCCGTAGAAGTTCAAGTCCGAAATTAAGACTTCTGATATCTCCTTAACAGATTTTGGTTGTTGCAGTAAGAAAGTTGGTTTATCCGTTCGCTCTACAATGCACGATAGAGCCGTCTTAATGAATGGTCTATTTGGGCATCTACTTGGGTACCCCCTGACCTAGGGCCTTCAAATCATATCCTGCATGTGTACAATCTTTCTATATTCCAGTAATGTTACAAATATGGACGAACTACCTTCTAGCTCAAAAAAGGTTTTCCTGCGTTCTTGTACAATAAACCTTGATTTTTCAAGAGAAAAGTCGGCGATAGTGCTAACCACGAGATGCATTTTCTTTATCTTCATAATATATAATCGAAACACGATTCGCTAATACATCGAATACGGTTCGTGATATCGAGAAATACCATCACCAAAAAAATTATATGCAAAAACGAGCGGTTACTTATTAGTGTCTTTACAGTAAGGTTTTCGAACATTTAAGCATTTTGCTCATCATTTATTTAGATGTTTTGTAAAAATTAAGACCTACTTTAATTTATTTAAGAAGATTTCAAGATGGTGCACTCTTGGAATTAAATTTTTAATGCAATGTACTTTGGCGTCTCTTTGCGGTGAATATCGATGAATCGTTTACGTCTTAGAACAGTGACTCATTTTTAATTTGCCGTTACAATTCGTTAATGATTCTTATTGTACATATTATCGAAATTTTGTCTTTACTAGTTCGGTGCAAACTTAAATGCAAGCACAGCCACACAGCGCTCAGATGAACGTTTGTAAATATGTGAACAATTTTGGAACTTACATTTTTTTCTCCCAATCTATTCTCATGTAGTCGGTTGAGCCTCAACGGTACCAGTTGTCCTGGGGTCTCTAATGCTGTTAAAATGGCTTTGACGCACGGTTACTAGAGAATGCACATAGGGAGGAAGTATAAAAAATACTTTATTATTAAAATAATAAAGTAAAATTGATTAAGATAGCAAAGCCATCTTAAAAATTAGCAGCTGGAGGACGCGGTCTTTGGATCGAGACGATTGGAGGCGACAATTTCAGGAAGCCAGGGCCCGATTTGGGATGTTGCACCATTGATGATGATAAAAAAAATTAGACCTTATCGACAAATTCGCTCAATTCTTCTGATTTCACTATAAGTTAAATAGCCGATGAATCCGCGTAGAGTTTCTCGCAAAAGTTCGAGCACATTTTAGACATCTATTTACGACAGTGAAACAAGTGAACCTAACACTAAGCAACCATGTCCTTTAAACTTCCGCCAGAACCCAAATTAAATAACCATTTCAACAAATTATTAAATTCTTACTAAAAACCAGCATGTGGCCATGCAGTAAAGCAACTTTAGTGCAGAGTGGTTATCGAAAACCTCAATGTATATAATGAAATATATTTTCTATTTTTTTTTAACCGTAACGCGATAAAGTGAATTATTAAAATCACTGACCATTATGTTTGTCACCTCCCAGGGCTTACACAAAATCAAGCTTTCAGATTTACCGACCATTAATTTATTATCGAAAACACAATAGCAGAAATTGCTGTTTGCGGTTTAATCAAAAATTTTATTTAGGTGGGTTTGTGATTTTAATTTTTTTTTTTTAAATAAACTGAAAATTTTAATTGTTGATTATGGAAAATAATTTACAATATTTGCACCAGCCTGAAATTCTCGTTTGATATGAATTGATTTTGTCGGCCGGTATTCATGCAGTAAAATGGCGTTGTCACGCTCCATTTGTTACCGAAATCTACAGAAATTGTAAGATTACCTGTGACAGTTTTTCTTGAATTCCTGTTTGACTATATTTATTGAGCACGTCCCTATGTATCCTTATAAATTTATTGAATTTGATCTTACTCGGTCCCTTGTCTCCTTGCCGGCATTCAATCAAGACTGATGTAAGCATGGAAGACCTAGACGAAGAAGTTATTAGTTGTCAAGACACTTGACGAACAAAGCCGTCTTTTCGAAGATAAAATTGAATTGGATCGTCTTAAGTTGGGTTGGCTGATTTGCCGGGCACCTTTGCACATATTGAAGAATATTAAAAGGTACAGGATGCCGGTATGGTTGTATGAACCTTGTTATGCCTAACTCTAAACTTTCATTTTGGTAGGATGTCTTTTCATCAAATTCATAGAATTTTCTTAAGTGAATTTGGATTATTCTTGGGAGAACACATTTTTATATCACTGAACCCAATGTAATGTATGCATTACTTTAATGGAATAGATTGATGCCTTGTCCGCTGAAAATTAAGGCTTGTTCATGAGGAACCGAGCGGAAAATTATGGTCGGTCCAAGAGGGATATCCGGGGTGTTACGTTGGTGGATGTACATTACTTTCCGAATAAAAAAGAAAATCTGTCAACAGTCTGGGCGTAACAGTTGGACGGCTGAGGGTTGAAATGAAAACATTATGATTTCATATCGCGAGATCCACAAACGATCAGTACTCACGTGGTACTCATAAAGGTAAACAATTTTCGACGACTTATATTAGCAAGTTTAAGCTTGGTTTAATAAATATATAAGGACATTTAAAATTCCAAATTGGCTTTAGAGTGCGGAGGTAAGGCAAAAACAAATTTTGTCGGTGATTAAAAGAAACAAGTGCTTTCATGAATCTTATCATATCTATTAGGTCTTCCGGAATAATGCATTGATTTTACTTCCACAGACTAATTAGATAAACGGCTAGAAATTGTATCACAATTTTTCAATACTTAACCTCTAAGAGATATAAAGGGGTCGTTTGCACGAATACTTCCTTATCTCTTAGGCCTAATTAGGTATCGATTTGAATTTTACTACAGTGAGATTTTTTCAAAAACGCGTAAAATTAATTTTAGGATTTTTTCTATTAAATCCCTAAGGGTGTTGCTATATACGGTTTCACGAATTTTGAATTAGAATTTCTGTTAAAATTAGTTTCAGACTTTTTACCTTTTCAATATTAAGGGGAGGGGGGAGTAACGGGGTTGTATACTTTTTCAACAATTTTGCTACATCTCTTAGCCCTGAGAAGATTTTGAATAGGCTTTTACTTGCACAGGCTTTTCATAAAGTGTTATTCAATAGGTACATAACAATTTTGTATTTTAATACAAACGAACCCTTAAACTTTTTTGCTGGTATGTCAATGTCAAAACTTCAGACAAGGTTTAGATTTTAATCATAGTGAAGTTCAGGAACGAGCAACGTTTAGAAACTATCTCAATTATTTTGTGCTTTAGATAAAAAAATTGTTATGTTCCTATTAAATAACCCTTATAATCGCCTAAAATTCACGAATTCCGCCAAATCACGTAGGTACGATCAAATATCGAATGGGTTTCTACTTTTATGGAGTGTATGTTTTAACTATTTTTTACTTCAAGTTTCAAGGAAACAAGCACTTATGAATGTCGAATATTTCATCTTAAAAGAAGCTGTTCTAGAGACAAAATTAATTCTTTCTCTCAAAATTACCAGTGTTACATTTCGTTCCGGATTTTCTGCCGAAATTTTAATTGGTGTTTTAAGCGAATCAGTAGCGTCGGCATTTCTGTTGCACCTGATTGTCAATTTTTCCGATTTTCGTAAGTAACACCGCAAACGAAAGGAGGTAAAATTGAAATCGGATCAAAAATGGGGGAATGGTGGTCAAAAACATCGAAAATTTTGAAAAAATTGCCATAAAAGTTTTTTAAAAAAATGCCATTAATTTAAGGTCAAAATCAAAAAATTTTGAAAAAATTGCCTTAAAAGTTTTTAATGGCATTTTGTAGAATGGCAGCTCCGCCTTACAGGACAGGTCTCAATTACCATAAGGGCGCCGTTTTGATACCTTAAACTCATTTAACTCGGTTGTTAGTGGTTATTGTTACTCAACTAGGTAGCTCTTGAATTCTTGGGATATGGGAGAAAATTGATCAGTTATGAATTATTTTGCGAACGTTTTAATATGGAAAAATTAGAGCAAGCTCAGGAAGAATTCATGGATCCATGTTAGGGGCGCAAAACTTGCGTTGCTTAAAAATCTAGGCCAGCGCTACGATATGTATTAACATTCTACCTATTTTTAAAAATTTCCTTCAGATCTTTTTATTTCCTTGTGTCCTTGATAAAATTGCATTCGGAAATTAAAGAGTGGAGCCTTGCGTAACTCCGTCTTCAAAAGATTCTTTAATTAATAACCAAATGATTAAAGGAAGTATCAGGAAATTGACCAAAAATTTTGGGTACTATGTGGAATCCTTTTAATTTAAAAGATTGCGAATTATTTTAATGGCAAAAAAGAATAGTTCTTCTTTCAAATCGGCATTGTTTAATTTTAGAGTTGTGACGTAAATAAATTGGGTGTTGTTTTCATGTCGGTATTGTTTATTTTGCAGGATTATATGAGGCAGTTAAATGAAAATATTTAACGTTTCTGTAGTAAATTCCAACTAACCATTCGGTTTAGAACAAAACGAATAAACTTTCGTCCAAATAATGGAGATATTCCGCAGGAACATGTTCGCTTTGAAGTCGTATTTATTTATATGTTAGCAGGTGTATACTCGTATCTCCGATTAAAACTTCTTCATGATGATTTCGTTCTAATTGCACGATAGTTTATGCCTAACTAGTGGTGTAATAGGATTGTTATTTAACAGTAGTTGTACTTTGGATATGTTTGCTGCCATATGCAATTCGACATTGTGGCGTCCCATCCCTTCGAGGGAGAATCTAAGCACATGTGTGTCGTGTGTATCTACAATGGTGGATTTATCATCCAGGATATGTTCACAAACCACGGAAATATTCAATTTGTCCAGCAGTTAGGAAATTGCATTTAGTTTCACCTCCTCCCCATAAACGGATGCCAGTGATGAATTAATTGCTTTCTCGAGGTCTAATTACATTGTAGAAACATACTTTGTTCTCGTAGTTCCAACAGTTGTGTGATGTGTCTATCCCCGTATTTAAACAGAACGATGGTATTTCAATTATTATACCTATGTTTGTAATCAATTACAAGAACTTTTGTGGTGATCTACAGAGGAATGATGTTTTTAATAATGTTTGACCTGGAATTCCAACATTGCAGGTATTTTTTAATTTAAGGACTTGACAAAGGACATACGGAGAAAAAGAGTCCAAAGGATGATGAGCTCTAGGCCATGATTTCAGCACAGTCTGGGGAGATGAGATGGTATTGTGATTGACTCAAAATTTAAAAAAAAAATGGTATCCAAAAATTTTGTATTTTCACGTTTCAGGGCTAATAGACTTTGAAAAAATAAAGGTTTTTAGAGATACGCGTTAGCGTACGTCGTACGGCATTTACGGCGGACAGACAGACATTTTTTGGGCTTTTTGGAGTCTTCTAGACACAAAATGTGAAAATACAAAATTTCAAGGAAACAAATTTTCCTGTGATTACAGGTCGATTAAGAAATAGTAAAGTAAAATTTATAGGGTTGGGTGTAGATGATAACACTTACAACTTGTGCTAGAAAGTTGAAACTTGGTACATGCACCTAGATGTAGTAAAGCAATGATTTAAGGAAATAAAAATAAAACTGAAGTAGGGCAAAAAAAATCGTTCGTTAGAACGGGTTGCATACAATTTTCCGAATTTCGTCAAATCTTTTAGATCTGTCGAGCTATCGAATTAATTTTACTTTTGTACGCTCCTTGAATAAGCGCCCAAAAATAGCTTTCCATACTTCCCAATATTCAAACCCTAAGGGGGTTTTAGGCATTTTCACGAATTTCGACATATCTCTTAGGTCTGATGGGATTTAAAAATTGGTTTTCACTTCGATGTAATTTGTATATAATCGCCTAAAAAACAACTTTAGGACTTTTTGTAAAGTGTTTTGTAAAGTGTATAAGTGTACTGTTACGAATTCCAACATATGTCTTGGGTCTGACGATGGTTGGTTGGTTTAAGTGGCAGCCCTGTTCTCTGGACTGACCTCAATTAGTTCAACGGCCGTTTTGAAACCACAAACTCGTATCAAACCCGGATGTTAGGAGTTGTTGTGACTGGGAAATTTAAAGGATGAGTGCCAGGAAAATTGATCTGTTATATCCATCCTGTACTGTTCAGGAAGACTAATAACTTTCCAATTTTCTTAACCGAAATCTCCCTCAGGTGCCCGTAGAAAGGTTTGTCTAGTGCTCGCTCTCCAGCTCTAGCTAAATCCGGACACTCGCAAAGAAAATGAATGAGCGACTCTCGCTCATTTGTGTCCTGGCAGCTGCGGTAGTGGGCATTAAAGGGAATGCCCAATTTCGCAGCATGATCCCCAATTGGCCAGTGACCTGTACTAATCGCCGTGATTTTGGAGATGTCTGCCCGGGTCTTATATAGAAGTTCGTCTGACTTGGCTCAGTTGTAAGACAGCTACATCTTCCTAGATATGGCGCAGGTGGTTAGACTTTTCGATCTGGAGTTAGCCGCTGATTGGAAATGGGAGAGTATGTCTCTCTTGACAACTCCTAAAGGAACGTGGACTAGTTCTGCAAAAGAGCCGGGAAGAGCGGAGCCCTTCCTGGCCAGTTCATCAGTCCGCTCATTTCCAACTATGTCTCTATGCCCCGGGACCCAGAGCACAGAAACTTTGAGCCGCTCTGACGATATATGAAATAGTTATTTACTTTAACGGGCCTTCTGTATAATCGCCTAAAAATCGAGTTTAGATACTTTTGAGAATCTACCCCTGCCAAGTCTCTGCGCAATTTTATTAGTTTTTTTGGCTTAAAGTCGGTATTGCTTTTAATGCTGAGATGCGGTAATTTTTGCTAAGAGTGATCTGATTTTGATTGACACAATCAATGCAATATCGCGCTGGAATTAAGGTGGATCTAAAGTACTGGTTTTACTAGAACCATACGTATATGTAAAGACGAGCTGTGAGTACCAATCTCCAGAAATACGTGCAAGCTGCTACGACTATTTATGTACCTCCAGACACTGTTCATTCCTGAATTGAAAATTTAATTCGAATTTATTTTTTTTTTAAATTTATGATCAGCAGTAATGTAACTCTGTCCACAAGTAACAATATCTTATCCTTCGTTGTACTAACTACATTTGTGGATGGTAGTTGAAAGAGCCTTAACATTCAGCCAGTATTTTACAGGAACACTTCCACATCCCAGACAACAAAAGTGCATTCTAAAGATATCTTAGTTTTAACATCTTTTCCATTATGCATACTTCATAAATACCAAAGTTGACGTGGTGCTCCAGACATCGTCACATTTTATGGCCAATTTCGTTTATCATCAACGATTTTTGTCGTTTCGCGCGGAAATCGGTTTTCCTTACTAAAGGGTTTTCCCGTCTCGGGCAAACCTGAAAGGTGAGCTCTAAGCCTGGTTGATATTAAATTTATTATCCGAACCGAAATTTTATTAGTCAGGTAAAAAGGAATTTATGTAGGTTCGTAAATAATCTCCGCTAAAATGATTTTCGTCGAAATGATAAGATTCCGTAACCGAAAATGAATTAATTCGGTCGGCTATAGACGTTCTACGTGACGCAAAAAAATTTTTTTAAAATGTTGTGAGCGTATTTTGGAAGGTGACGATTTTAATTTTTAATTCGGTTAACCTTTGAAGGGTGCTATCTACGTAGATATACTTAAGATATATTTAAAGGACTAATGTAGCGCCAAATGTTTCACTTACTTGTTGTCAGCTTCTAAGAAATGGGTTGGATGCAAAAGAACTCTCTGATAATTGCAAAACTTTTTGAATATTACATAAAACAGAATAGAATTTAACAACACATTAAGGATCTATGTCGTGCATATCATTACTCATGGGAGGAAGACATTGTTCATTTTATTCGGCAATGTTAAAGTTTTCGACGAGTTTCAATGTTTCATGTATACGTACTTTTCCAGGAGTCAACAAAAGCGGAAATGTTTTGCTAATTAAAACAGACTAATGCCTGAAACATGTTCCTTTTAAACTAAAAGTCTTGTACCGACAGAATCTACTCACCTTTACAAAATACCTGTATCAAATACAGAGGTAGTTTCAAGCAATATTTCGAAATTAATTACAGAAATCTATCTGTTGACTCTGTGAGATTCGGAGAAATTCATGTATTCAATTATTTTGATTAAAGTTGAATAGGATTTGGTCGTGTACACAATCTCTGAATGCTGTTTTCTATGATTTATGAATATGATTCCATGATTTTCCCATTAATAGAGATAAATTTATTTATTTTATAATTAATACTAAAGAGATTAGATTTCCATAGAATTAATATGCTTAATGTCTCGAAATATCTTCAAAATAATGTTGAATTAGCGCACAACGTATTTTATGAAATGAATTTCTGCGCAAGGACCTTCAAGGTAGCCTTGGTATGACATGTGTAACCAGAGGCGAATGATATGTGACGAGAAATTAATCAGCTCTTTAAAAAACAAGATTTGAAAATAGACCGCTTTGTACAATTTGGTCAGAACTAGCAGATAATATCATTACAGCTTCTTGGAATAGGATCAATATTTAAATTTCAAAAGTTAATTAAGCAGAGAAACTTAAGTTACAAAATTATTGAATTCAGAAATCAAACCTATGTTCAAGTTGGATTTTCCGAAAGTCGATAGTTGATTGTAGTTTTAAAGGACACAGTAAAAATGTTTACTACTCTCACAGTAAACACACTGAAAGCAGTAAAATTACTATTGTCAACTTTATTTACGCAATCTAGTGAATTTTACTACTTACGCTGAAACACATCACTATTGATGTGGAAATTCACACATAAGTGTGGAAATCAATCGCTAAAAATGTGGAAATTCACTGCTGGTGTGGAAAGGCAAAATTTTACAATGTGTAAAATTACAAACGGTGTGGAAAAACTGATATGTACTAGATACGTACTACAAGAATGTGACATGTTTATACTTACTTATTATTATTATTAATTTATTGATAATATAAACGAATAGACATTAAGCGAATGATCGCCAGATGAAATCCCAGACGTATTTTGAAGGGCAAAGGACACAGAAATGAACAATTGAAAAAATCCAATGAGATCAATCAACACATGATAATTAGGAAAAACTAGGATATAGGTCAAAAAGGGTAGAAAGTATAAAACACTATACATCTTTATTACATAAATTTAATTTATTTGTTTTAAAGCAACAAACTTCACTCACTATAAACATTATTTTCTTTTCAAATTTTAAATCACGCCTTACACAAAACCACGAAACAAGTGAATTAAAGAACGAAGCGGTCAAATTAATACATATCACAGAAAACAAATTACTACGCTTGAAGTATCAAAATTACGTGCAAAATGCGTAATTGCTCAATTTTACACATTAAAAGTGGAATATTTCATGCGGTGTTGCAATATTACTTTCCAGTCAGAAAATTCATGAATAAAATTACAAAGTTTTACACTCAATTTTGTTAAATTTAATGAAAATTTGTAAATTTACTACATCAATGCGGAATATTTTACTGCTTTAAAGACAGTTATTTTCACAAAATTTTTTACTGTGAATTCTAGACTTTTTAATTTAAGTGTTATTGTATTCACGTTATGATTGGCTAGTTAGTTGACTTTCAAATTTAATCTGGCTCTTACAAGAACGATAAAAACGGATTTGATGGCGTTCATAAAAATAGTTGAGTTAAAAATAGATTTTGGCGTTAAGTTTTTTAAAAGTTTGTAACTCGATAGAAAACGAATTCTGACCTAAGATTATTCTCTGAGCTTAAGATCTCTGGAAGTCTATTAAATAATTGTGAAAATAATTCTCAAATTTGTTCTAGATTTGATTTTGAGCGGTGGCAGTTATTTTTCTTTCGATATATTTTTCCGATAATTTCAGAATTCGAGAGTTTTGAAAAATTTTCACGAGATCACTGAAAATCAGAGATAAAAATCAGGGTTTATTGTTCTATTGTTCAACTTTAGAGAAACTGTTTCCAAGCAAGAAAAATAAATGAACAATGTCATGTTTTTGTGTTTACTCTACAATCAAACTGGCCATTGAAAATCAATTACATACCTATTATGAAAATAAAAATTTTTGCTAGGATTTTAAGTAAAAACACAATTCCATTAAGTTAATAAAATTCTAACTTAAATTGTATTTATTTTCATTTGGCAATCTTGGCACTTTCATTTACTACAAGGTCACTATTATTAATGAAAGTCACTCCGTCGCTTACTGGTAAAACTGATCGTTACCTCGCTTTCATACTAGAAAAACTGATCCCGTTTACAAGCTTTGCAACCCTTAAATACTGCATGAGTAGAGTCGAGGGATTTGCAGCATATTCGGTGGTGTACATGTGGAACATGTGTTAAGTATGTGGAACATGCAGCATGCTTGTAGAACACGCACGAAGGAGTAACAACTTTCTACGCTATTCTGATTGGATATTAAACGTTGTAGTTTTCTTTGGAAACTTCAATGTTATTGACAAGTGGTTCGGGCTGCCAGGGTATGCATGTAACAATATTGTAAACAATTTTATAGATTTAATTTTTTCATTAAAAGCGTGTATCTATTCTTGACTAAATTGAATTCGACCTGAAATTTAAAAAAAAAATGTCTACCCTGAAATTTTGTATTTACACGTTTTAGGACTAGTAAACACCAAAAAATCAAAAAAAAAAATTTTAGATGAAAAATATTGGTTTCTAGATCTCTGGAACCTCTTATGCTGGGAGACTAAAAATTGGAACTTATGTAGTACTATAATCGTGGACTCATTTGCAAAAAATGGTTGATAGGGGTTGAGGGGTGTGCGGGTGGGGGGGGGGGGAATAATGCGTACAAAACGCTTGAAAGCTGGGATTGAAACATTCTAAAATCTATATCTTCTGAACGATTGATGTCAGCCGGCTGAAACTTTGTAGACAGATACCAGAAGATTAAAAAAGAGTTACAAATTTTAAGGGGGTGGTGAAGTATGGGGGAGGGGGCAGAAAAACTTTGAATTACAATATCTTTCGACTCAATTATCCCAGGAAGATAAAATTTGGTTTCCGTATATAGAATTACTAGTGGAGTCTACTGAATGTAAAATTTTGGGTGGGGGTCGTGAAGCGCGGTGACAATCAATTTTCAAAAAAATTTAATTTGTATATTTCAAAAACTGTATCATATATGATGTTGAAAATTTTACAGGAGTTAGGACCGGAAAAATTTTGAGGGTATGGGTGCAGGGAGGGGATGGAAATGAAAAAGTTCTGATTTTAATTTCTCGAAAGTCGCAAAGAATAGAAAGCAAAAAATTTAAAAATGTATAGAGCTACTATAGTGACATCCCACAAAAATATATTTTTGATAGGGGTAGCAAGGTACAGGGGTGGGGATGGTTTTTCATTACTCAGAAACGGCTTATGCTAGAAAGCTGGAACTTAGTACCTGTATGTAGATATGCTACTAGAGTAATTAAAACTAAAAAAACAATCGGCCAACAGTCTGGGAGCAACTTTATTATTTTATGGGTAGAAGCCCGAAACGTTATAATGCTGAGATGCGGTGTAGGGTACTATGCGACTGACAACCTAAGGAGTAATTAGGAGGCTATTTGGAACGCTATTTTCTAGTTTGTCAGTCGCATAGTAACCTACACTGCATCTCAGCATTAAAAACGTTTCGGACTTCTACCCATAAAATAAGAAAGTTGCGCCCAGACTGTTGGTCTATTTTTTACTTAGCTCTTTCTATTTA
This sequence comes from Beris morrisii, assembly GCA_951812415.1. Lineage (NCBI taxonomy): Eukaryota > Metazoa > Arthropoda > Insecta > Diptera > Stratiomyidae > Beris > Beris morrisii. Next base: position 11,309,454 of record OX638312.1, on the reverse strand, counting down.
ATCGAATTTAGTGAAATAAATTTTGGAAGCTGTTTTTACGTTGGGCAAAACTGGGGTTAATTTTCTTTGAAAAGAAGTTGAATTTTATCACATCTCGTAGATCTGGTGTGATATCGAATTGATTTTAACTTCCACGTGTCCATTATAAAAACGGTTGAAAATCAATTTTATGACTTTTTAAAATTTCGTCCCTGATGTAGTGAAAATTGCATAAATATTTTTTTTTTATGAATTCAACAATATGATATTGAATTCTTTTTGAAATCTATAGGTAACTTACTTTTAATAATTTCTTACGAGTAATTAATTCATCAATGGCCCGACAGCCCAAATCGGGCCCTGGCCTCCTGATGTCGTCGCCTCCAATCGAGTAATTAATGCTACCCACAAAAAGTTGAAAGTTAAAAAGTTGTTAAAACCAGCTAAAGAAAAAATCGGATCAGAGAATCAAATTGTCCCAATTTAACCACATCTCAAACATTGTCGGCAAAATAGTTACGTTGTGACAATTTTATTTTTAATTTATTTTTATATTTTTAAATGAATTCTTTTCTTGTTTTGGAATATTAAATTCTTCTTCTTCACTATCTTTACTCTTTAAATTTGGTTTTTATTTAATTTTTAATATGTTTTATTTTTTATTTTTTAATATTTTTCACTATTTCATTTATTGTTACTTCATTGAGCTCTTTGAATTATTTATTACGTTTTTGGGTATGTTTCAATAGCAGTCAGTATGTTATAATATCTGGATAGCACTTTGTTTATCAAAATGTTTGCAATGTTAGTTAGTGTATTGTTAAATGGGCCTTGTTTTTCCTGTTCGTAGAGCTGAGTTCTTCAGGCTGGGAAAGATTTCTTATGACAAAGAACGCGGACCTAAGGTAGACTTATTTAGGGTGCCAAATTCGAAGTGTTGATGACCGCGCGGATGAAACTTATTTAAGATAATCCAGGTATCTTTCCATTTTCTTGTTTTTTTACAAGCTCTTCCTTAATATAGTCTTTTCTTCTTAAACTTTCTTTTCCTAATCAATACCCTACTTGCCACCAATACTTCAAGGATTTTATTCTGCTTTACGTCTTCGTAGCTACAAATCCTATCAAATGTCCTGTCGGGAGCATAATGTAATTGTAGAGTAATTTCACAATGTACGTATCCTGAAACGTGATACCTGTCCCTTTGACTTTTTGAACTATAACCCATAACCCATTTTAACCTGATGTAGTTCACATTCTGGCCAATTAAAAACCGATATTAAGAGTATTTCTCAGTAATTTTGCATATTTTCCAGTTACTTAATTTGACTCCTGGAGAGAACCTTAATTCCCTCAACAGTTTAAAAGGACAGAAATTTACAAAACTGTCGACCTTGTCCACATTATCCTCTAAATTTCGATTATTTGTGAAATGACCTACTTTCTACGCACATTCGCCCATTTATGGCCCTCCAACTTGACTATCAAAAACTATACCAAAATTTAATTTGGTAAACAAACATGACAAAGGTAAAGGTAGTAATTTCGAATAATATTCGAGCACACATAATAATCAAAGGTCTTTCCGTGTGGGACTAACAAACTCATGTATCGGTTTGGGTATCCCGGCACAGACCGAAGGAACTAAACTAAATCCCAACGATTTCGGTAATAAATTTCCCAGATAATACGCCTGACACGTAGATATCAAATTATGGAAAATGATTTATGCCGAAAATCTTCCCTCGGCGGAGATTGTAAGTAATTTGAGGACATGTGTGTGCAAATCCCAAAATTTTATGGTTTTAAAAATCCTATACTGAGCTAAAGGAAGATAAATTTATTGTATGTGCCTTTCGTTCGAATAATAATGATTGAAAACGAAACCGTCTTGCTATTGGACAAATTAACTAAATTGCTTCATTAAAATGAAATTTATATTACAAAGCCTTTGTTAAACAAATCTCTTCGATCGGAAATATTTGAGAGTTTGTCATAAGTCGGATTTAATAAAGTATTGGGTTTTTGTCAAATCTTACTAAATGAATTAAATTTTGCGCAGCGAAAAGTCCATCGTTAGATGCCTATCAATTCTCCCATGCTCCCTCTTAAGTGTTCCCCCGCCACTGTCATTTATTTGCTTACTTATCGTTCTTATAATAATGCAATAATATCTATTTAGGAACAAAAAATCATATCGGAATAAAATTATAGCAGTTTCTACTATTTTATTTGTAAATTGCATAATAAAATATTTATATAAAATATTAATAAAACTTTAGCAAATCACTCAAATGATTTTGATTAAGTTTTTGCAAATGCAATTTTTTCGAAAGCTCAAACAGGGTCTAGATATTAAATGTATGAATACCTTCGAGAACCACTGTTACATACAAAAATGCAAGTTATTTACATAAATTCCTAGTCCCAAGTAAATTGACATGAATTCGTACTTGTAAATTTTTTTCTATTTCCTTATGTTTGGGTCGAAAGCAATGGAGATGCAACAATCTTTAGCAGATAGTCGGAAGGTACTTTAAAGAGTGGCCGGCATGGCATAATTTTTGAAAATTTTCGATTTCGCTCTGAGGTTAAAGCTGTACAATTTTCGTGACTAATTCATTGTTTCATTCTTCTTTTCCTGATAAAATCCGAAATTATGATGGTGCGATCTTCGAGGATTGTTTTTCCGGTCTGAAAAGAGTTGGCCCATCATCCGAGACGAACGTAAACTTTACTCCATAGAAATATTTGGTAATATTGGTAAAAAATCGCATATACCTGCTAGTAAAATCGAGAAAAGGTGGCATAGAACATAGAAGGAAATTTCGATTTTAATGACTACTTAACTATACTCTTAAAAGCTGGTTCACGTAAAATACTTTATTGTAAAACATTCGCTAAAATTGATATGAATAGAGTTGAAGAAAAATACAGTAGCAATTGAATCTTAAATTCAGTCGTATATTTCTACAATTTTATAAAGTTCGTATTAAGATTTAGTTCTTCACATACCTCATACCCATTTTAGGCACAAACTCAGTATATAAATTCTTAGAGCACTTCTGGGGAATATAGCAGCAAGTGCTTCTGAGACACTGTTACCAACATCATTTTCGGTCAGTTACGATTTAAAGCAACAACCTCAGTGTTAATAGACTAAAGCGCTTATCAACTAGCGGATAGGTTACCTGGTGTACACACATTTTGCTGGGTAAGTACCCGATATATACCCATTTCGTTGGGTAAATACCCATCACTCATCTTAAATAATGATTGATTGATTACATATTTGCTCTTCCTCTAAAATGCTATTTTCAGGGTATATCGTAGCCTGAATTGCAGTATAAAATTGAGAAGAGTTTTAAATCAACATAATAATTTTTTCATAGCCTTATGATAATACACACTTATTGATTGATTGACAAATGTTTTTGTTTATCTTACGGCAGAATATTAAACTACAACATATGCGGCATATTTTGCATTTTTTTCCTAAATATCTATTTAATGAAAAACTCCATTCTTATTTCATTTAAATTGTTTAAAAAATCGATTTGCTGCTCTACTGGTCCCTAAGTCTGCATGATAAATTGAAATTCTTGCGTTTTGCCGCAAGCTTTTTCACATTAAATTGCCTTGGAAGTGGTAATTTTACCATATGTAGTGTACTTTTACATTAAAGACATTAAAAATTACTCCGTTGCTTCCCATATTTTTTTAAATATTAATAATAAAATATTTTAAAATTAAAAAATTCAAAGCAGAATTTCACAGAAAATTAAGCTCGAAACACGTTTGATTCGCTTTTCTCGACTGATTAATTTTCATTTCACTTTGGCTACGGAATTTCGAAATCCTTTTTCGAAGCAGCAGGAAAATCGATAATCCTTCCAAATTCCAGAGACATTCCATCCAAACTTTTCCCCAGATATTCATCGGTCGTTTTGTTTAGTGAGTGCGCATGATGGAAATTCTGGTTTTCAGTTGGAATGCCCAAAAGGAATTCCCCGCATTATATCATGTTCGTATTGAGAGAAAGATTGCATAAATTATACAACACATATTCCCTATCAGGATCCCAGAATGTCAGATGAAACCCGGTAAATTGACAAAGTTCTTTTTATTAGTTCATGGGATAATTGATTTTAAGGGCTGCGTGTCTTTCGTTTTTTCAACTCCCTCGACACAATGAGGCTTGTTTAAAAATGAAGTCTGTAAATCAAAGGATACCTTCTTAGGTGGAAAACGAACCAATGCGGACAAGAGTAGATTTAAAATGGGGAAAATTGAGCAAAGATGTGGTTCAGCAGTTTTGCACAGTGTTACGAGCCTGGAATTCGTTAATATTTGATTTTGTGTGGAGTATATTTGTGAGGATACTATAGTTGCTAGTTCCTTAACGTGTCGATAAAAAATTGTCCTTTTGAGTAAAGGAAATATTTTGAAATCGATAGAGTTATATCGCTTCAAAATCGCGAGAGAATAAGGTATCAGAGGATGTAATGAAGCGGCTAAACTGGGCCAATTTAAGGAGGAATAGTAAAAGCATAATGTTCAAGACTAATGATTCAATATTTTTAACTGAACCAATTATCTGCATCGTCCATTTCCTATATAGGGAGTTAGTACAATTGTTTTCATTTTAGATCGGAATTTTTAATTTTATTTTTTTTTTACTTTTTTTAGATTGTCACATTTAAACGTAGATGTGTCACACGATGTACTCTGTGTATCGTTAAAATACTGATATTTGTAAATTTTTTTAGTCCACCACAGTTTTCAACTTTCCTTTCCAGTAAACTATTTTCAACTGTAAGTAAGTAAGTAGCGATTTGTCCCAGTCTCGAACAAATTTTATTGGGATAAGGGACTCAATTGGAATAAAATAAAATCCACATGAAACCTTGAAGAGTTCTCAAACAAAATGCTGATAATGTCCAGCAACATAAAAAAAACCTGAAATCAGTTTTTAGACCAATTACATAAAAAGCCCACAGAATTAAAATCAAATTTGCTACCTTATCGGACCTAAGAGATATGGCGAAATTCGTGAAACTTACACAACCTCATTACATCTCTTTTTGGGGTTTGGGGTGGAATTTGGAAAAATGCAATTTTACACGATTACATTGAAATAGTGGAAAAATAAAACTAACTCGATATCTTATTAGATCCTACAGATATTTATAAATGTGTGCAAACATATGCAACCCCCTTACAATGTTTGGGGTTGTATATCCAAAAACTCTAGAATAAAGTTTTACTCCTAAAGAAGTTAAAACCACTTTCGATATTTGTTTAGATTTGTCCTGCCTTGGGAGTTGAATACCACACAATCCTGAAATTCGGATTTAGGCGATTGTACAAAAGGTTCGTAAGAGTTAAAACTAATACTTTACCTCATCAGAACTAAGCGATATGACGGAATTCGTGAGAACGTTTAAAACCCTTTGAAACTCATTTATGTTGTAAGGTTATTATTACTGACACTTATTTTAACTCACACGTTTTATTACGATTATTATTTTTTATTTCAGTTTTTGAAACGTATCACTCGACGGACGATTTCGGAAGTCATGGTTTTTAATTCAGGTCTACCACAACACAACATAACTCATTTTGAATTTAACAACGTTATTGATAATTTGAATTTGATAACATAATTAATAACTTAGATTTAACAACAAAATTAATAAATTGAAATATTGAAATTACAAATGAAGTTGTACTAGCCGCTACAATGTGTTGAAAAGCAAAACATAATGAAAACAGGTATTGCACGATTACATGACTAGCTCGACCTTCAGGATAGAACGGAATTCGTGAAAAGTATACAACCGCCTAAGGGTGGGGCTGAATTTTAAAAAAAAATCTGTAAACGCGTTCTTAGCATTTATTTGAGGAACCTGTATAAGTAAAATTACTTTCATATTTCAGAAAACCTACGAGATATAACGAAATTCGTGAAAATAAATGCTTTCTATTTTTATTGACGCCACTTCCGTACGCCAATGGATATTTAAAATTTTTCTTTTTATCTAAATTGATTTTCTGGAAAATCAATATACCCACCATTTGTTCGTCGGATATCATAAATAATATCTTTTCACCCCCATCCCAAATGTGCCACTGGGCCACTCTCAAAATTTCATTTTAGATATATTTTCCTAGTATAGCTGCAAAATATCACAAAGTTTAAACTTTGTGGGCGTTTAGGAGATATGGATTTTATAATGCCTCGATAACATGTTTTGTGCATTTCGGACACATTATTTCCTCCCATTCGCGATTTTTATTTTAAAATGGATCCACTATCATAGGTCTTTATAAATTCCAAGAAATTTTCCTAAGTAAAGTATCACTTTAATTAATAACATAATTTGTCAACAAATAGAAATACTACACTATAGTTGTAAAGACAATAATTTTTTTCCCGTCTGATCTCTACAAAAATTTTGTAAGCTGTAAATATCTTATAGAATAACTGTAATAAATAAATAAATAAGTAGGTAAGTAAGTATAAGTTCCAAGTTTAAGCTTCCAATCGCGGTTCCTGGAATAATAAAACCTGCCAAAAATGCTTTTCAATTATTCGTCACTTGAACAAATTTTGAACCGAACAGGGACGATAAAGCTCGTGATTTGAATGAAATTCGGTTCGAGACGAAAGCTTTTCCATATGGAATAGGTCGTAGTAGAACTTGGCAGGTACAGGTCTCGGCTACTGAGCAATGGCGAAAACAATAACCGTGAACGAACTTCTCCGCATCGATTGTTGATTTCAATATCTTTTTTGACTGCTTTAATATGCTGACGAACAAACACGGGTTAGTTAACTAGTAGGTTCGCTTCTTAACTCCTTTAGTTTTAAATGTTGGGATATATTGCTCCATCAATGCGTTTCGGCTACAAAAAACAGTCTCAATCTTTGAGTACTAGCTGGAATTTAGTTAAGATTGATCCAACATGAAACCGAATTTAACGAAAATTAAATTTACCGTCATTAAAACATAAGAAAGATATTCAATTTAAACTAAATAAAACTTACAAACATGTCGGAAAATTTAAAAACTCATCAATAAATGTTTTGCGGCTGAATATCCGAAAGAAGAAGGAAAATAAAATGCACTCAACAACCACAACGTGAAAACTTAAACCATAAAAGTTACCACCAAAGTCGAATTTACCACACGAGTGAAATGTAGCAGATTGGACATTATAGTGCACACCATAGGAGCCACAAGAACCGGAAGCAAAAAACATCCTTGCTAAAGGACAACACACTGATGCCAATATCTTTTATTCAAACCGCAGGATGGGCGAAGCTATTGCAATCTGTGCGGTAAACTTTAGACTTTTATATATATGTACAAATTTTTATTCGGTTCCTTTTTGATTTTATCGCACAGTATCCAGTGTTCTTTTTTCCCCGTATCTGAAACAACTTTATTCGCATAGCCCCCAAGGAAATGTCCTTAAGAGTTTCGATTCTTTTCAACAAAAAATGAAGACGAAAACTTTTATTGAAGAAATCTCAGAGATAAGATTTCTCGAATACTTTTTGACCACTTATCTCGAGGATAGTCCTTTCGGTGGTATAAATCATATTTCGGGGATTCACTTTTTTTTATTATTATTATTTTCAAATTTTGTAGGGATATCGAAAAGGTATCCAGGTGGTAGCCCATTTAAATATATGGAAATTGTATGGAAAACTACGCACATAACTTTAGGTGACAGAAGGGAAAAGCACATGTGGTACTTTGCCCTACTCCTAAAACCAATATAAAATTGGAAAAAAAGGTTTAGATTATGGTCTTTAGGATTAGTTTTTTCGAAAAGCCTTTTGATTTCTTGTAAATAAAAAACGATATTATTTAAAAATGAAATTAGGACACCGTTCATAATTTCAATTCGTAAAGGTTGTCTTTATACAGAAAATTAATTAAACGTAAATCGAATGTGGTCCATAATCCCGATCCGCTCTTAATTAGCATCCGTTTTTGATCCATCACTAAATAAGAGTATATAATTTTTAATATTCTTAGGAGTACATGTAAGTCAGAAATGCATCGAAAAGGACCAAATGTATTGGAGAATAAATAATGCAAGTAAGGTTTATAATGCGGTTCTCCCGATATTTAAATCAAAAGAAAGTCCATAGAAAGAATAACTTTCGCATCTACAAGATAATAATTGGGTCTGTGCCCCGTGGACAATGCCTGAAGCGTCCAAAAATCAATAGACGGATTTCAGCGAAGGATCCTACGTGAAATCCTAGGACCTGGAAGGGAAGGCTCTGACTAGCGAATTCCGTACAACAACGAGTTGTACAACCTCTATGACGAACAAGGAGTAAGCTACGTCCACTGTATGGACAACAGAAGAATTTCCTGTAGCATTCTGAAAGGCTAAGCCCATGGAAATCGAACAAAAAGATAGTCACATAGATGGGAGGACATAATCGATACTACTAAGATTTTTTACTGGAGGACGAGATACCTGAGTCGACATAATCCGAGACGGTGTATTCTGCAGGGCATAGCTCGATTTGAGATGTAGCGCCACTTTCATTAAACATACTTGAAGCGTAATGCGTTCCTTGCAACTCTATTGAATAACTCCTTTACAAGTACGTCATTACCTTGCTTTTATCCTATCCTTTAATAGTCCTGGTACACTATACTCTCTAGAACTGGAATGGGATTGTGTCCAATGTTTACGTGTGCACTGCTGCCACTCTTCATGCAACACCCATTGCGCTTAGTTCTAGTTTATGCAGGGAAAAAAATTGGACGACTAGGTGTACTAAACGTAGAGGGTGCAGTGGCATCTCTAGAATAAACGGAGAAATATTTTTGATGAAAGTACCGGACGACTGTTTGCAGAATCTGCCAGGTTTGAACAATTCATACGCCTTAATAAAGAGTGGAAAAAGTGAAAATATTAGTTATCTGTTCCATGCTTATATTTCTAGACAATCTCTGGTAGCGATTATTATAATACTTTTCTATCCAGGTCGCATCTAATAGAGAACTGCATCGGTTGAAGTCATGAAAATGTGTTGTCTTCCATAGTTTCAGACTCAGTCCTATTACACTGTTTTAGGAGCACTCATTCTATGGATTTTAAGTATAAAATTGAAGGCATAGAATAAATTTAAAATAAGGATATTTTTCTTCCTTTCATATTTTTTAATGACATTTGCTGCTCAAACAACTGCTAAGTGTTCTCAACAATGGATTGCTCTTTTACGACTTTCACATGCACAACTGTCTCTCCGCACTTAATAAAATGACTTCTCGCGTAAGTAGGTGGTATATTCGCGTTGTTTTGAGCCAAATTTAGGTCTATCCATATTTTGCTTGCTTTTTATCTAAATAGCTTGCGGTCTATGGTCATTTTCAGTACATAACTTTAGGCTGGATCATTTCGCACGATCGCTATAAATTTTACTAAATAAACTTTTCGATCGGCGATCACTGACAATTTGGTTCTGAATGACACCATCAAGGAAGACCCAAGATCCTTTGTGACATCTAGCGTGACTCTCAGTTAACCTTTAGATATAATAGCTTTTTTTAGGGCGTAATATTGGAGAAACGTGATGCTTCTAAGCCTCTCTGACATGAGACTCGTTCCCTACTGTTCCTGTTCCTGGATAGCTTCTATGCCATCACTGGTCTGAACCGAAAACCAAGATTGTTCTGCATTTCTGAGATCCTACCGACCTGGAACCATCAGTGTCTACCGTCACAGTATTTGAGACGTTTTTGCTGCATGAAGTATCGTCCCATTCTTCGGAGTACGAGTAATACCCAAAATATACACTCCACATTTCACTATTTTACTAAGCAGGCTATTCCAGCCCCATAGATACAAGCAACCCCGAATCGCTATATCTCTGCATTTCAACGTTATTAATTTCAAACTTGAACAAAAGAACCGCATTTTAATATAGCTATTAACCTCTCCAATTTAATTGAAACACGTACTCGAGCATGCATACACCTCGAATCTACGAGTATGTATAAAATTGCATTTAAGAAAATTTCGCTGAAGACATTACCTCGAAATCCTTAAACGCTTTCGGGGTTAATTGAAGGAAGAGATCATTTCCAACACATTGTGTTGCATAATGGTTTGACGGTGTGCATCTTCTGTCTGAGATGGTGGAACATTTCGGCATTAGCAAACTTGCAACAATTTCAAATCTCAACGTTGCCACTTAATCGTTCGTCTTACGACCTGCGGAAGCAATTAACTTTAACTAAAGATTTTCTAAGCGAAGTGCACTCGAAGGAGTTGTTACCGAAGAGCTTTGGTGGTTGTCTTAACGGCTAAGACGCCGCCAATATTTGCAATCTGTGTATATTGAAGATAATAGACCTTATGATATTTGAAACAATTTGCATAGCGGTGTTCAAGAACTTGAAGAACTTCAATAGTGCGGCTCCTTTATATGATTTATGAAATTGGATTTATGTGGGAAGAAAATGTTTAAAGAAAAAAGCAATTAGGCTATTCCTCAATTTCGAAATAATTGGAAAATCCACTAAAAGTCTGAGTGCAACTTTATAATTTTGTTGAGAGCTAAGGATTCACCGGGATCATAATTCGTTTAAAATTAGTAAAAATATCAATAATTTATTGTTAAGATTAAATAATCACACTATTTAATCGCACTACTGGTAGCGCTGTCTGATTTTGTGTACTACTTGATCCCTGCTTCCAATCAAAATCGCTTAATAAATACATTCGCGTTGAACTGACCATCGTCTCGCTTCACCGTAGTAGAAACTGTATTTGTATGAAAGCTTTATGAAAGCTTTATATACAGCATGTGTTGAGTCGAGAGCTTTGCCGCATATTCGGTGGTGTATTTTGAACTTCTCAGAAGTATCTTATACATGCGAGAAGAGTCGAGAGATTTCCACGCTGTTCTGAGTATTGGAAGGTATTTGAAGTCATTTATAAATGATGTCATTCATAATTGAGTTGTCGGGTTTTCAGGGTACGGAAGTAACAATATTGAAGAACAAAGGTCGGAAAGTAGTAGAGGCCAAAGTACAACTAAAGTGCCAGAGCTAATTATACCCTTGAAACTGATGATGAAATGATAATTTTGAATCAAAGGTCGTACGCGGTCAAAGTCAAAATATAGCACTGCTTGTTTAGAAAATTAATTTTGACAGCAGAATTGCTCTTCGTAAGATACCAATTTCACCACTTTCTAGTTCTTCATGCAAAAATCTAGAATGGCAGAGTTCACGAAAACATATGCTACCCCCTTAAAATTCATGCCTAAAAATTGAGAAATTGGATTTAGACTATTATTTAATAAGCACATGGAAGAAAAATGAATTAGATGTCTCATCAGACATAAGATATGATCGAATTCCCGAAAACGCATACAAGGGGTTGAACACCTAAAAATCATGAAATTGATTTTTAGGAGATTTTATAGAAGATTTTTTTTTGCTTAAATTGCAGGATATTTTATTGTACACCCTTATCCTTATTATTAAGCGAGGTCGGGCAATGCTTCGGGAAAAATTTACATTTTTTACAACTGACTCCACTATCGGATCTTTATATAAATTACAAGAATAATCTTTCTTAGCACGTACAGAAACATTTCTTTGCTGAAAACAATTCACTCCAAAACCTCCGAAATTTGACCGCTTAAAGGTTCACTCAATCTACAGACTAAAAAAAATTTGAACTTTATATAGCTCAAAGGGTTTCTTAGTTACGAGCCTTCAAACTTGTATGAATACGGCCACTGCGGCGGACAGACGGACAAAAGGATTTTTTTTGCTTTTACCTTAAAAACTTTTAGGATTGCTAGGTATTTTGTTTTTATTTCAATGGCATTAATTTATTATTAAAAAATTATGCAGTAAAATTTATATACGAAAGTTTGACCAACTCATTAGCTCCGTAAATAGAAGGACCATAAAACACCGCTTTTTCGGGAAAACTTTTGAGAGAAAATTTCTAAATAATAACCCAACAAGACCATGGAAAATATACGATAAAACGTGAACATTGTACCTTTTTGTGTGCATGTTTTCGCCTAATTTCATCCATGCAACATACTAACTGAATATTTATGAGAAAATTATTGTTACCGAATTAATATTAGATTATTGCTAATATAAAATCCAATATAATTTTAATCGTAGGCCAACGAATAGATTCAAGGCTAAAATTCAAAAATAATTTGAATAAACATTTAAATTGGTCGCTAATATTCTGGAAATCGGAGTACGCACATAGTAATTATTGCATTCGTATCTCTGATTTATAATTATTGATATTTCAACATTATTTGTCGCTTGCAAAGAGTTTAGTAGAACTCTTAATGTATTTTATAAACTTGGTTAATATAAAATAGGGAAGAATAACGATTTCTAATTTTTTCCTTAGAAAACGGACCTAACGCAGTTCAAGAACAATGTCCAATTAACTCTAAGTCAAAGAAATCGGCAGTTTGATTCCTTCAAGGCACAACTTCATCCGCGATATTCGAAGTACCTTGCACGCTTACCAGTAAGGTAGTCGTGAAACCTTACATCGGTCATACACCGAAATGTAATACGGCCTTCATCAGTCGAATGTTTCGTACGTAGAATCCAGCGTCAGCATATGTTCCCAGACAATTCTAAACACCAGATTCTTAAGTGAAATTTTCATCATTCCAGATTTGATTGTCCTTGTACCCTGTCCAAAAGCACTATATCCTAAATAACACTTGTAATTATTTAGAATATGCTACAAAGTTACAGGCTTAAAACTTCACTTTGCTAATCGAATACTGTCGGAATTCATTTTTAACACAATTAACTACGAGGCTATTTGGAAAGTTAATTTTTTAAAAGGCCTGCTTCGAAACAAACAGTGTTACTATAATATACTTTATTACAAAAAAGAGTTCCTCAAGTTATGAATTGGTTTCAGTTAAATAAAGTTAACCTCTGAACTAATTATGCTGGCATATCGTGGTTAACATCGATTGATCTAGTACCTAATTTATAACCAACATATCTCCGAAATTTGTATTGAAAGATTTCCAGTGATGATAAATATGAGTGAGTATGTGCTCAAAAAAGGAGACCGCAGATTCGATGCATACTCAAGTTTAGGCCTAAAGACACGCATGTAAGTAATTTTTATGGCACGCACATTTGAAGAAGCAGACTTCTTGGAAATATTTTATATATTTGACATTGTAGATTGTAGATGGTGGAGGACGGTCTAAAAAAGTTTGACATATTAGGTCCATGATGTAAAAATCAAATTAGGTGATTCATAAGAGGAATGCCTAGATCACAAACGAAACTTACTCTCCATCTTATAAAATTATTAATGTGTTACTGTGTATTTACTATCCTCTTACGAGAGGACGAGATATGCTGACTCTCGGACAAGTGTAATATCAACTCATTATGAATACTTAAATTTTTAAAAAAATTAAAGTAACACTACCAATATTTTGCTAAAGTATCAAAGTGCCATAAGGTGTTGATATTTCCTTAAAACCCTTACAATCATCAACTTATAACAGAAAATCCAGATCCTTGAAAATAGCATGTATATCGCTAATAATGATAAGAAAAATTTGAGGACCCAAGTGAGAGCCTTCAGGAGCACCCGAAATCGCAGCAATTGGACTTGACATACTCGTACTAGATTCAAACTGAACTATGGACTGGATGATTTACATGTTAATCAGATAACCGAAAGAGAAGAGTTCCCAATTGCTAAATTTTTGATATAAGAAGGGCTATATCACTTCATCAAAAACTTTGGACTAGTCCGTGTATTTGACATCCACCATCCAACACTTTTATGAAATGACAAAAGATTTGTCTCCGTAGAATTTCCACTGCAAAAATCGTGTTGCTGTAAGGCCTAATAGTTTTTGCTTAGTGGTCAGCTGAAATTCCCTTCATCACTTTGGCAGAGAGAATTTTGTTCAAATTGCGCTTTAGTTGCGTATAGTGGATGACGTTTCATTACCGCCATTTGTCATTTACTCCCAAGTCTCCCAAGGTTCAGTTTCATCACCACCATCATTCCTAATTTTTATTAGCGACCTACTGTCATCTACTCTCAACTTCATCCATAGCTTTTCAGATGATTGAACGTTTGATATCACCGACAGCTTCAACCCGATTACAGAGGCGCACCAATATTTAGCAACCCCTAAACGTCGTCAGTTATTTGGTTTTTCAAACTACAAGTTTAATTTTCAATATTTTTTTTTTTCCTAAACTGACTGGACTGTACTAACAATCCACTAAATTAAACTTGGTTCTATGAAAAAAATTATCATACAAGCAGATAGTTTCAATCGACTGAAACTATTAACCCAATACTTAAATGGTGTGCGCACGGACACAAGTAAGTTTTTTAATATTTCGGAATAAATTAAAAAGTGGCCCAGTTGAAAAGTCCGCAATATGCGCTTGCTCTTACTGTGCAATAAGACTTATGTCTTAAGACTTGTGTCTTATTGTACAGTAAGGGCAAGCGCAGATTGCGGACTTTTCAACTAGACGACTTTTTAATTTATACCGAAAAATTAAAAAACTTACTTGAAATTATTTTCATTAATTTTTGTCAACAAATATTCCGATTTTTCATCGAATACCATTTTCCAGGTAAATAATGAAAATAAATTTCTAAAGAGGGCGACGCCCCTAAAAAACTAAAACTACTTAACTACTTTTTTACAAATAGCAACGAAAATTCTGATCTAAATAAAAAATTACATTCATAGCTATCTTAACAATTATTTTCTTAATGTCACTCCCGTACATCACTCACAATCGAAAATTTTGTATAACTTTTACTTAATTTTACTTTATCAAGCTTGGAATACATGATACTAAAGGGTTAAACAATAGGTACATAACAATTTTGTATTGTAATACAAACGCACCCTTTAACTTTTTTGCTAATCTGTCAATGTCAAAACGTCTGTCAAGGTTTACATTTTTATCATGGTGTAGAATGAGTTATGTTCCTAGTGAATAACCCTAGCGGGTTTTAATTATTCAATAGGGACATAACAATTTTGTACTTAAATAAAACACAGAATAATTTAAATAATTCCCCAACGTGCTCGTTCGTAAACTCCACCATGTTAAAAATGTAAATCTTGATCTTGTGGCATTGACAGACTAGCAAAAAAGTTTAAGGGTGCTTTTCTATTAAAATAACATATATAAAATAAAATATAAAAATTCTATTAAGTCCTAGAATAGGGAAAAACGCACAGGTAAACCTAGAACAAATTAAAATTGAATTCGTTCTGGAGATATATCTCATGCCTTTCAAACTTCAACTTTCTACCATACGCTAATATATGAAAGTTCTTATTCTCGTTTTTTTTATTCTCTCCACTTTTAACCCGTAACAAATTCAGTCCAATTACCGAAGTATTTTTAAGATAAAAGATGTTCAGATTTGTATAGTACTCAGTTCCAGAAACATGAAAATATTTGATTCCCGAAAAATATACACAGCAACATAATTGCTACACAGCAACATAATTGAAGCTTTCAGAACGAAAACAATTTTTTATTATGTTTAAATAATAAAATAAAAGTGGTACAGTGTATCGAATATATCTGAATTTTATTGGTCAAAGCCCGATTTATCTATTAATTTAAAAATTCAGCACACAAAAGTCCATTGGAAATTGCATTTTATCCGCAACATAAATTTAAATGAAAACATTCCCTGCGTGTAAAGTTTAATTAAATCGCACACAATAACGATTCAAATTAGCAAACTCTGTTCACCATTTACATAAATTTAACATTGAAAATTATGTGAATAATCACATTCTGCATTGGTATCTCATACCAGGGTACTTGATTTATAAATTTCTTATGAGACGTTCTCATTTAGTTCTCGTCTAATATCGAAACTTTTCACTGCATAAGCCCTTGCGGATAACTGAGATTATTTTTTTTTAAGACCAATGACAATCGTTGTACCTACATCTTCTGGTATTATACTTCCAGGCTCAATTATGTTCTTAATTAAAATAATAAAATCCTAAATCGCGTGTATTAAGAAGCTATTCTCTTCTCGTTAATTTAATTTTCAAATTTTCTAATGCGATTACCACGGATCTCAGGTCATGAAGAGATCCGCATGTCATTTGCAAGTTAATTAGAAAGCATTTGGTGACTCCTCGGGAGGGATAATTTCGAAATGAACGGCATAGTATAAGACGAAGAATAAGAAAATGGAAAGGACATTTTTTTTTAAATTCTTTTAAATTATTACTGAAGAACGCGAAGCTCATAAAAAAATCACACGGCAAGATACACAGACATAAATGGAAAATGTTAAGAAATAATGAGATTTTTCGTGACTGAAAAAAGGGATTATTTTTAGGTAGGGAAAAAAATCCCAACAAGTTTCGTATCGATCAATTCAATATCCTGCGACATTTACGTACGTGCGAAATATAACTGGACATAAGATGAGATTTATCTACAGCATATTGTTTGATTAATGCTTTCTATCCTAGAAGGTAATTTATGAGCTGACCAGACGACATTTTGACACCGCAGCATTATCGTAGTAATTTATGATTTTATATGACAGTATCTATTGCCATACTTAGAGCTGGACAATGAACTAAGAACGGTCTTAAGGGATACTCTTTTATTGGATCCGGTATTTAACTTAAGTGCTCTCCATTGTTATCATTGAATCGAAGATAGATCCTAGCCGAATTCTGGAATTTATTTCAGTGAAATATTCAACAATAAAAAAAATTCAGTACACACCAAAATATATTTTCCACCAAATTCAAATGTCCGTTAAAAGACAAGAATTTTTTCCACGAATATGGCCCAATCAGAAGTCCAAGATTATCAAAATTACGATTTTCAAATATTTAGTTTTTTTAATTTCAAAAATATTTACAGCACTGAAATTTTGTTCAACTTGAAAAAAAAAGTCCGTTCGTCCGCCATACACACCGTATACTCCGTAGGCTAACGGCTTTAAAACTTTCAATTAATATACACTTTGCAAAAAAATACAGAGAAGTGGAAATTTTACTTCGAATTTCTTATATCAACTCCTTCGAGTCGCAGTTATACAAAAGTCCTTAAAACCCTGGATACTTAATACGCAATTGACTTAGAACCAATATTCAAGATTTAACAATTTTGCATAGTATAATCTTCATTAAATAGTACAGGAACAAGAATGAATTCCTTGGAGTACATACGATACGAAAGTCCACACAAAAGAGGTGTTGTTCGAATAAAATCCGGATATGAAAGGAGGTTCGGTACATTATCAAAATTCTTGTTTAGCCTGTGGAGGAGGGCTCCCATACAAAAGCCATACTAAGTACTTATTGAACAAAACTTGAAAGCATTAGAAGCCGAAGACTGGTTGAAATCAAGTTACTCTTTGCCCTAGCTACCATTCAAAGATCATTCGAAAAAAGAATAACTGGTATTTTTTTACTCAATTTGAAGACTGAAGAAATAGCAGTAACCGTGTTCAAGCTGTAGTAAAGTATTTAAGAGCAATAAAAAGGGAAGCCTCAATTTTTATATCTCGTACATTTTAAAAATTTATTAATCTTACTTTATAATTTTTTAATAATAAAGTATTGTGATCGACCTGAAATTTCAAAAAAATTTGCTGCCTTGAAATTTTGTATTTTCTCGTTTTAGGACTAGCAAACACCAAAAAAGGAACAAAAAAATATCCGTCTGTCCGCCGTAGATGCCGTACGCCGTACGCAAAATCGTTTGAAGGCGCGTAGCTCCCAAACTCGCTGAGAAATTAAGTTCAAATTTTTATGATGGGTATATTGGATGAACCCCTACAACTCATATCTTTTTTTTTGGGAGGGGGGGGTGTGAATTGGTAGGAGAGAGGAGGAAAATTTGGTTTCTAGATTGCAAGAACCACTTATGAGTGGGTGAAAAACTTTGGTTTACAATATCTTAAGAACCAATTACACCAGGAAGATAAAATTTGTTTTCTGTATATGGGATCACAATTGGAGTCTACTGAAAATAAACTTTTTCAGGAGGGTGGTGGAGCACGAGAGTGGGGTTATAGCAATTTTTCAAAAAATGTCAATTTTATATCTCAAAAACCATATCAGATATGATCTTGAAAATTTTACAGGAGTTGGGGTCAGTAGACCTCTAGTAGGTTAATTTAGGGGGTGTGGGTGTTTGGGGGTGATGGTGATGGTTTTTCGAAAACCATAATGAATAGAAAGCTAAAAATTTACTATTATATAGAGCCACTGTAGAGACATCCTAGAAAAATAAGATTTTTGACAGGGAACGCAAGATACGGGGTGGTTTTTTATATCTCAGAAACGACTTATGCTTGAAAGTTGAAACTTAGTTCGTATATGTAGATGATCTACTAGAGTAATTAAAGCAAAAAAAGTTCAGATTTTTATTGGAGTTCAGAGGATGAGTAAGAGAAATGTCCGTGAATCCACATTTTCACGAATTTCGTTAAATTTTTTAGACATCTAAAGCTATCAAATCAATTTTACTTCTGGGTACTTTTAATATAAGCGCCTAGGTAGGTAGGTAGGTACGCGTAGCTGCCCGTGAGAACACGGACACACTTAGACCTAAAAGGTCCGTTGTTAGCGCCTAGACACATTCCTCCAAGTTTTTTGATATCCAACCCCTAAGGGGGTGTAAAGTGATTGTGTACATATTCACGAATTCCGATATATGTATGTTCTGGGTCTATTGGGATTTTAAATGCAATTTCTCTTCTAAAAGCTTTAAATATAGTCGGGCAAAACCCGATTTAAGTATTTTTCAATATTAAACCCCCTTGGGGTGTAAGGTATTGTTCAAGTTTTCACCGATTCCGAATGTCTCTCAGGTTTAATGTGATCGAATGCGCTTTTACTTCTATGAATTCTTCTATTAATAAAAAAAATACGTAAATAAATAAAAAAAAATCTGACAACAGTCTGGGTGCAACTTTATAATTTTTTGGGTAGAAGTCCGGAACGCGTTTGCTTAATGCTGAGGAGCGATGTAGGTTACTATGCAACTGACAACCTAAAGAATAATCAGGAGGCTATTTGGAACGTTATTTCAAAGGTTGTCAGTCGCATAGAAACCTACATCGCTTCTCAGCATTAAACGCGTTCCGGACTTCTACCCAAAAAATTATAAAGTTGCGCCCAGACTGTTGCCAGATTTTTCTAATTTTTTTTGAGTTATTTACAAAATAAAGGGGGTTTCAATTCAGCCGACTACTCGACTATATAAAATAAGTAGCCCCCAAAGATTTTAGATATTTGTATTGAAAGTCGAACAGTAGTTTTGTAGACACCAGAGAACTTAATCGTTCAAAATTAAGTTGAGTAGGTTGAAAAACATAATTTAGCTATTTCAAATTCGTCATATTTTCTTTTAATGCGGTTGTTAACTTTAAGGCGCTGTACACATTGCACACGACCGAACGAATTTTCCGATACGATTTTTTTTTTCGACCTATTGTGAAATCTTTAGTTACTGAGAAATTAGTTATGAGTAAATATCTGTTTTGAAATCGCTACAATTTTTCAAAATGAATAACTTCAAAAATATTATGAACCTGTACTAAAACAAGAAGATGTTTTGATGGCTTTGGTGATACTACAAAAGTAGAAGCCAAACAAAAGTGTTCAAAAAAGAGGGAACGATTAGAAACAAAATTAGTAAATAGTTGAGTAAGAAAGGGTTATTCAATAGGTACATAACAATTTTGTATTTTAATACACCCTAAACTTTCTTGCTGGTCTGTCAATGTCAAAACATCAGTCAAGGTTTATATTTTTATCATGGTGAAGCTCATGAACGAGTAAGGTTTGAAAATTATCTCAATTATTCTGTGTTTTATTTAAATACAAAATTGTTATGTTCCTATTGAATAACCCGGGTTATGTCCCTATTGAATAACCCGGGTTATAAGGTACAACAATAACCCGGGTTATTCAATATTGACATAATAATTTTGTTTTTAAACAAAACACAGAATAATTAAGATAATTTCCAAATGTTGCAAGGTTTACATTTTTATCATGGTGAAGTTTACAAAGGAGCAATGTTTAGAAATTTTCTCACTTATTCTGTGTTTTATTTAAATCTAAAATTGTTATGTCACTATTGAATAACCCTTTATTTAGCAGGAAAATAATATTTTTCTCACTTTAAATTATTATTTTTCTTATTGCATATAATAAAGTCCAGTGACAAATTGATTTTCTCTGCTGTAGGATACGTTTAAAAAGCAATTTTTAAATTTGGCGCCATTGAACCACCTAGGAGCTGAAAAATGAATTGAATATTTTTTCCAAGAATTTACGAAATCAAAAAGTTTGCTTTTACGAATTTCTCAATATTTTGGGACCAATGATATATCGAATTCTAGATCGATCACAATACTTTATTTTTAAAGAAATGAAAAACTAAAACTAAACCTGAATAACCAGTTGAAATTGAACTTGGAGTAGGACTTGGTCCGAGGTTTTCACATCCCCATACCTCTTTGACTTAGGTTTACTTTGTCACTACCCCCAGCCGAGTACAGTCTTCGCCAGGCTGTGATTTATATACGGTAGTAAGGACACAAACCTTATTGACATCGAAAATACAAAAAACAATGTACAGTTATTACTTTCGAAAGAACTAGTCATTAAATTTTTCCTAAATATCTGAAGTGCTACTTCTTTCATAAAAGAAAAATTCTTAGTACTACAACAAAAAGATAAATTGGAGGGTTTTCTCAAGCAGAAGAGGAATTTCTATTCAAACTAAAATCACAATGATAATATCTTTATTGTGTTGTTATTAAGACAATGTTTAGTTTAAAGTACGTATCAAAAAAAACGGGTTTCTTACCAGGGAAAGTACGCACAACAATGTGTACTATACATAATTGATACTCTCGATACGTAGGCGTGAGCTTTTTACCTTTCTGCTACTTATTTCAAGTGGCTATAGGTTAAAGTGGGTATATATTAGGGGTGTTTTTCCTTTCCATTTATTTCAATGATGCTTGCCTTCTGGGTTAATATGTTTGGGATTGCGTTACCAAACAATTCCACAATTGAGGTCAGGTTCACCCCTAGTTTTTCGGCCCGATAACAAATGGAAGCGAGCATTTTCTTTCCCACCGGATTCAAGGAACTGACTGTAACATACGGTTAGTTCACATCAGATCTGATACAGAATAGAGTTACTTATGGAGTGTGATTTTTCTTACGAAGAAATCGAATTAGGATAAGTGGCTCTTTAGAAGCGATACGCTATCGATAAGGCTTTTCGTTTTGAAACTTAAATCTTTTTTAATTGGAATTTTGTATGGTAACAGAAACTATGTTGTGATTCGATTACTTATAGCTTAATGTATCTATAGAAATTCAACTATGAAGCTATGCTCATAACGTGCTCAATACTGTAACAAAGAATAGAAAATTCCATTTCACGTACAATAGGCGTTCCTATGCGTAACGGATACACGTGATATGAAGATCTTATCTCTACTTAAGCCCCTAAAATACAGAAAGGATCTATTTGAAAAGAAATTTCATTGGTGTGACAGCGATAATGATCTCCCCTTTCAGAAACTGCGAAACCTGAAGCCTATTTATGTTCGGCATTTTTATCAAGATAATTCGAGGATGTGTGAAAGCCTTACAGGAGAATGTGAAAGCACCGACCCAAAATAAATTGAAGGATTAGAGTTTTCGGTGTTAAGGCAAATTGTATAACAGAGCTTTAGATACACCCCCCGAAAAAAAATTTCAAAAACACATTAAGGGAAATACCTACTGCGAAAATATTTCAACTTTATTTCGATTTGGGGCAAAATACAGGTGGTCGATTTTTTCCTTTCATTCGATTCCATTTAATAAAGCCAGAATTTCGTGATGGTGACTTAAAGGCAATTTATCGCTGTGATACGTTGTAGTAGCTACGTGTGTACACATCGGAAACTAATCTTAATAATAATATTTATAGCTCAAGATTACTTAAGACGAATTTCCGAAAATAAGGACATAATACCACTGTATCATGTACCGAAGAAAGACCGACAACATTGATGTCAGTAAACTTGAAAATTAAATACGTTTAAGTCCATTCTTCTTGGAAAAATTTTCTTTCTAAGTTAGAATTCATTAAGATAAAATGGTACTCAGAACTTGGGGATCAGTGTTCATTTATTTTGTTTACTTCGGATTGGGCTTTTTCGAACAGAGTTTTTTTTGTAATTTTAAGAAAGTATTATCGTTCACAAGCACGAGTTTCTTAAATTCTATCTTGAAGAATTCACTTTAATAGAATTAGAGATCTGATGAAAATTTCAAGTAAAATTTTATGATGATGAATAAAAAAAAATCTGAGAACAGTCTGGGCGCAACTTTATTATTTATTGGATAGAAGTCCGGAGGGCGTTTATTGCTGAGATGCGCTGTTGGTTACTATACGACTGACAACCAAATAAAAAGTTCGGAAAGCGGTTAGAATGGGGTCGCGCTAGAATACCTACCCTGCTGCCACATATAACACATGAATTACGAATTTGGGTCATACTCCGAGACGCGGTCAAAGTCGTAGTATAGTATCAGTTGTTACGCGATTAGAAGGTTTTTCGTGATTTAGTTTCGGACCATTATATGAAATCGGAAATGCGTTTGTACCCGATTATATAAAAAGTCAGTGGAAGTGAAAACCGATCTGATATCTCATCAATCCTAAAAAACATATCAAAAGCATTACGTCCTCTTGGAGTTCTTAAAATTCTGAAATGAACTTTTTGACGATTATGTAGGAAACCTTAGGAAGTAGAAATGAATTCGATATCTCATCAGAACTAAGAAATATGTAGGAATTTGTGAAAACATATGCAACCCCTTTTGGGGTTGAATATCCAAAGATCCTGAAAATCATTTTTAGATATATATGTATAAACAAAGGCCGAGGAAATGAAAACCAATCCGATGTCTTATCACTCCTAAGAGATATGACGGAATTCGTGAAAACGTGTTCAACCCTTACATACCCTCTTAGGGGTTGAAAAATGATAAAAACTTGAAAACGGGTTTTAAGCGATTATTAAACAAGCACGTTTAAGTGAACAGTTATTCGATATCTAATCAGACCGGAGGGATATGGCTGAATTCGTGAAAATGTATACAACCCCTTTAAACCACCTTGTGAGTCGAATTTCAAAAAATTCTGAAAAAGCATTTATATGAAGAATTCGTGGAATAAAAATGAATTTAATATTTTGGAAGACCTATTAGATATGACGAAACTCGTGAAAATATATGCATTCCATTTTCACTGATAATTTTTTTTGCCACCCTTCCGAACGCCAATGGATATTTGAGCTTTTTTAAATTAAAATTATTTTCTAGTTGATTTACTATACATACCAAGTTTCAGCTTTGTAGCATAAGCCGTTCTATAGTTAGGAAAAACACCCACCACCCCTATAAAAAATTAAATTTTTCCAACATGCTGTTGGGATTTTTGGATAATTGGAGGCGAAACTAATTAAAACAATGTAAACTGATAGACACGAGGTTGTAGCATTTATTGCTCGATTAGAAAGAAGGTTAGGTTACAATATTCATGGAGAGTATTGCCAGCTCGGATAGCATGGCCAGATGCAAATTATGGCATTGTTGTGTTGCCATACTTATATATTCAACACATGCTACTACTATAGCTCAATCTAAATACTAAGTTTTATATCGAGATATAAAAATTGGAACTTTTTCCTTTTCACCCTCCCCCATCCTGACCCCCTACACCCTCACCCCCAAATTTTTTTTTATGCTAGTGGTGTATTAGGCCTACTTCTGGTAAAAATACTAAGCATCTATCTTACACTGTTTTTGAGATTTGAGACGTGATTTTATAGAAAAATTTTACTTTCAGCAAATTTCATTTGTTAACTTTTATACACAAACCGAATTTTAATTTTCTAGTCCAATTGGTTCGTGAGATATCGTAATCTACAGTTTTTTACCTCGATATCCGCACGCCAATGCCCCCTCTCAAAAATTTGTTTTCGATCTGTTCTCTACATCTCTACAGATGTTTATTAAGTTTTAATTTCGTGACGTTAACTGTTCAGGATATATGGATTTTAGAATGTCTCGATCTCGGCTTTCGAGCGATTTGGACGCATTATTATTCCCCCCCACTCCCACACCCCTTCACCAATACCAACAATTTTTTTGCAAATGAGTCCACTATCGAAGGTCTATATAAATTGCAAGTTTCAGCCTCCAAACAAAGGTGGTTGCTGAGATCTAGAAACCAAAATTTTCCGTCTAAAACGCTTCCCCCACCTCCACTCTCACACCCTCACCCCTCAAAAAGTGGTCACTTCAAGGGGCCTACCCAATCTATTCACAAAAAAAATTCAAATTAATAGCTCATAGGATTTGGGAGCTATAAGCCCTTAAACGATTTCGCGTACGGCGGACGCCGTACAGACGGACTGAAAATTTCTTTTGCTTTTTTGGTGTCTATTATTCATGAAACATGGAAAAAAATTTTCAGGGTAGCAAATTTTTTTTTAAATCAATAACAATACTTTATTATTAAAATAATAAAGTAATTAGTGCTTATTGTTTAGGTAGTTCCTCTCTTGAATAGAGCTATGGATTCACTTTGGACTTTCCTTAGTAGCTGGTTGCAGTTATTTCCATGTTTCGACCACCCAAATACAATTTTTTCACTAACTAATTTTGGTCATTGGTAATTGGTAATTGGTCACGTAGTCTTATTGTGTCAATAACAACAATATAATAATTTTTCACGGCTCACGCTAGAATGTTGAAACTCATAACTTATATATGAATACGGATAAGATAAGCACTGGTTAGTTTGTGTGCAGATACTATACACTTCTTTGAGTGTTGCGCGACCATTCAGACAATAGAATGAAAACCGAAAACCGAAACTCCCCATTTCTTTGACGAGAGGATACGTTATACAGCTGTGCTCCTCTACAGAAAACACAGGACTTCAAACAATAGTCCTTACTGTTTGGGTACCTGTTTTTAAGTTCACAGGGAAATGTTATAAGAGCTAATTTGTTGAGGGATGTCTCTTCGATTCAGTTAAGTCTTCAATGTTTTGAAAGTAACGGCCACCATCCGCCGTTACCTTCTAAGGCTCAATTCCACAACGACTTGAATACCATTTTCTTCCCCACATCAACGAGGACTTTTCCTAGGTTGTGTGACATTAAAAGTGGCCCCATTCCTGCCCGGTTCTATAACTTGGTTTATGTGTTAGCAAAAACATGGTCCAATGTAATATTGGGACAGAGTCATCAAATAAAAGGAATAACCACTAAATTAGCCCCAAAACGAAGTTAAACATCTACAGAATCCTTCAAGACATGAACTGAAACCTTGTTGTGAACGGAGTGGCTGTTTAATAGAAATTATGCACACACTAGACAATAATTTGGTTTGTAAGTAATCGCTATGGCATAAAATTTTAATAAAAAAGAAGTAGTATTGTGATATGTGCCTCCATAGCTAAGCGCGCTAGTCTACGATCACCGAGGTCGTGGATTCGAACCCTATCTAGCCATAGAGTTATCACATGCTTTCTGAAAAATGGTTCCAAAAAAAAGAGTCAAAAGTGCCATGAAAGACACTATTTCCATCCTATGCCCCGAATGGAATCATACAGGAACAACGTCTTCAAGTAGAGATTATTACATTATTTATTTAATTTACTGGATTCTAATTAGTGGTATTACTACAATATAAACGACTCAACATTACTGTCTCTGAATAATTACGAATATGAATGATGTGAGTATTGACTTTCACGATCAAATTATTGTCCAGCTAATTTTCAAATACGGCGCCCAACGTGAGGCTGTCTAGATCAATTCTTGTAGGAATTGATAACTTCAATGGTTTTCCAGTAAGACGTCAGTAACTTTGATTGGTTAGAGAACTATCTTTTCAGGACTTATGCGGTGCTATTTTTTTAAAAATTACTGTTCAGTAATTTTCAAATATGGCGCCCAACGTGGGGCTGTCTAGATCAATTCTTGTAGGACATTTAAAAAATTCAATGATTTTCCAGTAAAGCGTCACTAACTATGATTGGTAAGAGAATTTTCATTTCAGGACTTAGGCGGTACTATTATTTTCGATAAAAGAAATCGGGATCATTTCAACGATTTGTTACTAATTTTGTGCGAAAAAGTCGATAGCACAAGAATATCACCAAAAAAATATATGGTAAGGAACTTTGAGAGAAGTGGGCGACCGTCCAAAATTCGATAGGAAAAATATTATAGAAGAGGCCAAGACGATGGGACTGCTGCGCAACAGAAATAAAATATTGGAAGGTGTTTTGAGGTGGTAGTTAAGAGATTTTGAGCACTCTACCTACACAGACTTTTGTGTTTTGAATAAAAATATTCTTAGTATACTATTCTGGCGCAGAAATACTTGAAAAGTTTATAAGTTACTTATGAAGTGTCTTTTCTACACAAATACTGCGAAAGTGGAGGTAAAGAAATTTTCTTAGACATGCTGCTTCCATAAGAATATTCTTCTATCTCCCTGTCAAAATGCTGCAATTCAAGGCTTGGTCAGACCAAAGTATGACTATCTTTCATTTACTGCTCCTTCGTATAACTTCTAGTGTCTTCAACGTTGAAGAACAACTTCATCAATCTTCAATCAATCAAGCAATCAATTTTCCTTCTTAAATTTAGGATTTGTTTCGAAGCACGTCACGAATTTTGTCTTTAATGAAATGTGGTTTAAGTCAC
The DNA here is from genome assembly GCA_951812415.1 of Beris morrisii. NCBI lineage: Eukaryota > Metazoa > Arthropoda > Insecta > Diptera > Stratiomyidae > Beris > Beris morrisii. The sequence continues at coordinate 11,282,622 of OX638312.1, read as the reverse complement.
AAATCTTGAACACCAAACAAGAAATTTCAATACTCTGAAGATAGAAGAACTCGGCTGTTGTCTCACCGTCATGAATCCATGGTTTCAAGGAATTGCAGGTATTACCAAGATTTGTAACTTGAGCCCATTTTTTTGCATCTCATCTTTTTGGAACACTTTTAATTTATGTCGTGATGCTCGCTCGAATAATCACAGTCTTAGATTGGAGACGTTGCGTTTTAATATGAGGAATTTCATAAAGTCTCTAACTGGGTCCTCTAACTAGTTAAAAGTTATTATGAATAAGGGTAATGCTGATGACTTATTCTAACCGTAAAGTTATTTGCATTATCGAAAGATGGGTATTATTTCCGTTTCCAGATATATATCTTCAAAATAAGAATTCGGTCCATGCCTTAAGGTTTTCGGATATTCTTACCACCAAATTTCCGTTCAAATTCAAATAAAATTATTAAAATTCATATGGCATTTAGACGGATCCTTGATTAATTGCTGGAAGTGTTGTTTTCAAAGTAGCGAATCGTGACTAGGATGTTAGAGAGTATTAAGCTGCCCCATTCCCTTAAAATCCACCCTGGAAAACAGAAGGTACCACACCTTTTGCAGATTCCCAAACATTAGTTACGTGTCATATTTTCAATGAGAAATACTCGGTCGTTATGGCTGCTACTTACCATAGAATTTCCCTGTACTTTCTTCGTTCAGGAGCAATTCCCAAATGGCAGAGACATTTTAATTTTAGTGACGGTCGGATTTTTTTTTTGTCGTAGATGAAATGGTACGGTAGATGGCAGTAGGGACGAATGACGCACAAAGGATGGCAATCTCAAAGGATATACCAATTCATCATTTTTTGTTCCGCTCTCGCTGATACTGCCAGGCTGGCTTCTGGCCGATCCTTTTGCATCCTCTTGGCAAATCTTTAGAGACCGCACGTCTCGAACAGTTGTACCCAGTGTGAAAAGGAAGCTTATGTATAGTTCCTGATGTTTTAGATAAAAGGAACTTGGCTCCCAAGGGTTTATCTTTGTGGCTTATCTTAATGTAATTCAAGTCCAGAAGCAAACGTTTATCTCTGCTGCTTTTGTGTCTACCAGTGATTCTTTTTTTTTGCCTTTATTATCTCATTTTCTCGCAGTTAAATCAGAAATTCAACTAAGCAAAATTTCATATTTAAATATCAAAAATATTTTCAAATTGCTATGTGTTTGTGCTTGCCTTTCATTTGAAGTCATGCTGAAAATTCATTTCAAATCATAAAGGATTTCGGAATCTATTAAACAAATGTTCTGATTCAAATCAAATAATCAACATTACTTTATCAGTCGGAGGGATGATCTACCAGTCCAGAGCAGTTTGAAACACATTTTAGATTATTATCACATCATGAACCTTACAATATCGCAATACATCTTTAAGCAAATTGCAGCTGTATGAAATCTCGGTTGTGAAATGGGTTCGAAGATATAATCAAAGCTCTGAAAGCGGTTAGAATATATGGAAAAAGCTCTGAAAAAGGTTAGAAGATAGGCTAACACCATATTCCCGGAAAAAAAATTATGTTACAGAACATTATAAAACATTCGATTTGATATATTAAGGACATTACCTATCTATCGTCTAATCCCTTTTTATTTGTTTCGATTTATTAATTTTTCGCCAGAAAATTTTTTTAGTTTCCATTGAGTTAGATACTTTCAGCCTTAAGAACTAAATTCATTAATTTATGTTTGTTTTGATAGTAAGTAAATAAACTTGTTATTTTGGTTCACCACTTTTCAGTAATTAGAACTAACACAAGTACGAATTAAGGTGCTTCTACCAACTGGAAAATGTTGATATTTTCCTCCTTTACTTCACATGTCCATTACGTTTTCCTACAATGTAGTAACATTCAACTTCGTGGTGTTATCTTTTCCAACAACAGCACGAACGTAAATCTGTTCAAGCATAAAATCAAATTACTCCATCTTCAACCTAAACAACACCAACGCCAAAATGACACCAGCAAAACGCTAGCTCGCGATGCAATCTTCTATTTGGAGTGTTGTAGGCAAACCCTCACGTCTCACAGGTCCTGAATATTTTAATAAAGACTTAAGCCCAGGAATAATTTCATTAGCACGTTTACCACAAGAATTTCTCGTACAAAACCTCCAGAGAATTTAGGCATCCAGTCCGGGCGTCCTACATCCTTCTTGCAAAAACTTTTCGAATAGTGTATATAGAACCTATAGACATTCTAGGAGCCCTCCAGTATCACGACCGGTCCTGAAAAAAAGGAGTAAACATAGAATTTTCTGTGCCCGGTTATTTTCCATCTTCATGGAAATGTTGAAGGGAATTTTCCATAAAAGGAATTCCTGTGTTACTCCCTAAAGGTATGCTCACTAAACTACAAAAGGTTTAACTTGCAAGAATTTTAATGAAAGAATTTTTGTCTGTCTGATCGAAAGATCCGGTTGGATTTTGTTCTTCATACTGTTCCAACCATCGTACACGCCCGACAAAAAAAAAGAACTATGGAAGTAGGATACTTGAAATCGTTTTTCTGTAGGCTAAAATTTTGATTTTTACAACAAGTTCAACAAAATTTTCGCACTGTTAAACTTTAGACGAGAACTTCCAAAAGTTTCAGATTTCATGGCAATTAAGTTTTTTGCTATCAGAGAAATTTCGAGCAACGACTATCAATCTTCAAGACTCGGGAGTACTAAAAAGGTAACTTTGTAAAAGTTAATCATTATCATAACGTACGTAATTGTTCATAAAGTATTTTTTTTAAGGATGAGTATCCTTTTCAAGATTTAAGCCCTCCGGGGTGTGCAGCTTCCTTGCAATCGAATCACACTTTTAGATACAGCTATAGGTATACTCGTAGCTCATAACACTTTACGCTATTTAATTTTAACATAATAAACAAATATATTATTCCAACTAGAAACTTTCCGTATTCATCTGCTCCTGAACTTTCTTTCATTTCAGCTTCATTAGAACATACCTGCGAACTATATTGTTCTTTAACGCCAACCGGAATTCATATTATCCATTCCTCACAATGGCGCCCTGAGAGGGAGGCAAGAAGAGGCACTTGCCCCACCTGTATTTCACTAATTCGATATATAAAAAATATAAAATTCGAAAAAGTATAATTTTCTAATCAAATGTATCACAACTAGTTTCCAATTCAAATTAACTGTAAAATTATTGCTCAGCGTCTCCGAGTTTCCATAGTTCGCTGGATCAAAACCGGCTCGACGGACCAAAAAATATTCAATTCTTTATAAATTTTAAAATATGATTTTGAACATTTGACAGTTTTAAGCATTGATAGTTGCGTAGAGATTTGTGCTGCCTGCTTAACTTTATTTTTTTAATTCAATTGTAAACTGATCAGTTCAATCAATTTCCATCGCAATATGTAGTTAGCTATAGGCATTCAGTGTCCGAACAAATACGAAATTTCGGAGGAAGTGTTAGAAATTATACGAAATTACAGAAGCCATTTTTTTGCACACGACCGCACCTTCTGGACCATAGTTTTACCCCTCACTGCAAAATATTGTATAAGCTCCGTTCTTTCTATTGACAAGTGGAAATTATTGGCTAAAGAAGTTAAAAAATTTGTTACAACAGTCAGCTGCTGAATTTCAAACAAATTTCTTCCAAGCAAAGCCTGCCTTACTCGGGAAATTATCTGAAAAAATAATAAACTCTTCCAAAGGACGACGTTTTTCAAAAATCGCAATGAAAGCAGCTTGCCTTTTTTCAGATCTCAAAGAATATTTCTGAGTCTTTCAAACGATTCAATAAACCGCAGGCACCCAATTTTATAGGGTCCCTACAGGATTTCACTACATTGATTTCACTTTGCTTTCAAATTTTATTTCAAATGAAAATTTTTCCGAGTCCCCCCTCATTTTGGATAAACTTTATCGCCCAACAAATTTTTGCGCATTATGTTCGCGAGTTAAACCTTGTTCGAAAAAAAGCAGGATTCTTTTTTTGAGGACTTTCGTATAGTAGATATTAGAATTATTTAATTTTTTTGTTCCTGTATTATTTAAAAGCTATTAAATTTTGCATAATTTTTTATTGTCTGATTATGGTTTCTCTGTCAATTGTGTAATAAAGTACTTTTGTGTAGCGTCCACTTAAAGGTGCTTCCGTTAGCTTAAAATTCTACTTCTCTGTATTTTTCAACCACGTAAATGTTCATAGAAAGTTCCACATTTCTTTATCATCAGGAACGCTGTTACTGTTGAAAAGTTTCACAGATTCTTGGTAGAACAAAATTTATATGTATATTGCATTCTATTTGTCACATACTTAATATTCCTAAAATTTCAAACTCCTCTTATATGCCATAGCTTTGCACCTCCCTACAAAATGTTGGTCAAATGTTGGCGCCCATGATTCCTCACAATTAAATATTGTTCTCTATATTTTCGGATGAAGTGGATTATTTGTAGATTTTGGATTAGCGTTGTACGAGTTCTTTGTCGTCAATTTTTTCAAAGTTAATTTAGTTAGTACTGAACCGAGATACCGCTTCTGTATCATGCAGTAAAGTAATTCGGTACTGCATAGAAACCATTTTCATGCTGAAATTTTAATAACAAAATTTTAATGTGGTTTTCTAAAGTATTTTTTTTATATTGGTTATTATATAAATAATGGAGCTCAACTAATATATAATATGTGCTAATAAATTATCTCACATCTACTAGGATTTCGACCAAGCTCCGAATCATTCTGAAAACAATACTCTAGCGCTGACGCATGGTGTTGTTATTAAGCAATAGTCGACATGACTTTCCAATCATTGTCATTTTAAGTACTAATACAGTACAGGTTTCAGCTATTGACACAGTACAGTACTTATTTTATGAATTCGGAAACGGCAAAAAGACATGATAAAGAAAAAGAGTCAAGAGAAATTCCAGCGAATTTAAATTTTTGGTAAATTTTCTTGTACATATTTGTTAATTTTTCCTAAGAAACTTTAACTTTTTACAGTTCTGCTTCGGTACTGAAAAACTGAATTCGCTCGGGAAACAGGTAGTAAAAACCGATGCAACTACATTTCAGTATTAATAAAACAAATTTAAATTTGGAAAAATCTTAACAAAACTTAGTTCCAAAAATCAGATAAAATTCTGATGGTAGCCAGTACTGAAAATTTACACCAAAATGCATATTCAGTTGAACAATATTCATTCCGGGGTTTTACAAACTTACAGCAATTGAAATTTGCAGTATTTAACAGCCAGAACATTAAGATGTTAAGCTGATAGTTTTGATTGAATAAAACTAGAATCGCAAAAATTCATAAAATCTGAACTCTTAATTTTCAATTATTTAAATTATTAAGTAATTTATCTTTTTTAAGAAGGTCAACAAAATAAATGCGTTTAATTTTTGAAATCATCAAATACTTTATCAAAGGTACGCAAATTGCAATTGATTGAATTAAATTTCAATGCCGCAACCAACAAATGAAAAAAATCTGCTGCTACCAGTCTGGGCGCAACTTTATTAATTTTTGGGAAGAAGTCCAGAACGCGTTTTGCTGAGATGTTGTGTAGGTTATTATGCGACTGATAACCTAAAAAATAAAGATCCAAATTGCCTCCTGGTTATTCTTTAGGTTTTCAGTCGCATAGTAACCTACACCACATCTAAGGCGTTCTGGACTTCTACCTAAAAAATGGTGAAGTTGCCCTCAGACTTTTGGCAGATTTTTTACTTTATTATTTTAATAATAAAGTATTGTTATCGATTTTTAAAAAAAAAAAATTTGCTACCCTGAAATTTTTTTTTTATACGTTTTATGACTAATAAGCACCAAAAAGGCAAAAAAAAATTTCAGTCCTTCTGTGCGCCGTCCGCCGTCCGCCGTCCGCCGTCCGCCGTCCGCCGTACGCAAAACGTTTGAAGGCTTATAACTCCTAAACCCTATGAGCTATTAAATTGAAATTTTTTTTATTAATACTCTGGGTAGGTTCCTTGAAGTGACCACTTTTTGGGTGGTGGGAGTATGAGGGGGGAGGTGGGGGAAGCGTTTTAGACGAAAAATTTTGGTTTCTAGATCTCAGCAACCGCATAGGCTAGGAGGCTGAAACTTGGAATTTATATAGAACATCGATAGTGGACTCATTTGCAAAAAAAATGATAATATGGGTAAAGGGGTGTGGGAGTGGGGGGAATAATAATGCGTCCGAAACGCTCGAAAGCCGAGATCGAGACATTCTAAAATCCAGATCTCCTAATCGGTTAATGTCACGAAATTAAAACTTAATGAACATCTGTGGGTATACTAGGAGAATAGATTCGAAACAAATTTTTGAGAAGGGGCAGTGACGTACGGGGGTGGGGGTTGAAAAACTTTAGATTACGATATCTCACGAAGCAATCGCACTAGAGAAATAAAATTTGGTTGCTGCATAAATGTTGACAAATAAAGTTTACTGAAAGTAAAATTTTTTAAGGGGGCGGTGGAGCATGGAAGTGGAGGGGGTAAGCATTTTTTAAAAAAATCACGTCTCATATCTCAAGAACAATGTAAGATAGATATTTAAAATTTTTACCAGAAGTAGGCCTAATAAACCCCCGGCAGAAAAAAAAATTTTGAAGGTGAGGGTGTAGAGGGTGAGGCTGGGGGAGGGTGAAAAGGAAAAAGTTCCGATTTTTATATCTCGATAACCTATAACAATATAAAGCTGAAACTTAGTATTTAGATAGAACTATATTAGTAGCATGTTGGAAAAATATAACATTTTATAGGGGTTGTATGGTACGGGAGTGGGGGGTGTTTTTCCTAACTATAGAACGGCTTATGCTAGAAAGTTGAAATTCGGTACGTATATGTAAATTAACTAGAAAAGTAAGTTTGATTAAAAAAAATTTAAATATCTATTGGCGTTCGGAAGTGGGGCAAAAAAAATGATCAGTGAAAATGGAATGCATATATTTTCACGATTTTCGTCATATCTATTAGGTCTTTCGAAATATTGAATTCATTTTTTTTCTACGAATTCTTCATATAAATACCTAGAAAGTGTTTTCAGGATTTTTTAAAATTGGACCCCCAAGGTGGTGTAAAGGGGATTATACATTTTCACGAATTCAGCCATATCCCTGAGGTCTGATTAGATATCGAATAACTTTTCACTTCCACGGGCTTATTTAATAATCACCTAAAACTTGTTTTCAAGGTTTTTCCTTTTTCAACCCCTAAGAGGGTAAAAACGGGTTGAACACGTTTTCACGAATTCCGTCTTATCTCTTAGGAGTGATAAGACATCGGATTGGTTTTCACTTCCTCGGGTTTTCTTTACATGTATCTAAAAACTCATTTCAGGATTTTTGGATATTCAACCTCAAAGTGGGTGCAAGGGGGTTGCATATGTTTTCACAAATTCTTACATTTTTCTAGTTCAAATGAGATATCGAATTCATTTTTACTTCCAAAGGCTTCCTACATAATCGTCAAAAAGTTGATTTCGGGATGTTTGTTATTCAACTCCAATAGGACGTAAGTCTTTCGACATATTTCTCAGGATTGATGAGATATTAGATTGGTTTGTTCTTCCACAGACTTTTTATATAATCGTCTTCAAACGCATTTCCGATTTCATGTAATGGCCCGAAACCAAATCACGAAAAACCTTCTAATGGCGTAACAACTGATATTATACTAGGACTAGATCTCGTCCCGGTGTATGACCCAATTATGTAATTCATATGTTATATGAGGCAGCGGCGTAAGTATTCTAGCGCGACCCCATTTTAATCGCTTCCCGATTTTTTTTTTGGGTTTTCAGACACATAGTAACCTACACCGCATCTCAGAATTAAACTCGTTCCGAACTTCTACCGAAAAAATAATAAAGTTGCGCCCAGACTGTTGGCAGATTTTTTTATTCATTTACAATTTTTTTCAATTTTAATAAAAATATAGGGGATAAAATATCGACATACCCCCTTTAGAGGTTGAATATCAAACAATCGTAAAATCGCTTCTTAGGCGATTATGTGAAAACCCTGTTAAAGTAAAAAACAATTGGATATATTATCAGACGTAGGTGATATGTCCAAATTCGTAAGATCTTACATCCTCTTAGAGGTTAAATATCTGAAAATTCTGAAATTTATTTTTAAATCAATATATGTGAAGCCCATAGAAGTAAAAGCGAATTTGATCTCATTGAACCTAAGAGATTTGTCCGAATTCGTAAAAACTTGAACAATAACTTACACGTCCAGGAGGTTGAATATCAGAAACTGCTTAAATTGGTTTTTTTCCCGATTATATTTAAAACCCTTAGAAATGAAAGTGAATTCGATATTCCATTAGACCTAAGAAATGTATGGAAATTCGTGAAAATGTACACAACCATTTTACACCTCCTTTGGGGTTGGATATCGGAAAATTTGGAAAAACCTCTTTAGGCGCTTGTGTAAAGATCTCGCAGAAATAAAATTAATTTGATAGCTCGATATAACAAAATTTGTAAAAATTTATTAAAACCCTTTTCACGAATATTTTTTTTCTCCATCTTTTTATGTTAAAAAATATGAATTTTTTTTTCTTTAATTAGTCTTGTAATATACATATATGTACCACGTTTCAACTTTCTAGCATCAGCCGTTTCTGAGATATATGAAACCACGCCCATCCCGTACCTTGCTACTCCTATCCAATTTTTATACAGTCGACAATATTCAGCTTTCTTTCCTTTGCGGTTCTCGAGGAATATGAATCAGAATTCTTTACAGATACATGGTCTGATTTTCCAGGTTGTTTTTAAAGGCGGTTAGGGGTGGTCCTGGTGTTGAGGGATAAATGTCGAAACACCTCTAAGAAAAGCTTAATGACCAAAACAAGTCCGATTAGAGTGTTTCGATAAAAGGTTTCACTGTTAGAAATTATACGGCAAATTAATTGCTATTGGTTTCAGGTTTTTGAAGTGATAATTTTGTTACACATTACTCTATTCAACGTCGCTTCGTTCTAAATGAAAATCACACATGGCTTTTGCTTATCAAAAACTGATTTAGTATGCAAGATGCAAGATTGTGCTTCCTTTTTGTACTTTTGCCGCATCGCGAAATCTTATACATTCGATGGTACGTAGAATATTCGTGGTTTGCTAGATTTATTCTTATTGGATATTTATGTAGATCTTTTCTAGTTTTCTATCTTATTCCAGGCCATGCATGAAGCAAAACAAAATAAATATGTTATAGTATAAATCCAGAGTTGAAGGACAGGTTCGAATTCCATAGGCGTATCGCCCGCGATCTAGAAAATATGCTCCAATTTCTGGATTGTGATAATATGTTATGTCCAATTCGTATACGTCATTCGTTCGCCGTGGTATTGCTAATATTCATATTGAATTTATCAGATTTTGCATACCTATTTCAATTCCATTTTTACTATTCACTTAATTGTAGCATCTTTTTGCATTTTGAACAAAACTAGTAGTTTTAAGTTATAGTAAAATAATTACGAGAAAACTATTAAAGGCTTGCGACGGATTTTTTCAGGGGTCCTAGAGGTTTTGATGATCTTATCTAAAAAGGCAAAAGGATTGTAGATGACTTAACCACCAAATTATTTCCGTTCAAGGACGATATTGTCACCTTTCGACTTGGTACAACTCGAAGCAATATGCTCTGAATTACTAAAGTCGCACGTTTAGGTATTATTAGGTTAGGTAGGTTAAAAAATGGGCTGGAAATGCCCAGAAGACATACAGCATATACAAATGATATTCATAAGCCAAATAGAACCAATCAAATTAATATTATATTAACGGATATTGTCAAATTCCATACCACAATCACCACAAAATCCAATATCAATAAATAACTTCAAATTACCTCGATAAATTATTTCCAATTTCCTGTTTAATCGGCACTTCAAAATCATACCATAAGTAAATTTCTAATTAATGAGCTTAACCAGGCTTACAGTTCAAATCCACAAAACGATATTTAATTGCCCTAAGCTCCAGCTTTTAACCATACAAAAGCCACATGCATGAAAACAGGATGAATTTCCTACCAAAACTGTTTCGAGATCCTGAAAGAAATTACAATATCATGAACAGACCCAGTATCAAGAATTCGACTACCCTACACTAACTAAGTCGTTAAAACCTCCACCAGAACCCCATGGCAAAGGTTAGAAGTGGTCTTCTTTATTGTCCTAGCACCACACCATCCACCACACTATAAACCAATATCTCGTTTCTACCACCCCATTCTAGTACTACATCCCCGTTCTCGTAAGGGAAGAGTTCATTAGGCGCTTTGTGAATCGAATATACTTGAAAATCAAACCGACGACAAACGGAAATTGAGTTGTTTGCACAGTTCGAAAGCAAGGGAAAAGCGTGCTTTTGACGTTTTCTTCCTTATGACGACTCCTTCACCATAAATCATACTGGATATGTTTTTATGATTGCCCGGCGAATTGAAGACCACTCTACCAGCTTCCTTAGACCGCATCGTCATCACACAAAAGGCCGGCCTGTTCTCCTCTAGTCGTCTATATCCTGCAAAATCTATTCCAAGGACTGGCCAACATACGAGTACAATGTATGACTACGGCGGGTTCCACTACGACAAGGATTCGTTGTAGGAAAGCCTCGTCATTGAATCTTGTTTATTTGAACGGAAAATTCCTTGGGAGGAAAATTTCTTAGGACGACGTAGACAATTGGACAAGGCAAATTGAAACGATTTCCAAGTGAACAAGAGAAGTTCGAGACAGGGATATTGTGTGGACCCCTTGTCGGCATTTTCAAAATCTCGGAATTAAATTGATTGTCGTTTTGAAGGAATTACGGAATGGCAGTTCGATACTTGGGAAGGTCCTTTTTGGTTATGGAAAAATGCTGAGAGTTTACGTGAACCAATACAGCATCCATTTTTATCGCTCTCACTACAGGCCGCTTTTAATTTCTCAGTCAAGAAATCAAGAACTCATTAGTTTTGTGTGGACTATTTACTGAAACTATCAATTTCCCTTTCGATGATGAATCGATCAATTTCATGATTAATTTCATCAAATTTCATCTAATTTTACCAAAATTTTATGGGCGGATATCTTTCATTTCATGATCGAATTCATCACGAATTTCATGCAAAAATCATCTTGAATTTATTTATAAAAGACATACGGTGTTTCAGGATGAAATTCGTCACTATTGCAATTCCTGAAGAACTTCATTCAATTTCGTATCAGTTTTCAATATGGGTGTTAAATACAATCTCACGAAACTAGACAGAAAGTAGAAAGGCTACCCACAGTCTGAGAGCAACTTTATTATTTTTCGGTACAAAATCCGGGAAGTTGGTTTAAATTAAGGTGCGTCAGAAGTGCCGACGATAGGCTCGGTTAGGTAAAATGGAGGCCGCTGCACCCGACGATACTGACACCCTTAAAAACACAAAATTTAAATTTTTCCAAGACTCGACCAAATTCCAAATATATCACAGGATTCTTCGAGAAAAGGGGGTTATTTTTATAGTTAATTTTGTTATTGGAGTAGCTTCTCTTTACGAAAATTGAAATAAACAAACAATTCAAAGAAGTAAAAATATCAAAAAATCCTGAAAACGATTTTAGGCAATTATATTTTAATTCCGTGGAAATAAAATATTATTTGACACCTCATCAGACGTAAGAGATACATTGAAATTTCTGAAAACGTAACCAACACTACTACAACCCCTTGAGTGATGAATATTCATCATAAAATCCCTAAACTAATTCTTAGCCTATTTTAAAAAATAGCAAAACCAAAGAAAACGTATTCGACCTCTCCTCCCTGTGGGTTAAACATTAAAAAATGATGGATTCAGTTTTAGGCGATTGTACAGAAATTTATTGCAACCAATTCGATATCTCAACACCTAAGACATATTTCGAAATTCGTGAAAATATTTACAACCCCTATACAGTCTCTTGGCGATTGAATACCAAAAAATTCTTAAATTGGCTTTTATGCGATTATATAAAACACCCTAGAAGTCAAAACTATTTGGATACCTCATCAGACTTAAGAAGTCAGCGAAATTTATGAAAAAATATACAACCCCTTAAATACTCAAAAATCCTTAAAATTCGTTTTTAGGCGATTATGTGAAAAATTCGAGAAAATAAAAACCAATTCAATTTTTCATCAGATCTGAGAGGTTTGTGCGAATTCGTGAAAATGTAGGCTTCCCATTCGGGGTGGAATATCGGAAAAACCTAAAACCAATTTTTATGCAGTAATTTGAAAAGTTCGTGGAAGTAAGAACCAACTCGATATCTTATTAGGCCTAAGACATATGGCAGAATTCGTGCGGAATTCGTGCATCCTCTTTGGGTTGAATATCAAAAAATGCCGAAAGTATGAGAAGCCCGTGAAAGGTAACATGTATTCGATATCTGATCAGACCTAAGGGATATTGCGGAATAACCAAGTCTACCCACAAAAAAAATGTTAATTGATACCTTCAAAATTTTTCATTTTTTTATTCACGGTATTGAGATGTAGCCAAGAGTTTAATTAAAATTTATCACGAATCTTCTGGCCTGGCGGACTGAATTGCCTAATTTACTGTGACCATTTACTCGTAGTTCGATTTTTCTGCAATTTTCGTCATGAATCTCCTAATGAACATCATCAGTAAATTGATCAAACATATCCCAATGTCTCCTATCCATTCACAAAAAACACGTTCGCAAGTATCCTGTTATAGGTACCATTCTTTGGATGAAGGAACATGCTATCATTTGAAGGAACATTATCGAAGATGACAAGGCCCGATATCAGATACAGTGACATAGAAGAAGATGACTCTTTTTGAAAGTTATGCAAGTGTGTCCTAAACGCTTACAACTTATTTTGTCAGTAGTTTATAGCAACAACTTTCAGCTCGATTCGTCATTCAATCGAACATAAACAACCTCAACCTCTGTACTATTCAAAAGTTGCGTCTACTGTCGATTAAGCTGAAAACAAATCTATGTAGTCACAGTTTTGTACAGTGGCGATGTATACCTGGAAACTGGAATAAAACACTTTTTCAATTACCTATGACAAAAACATGCATATGAGTTCATCTGACTGATTTCCCACCCAAATTAACTGCGAATAACCCTGTGCTACATTCCTGATAAGTCCTTCATCAGTCAAAGTTATGTCTGAAATGAACACCTTCAAGAATTTGCCTTATCGAAAACAAAAGATTAGAGACTTATCATGAAAACGAACAAAAACAACCATAAGAACATCAGTTCATCAGGAAAAGCACCTTGAAAGGATACATCCTTCATCCTCTCAAAAATAACGAATATAAAACAATTTCGACAAATGAGACCCAGATGGTGCTATAATACATCAAACACGAAAAAAAAGGTAACTTATCGATCAAACAAAATAAGTCGTCGCCTTTCTATCCAGTTCAGATCATAAACTTTACTACGTGTACGTAACACACCAATCATCCCTGCGAATAAAAAACGATGGAAAATTCGTCAAACAAGTTCAATCCTCGGATAGTAAATCAAACAATTTCCAGTATTACGTTAGCTTGGGATCGAATACCAGATGCCGACGTCTACAAAATGGAACAGCATCACAAAAACGATATTTGGACTAGAGTTTACTGGTGCGAAGAGTGATAAGGTTGTCTTCTACGTAGAGGACATCCTGTGTCCTAGAAGCATAGTTATAACGAAAACTTCCTAAGTATACGTTTTCTGCCACATAATTTACGACATCAAATCCCTTTTTTTCTTTTTGCAAAAAGGGGTTCGATTCCATCATCTAAAGTTGACCGTTTGGACGAAAACTTTTGCTATAAATTTCGTATATCAGCTTTGAAACAGCCTTCGGAAAATGAGGGGTATTTTACCTTGGAAACGTCGGATATTGTAAGGGTAAGTTTCTAAACGAAAACAAATTTTATATTTATTTATATTCTGTACACGAAGTGGACCTTGTTTATTGTATAGATTACGTAAACTAATGACTATCACTTGTTCGAATTGGGTATTGCGGTATTTTCTATATTTTTTTAACACTACCTGAGCATGTGACCCAATTAATGCAACACTGCATTCCGTACTGCATTCAGTACTGCATTCAGTACTGCATTCAGCACTGCGTTCAGCACTGCATTCAGTACTGCATTCAGCACTGCGTTCAGCACTCTATTCAGTACTGTATTCAGCAATTCATTTAGTACTGCATGTAGCAACTTAACTCATTGAACCGCCAATTAAGAGTCACCTTGGTGGTCTAGTTACCACCCTCAGCAACACTTTCTTGCAGTGATGTACTACTTAAATCGCTGGTTCTTCTAAAGGGCCCACTTTATTAAAACAAAAACCAAAAATGTCGTGTGTCGATTGATCAAAATACTTATGCTATTTATTACAGGCGACAACAACTGCGCTTCCTCCTTCAACGATTTTGTTATTCCGAGCAATTAAAAAAGGACAACAGTTTTTAGTGAAGCGTCTCCTAACTGCCAGACCAATTTTAATGGACACTACATCGCCCAACGGATACACTCCCCTAGCGAATGCAATACAATTAGATGAGAAGGACATTTTCGATATTCTACTGAGTGCAGGTGCCAGCGTTCACATTGGAAATGTAAAAAACGGAACAACTCCATTGCATGTATGTTTGAAAAAATAATTAGCAATCTAAAGGATTTGTTTTTTTAAATTTTTAAATTTAATCACCCACGGATCTTAGCTAGCTTTCTACTACGGACAAATAACCATGGCAAAAATGCTACTAAATAAAAAAGCAAACATTAATGCAAAGGATTGTATAGGACTAACTCCTGCACACTTTGCAGTCATTTCCGAACAATTTGATGCAATTAAATTTGCAATCGAAAATAAATGCGATCTGGAAGCGAAAGATATTTGCGGATGGACTTTACTTTTAAGAGCTGGTAATTAAAAATAAGTAGAAAAAAAAGAATACAAGCTTAATTTAACTCCATTTTTTTTAGTAACAATGCGATGCAGTCTGCAAATTGTTAAACTACTTGTTAACAACGGCGCTGCAACCGATGTTACAGATAAGTGTGGCTTCACTTGTTTACAAATAGCAGAAGCGTATAAATACAGCGAAATTGTTAAGTATTTGCGAAAATATACTTCGAAATAAAGTTGATTTAAAGAAAAATCTTGTTTTGTTAAACCTGATTTACTATGAAAGTAGCAGTGCGCAATGCAGCGTACCACAAAATTTTACATAGCGCAACAACGTAGTGAAGGCGGTCATCCATTTACGATGAGTAAAAGTAGAGTGCTGCACAATGGTTGAATTTTTAGAACCCGAATGCATTTATTACCTTGGCCGCACAACCTCAATTCATAAATCTTAACGCATTTTTCAAAAACACTTCCGAAACGAAGATACGTATTCCAGCACAACGACGCAAAGCTAGACATTTGCAACGTCTTCCGTTGCGTTGCGTAATCGGCCAATACGCTACGGCTATCGTAAATGAAACTATATGAAAGCATTGTTCGATGTTTCTGTTGCGCTACGCTACGTCGCGTTGCGCTATGCTACTTTCATCGTAATAGAGGCATTAGTGTAAGTTGCGTGGTTGTGTTCTCGGTATTAAGTAGTGAATTCTACAGCACATATTTCAGCATCTACCCAAACCCACCAGTTAGCAAATATTAAAAATATTTACCTAATATTTTTCCAGACGAATTCAGTTACATCATTATTTTTTGGTGTATTTACAGTGGTTCAATTACTGATTTATTTTATTATTTACTAAACGTGAAATAATGCCCCATCCAATTTAAACAATTCTAAAATAATTTGTCAAAAACAAATCTTTGGAAATAATCCATACAGTGATTACGGAAACAAATCAACCAGAAGGAATGAAAGTAATGAGTTCGAAGATACCTACTCGTGTATGAAAAAAGAATTGATAAATTTTTGAAAGTTCATGTGATAACAGTGATTTTGTCTTCGACAGGTCCTCATAGGTGAGAGTATAGTTTAGTTTTAGTTTTAATTTTAAGAAGGGGTGAAGTGTTGAGCCACCGCGCACACTAGGTACCAAAAGAGCTCATAGTGATCCCTTCTGAACCTCGTAGGTCACTAAACATCCCCTAAACAACCCAGATTCCTAACGAACTTGACTAGCTTATCATACCCTATTGACCTCAGGTCCTTCAAAAGATGAGAGTAAATCCACCGAGAATCTGCTTCCCAGATGCGGCCACTGCCTCACAATCATTCTTAAATAATGAATTCCCAATTGCCACTCGAGAGATGGGGTTTTCCACCTGCTCCCACTATTTTGGTCATATTTGTGTTAGGAAGGATGGTGTATCCGGAGACGTAAAGTGTCAAGCGATCTAAGCAGGACAGAGGACTAGAGAATATTAGTAATTTGAAAATGCAAGGTTTTGGTAGTCGTTGCTTTTCCTTCCAAGTTGCAATTTAATAAAAAAAAAAGAATTGCTCAACTAAAAAATTGGTTCAGATTTAAGAAGAATAACTTCGAAATTACTAAAGCAAGAGTTCTGAATCTATCCTCGATTAAAAACCAACAAAATATTCTTTTATAATATCGTAAAAAAATTTCAAATTATTTAGACATTTGTTCGTGAACACAAATTTGTCTTCTAGAATGAAAGATAATTGGTTATAAATCGAATAACCCTCAAGGCAAAACCATAAATAATCAAGAGCATTTTTAAAAGTTCCAAGTATTTTTCCTAGAATGACTAAGAAAATTTTTTAAGTTGCGATGCCGTTTTCTTGAATAGTCACGTGTCACATATCAAATTAAAGGTGAAAACAGAATGAAAATCAAGTCAAAAAATCTTCCAATGGTCTGGGCGAAGCTTTATTATTTTCCGGTCAAAGTTTAGGAGCGGTCAAAGTCGGAGTATATCATCTGTTGTTTCGAAAATTATGAGGTTTCTTGGAAAGTTAGTTTTGTTTTTAAAAAAATATTTAAAATAGAGATTTTAAACCGATCAAACATTGGCCCGTGCATGGTAGACTATTCGAATTTCGGTATATTATGTTCACTAAAAACCCATAGAAGTAAAAACGAATTTGTTGCCTTATCAGACTTAATAGATATGACGAATTGTTAAAACGTATAAAAACCCATTATATCCACCTGCGGTTTGAATTCTGAAAAAATTGTGAAACAGGTTTTTAGACGATTTCATAAGAAGCAACTTGATATCTCATGAGACACGAAGGATTTTAAAAAATTTGTGAAAACGTAAACCCTTCACACCGCCTTGGTTCTTGAAATTCCAAAAATCGTGAAATCGGTTTTTAGGTCATTACATAAAATGCCGTAATAACCAATTTAATATCTCCTCAGAACTAAGGAATGGCAAAAATTGTGAAAACATATGAACACTTGGGGGTTGAATATCCAAAAATTGAGAAATGGGTTTGTAGGCGATTATATAAAAAGTCTCTGGAAGTGAAAAGCAATTTAATGTTTCATCAAACCTAAGAAATATGTCGAAGCTTCGAAAAGCACGCCGTACACCCCTTAGGATTGAATATCTAAAAATACTGAAATTGATTTTTTGGCGCTTATATAGGAAACCTTAGGAAGTAAAAATGAGTTCGATATATCATCTGATATGCAACCTCCTTACACCCACTTGGGGGTAGCATATCAAAAAATCCTGAAAGGAGCTAATAGATAAATATGAAGACAGAACGAGAAAGTAAAAACCAACTCAATTACTTATCAAGATATGAGTGAATTCGTGAAAACGTGTTCAACCCTTTTATACCCTCTTAGGGGCTGAAAAAGGAGAAAACTTAAAAATACGTTCTAGGCGATTATTACGCAAGCCCTTGAAAGTGAAAAGATATTCGATATCTGATCAGACCTGAGGGATATAGCAGAATTCGTGAAAAAGTATACAACCCCATTTCCATCCCCTTAGGGTCGAATTTAAAAAAAATCCTGAAAACACTTTATAGGTATTTATATGAAGAAGCCGCAAAATAAAAATGAACTCAATGCTTGGAAAGACCTAATAGATATGACGAAAACCGTGAATATATATGCATTCCATTTTCATTGATCATTTTGTTTATCCCCCCCCCCCCCGTCCGAACGCCAATAGATATTTGAAATTTTTTTTGTCTAAATAACTTTCCTAGTTACATATACATACTGAGTTTCAACTTTGTAGCATAAGCCGTTCTATAGATAGGAAAAACACTCCCCACCCCCGTACCATACTACCCCTATAAAAAATTATATTTTTTCAACATGCTACTACTATAGCTCTATCTAAATACTAAGTTTCAGCTATATATCGTTATAGGTTCTCGAGATATAAAAATCGGAACCTTTTCCTTTTCACCCTTCCCCATCCTCACCATCTACACCCTTACCCACAAAATTGTTTATCCTGCTAGGGGTCTACTAGGTCTACTTCTGGTAAAAATTTTAAGCAACTATCTTACACTGTTCTTGAGATATGAGACGTGATTTTTTAAAAAAATTCTTATCCCCTCCACTTTCATGCTCCACCGCACCTTTAAAAAATGTTATTCTCAGCAAACTTTATTTGTCAAACTTTATGCACGAACCGAAGTTTATTTGTCTAGTGCAATTGGCTCGTGAGATATCGTAATCTAAAGTTTTTCACCCCCCACCACCGTACGCCACTGCCCCCACTCAAAAATTTATTTCGGATCTATTCTTCTAGTATACTTATAAATATCTATTAAGTTTCAGCTTTTTGACGTTTACTGTTTAGGAGATATGGATTTTAGAATGTGTCGACCTCGCCTTTTTTTCGTTTCGGACGGGTTATTTTTCCCCCCACTCCCACACCCCTTCACCAATATCGGCAATTTTTTTGCAAATGGGTCCACTATCGAAGCTCTATATAAATTATAAATTTCAGCCTCTTAGCATAAGCGGTTGCTGAGATCTAGAAACAAAAATTTTTCGTCTAAAACGCTTCCCCTACTTCCCCCCTCACACCCCAACCCATCAAAATGTGATCACTTGAAGGGGCGTACCCAGTCTATTAAAAAAAAAAATCAATTTAATAGCTTAAAGGGTTTGGAAGCTACGAGCCTTCAAACGATTTTGCGTACAGCGGTCTACGTACGGCGTACGGCGGACAGACGGACTGAACATTTTTTTTGCTTTTTTCGTGTCTACTAGTCATGAAACGTGAAAAAACAAATTTTGAAGGTAGCAAATTTTTTTTTTTAAAAATCGATAACAATACTGTATTATTGAAATAATAAAGTAAAATGAAGAAGTGCTGGCTGAAAATGTGGAACTCTAGAACCAGAAAATTCGATTTCATTTTGGTTTTTGCGATTTTCTCGCTTAACTTATATGAAACTAGAGTTTTTAAAATTTTTTTTTTTCAGAAAAGTTGTGGTTGTTTCCCACTTTTCCTGAGAAAAAACCGAAAAACCGTTTTCTCCAATAGTCACGTATCTCATATTAAAATAAAGGTGAGATAACCAGCTACTCAAAAAATCAAACAAAATGAAAATCGCCTCAAAAATGAGGCAGTGCTGGTCGAAAACGTGGAGCTCTAGAACCATAAAATTCGGTGATTTTGTTTTTTGCGTTTTTCTCGCTTAATATGAGGAATTTCGAGATAGGCAAGGGTACCCCCTTGTGCTTTTTTAAAATGTTTCGTGATAAAATCAATTTTCCGAAAAACCGTTCTCTCGAATAATCACGTAGCTCATATCAAATTAAAGGTGGGAGAACCAGCTACTCAAAAAATCAAACAGAATAAAAATCGGGTCAAAAATGAAGCAGTGCTGGCCGAAAACGTGGAGCTCTAGAACCACAAAATTCGGATTGATTTTGTTTTTTGCGTTTTTCTCGCTTAATTTGTATGAAAGTAGAGTTTGTAACATTCTTACCAGAAAAGTTGTTTTTGTTTCCTACTTTTTCTAAGAAAAACTAATTTTTCCGGAAAACTGGTTTCTTCAATAGTCACGTATCGCATATTAGGTGAGATAACCAGCTACTCAAAAAATTAAACAGAATGAAAATCGGGTAAAAAATGAGGCAGTGCTGACCGAGTCTTATGCGATTTTTTCGCTTAATTCAAGGAATTTCGGGTTTTTAGCATTTTAATTTAGCTTGATGACGAATGATTTTATTAACCCAGACGTGAGTACCAAATGAACTCGGTGTGACTCAAACCAACTGCCGTCGAACTAATAAATATTAAGCTAAAAAGGTAAATTATGAGTTGCCACAAAAAACACCGTATTTAATTTATTTATTAGAAAAATATTTTAATTCTTCTCCTTAAAGTTATTTAAAAAAAAATTAAAACAAAATTTATTTAAAACAAAAAATTTAAAAAAAAACAATACAACGTGATATAATAGTTGAAATTGATCAAATCAACGATATTCAAACCTCAGATTTGAGTTTGAAAAAAAAATACCACAGAAAAACTCATTAATTAATTAGAAATAAAAACCTACTTTGCTATTTACAATCTTTTTGTTTAATCAAAAAAAAAAGATCATCCTCCGATTTTTGCACTAATTGCGAACTCTACTTTAGCTAAAACTAACGCCTGGTTTTAGGCAAGAGTGTGAGCTTAGTTGATATGGGACTATTGTTGGTATTCAGTGACGAACCTAGTGACGACGAGATGGGATTTGAGTATTCTGTCACGGGACTTTGCGGCCTATGGCTAATTTGATTGATTTGTGGTAGATCCTTGGGCAGAATGTTTGGAACTGGTGGCGGCATTTCACCTCGAAACGGTCCAAATTGTGGCGTATTTCGAACCAATTGTTCCGTCTTTGATATGCCATTTTGTCGTTCGTGTACATGAAGATGAGGTGGTGGATTATTTACTAAGGACATATCGAGAACAGCCTTGCCGTCATAAGCGACGACAGCCCCGTCCGGGACGGCAACATTTGGTCGGATTTTTGGATCCGGTGGCAAATAGTAGGATTCGAAACGTTCAGCAGCTACTGCCATCTTGTCGTCACCGTCTTCAACGTCCATGTCGGCCAGATCCACCTGATTTTTCTGATGTTGAATCGATTTGCGAACTATAATACTGGCATTGGTGCTATCCGGAGGCGATGGAATGAACATTGGTTCGAACGATTGGCTTTCTTTGTCCTGATTGAAGAACAGCGCCTCACCTTCGAGCGCTTCATCGATATCCGAAATGTTATCGTCCTGTCTACGATTGGTCGCAGTTTCAACTTCATCATCGAAATCGTCATTATTGCGTTTTCGTAGGATCGGTCTGAAGCCTCCTTCAACCACAACCGAATCTGGCTGGAAGCCAGTGTTTATAGCTGGCCGGAAGGACGACGAGGGAAGCTCTTCCTTGATTTCAAATGGAATCTTGTATAAAGTTGGCTTCGAATTGTTGTATTTGTCCTGATCTGCGGGTCGCTTTAGAAATGGTTTCTTCGCCTTCACATAGGGTCCATTGTGAAGTGCAACAGGAATCGGCTTCGAATCCTGTGGAGTCAGGTCGAGATAAGGAACTCGAATATTAGGCTTGTGCTTTGGTTTTAATAGAGGCTCGTTATTACGATTATGTACTCCTAGCTCGGATGTTTGACCCAATAATAGAACCGATGCATGTGACTTGATTGGAAACGGCTTGTTCTTCATAAATGGTCGGATTAGCGGAGGCACCTGTTTCTTATAGTGGTTTACTATCACGGACGGTTGTGGTAAGATAATAGGCCGCTGAGGCCGCAAGTTCGGCCTTCGTTCAAATTGTATTGGACTTGGACGTCGTCCTGGCAAATTCACTGGACGAAATATGGGAGCGTTTTGCGGTGGTCGTAGAAACGGTGTTACTTCTGGATTCGGTACAACTAAATGATCCAAGGGTACTTGAATGCTTTGATTCAATTTCGGACGATAGTTAATTTCTCCTTCAAGAAAATCCGGAGCATTTCCATACTGTGGATTGTAAGGCAATTGTTGCGTCGTCGAATTCGGGCTCGTATTCCGAATACTCTCCTCGAGATCTTCAGCAGCTCGAATACCATCGGCAATCAGTTGCGTCAATTCCGTCGAATTCTTGAATAGAAATGAAACTTTTGGCGGTGCCTCGTTCATATTGTGATTCTTAATCAGATCCTTTTCATGTTGGACCAGAAAATTATCGCTCGGGCGAATTTTCGTTTCGTATCGGATTGACGACTCGGCACTCATATCACTTTCTTCTGGTTCGACGAAAACCTCGTCAATTTCGGAAGCTTGACCACTCTGACACGAATCTAGAACGTTGATCTTCCAGCCCAGGTAACGATGCGTGAAGCAGTGATAGTACACCGAATCGGGAGTTTGACGATCGGGAGTCCAAGTGATAATACCTGGCTCACCTTCGTCACACTTTAGCGTCAAGGTTCGCTGATAGGCTCCAAACGAAAGGTAGTCATCGGCCGGTGGACCATCAATATCTGGGGTCCAGTTACACAATCTTCCAACTCCTGTTGGAATCACTTGTCCAGTTCGTGAGCGTTTCACTCCGGCAAAGATCTTAACAACCTAATAATAATAAAATAATTTTAATCGGTTTTAGTTCTTCTTCTATAGCCCAAATAAGGCTCGATGATATTTCTCATGGAGCTTCTAAACATAGCTATTTTTTCGGTTATAGTATTTTAGCCTATCTCCGAACCGCTTAAATTACTTACAGCTTTCTCTTCATCCGTCTTGTATTCATAGCCCCCAATAGGATCGTCCGTAATGTAGAATGGATGATATTTCGCTGGAGTTTCCGGATCGTTTCCTCCTTCGACGACAAAAGTGTAGGTCTTTCCTCGGATGACGTTGATTTCCGGAATGAGCAAGCCATTAATGTACCATGAAATTCCCCATCCAACATGACCTAATCACAAATGCTGTTAACAACCCACTCTCCATCACAACTTCAAAAGCAACAAACCAGTTATGGCAGGGTATCCATGCTTTCCACCAGTAGGTCCCAACTGCGCATAGAAAACTCCATCATCAGGTTCATAGCATTGAATTGCTGGAATCTCCCAGGCTCCATTTGAACTAGTCGGTCTTGGAGTAGGAACTGGTCGTCTGGACGGGCGCAACGTAGTTTCAGGTTCACTTACCCTATCGACTTCAGGTTGTCGACGTCTATCCGCTTCCGATTGTCGTCTCCTATCGCCTTCCGGTTGTCTACTAGGCTTACGATTGATCTGTGACTGAGACTCTGGCCGGGCTTCATAGAACTCCTGTGGTTCTTCTTGAACATGCGACTCTTCAGGCATTTTGCTTTCACCTTCCGGCATTGGACAATTCCAAGTTGGCTGTCGACCAAAATCAATGTATTGATCACCTTTCGTGTACTTACTGTGGAACGATACTTCGGATCGTTCATTTAGAGGCCCAATTGCCCAAACTATCGCTTGCGAACCGTTCAAATAAATCGGCAAATCTAAGCTATCAGCTGCTTTTAAAGATCTTTGATATGTCACAATGGAGTAACCGTTGACCATAGCGGCGTTAAGAAGACGAATGGAATTGGTTTCATCCTGGAAAATATTTTCAAGTTTAGTGATTTGCTGATTCAGAAAGCAAGGCAGTAAAAAAAACCTACA
This sequence comes from Beris morrisii, assembly GCA_951812415.1. Taxonomy (NCBI): domain Eukaryota; kingdom Metazoa; phylum Arthropoda; class Insecta; order Diptera; family Stratiomyidae; genus Beris; species Beris morrisii. The sequence continues at coordinate 11,258,971 of OX638312.1, read as the reverse complement.
AGAACACGTGTATCAGGACAGCTTCCATGCTTTCCAGAGCATTGGGACTTCGCATCAAGATAATAGTCCACGGCGTATCCTTTTCCAGATTCTTTATCCACCCACGATACTACCGCGTCAGCCTGTAGCATTTGCGTCTTGTAAATATTTGGTGAAATTCCGAAAGACATATATTCGTTATCATCTATAAGTACACAGTGAGAATATATTAAAAAAGTATTAAAACACTACTCAGCTTTTACAACTACAAAAAATTTAACACAAATGGTAAAAAATGGACAAAGAACTTGCAAACCCTTCAAAGAGAAGTTTGTATTCAAAAAACCGTATGGCAATGCAGACTTATAACTTATGCCCCTTTCACACTCTATCTACAACTAATAGTGGTATATACTCAAGTATATACTAAAGTTCAACTTTCTAGACTAAGCCGTTCTTCAGATAGCAAAAACGAAACGTCGTGGTTTCTCAGATATATTAAAATTTAGATACGAAATGTGGATCTCGAATTATTCCACTAATTTCACCTTTAAAAAATATCTTTTAAGCATACCATGTTCATACTTGATTTTATAATGTCTGACCCAGTACGTAAAAACAACCCTAAAATTATTTAATTTCTACCTTCAAATATTATTTTCTTATTATTTCTCCGAATTTTCTAATTTCTAGCGCATACCGGGAATAGTACCGACAACGAGCATCTAAATACGAAAAGAAACGACAATTTTAAAATTTTTCTACTTGATTTTAATCATTTTTTGTGTATTATTTTCGACAAAATATGATGAGAATTTTATGGTAAGAAAAAGCGATTTCTGAAACTATTAGCTGCAAGTCCTCTAGTAATTTTGGGCGAATAGTTTATCTATCAACATCTTTGTACATATTTTTTGAGTACGAGTAGTGACATTTTTAAGAAAACATCCCACTGAATTTTTGAAAAATTTATTCATTCAACAATTCCATCTCCGGAGCTACTAAGTTATAATTTTAAAAAATTTGCCATCAGTCTGGGCGCAACTTTATTATTTTTTGCGTAGAAGTCCGGTACAGTAAAAAATAATATTCTGAATCGCCTCCTGGTTATTATTCAGGTTGTCGCAGTTACCTGTACCGCATGTCAGCATTAAGAGCGTTCCACACAAAATAGCAAATTTTCGCCCAGACCTTTTGCTTGTATTTTTTTTTTAATTTCAATAAAAACATAACCCCTTAGAAGTTATATATATAAAAAATTTTAATTCACCATTTTAAGCACGTATACAACAACTTTACACCCTCTAGGGGTAAATATCGAAAAATCGGGAAAAGTGCATGTTAGACGTACTCCAAAGTTTCTCAAAATGTCTTTGGATTTCAATTTTGTGGCATTAACCGTTTCGAAAACATGAATTTCGATCAGAGGTTCCGAGCATTTCGGGCGCATTTTTTTCTCCACATACTCTAAGACCTACCATTGCAAATGATTCGCCCTATCATAGCTCTACCTAAATTTCAAGTTTCAGCTCCCTAGCTTAAGTGGTTCTTGAGATATAGAAACCAAAATTATTCGTTTAAAACGCTACCCCACCCCCAAAAAATCATCAGTTAAAAGGGGTTCACCCAATCTATCCGCCAATAAAATTTTAACTTAATTTCAAAATGGGGTTGTCAGATAGGACTCCTTCGGAGGCTCCTATCGTAGGAGCCTCCAAACGCGTGTGTATGGTGTGCGGCGTACACCGCGGACAGACGGACTTTTTCTTTTTTGCCTTTTAGGGATCATCAGCACAAAATTTGGGGAATGCCAAATTCTTGAAGTTTTCAGGTCAATCACAACACTTTGTTATTAAAAAATTAAAAGGCAAATATTATTACATTAAAATTCTTCAATTTAAATAACAAACAAATTAAATTTCTGAAAATATCTACTAAATCTTTATTTTAAACACCTACGAATCTATTTATCATATTTTAAACAAAGAATATAACAAAAAAAAACGCTGATTATTTAACCTGTTGTATCAACTATCATACAGTAAATCATAAGTCAATGACTTCCAAAAATTATAAATTTTAGGTCAAGGGTCCAACAATGCAAAAAAAAATTTTATAAAACAATGCAATTCAACTTGTGATTTATATGCACATTTCAGCATATTTTAAAATGAAATTTATGTAAATTAATTTTTATGTTTGTTATTTCTCTGGACAGTGTAAAGAAAAGACACAGTCCAAATGCCGCAAAAATACATTTTTTTAATAATATAAAATATTGCATTCAAGTAATTCTAGTTTTGTGAACAAGAGCCATTCATATTATTTAAATATTTCGTCAAAAAAAACTTTAAGGTGTTTTATTAAAACCGAAAACAAAACAAAAGAAAAACAATAGACATTTAATTAAGATAGAGCTACAATGTATCTTCTCCTGTTTTTTACGATCACGTTGAACTTTCCGAACATATCATTTATAAATATTCATTAAGTGCAAAATTCTTTGCTCTAATAAAACTAAACTTTTTTTATCTTTTCTTTTCATGAATATTAAAGATGGTTTGCAATTCTTGACTAAATTATTCGCAAAAAATTTTTTGCCTTTTGGAATTATGTCAGTGATTTCTGAAATTTTTGTTTTTTTTAACTGTACAAAAATATTGCAATAACAGATAAAATTACAGTAATATTGTATGCGAAATGTTAATTTTATGGTTTAGTTTGATTCGTCTATGTCTAGTTAGAACAATTTATGACGTCAGGGTGGTTTCTGTCCCAATTAGATTTCGGTTTTTGTCTTGGCTTAGATTGGCTTGTTTTAAAACCGCTAACGAAGTCAAAAGAAAGTAAACTAGACATTTTTTACGGAATAAAAAAGAATTCTATTTTTAATTTGTCGGGTGTAAATGTAAGAAAATAATGTTTTCTGATGGATTTTCATGCAAACTTGGATGAATTTTGCCGAATATTTGCATTATTACATTTTCGCTTTGACTAAATGATGAAATAAAAAGCGGACTATTGGAACTTACTACCTCAGTTTTTTTCTAAACTAGTAAATTAGCAGTTCACCTATGTGAAGTTAACATCTATTCCAATTCGTCTTAAGTGGTATACATCAACTGTTGCTAGTAAATCTCAACCGTGGAGAGACTAAGTGATGAAGTTCCTTAGAGCACTCTTCATTTAAGTATCTAGAAGAATAAATAGGCCGAAAATCTTCATTTGGTGTTAATGGAAACCATTACCAGAAGTTGCTTTTTATTCAGGTTATATCATGGATACACTGCTGGTATTGATATCATAATATCGTCAATACCAGCAGTGTATCACCCAATACTTAGCATATACGAGATAAACGAACTGGTATATATCTAGTATTGAACCTGTTTCACGGTATACAAATTCGATAATTTTACCTAGTATACTATACATTTTACTGCTAGCAGTGCCATTCTCCAATTGTGTGGCGAGTATCGCAACTAAATGTCGTTGCTTGCTTTTATCAGATACTGTCAAATCATACCATATATGCAGTGTATCACATGCAGCTAGTTTCAATACTACGATTTCAATACCATGGTTTGTATATTAGCTGTGTATCCATGGTATAAGACAAAGTTGAGTATCATCCATACCTGAAGAATATTCAAGAGAATATTTAAGTTTTGTTTTCTTCCACAATATTTTTATTATCTTAACTTTAAAATTAATTAACAACTCAAACTTTTATTTTGTAAGATTTCCTATTTTTAAAGAAATAATTAATTAAATTGAAATCGATCAGTTTAATATTTCGAAAGTGTGTAATTCCTTTTTAAGGCACTGTTGAAGATTCCATCGGCGTCTTTTTCAACACGTTATAAATGAAAGTGATTGAGAACCACCTTCATACCTAAAGATGAAATACCTGCAGACCTACATACTAAATTCATTAATGTAAACATGCATGAACGTATGATATGGCCACTTGTCTTATAAGGTACTCGCAATTCAAAGCAGTTTAAATTCATTGATACAGTTTTTCATGGAGAAAACCACAAACTAACTTTGTAAAAAACATCAAAACCTGTACTGAGTATTTCGGATTGATTTCTTTATACTAGTAACTTAATTACTGATAGTCTAGTCTACCATAGATACAGGGCGCACTCGATTTGCCATGTGACCATTTAGTCTAATAAACATTATCACCTAAATATTAACAATGAGGATCTCGTCTAAGTGATCAGGCTGGATTGCGCATTAAGAAATAAATGCCAAAATTTTATACTGGAGCTGAACAAATTGAAACCAATGAAACCGATATGAAGATTAAGTTTATATGATGGAAAACGTCTCAAGGAGAAATAGATTATTTTTGAAATATAATCAAGGGCATGCTTCTACTAAATTTGAATTTCAATAAATATCGCAATCAGAATTATTTCTGGCCATTCTAAAATGAAAGCTATGTATCTATCTCTGCTAGATGCAGACATCAATCATCACTAGAGTTTATGGATCACTTATTAAAGGACATTTGTATGTTAAACTCGATGTACTGTATTGATTTCAACTGTTTTTGTTCCCGTTTATTGAAATGGTCGGTATGTATCACTAAAAATAATGTAAAATGTATAGCCACTTTTGTACGTGAGCTAAAACAGTAAAACATTTTGTGAAAATTACTATTTACGAATGATCATTAAATTCTATGCGCAGTAATTTGTGATAGTGTGTAAAATTACTCATTTTGCATGTAATTTTGATACTTGAAGCATAGTAATTTGTTTGTTGTGATATGCATTAACTTAACCACTTCATTGTTTAATTCACTTGTTTCGTAGTTTTGTGTAAGGCGTGATTTAAAATTTAAAAAGAAAATAATGTTGATAGTGTGTGAAGTTTGTGTCTTTAAAACAAACAAATTAAATTTATATAATAAATTTATTCATTTATATTATCAATAAATTAATAATAATAATAATAAGTAAACATAAACATCATCAACATCACATTTTTGTAGTACATATTAGTTTTTTCCACACCGTGTGTAATTTTACGCACACCAGCTGTAAATTTACACATTTTTCGCGATTGATTTCCACACTTATGTGTGAATTTCCGCATTAATAATAAAAATCGCAAGAGTGCGTAAAGAAATTTGATAATAGTAATATTACTGCTCTCAGAGTAGGTACTAAATTGCCTACTCTGAGAGTTGTAAAAATGTAAAAAAATTTTCCACACCGTGTTTAATTTTACGCACATTTTTAGCGTTGATTTCCACAATTGTGTATGAATTTCCGCAAGAGAGTAGTAAACATTTTTTTTTTCTGTGTACCAACAGCAGTAGGCTTTCTATCTATCTAATCCCACCCTGGCTGGCCTAAACTTAAACAAATAAAATGTTAGCTACCTAGAACAATTTTTTTTCGCATAACTTTGAGTTCGGGCTAATGTAAACTCAATTTTTTAAATAAATTTTGTATGGTAACTACTCAAACTGATGGGTACCTAACTCTATTAGCAATTTTCATTCCCGCACTTTCAAGTGGTAACAAAGAATTTAAGTGCTAGGATTTACATATCCTCCGGTGAATCGTAAGAAAGATTTAAATACGTTTTTAAATTACTTTCGTAAGGGAACTACCTACATAAAGGAATCTGAACAAATTGCTAATTGTTAAATTATGATACATCAATTTTCAAGCTTCTTCCATAAAAAGTTTTCAAATTTATCGGTTTATATAAACACATCCCACTAATCGATTGTATAAATATGAATTTGAAATCAACGCGTTATTGGGCGTTGGAACGAACGAAGTTACGCACTTTTGAAAAAAAAATGCCAACAGTTTTTCCACAACTTTATTAGCGAGATGTTATAGAGGTTGTTACCCGTCTATCACCCTAAAAAACATAACCTTACAAATAGTTCGGCTAATTTGTTTCTATTTCGCTCCAAAAGTATTTGTCCATTTAACGATGCGATGCAATGACAGCTTTTCGGAATGCTTGTTCGTGAGTGCAATCCGTTACAGTGATTTCGCATCGCTCTAATCGCGTCGCTTAGATAGTATTATGTATTTTCTTATTTAGTTGCGAATGTAACGCATTATTGAAACCGCACGATGCGGTTTGGTCATCGTGCACGTCGCCCGCAATATTCTAGTATGAACAGAAATATATGAAACTTTAAAATATCATGTTTTCGGGATACCATAACTTCTTGTCTCGTATACAACTACAGTCAAATTTTTCTGTAACTCGAATTTTGCACAAGGTAATAATGGTAAATTTCAGGAAAAACTAAATGTATGTTCTTTACCTCGAATTTTCTGTGACTCAAATAAGAAGGGTTGCCAAAGATTGGTGGATAAACCCAATGTCGTACAGCATGCATAAGGCGTATACGGTGGGCAGACGGACATTTTTTTTATTTTCCCCTTCAGGGAAGAAGAAACGTGAAAATATAAAATTGTCGGGCACACGTTTTTCAGATACCTTGATGTTGATTCTAATAATTTTTTTATTATAATAATAAAGCGTGATCATAAGATTTTCGGCTTTCAAAAACATATTTCAATTATTATCAAGACATGAAAATTGTACTTACCCAATTTGGCTACTAATTGTACAACAACACTTTCACCAGCAACGGCCCACCTTACTTCAAATGCCAGATCGTCATAAAGTACTTCACAATTAAGTTTCGACTGCAATTAAAATTAGTAAATAAAATTTCATTACAATTAAAAAAAAATAAATCTGGGTTAGGTTTATGCTTTTCCTTACGGCATATCACTCTCTACTCTCCTAAATTAATTAAAATTAAAACTTTCTTTTTTATTATCCTCCTCGTGGCGTTAGGACCAACCCACAACCGAAAGTGGTATTCACGAAAAATTAACTACTTTTTTTTAATGAATGATTTTTACCATTGCTTTTCGTGCACATGAACAGTTATCTTTAGTGTATCTAACGTAATTCAAGACATAATCAAATCTACGTAAATAATAACAATAGGTCAGCATGCAGTTTTCTACTTAAATTTTGTTTCAAAATGCTTAAAAAAATAAAATAAACCAATAGAAAGTAATTATAGAATGAAAGTAAAGTATTCATGCTTAACTAAAGAATCAATAAATCGAAATTAAATAAAAATAAAATACTTTGAAAAAATTATAATGTTAAATGAAATACAAAACGAAAAATTGTATAAAAAAATGCATTAAAAGCGATAATGTAAATAAAATGCTTAGATATATTCATAAAATGAAGATTGTTTTTTTTTAAATCAAGCAAATATAATTAAAAATTGTATGCAGTAAAATATATATTTTAGCGGAAATAAGTATAGCATAAATGAAAAATTAGTTGCATTGATTTGTTAGTATAAAATTCGTTGTATTTTTTCTTCATTCACGTTGTGCAAGGAAAACAATTTTTCATTTTGCATTTATCATTTATTCACTGTATTTTAAGTTTATGGTGTAAATTCCTTTTTTTTGTGGTACGTTTATAAAATATATAAAACAGTTTACATTTTGAAACAGAATACATATGAAAACTGATTTGATTAATAAATTCATAATGCCCTTGTCCGACCTTTCCTCACTTTATAACTGGTTTTTTCTTGTTTTCATTAACAACAATAATAATTATTATTAAAACATAATGAATCGCCGAGCGCTTTTTTGTTTTATCTAATAATAATTTTTTTTTTGTTTCAAAAAATATCAAATATGTAATAAAACTAAATAATAAGAAGTAAATCATTATTAATGATATTTACAGTAAAAAGAATAACACAGTAAGTTGAAATATATAAAGAGTGACTTAACCGATATGAGATTTTGAAAGTAAAATTGATTAAAAAATATTTATATATATATATATAATGAGGCGAAATTTTTTTTGTTGTTAAATCTCTTTCTTAATAATATCGCGAATTTACCTGAGGGCTTATACCGAGCATTTTAAGTGACGGCGGAACATTTAGACCTTCAGGAAGTTCAATATGTCCGAAATCGACTGTGAACGCTTCGCACCATACACCGAAATGTCCAATATCGAATACCGTCAAATCACTGGGCAATGTTAAGACAATTGTTTTCCCATCATATCGCCGTAGAGGAGTCATTTTTCCGTTTTCGTCAGCGATCCGTATACCGTTTGGTGAAGGCTTTGATCCGCGGCCCACCCAGAATTTAGCGTCTGCGAAAGAAAACAAAATTATTTTAGGAAGCTATCCGAAATTTAGTCAGTCGGACCGGATTGCATCGAACTTGCTTTTTCCGGGAAACAACACAATATACGCCTAACCTCAGGCTCAAACCCTAAGCAATGAAAGCATAATTAACAATAAAAATAACTTACCAGGTGCTTCACCATCGTAGCTGAAATTTGGCACTAAAATAGTTTGCGCATCCACTATTACAATATTATCCGAAGATACTTCATGTACTCCGTTTAGTGATGGCAATTTCTGGGGCTTAGGAAAATCCAAATTGTTCGGTATTTTAACATCGCCAAAATTCACGGCGAATTCATCACACCAAACCGAAAACCATTTAAAATCGCGTAATGTTTTTCCATCGGGTAACGATAGTGTTACGTCCTTGTTACGATAGCGTTTCAAAAGTCGCATTGTACCGCGTTCGTCACGCAATCGATACGCTCCTTCATTGGTCGGTTGTGACGATGCGCCAACATAAAAGTAAGCAGCTAAGAAATTGATTGTAAGAAATAAATTTTTTTTAGGCTGTAAATCGAAATGAAACTGAAGGTATTTTGCATACCTGGAGCTTCGCCGTCATAATTAAAGTTTTTTATGAATAATGTTCGGGAATCGACAGCATAAACATCGCCAGAAACGCCATGATGAAAATGTGACAATGGTCCTATTAATTTGCCATAGTACGGATAGGCGGCATGTGATATTTGGAAATCTGTAATAGTAAATTTCAATTATTAGTCGATTTTAAATATAGGCAGGAGAATTGCATCTATCGTCTAAAATTGTTTCAATAAAGAAAATTGATTAAATGGATCAAGTTCAATTAAGCATGACGCACTGAGCATGTTCAATTTCGTAGAAACCTTTTTATTCATTAATTATTATTTCGAAAAATTCTGCTATTCCACAGGAAAGCCACTTCGGTACCATGTCATTTGTTGGAATTCGTAAAATATACACAATCATTTAACAACTCTTTATGGGTTGAATATCGCAAAATTTTGCAATGAATTTTTAGGCGATTTTATGTAAGTCCCAGAGAGGTTAAATCACCTTTGATATCTCATTAGGCCTAAAAGATTTATCGGAATTCGTGAAAACTAACACGATCACCTTAGTTGTTGAATATCAAAAAATCCTGTAGTCAATCTTTAAGCAATTATATCTAATGGTTTTAGAAGTAAAGGCAAATTCGATATCTCACTAGACCTAAGAAATATGTCGGAATTCGTGAAAACGTTCACTCATATCCACGATTTTGACACAAATAGCTCTACTATCACGGCTCTTTAAAAATTCAAATTTTCAACTACGGTTCCTGAGGTATGGAAACCAAAATATTTTCGTCTAGAGTATGACTTGTACCTCCTCCCCCAAGATGTGGCCACATAAAGCGTTGCACCCACTCTACCCACTAAACAATTGTTTTATTTCATTATTCTACGGGTTTGTGAGCTATGAGCTATCAAACGCATTTGTGTAAGGCGGATAGACTACAATTTTTTTTTCTCTTTTTAAAATTATTGATACTATATTATTAAGAAATAGTAAAGTAAAATGGCTTAAATTTTGGCAACTACTCATAAAATGCTAGAATGAAAAACAATAAAGGAATAGTTTCACATGTTATTGGCCATACTTTTAGAGACGCTTCAATTGATCATTTCGATTGAACAAATATGAGCTTCTAATTGATTTGGGAAAATTAGAAATTCACATTTTCTGAATTTAAAGGCCTATAGTTTAAATGGCGCTACTCTTACCTAGAAATTGTTACCCTTATTTTCAAAAAACACTTTGCCTCCAGAACATTCACAAGAGCAGATGCGACTATCTGAAAAAAATACAAATCTAATGCTCTTTAAATTAAGAGGTATGTACTTTATATTCCCTTATTCTACCCCAGAAATGTTGACAATAATTATTGGCAACATTTTAAGTGGACTGACTTTCATGTGATCCTTTCGTGAAAGTATCTAAAAAAAGTGCAAAATTAATATTCTATATTGAGATACTTTTATTTTGGATTACCATTTCCAATCCCAGAAATTCGGAAATGCAAATGCATCTTTTGCAAACCTTAGAAATATATGTCATAGTCATATTTAATTTGAAGACTAGCATTTCTAAAAAAAACACTTTTTGCTCAATCAACGAAACAATCCAGATTGTGTAATTAGTTAGCACTACTATTAAATACCTAAAAAAAATAAAGTGCACGAATTGCAAAAAAAACTGAATGTGTGAAAACCTTCACATCTCCATGAAATTAACAATAAATTGATATAATCTGATCAATTCATCAGAAATATTATCGATGGACAACATCGATTAAGAACATTTTATTCACTTAAGCCTTCAATGAATAATGAATATTAAATGAGGTCATGCTTAATGTCTACCCGTTTACAATTATTTTGTAATTCTTTATTGTTCTTCTTGCAATTAACAATAATAAATATCTTGTAAGTTTTCTGTTAATTTATTCAAAAGCCCGTAAATTCTCGGAGTATTGTTAGGCGTGGAATAAGTAATATTTGTAAAGAATTTCATAAGAGATGAACGGGGATTCCTTTTAATTACAATTTAAAAAAAAATTGTTATAAGAAAAACTATTTATAAAAAATTTTCCCAGATTGTAGTACAACTAAAATTCTTGTATTTTATAAAACATTTCTTAGATAATTTTTACGAAATTTTGTAAGTCACCAAGTGAACTGAAGGACTTTTTTTAACTGTTTCAAACCTCAAATCGGGGACCTTAACTTCTTCGACGATATTTGTTCAATTTTTTTTCGCCCCATTATTCGATCTGAGTTTTCTATCAAAGCACTGTAACACCTTTGGTTTTTTTTTCAGGGACAGTATGTTAGCCTATCGTCTAACCCTCGTGGATGAAGACTGAAGAGCCTTTAATCATTAACTTGGTGTGAAGAGCCTTTAATCATTAACTTGGTGTGCAGCCTTTTCTGGCGGAAGTAGGTGCTCCTCATTAATTGGGTGAACTCCGAATATAGAACTTTGAGAAAATCAGCTTATTATGGAAAATTGCAGATACTAAACCTTTCATCTAGTGTTCTAAGAACTTTTGTATGGAAACTACTAGTGGTACTAGTACAGTCATTTTGCTCATTAATAAATTCAAAATCCATGCGCAAATGCTGACAAATATTTTGGAGAGAGGTCTAAACTTTTATTTCGAAACATATCTTTTCGTCGCAGGAAGAGGACAGACAAATTATATTTTATTTTGGATATGCAAGTGGGCTGAAATTGTTTTAACATTTAAAACCATCACCCGCTTCGCGACTGTTATCGTTACTTTTTGTCCTAGTCTAGGTCTTTAAATATAATAACTCAGTGCAATGTCGTGATTTTCTGAAGAAGGGCAACATCAGTTCATGAAAACTTTAGCTTTACGGGTTCCAACCATTTTATTTTAGGACTTCAGTATGGGACCCACCCTAGGGAGTGGAAAATATGGACCACTAACAAATTCAATCCAACTTTTGACCCAAAACTAAATCTGCCAAAAATGTTTACCTTTTGACTGAACACATTTTTTAAGTACTTTTGTATGGCAGCTAAACGAAGGAATTGCTCGATTTTATTCCTACATATTTTTTTCATGCAACTTTTGGAAATTTAAAAATTCGAGTTCCAAGCTTAAAATGTTCTGAAGTTATAGTCCACTATCGTGAACACGTTTTCTAGCAACTCTTGTTTGGGTGGTACCGGAAGCTGTTAGAGATTTTTCTCCTTACAAAAACTTACTTATTTTAATTTACTTACTTATAATTTTTACTTAAAATTAATTTGTGTCAAATTTCGACTTCTCAGCTGATTAGCTGATCAGTGTGGAGACTAGATGAAGGACTAAGGTACTTCTCAAGTAAAGTATTTTTTATATTTTCACATTTTAATGATAGTGATTCCTAAAAATCTGGACAAAAGAAATTGTCCAGGAAAATGTATTGGATCTCAGGAATGAAAAAAGAGCAAAAGTTGAAACTCGATTTGTTAATAGAGTGGCAAAAATGGACTATGCTAATTATTATTTTTTTAAAGGAACAATAATGTAGGAAAGGGAGGGGTGCTATAACATATTACATTTCAAACGACGTTAAATTCTTTACCTTCAGAATTTTTCGAGACATGGCTCTAATTGATTTTATTCACTAGGTAAATTGCAGAAGATTTAAAAAAAATGTTTTTCTTGCTTTTTGCTGTTGAAGCGGAAAATATGGAAAAGAATATACATAAATTTTTATATTTTAAGTTAAAACTTGGCTTTTCTGAACCACTTTTATAGGGGCACGCTCTTAAAAAAATTATTTGGGTAATAGCGTGCAAGAGTAAGGTTTTATTTGTATCTCAAAAATGGTTAAATTTGTTACCCTCGAATTTTGTATTTTCTCTTTTCAGTGCTAGTAAATCCCAAAAAGGCTGAAAATGTGTATCTGTCGGTCGTATACGCCGATCGTACATAGATCAAGTAATTTTAGCAAAGTGTACGTAGTTGGGACGGGAGAAGGTCCGTATATTTTTACGAATTTCGTAACATGTTTTAGGTATTCTGAAATATCGACTTAATTTTATTTTTACACGCTGTTCATGATAAAAGCATAGAAATTATTTTCAGGAATTTTAATCAAAGTGCAGTTTGATAGTGGTTGAATATGTTTTCACGAATTCCGACATATCTTTGAGGTGTGATGATATATCGACTTGCTGTTTATGTAAAACCTAAATATTAATTTCTGGAATTTGTTTATATTGCACATCTTACCTGGTGAAAGGGGTAGAATGTATTTTCACAAATTCCGCAATATCCCTTAGGTCTAACATGATATCGAATTGATTTGAATGCATTTTCACAAATTCCTCTATATCTCTTAGGTTTAACGAGATATCGAAAAGACTGTTAACTCCACAGGCTTTTTATGTATTTACCTCAAAAGGAATTTTAGAATTTTTGGATATTCATCCTTTAGGGAGTCTAAAGGCATTTTATACGTTATCACGAATGCCGCTATATCTCTTAGGTTTGAGTAAACAGGGATTGATTTTTTCTTTCACGGATTTTGTAAATAATCGCCTAAAAACGATTTAAGGATTTTCTAGCGCCAGTTCTTCTGTTCCATCTCGACTTTAACTGTTTCTCGGACATCGTTCCGAAAAAGAATAAGGCTTCGCCTAGACTGTTGTAGTAGTGGGAGCCACGTAGAAAATTAAAATTCTATTTAGAATTGGAGTCGAGATTCTTCGGGATATGAAACCCTTCTTATTTGCATTTTCGAATTTTACATTCCGACAAAATAATGCGGTTTTAGTTTAAAAGAGTGCATCATCAAATTCAATTTATAGCCAGAAACACTAATCACGTCTAAAAAGTTACGATGTAATAGCGCAACTAATGAGTCAAGATCAAGGTAGATAAGCGTGCTGTTCCCAATTTAGCAAAATAACTACACATGTTATTACAGACTTTGTTAATTTCTAAACGTGTTTCATAATGGATTTCTTTTCTTTATATCGTCGAGACAGACCTGGAGTACTAGAAAGTATTTCGGGGCATAACAATAACCCGCCGGCACTATCTTAATAAGCCACGATGACCTTTGAATTCGATAAATACGTGTACTGCGCGTATAATAGAAAGAGAAAATTGTTATTTTGTTAAAAGTTTAATACAAAATTTTGAAGCCAACAACCTACAGGTACCCTGCCAGCAACTTAATTTTGTCTTCTTATTTTCCAAGAAAAACTGATTCGAATTGCATCATTTCACTTCGTCGAAGCGAACATAAATAAGTTCGAGTACTCGTTCACAGAAATACCTGGCATTGTTATGTAAACAATAAAATTATGTTTTATAATAATTTCCGTTCTCTTCAACGCGTCTATCGTTTCATTTCTTTCATATGACTGCATGGAGTGTATGCTATTGTTTGTACGTAAATTTTTTTTTTTGGATTAAGTTGCAATTTCTCCTCCATTAATGGCCGTAAATTGTGGCACCTTATAACTTCTTGAATATACACGTCTTCAGGTAGCAACTTGAGACGCTACGAAAGATGCAAATTCACGATCGCTAACAAGGAAGAGTGCTGTACAACGCTCAAGACGCTGCTGGTCGGAATCAACTTTCGCCAAATCACCACATATAAAATCGTAGATCATCGAGATGTTTTTCTCTGATCCAATAAATGTTTTTCCATGAAAATTGCCATTTTCCGATCTGTTAGCTACACCACACCTGTACAACATTCGGAATTTTCATTTTTCTTAAGGAATGTTGTTATTATACTTTGTTTTGATTCAGTCATGCAATTTAGAGTCTTCAAACACACCATTGTGTTGTGTTTATAAGCCAGCTTGGTATTTTTTTAAAAAAAAAAAGACGAGATCTGGCCGCTCTGAAGATCGTCAAAGAAAAATTTCTTGCGGGAAATTTTCGTAGCGACATGATAAGATCCGGTCGACTTAAGATTATTAAAATTATTAGCGTAACGGTATTTGCATAGTTTATAGTAAGTTAGAAGATGGTAGATAGATGCACTTGATCGGTTTGTTTTTTATTGGTTTATTTTGCTGTCAATATATCCACTCTCCTCCGAGTTCTTGTAGCCGGCTTCATTTGGAAACAAGTTAGTTCGGAAGAAAATTGTAACAGCGAGTTTTGATCGAAGAAGCCACATTATTTTCTAAGTTGTACGCATTTAATTCCCGAAAAATAGGTTGTGGTTTCATATCGATTCTGGGTTATTAAGTTTAATTAAATCGAACAAATGACTAACAATTTTCCACACTACCATAGTTTCAAAGTTCTACAGGAATGTTTAAATTAGTGGATACTACTACTAAAAATCGGTCAACAGTTAACTTTATTATTTTCCGCGACGAAGTCCGGGAAAGTGATTGAAGTCGAAGAGTGATAGAAGTACCGACGCCACTGATATCCTTTAAATACCAATTACATTTTGAGTCATAGTCCAATACGCGGCCAAGAACGAAATACTTCACTGGTAGTTTCGAGACAACAAGATTATTTGGAAAATTAATTAAAACACTTTATTATTAAAATAATAAAGTAAAACTCTAACATACAACTTTCAACAATCATCATACAAAAAATGAAATAAATAAAAAGATTACAGAAGAAACTCACTCAATATCTTATTAGACCTAAGATATATGACGAAATTCGTGAAAACATACAACCCTCTTCGGGGATGAATATTGGAAAATCCCGAAATCACACTTTAGGCGATTCTATGACAAGCTTGTGGAAATAAAAATTAGTTCGATCTCTTATCACACTTAAAAGATATGGTGGAATACGATTTTTAGACGATTGTAAAAAAGCCCGTAAAAGTAGAAATTAATAACATGTTTATGAAAATAAAAGATTAAATAAATGTTCTGCAAAAATAATGCAAATTTATTAATCGTAGTTGTAAAGATGAGATTGCAATATCTAAAATAAAAATTTACGTTTTAAACGTTTTTATACCAAAATATGTATTATAGTTAAAAATTTATTAATTTAATCTGTATATCAATATATTCAATATCTCATCGAACCTAGGAGATATAAAGGAATTCGTGACTCCCCTAGGAGTCGGAAAAAACTGAATTTGTTCCTTGGTATTCATCCTATAAGCCTATAGAAGTAAAATTAATATGATATTTCAGAAGACCTACACTCTAAGAAATATTGGAGTAAATTTTCCATTATTATAGTTGGCAACTGTTTTCCATCGACAGTAATGGTAAAATTACATGATTGTGTAATTAGAGGGAAAATTACACAAATAAGTTATAATAATTACACGACATATGCGTAATCAATACACATCAATGATGAAATCATTTCACAATAGTTGCGTAATCAATAGACATAAGTGGCGTAATTATTACAGAAAGAATGCAATTATTACACACTTTTTGTGTAAAATTTCCATTTTGAATTAAATGAAGGATTTTTCCTTATAATAATAAGGGAAAATCCTTCATTTAATTCAGATTTATTATTATATGGTAAAATCATAAAATTAAAAAAGCATTTTCACAATACATGTACTGTATTAAATTGAATTGAGTTCAATACGATAAAAATGAATATGAAAAATGATAAAAAAAAAACATTACGGTTGCTGATTCGAAAACTAATTTACAAATATTGCACAAAAACATTTGGCTGATTATACAAACCTGATGACGTGAATCTTTTTGCGAACTTCCTAATTCTAGCGTAATATTACATTGCATTTAAAGTAAAAATACACTATGCTTTATTTACTTTATTAATCATGACGCCTAAATTTACTGTTTTTATATAGCAAAATAGATGTAGTTGTAAACCTTATTGTGTAATATTACCTTATAGTTTCAATTTTGTATTTTATTTTTTTATTTTTATTTTCATTTTAAGCTAGCATTTAAGTTGGTATATAAGTGAATAGAAATAGGTTTTTGTCTAAATTTTCCTATCACAATGTTACACCAATTTCAAAAGAATTCGAAATACTTGTATGTAAAAAATACCCCGCAAAAGTAAAGATGTAAAGACTATTGTCTAATCTCCAGTTATTAACAACATAAGTTTAAACTCGAAATCATCACTGAATAAATATATTATTATTATTATTATTATTACCTATTTGTGCGCTAAAAGACAATTACACGTCAATAATACGTACAATTACATAGATTGTATATTTTGCAACTTATTTTTGCTTTAAATACAGAGTATTTTTACAAACTGTTTTTAGAGTGCATAGATATGACGAAATTAATAAAAATTATATGCACTCCATTTTCATGCACCACCTCCGTACATGCATTTGCTTTCTGTTATATATATCTGTGCATATACTTTCTGTTTTGTTTACTTAACAACTTTTCGAGTAAATCTACATATACCCACCCAATTTCAACTTTCTAGTAGTCCAAGGACAGAAAAAAAGTCTCCAACCCCCGCACCATACTACCAATGTAAAAATAAATAAATTGTTTGGTTACGTTTTCACGAATTCCGACATATTTCTTAGGTCTAATGAGATATCATACTTCTTATACTTCTGTGGACTCTAAATGTAATTGCCTAAAAATTGATTTCAGGATTTTGAGATATTCTACCCCGTAAGGCAGGTTAAATTGATTGTGTACATTTTTACGATTTCCATCAAACCTCTTAGGTCTGATTTCTATATAATCGCCTAAAAATTTATTACAGAATTTTTCGATATTTAATTCCTGTGTAGTTCTGTCGATAAAATGTACAGTAAATTTCGTGAACAAAATTAATGAAGTTTGAATCATATTAGTTTTTGGAGCACCCTGTTTCAGAAAATATACATATTTTTCTATTTATCAGTATCTACGAGTACTGTAGAATTATTACTAAATTTTATTCTTATCGAAATCTCGACCTCCAATTTTTCCAAATGTGAAATATGAACCTATCTGCAAATTCGAAAATATTGCCAACAAATACATTCATGAAATTAATTAAGAGCAAGAATTCTTTACTAGAAAATAATCTCTAGCAGCTGTCCACGGCAAGGTCATTATATTGATAACACATATAACCCCAAACTGAAATTGATTCAAAATTGGCCTCGAATATGTTTCTGTGAAATTCCATTCGGAAATAATAGTATAAAATAAAAATATAAATATTTAAATGACAATCTTTACAGACTGAACTGAAAATTCGCTTTTAAGCTATATTGCTTTGAAGTAAACCTAAGTTATTGTCACCAAGGTGACTTTTCAAAAAAATTACTTCCCCGAAATTTCGTATTATCACATTTTAGGTCTAGTAAACTTCAAAAAAGCTAAAAAAAAATTTCAGTCAGTCCGCCGTAAACTCGTTTTTAAAAATCAGTTGAGATATTAAGTTTTTGAACTTAATGTCTCAACAGATTTTTGAAAACAGTTTTTGAAAATTGTTTTGGTGCGTAGACTTGGGTGAACCACTTTAAGTGGTGACTTTAATGGAAGAGGAATGGTGATGCCGGGGAGTGGTTTTTGAACCAGTTTTTGTTTTTCTATATTTGGTTTACTATGTAAAAGAACCATGGTTCCAAAATACAGAAAGGCAGAACACTGATAAACAAAACACCAAGAAACAAAAGAAGAACTAAAAAATTTAAAAAAGCATTGTTCAGATATGTTAGACAATCTAAAACGTTAAAAACAGGAAATTTTAAAATTCAGAAATACAAAATTTTGCAAATTAAAAATCCAGAAAGACTAGACCCAGATGGACAGAATACAGAAAGACAAAATCCAGAAAGGAAAGGTTCAGAAATTTAAAAATCCAGAAATGCAAAATTTAGCAAAAATCCATATCAAACAATAACAAAAAATCTAAAAACAATTAATCCGAAAATTTAAAATTTTTAAAATTTTTAATCCAGATGATGGGATTTTAGATTTATTGAAAGGCGACGTCTTCTTAGCAATAAATTGTGTTTGAAAATTTGCAATTTTATTTCTTGAAACACAAAGAAATTTTCATAATTAAACTCTTATTTAATTATGATTGGCTATAAACAACGCTAAACTACTTGCCAAAAATCAAAGCCTGGATAGTGTTTCAAAGTAACTTACTTTCGGAATTAAAATGCAACGAAAATGATTACAAGAATTATCAAAGCATATTATTGGTAGCATAACTTCTTGTACGAAATGTTATTAGTGAAGTAAAATCAAAAAGATTAATTTGTTAGTTTGAAGTCATTTTTAATTTCAGTTAAAATCCAGAAAAATATTTGAATCAATTTTGAACTTTTTGAATTTTATTCGTTTTGGATTTTTCACCAAATTTTGTCCTTATGAATTTTCTATAATTCCGGATTTAGACTTTTAAAATTTAAAATTTGTGAGCTCAAATTTTGAAGTTTTTTATTCAGTCTAGTTTTTGTCTCTCAGTATTTCAACTTTATCTTAACAATTTTCGTTCGTGGTGAAATCATTTCCGATTTTAGTTTTTTGAGCGATAAGGCTCAAATCTGCAGGCTAAAGGCACTACAAAAAAATTCTGATTGTCTGTTTTTTCTGAATTTTGGATTTTCAAATTTTTGGATTTCTTAATTTTGGAGTTTCTAATGTTCAGATTTCTGAATTCTGGTAATCCAAAAATTAGGATTTTTGAATTTTGGAATTTCTATAATATTTTTTGGCTTTTTGGATTTTGATACTTTTAAAATTTTCCGTCTGAATTTTTCTAGTTCTGAATCCGTGTTTCTTTCTAGCTGCTTGAATTTCCGAAATTTAAAGTAAATTGATTTTATCTGATTTTTCTACACTCGAGATTTTATTATTTGGGCCTATGCCCTGATCTACCATGATCAAAAAAACTTGCAAACAGACCACACAATCAACCATCTAAATTATAAATTTTTGTAAATCTTTTCATGAAATCAAAAAATTTAACTTATTGGGTAAAGAGCAACATACTTAAGATTCATTTTGTTGAAATTTAATTTGAGATGCTGAAAATACAAGCCATAAAAATTGGATTTTAAAAATTTATAAATTCCGTACACCCTGTGCACAGTGTTTACTTTTTAAATTATAATGGGGCCTTATTACCCGAGATGATTTAATATGATGAGCGGGAGGGGGCCACCAAGTGACCTTTTGTCGGTAAACAAGAATTAGGAATTTAAGTGTGTGCCATTGTCGATTTGATGCCACACGAGTATGTTAATTTCGGCCGATAGAAAGTGCAACGTTTGTACCTCTGGCATTTGCAAAATGCATTTTCGATTTCTTTTTCTTTAGCCAGAGCTAGCTCCAAAGCGATATCGGTCTTTATTTTATTTTATTTATTTTTTTCCCATTTTCTTAATCAACTATCAAGTTGACGATGACCATTGCCTATACTCGAGTGTACAATATTTTCATAAGACTATGAGAGAATGGTAATAAATTGCAGGTGACTTCTGGTGGCTCTATTGCCCGTGCGCGCTTGAGTAAGGCAACTTTGAGGTAATTACCTATGGACGGTTCACATGCATTTTGATAGATCAAGGAATATCGTGCACTTTATATTTATGCATTAGGTAAGTGCATAGTAAGATGGAGTTTAGGTGGGCTTGGGCTTGTAGACTATTTACCTTGCATAAGTTTTATGATCGACAAACGAAACTGGGAAACGTTTTGAAGGATGCCGTATATTGGCA
Source organism: Beris morrisii (assembly GCA_951812415.1). Taxonomy (NCBI): domain Eukaryota; kingdom Metazoa; phylum Arthropoda; class Insecta; order Diptera; family Stratiomyidae; genus Beris; species Beris morrisii. The sequence goes on along the minus strand of OX638312.1, from coordinate 11,238,568 downwards.
ATATAGAGATTTCATCGGATCCGAATTTATAGTGCATCGTAATGTAAGTGATATACGGAAAAGCGACTTGTATCATATAGAGGTACTGTAATTGTTGAAATCAACATCAATGTCAAAGCTGTACATGTTCCGGCTTTTTATTCTAGCAATGCGTAGTAAAGTATGTTGATAAACTTGTTTATGTTTATGTACGACATAAATAGAATTCGCAGTTAATGGCCTTTCACAATTTCCTTATTGATTCCTAAATAGTAAGCGTTTTCATTCATGTAGACACATCCATAGTCAATTTTTCATATGAACAACCTAAGGAAGTTATAATCTGGGTACATCTGATTTGATTGCAGGTCAAGTCCTAATCGAAGCTTATCCGGATCTTTTATTTTCCGATCCGATCTGGAAGACAAATCATATGAAGCATTTTGTTTAACTTCCTTACATCTAAATACGGAAAGACTCCAATCTCAGTAATTGTTCTCGGATCAGATTGGATCCGAAAGTGAAAGTTTGTTCATTTCGATTTGTATGAATTAAATTGTAGAATTTCACCACGTACACGATTGTCAAAATTAATTTTGATGACATTTCGGAAAATTTATTTTTATAAAATAATAAAAATCAAAACGTTTTAGTTGAAATCTTGACTCAGTTACTAGTTGAAACAGATCCGGTCCGACCCGATACAGAAAACGGAAAAAAGTGAATTTAAAAATATCTTATTCATCGATGAAAAAAGGATTAAAAGGAGAAAGTCCAGAAAAAGGCAGGGATTGAATTAAATTGAAAAATAGTTACTAGTTCATTTAATCATCATTTTCAGAACACAACTTTACGATTATTAGTCCAACACGCTTCATGCTACAAATTTGAGTTTTTGAAAGTGTAGCTCCACAAGTTTGAAATAAATTTTTCAATATCACACTTTCAAAATTAAATACTTTGGCACAGCCGGTAGGTATGTTGACTTTCAATTCATATGTTTTCTATTACAAGAATTACTCAGGTAAAAAAAAATATTTTAAACCAGCTACGATTGAGCTTCTCAGATTTGTGCGACTTTACCGATTGATTAATTAAAGTGGTAACTTCGTCTACCTTCATAAGGCCCAATCACACAGAGGCTAAGTTCATATCACAATTCACTTGAATCAAATGTTTGAAATCGCTGAGTTGGTTATTTGATCAGCATTCAGAAGGTAATTAATTGATTAATCATTTATTAGACATGTGCTAAGACTTTTGCTTTTGAGATGCATAAAACAACAGTTTGAGAAGGATTCACATTTTTCTAGGAACAATTTACTAGTTTTAAAAAGAATATTTGGAATATTTCCCAGAATTCAATTGAAGCCATACTTTTGGCAGCCAAGTTGCGCAAAGAAATTCCCCGGATATTCCAAAATCCTACTTCAGCTTCGACGCAAAGAAGAAGTAAATAAATTTGTTACTACAAATCAGTAGAAAGAAGATTCTTCAAAAAATTTACTAATCTCTTTATTAATTATCTGAAACAACTCGTAAATATAATAGCAAATTAAATGATCACCAATAACACCTTGACTTAATCAATATTGAGTTCAAGGCTTATAAGTATAATTCAACCGGTTCTAATCAATTTTAAATTCTTAGGATAGGATAGTGTATCCTAGATCATCAAATCACTGCTGACGTCAGAACTAAAGAATAAACCATGTGTGGCGCCAGTAATTTATTTGATTTTTTTTTTTATTGCATTTCAATATTAATGTTATGTAGTTCATTAATCAATTCAATGAACTTTTAACTTGATATTCTGCATTAAATCCTGTTTTGTTTCTCGCTCGAAACTCGATTAAGTATTAAAAAGGAATTTCGTTTTTGAAGTCGACAAAAAACAATGTTGGAATTTGAATAAATTTTTTATTTTAAAAATTTTATGACGTAGATAGATGAAAATATCAAAATCATTGGAAAATTTAATGTTTCTGGGATTTTTACAAACTTATTAACATAGCAATTTGTCAGCGTTGGGGTTTTAACACTTGATGCCGTCACTACAAAAATAAATATCGGCATTTCATAAAATACATCAATTTTAATGGAAACTTTAAATCGTTTTTTTTTTTTGCTCAACTTCTTTTAGATCTCCAAATCTCCAAATGCTTGCGAGAGAAGGACAAGGGCCCTTATATAATTTTGATAAATTCTCTCTACTTCCGAACATAGAAAAGGTAAATAGAAATAATTTCCAAATGATCTAATAACAATATCCACCGTTACTTGCACGCTACGAAGTTTGTATCGGTGCGCACACTAATCGGCTCAACTTAATTGTCAAATTGCTCGTCGATTCACTCTTCATTAAAAAGTTGGTCAACTATCGGTGTTTGTAATAAATCCTCTGGTGTATTATTGATTCAACCTATATGCTGAGAAGGGCATTACCCACATTTTGTGTGAATGTCAGGCGGTTGCAAGGAGGCGACTGAGATGGTTGGACCGTATTTTCTTTGATAATTAGGAGGAGCTCAGGTCGATAGGGCATGACAAGCTGGTCAAGTTCTTTAGGGATTTGGGTTGTTTTGGGGATGTTTAGTGACCTATGATGCTCGGATTGCTATGGGTCATCTTTTGGTGCCTAGTGTTGCGCGGTGGCTCAGGGCTTCGCCCTTCTTAAAACTGAAATGTAGTATTAAGCATAAAATCAAGAATTTAAGCTTATCTTAAATATTTTTTTAAATTTTTTTATGATCGCAACGCTTTCCTTTTTAACAAAACTAAATGCCTTAAACTTAACATTCATATTATCCATAAAAAGTTGTCCGTCATTTAACATCTTAAATAAATAAGAACTCTTCCGTAAGTTTAATAATTTAGTATTCTCGATCAGAATACGTTTATATTTGGACTTCTATTCATAAAAAAAATAGTAGTAGTAGCTCTTCTTTATTATGCTCAAGGCTAATAGCAAAAAAATGCAGGTTGATGGATTGTTATTTATTAACCGCATAAAAAACTATCCAAACTCTGTAAAGATATAAAAAAAATAAAAAAAAAATTGTAAAGCAAATAAACACTTTTTTAAAAGTGAAAAAGCGTTATTTATGTTTTTTTCTTGTAGCATTCTAACACTACGATTTGGTAGTTTCCAAAGAATTATACAAGAGTTTTCAATTGTCTTATAAATTAAGTTGATTTAACCAACACTTGAGAATATTGTTAACCTTGCAAGAAAAAGGCAACCCACTAAAGACGAATTCATCAAAATGTCTTAATATTTACGAGATTTCTGCTGCATTTTAACAGTTGAGTCATATCTGCGTTTTGTTAAAACAAGAGGCTCTTTTTTAGGCCATGGCCATTATATGAACCGTGCACGAAACAAAAACTTCTATACACTGTGTGAACCAGTTCTCTGTCAATCATTTCACAAGCACTGGCACTCGAATAAGTTAGTATCGTTGAACATCCAAATTAAATATGGAAAAATATTCAACAGAACAAGACGCACTATATTAACACTTCTTAGATTGACCACTTAACGGTATAAAAAAAATATTTAGAATATTTCAAATAGAAATTAGTTTCGATTATATCATAAAAATTTAAACCGGTATATCGACAAAACTTCGAAATGTAAGTGCGAAATTTTGTTCGGAGCCCATTTCAAAATTTAGACAAAAAGTTTGGTTTTTTTACTAGATTTACTGAACTGTTTGCATACCGAAAGATATTTGCAAATTTCATAAAAAAAATTTAGCCTATTGCCGATTTTCTGTTTGTCCGAATATTTTTGTCTTCATAACGTCAAAACTGCTCTACAGATACTAATTATTTTTTCTTTATTTTTACAAATAACAAACAAGAGTCTACTCACCAAGCTCTGGCAGGACTAACCGCTAAATCAATCATGGAATAAAATAGAGCTTTCTTGAAAAATCCAAGAAGATCACAATATTTCTGAATGATTACATAAGTGCGGCGCTAACACCCATGTAGACGACGTTTACACCCATGGCTGTTCCACATAACTACCTTTGGTGTTCTTACAACAGCCATGGCTGTTAAGACAACCTTGGGTGTTCCTCGAAACACCATGGGTGTTCCTTGAAACACCATAGGTGCTCCTTGAAACACCATAGGTGTTTTTCGAAACATGCGCTAATATGGGTGTTAGGAAACACCCATGGGATTTAATCGACACATAGGAGAAGGACAAGTTCTCCCTGTTTCATTTCTATATCATGAACTTTACAGAAATCTCCGTATGCAAAATTTCGGATGTGCACACAATCTGATCAGGCCTTGAGCGACTTTTGTATGGTAGCTACCCAAAGGAATGTTTTAAATGATAAATACACTCAAACACTCTTTCTTCTCTAAAAGCTCTATAGGTTGGTATTTTAGTTTTCGAAACCTTTGCATTCCTGGGTTCTCGCGTGTTAATACCCATTAAGTTTTAAGGAACCTACCCACTATTTAGTGGCGTAGCTACACCTTATTTTCGGAGGGGGGGGGGGGGTTAGATTTTCTCAATAGTCGAAAGGCACAAACCTAAACGGGCCAAGAATTTCGCTAATAAGCCAACTCACCCTTAATTTTATCTCAAAACTAATTCGTATCTTTTCCGATTTGGTAGCTGAAAGAATTCTTTGGTTATAGCGGGTTCCGTTAGTGTATAAATTTTTTCAAGACTATTGTATGGTACTCATTCCTTAACCTAACACTATCAAAAAAATTATTTACAACTTTTTTTCATGCAAGGTTCCATTTTATGAGTTTTAAATTCTTGGACTGGATTAAGCCAACAATACTGTATAGATTTCACATAGACTATAAAAAATTGTTTAGTTAGTTTTAGAATTAGTTTAAACAAGGGGCGAAGCTCTAAGCCACCGCGTACACTAGGCACCAAAATAGGGCCCATAGCGATCCCTTCAGAGCCTCGTAGGTCACTAAATATCCCCTAAACAAACCAGATTCCTAAAGAACTTGACCAGTTTTTGAGTTAAAAAAATAAAAAATTTCATTTCACATTTGTAGTTACTTCTTTGAGCTAATTTTACTCAAAGAATTATTTTTGTAAACGAGCAGAAAATATTAATTAAATACATGGATTGCATTCTAAAAAAACTATTTAAGACAAAAAATAATATTTTTTGTAGTTTTTGGGACATAACCCCTAGACAAATTTTCAATTGTGAAGTTTATAATATTTGATAAACTCTATTTAGTATAAATGCTTTGGGGTTTATTAAATTTCAGATTAGTTTAAGAAAAATACCTCCATAAAAAAGGGTATCAAAAAATGTGCTGCTTTTTGATCAAAATTGCAATTTAAAAAAAAAATTTTTTTAAAAGTGTGTCAAACACTGCTAGTTTATCAAAACTATCTGAACAATTTTTAATTGTCGATATCACCATGAATATTAGCTTAAATTGTATGAGAGAAAAAAATCAAAATAAAACCGGGCCTTGGCGTTGAACCTACGATACGATAACGTAGAATGGTAGTTTACCATTCAAATGTTGTCGTTTTTGATCACACCTTAGTAAGACTAATTAACTGCTGCATATGTATTTTTACTGGAATCTACAGCAGTAGATTTGTGGCTTCACTATACTCTAGAAGTAGTTCGACTTAAAATATTTTTAAATAGTTTTGGCTATGACTACAATGCTTCAAAAACCACTCTATTCATTTTCATAACCCAAAGATTAATACTTTTTTATAAACAAAACAATAATAGACAAACATTTACATAACTACGTAACTCGTTCTATGGCAAAAATAAAAAAAAATATGCAATTTGTTTGGATTTTCTATGGCATATAATTGACAAATATTGAATTAAACTTGTCTGAACGATGTAAGACGATTCAAAGTTTTAAACAGGTCTCCAGACGTTAAAAATAAGAAAGTTAGATGACCTAATCTCTTAAACAAAAGAGCCTAAACCTGTTTGTATTCATACGAAAATATATGCATTCAGGTATAATATTTCTTCGGGGAAAAAAGAACGCAATAGCTTAAATTCGTGATAATTAACGATATTATGCACTTAGCTATTTACTAGCAAAAGAGTGATGGGTACATGCAAATCACAAAATCAACTTAACAGAAGAAAAAAACTTTCTTAAGACCATAGATACTGTTTAATTTGATTGCCTATATAAATCCCACGATAATGATATTCACTAGCCTAGATATCGAAAATATCCGTTACTTAAGCCTGGCCCCGGATAAAATTCGCATAATTTGACGAAACGAAAATATTCTTGTCTTGAATTTTTTTTATAAAAAAAAAAATTTAATTCAGAACGAAAAATGTTTTGTTTTTAAATTTTTGAATTATGATTTTATCTTTTCCGAAGCTACGGAAAACCTCTGTTACTGCATCTCAAAAACTACATACATCTTCTACATTTATTAATTGACTCATAAGACCTTTCAGAGAAACTGGAAGACAGAGTACCTTAATTCTCCGAATAAAATTTTGATATCTATGAACTCCATATACAAAGCCTACAGTCGATAATGCAAGCACGCAGCGAATGACTGCCAAAAAAATATACAAATTAAAGTCACTAATTGCACACTCAATAAAAGGATACTTCTCTTCAGGGAAAAAGAATGAGAAATGGTAAGTTCATTCATGGCTTCACTGTTTATTTTAGTTTTTGCCGTTTCTTGAATATCCAAAAATTTATATTTTTGAAAAAAAAAGGTGAAAAAAACTTGAATTTTAAATTTGCGAAAATTTCGTGATATTGTAGAAAGCAAGATGAGATTTTAAAAACGAGATAGTTTTTTTCGAAAACGTGATATTTCAGGGTGGAACCATTTATATCGATCTCGGTATTAACTCACTTAACAACTTTTAAAATTACCCGAATGTGGTTCAATTCTTTTAAAAACGTGTTCTTAAAAACAGGATCGAAAGTTATTTTACAGAATTTCGTATGAATTTTTCAAATAATCGGTAGTTTGATATATTAAAAATAAAAAAGTAAAACTTTGAGAGAATTTCTTAATTATTATAAGTAGTTTACTATTTAGTGCAGCTTAAACTTTACACAGTAAACAAAATTTACAACTAGTAGGCAATTTAGTACCTACTCTGAAAACAGTAAAATTACTATTGTCAAATTTCTTTCCGCATTCTAGTAATTTTTACTATTAATGCGGAAATTCACACATAAGTGTGGAAATCAATCACTAAAAATGTGTAAATTTACTGCTGGTGTGGAAAGGCAAAATTTTACAATGCGTGAAATTACACACCGTGTGGAAAAACTAATATGTACTACAAAAATGTGACATGTTTATGTTCGCATTTTATTATATTAACTTATTGATAATATAAATAAATGAGCTTCAAGCGAATGATCGGCTGATAAATTACCAGACATATTTTGCAAAACAAAGTGCACAGCAATCGACAATTGGAAAAATCAATGAGATCAATCAACACTTGATAATTGAGAAAAAAATAGAATGGCTTTGTCAGAAAACCCACTTAGACTTATACGCTTACCTCCAAATAGTAGACACCAATAATTTGAGTTACCCAATTTATTCGAATTTCACAATTTGTTCTACATACTATTTATGAAAATTGCACCGTAACAAATACCAATTCTATTCGGATTTTATTTTTAAGTTTTCAGAGTACACGATTTGTAAGTCGTTCGTAATCCATAGTCTGTATGAAATGTAAATTTCAAAGTCGTAATATACACGAATATTAAATCGTTGCCCTAAATTTACATAATTCCATTATAGCATAATTCAATTATTGCATAAACATGTCTTCAAAACCTACTCATATACTTTGGCCACTAATTGAATCCATTAAAAAAAACTTTAATAGCACCTTATTTTGTTGGTAAATTGAACACAATTGCTTGTCATCGAGTGACGTACAAGTGTATACTTAAATGTATCTACTTATCAAAATCGGACAAAATCAATTTAATTGATATAAGGTATGCGAAACGTGTCAGATTTATTAGTGTAATCTTACGCGTTCTCTTTTTCGACAAGATGCTGATTTTACGAGTACTTACATTGCATAAATAGAGTAACGCTTTAAAGACAGGTTAAATGGTTATTACGGATTAATGTATTCCGAGAAAATTATTTGAAATGCGAATAAGCCTGTTGAATAATTTGATCGTTAAAATTAAGATGTAAACGAATTTAAAAACTATGATTTTATGAATTGTTTATTTGAAAAATCGATGTTATATGCTGTTAGAATACCTAATATGAATGTGGTTTGCAGGTTACTAGAGTTTGAATTGATTTACCATAAAACTGTGCTGGAATGCGACCATCGGCCTGTGAAATACAATTGCTACAGTAATATCAGGTACGGAAGTTGTCAGGCACAAAAAGTATCAGATAGAATAAGTTTCAGAATCAGAATCAGGTATCAGGCAAAAGTATGAGGTAAATACCCAAAAGTATCACACTGAAAAAAATACAGTTCTTAATATTAATGAATACCTCTCATCAAACGAAATTCTTCGGACTAATAAAAAAATTGTTGCAACAATAAAGAAGATCATAAAATACTTTTCATGATATATGAACCGTACATTAATACTATGAATCTCATTTCATTAAAAATATTTTCATCAATTTGTATATATGGAAAGGGCACACATACTCTGAGATATCAACACATAGAAATTTTAATGCACGCCTTCATCAAATTGATGAAAACTTCTTATAAAGAAGACATTTTGGCTTGTTACCCGTAAAACATATTTATTATGTTCATAATAATAATGAACGCATTCATTATATTGAAGAAAACGATCATCGCACAGCACAAAGTTACGGAACTTCTGTTGGCTGCTAATTTCTTGTTAAAATTCACACACACACACCAGTAGATAATAGTTGGCACGTAATCAAATGGAGTAAATTGTTCCGCTGTGTGGGAACCTTTATGCGTAAGTAGACCGAAAAATGATGAACGGTTATACATAATATTAATGAATACTTGCATCGGTTCAAAAATAATGATTTTCTCATTATGGTGATGTACATTTTAATTGGTTGGATGTACCTTTTTGGTTCAGTGCATTATCAACCTGTTTGCTGGCATCCTCCATCTAAAGAGTTTTTCAACATTAATTTCTTCAATAGTCAAACAATTTTGAAAATATTTTAAGTTGAGCTTACAAAAATTTGGAGCTTGATTCAGATCACATAGACTTTAGGCTTGTGTAGTTCTCGAATGAACTTGTTCAGAAGAGCGTTCCCAGAAGAGAACTAGAGAGAGAGAACAGAACTAGTTTGCAGTCAGACCCGCTCCTAGTTCGTTTGTATTCATTCATTGCCGTTTGTAAGTCAGTGGTTTTTTTTTAGCTCATCACATTCTATCAGACGACCTTATGTACTTCTACAGTGACGACCTTTTTTTTAGGTCATCACATCGTACCTGAGGACCTTTTTTTTAGGTCATCACATTGTACCTAAGGACCTCATCACTCTCATCACTGAACTTGAAGTTCGTTCTTTTAGTTCGATAAGTTCGCGAACTACGTCGTTCTTTCTTTGGGTTCGAGAGCTAGAAATGATCGCTCCTTTCTGAACTAAAATGCGCAAGCCTAATACACTTTATTATTTAAACAATAATATAACATATATCATATTTTCTGGGTACATTTTTTTTTATTTCACATAATCCGCCCTTAACTTAATGTTTTAACAAATAAACATTATCATGAAATACACATATTTAATTTGCTTTTTGGAAGTGCAGATTAAGTAATATCTTTTACCATAGAACACAAGATATACCATAACAAATTAATGTAAAATAAAAACCATTATAAAATATTAGGCCTAAACCTATAATTACTTAGATATTCTACAAACTTTATCTAGAGCATAAAATCGATTATCATAAAAAACCTTATACAGTAATTATGAATCAGATAATGACTACATTGCATTTATTCTTAATAATATCTTATAATACCATCTCAGCTGGATAACCTATGGGACAAAAAAACAACTCGATATGAAATTGTTTATAATCAATCTATTAATCACGAAACTTTCAAATCCTTGACATTCTAACACTAATCTGTAAAGTGTTAAGCTAGAATAAAAACAACTGAATTAAGGAAAAGCTTCTTCGTTATTATCTTCTTTTTTTTCACGTACATATCTTCGAAATTTATTTCAATTCCAGGTAAAGATCATGAATATTATTGTATTTGTGGATTTTTATCGATTTTTCTTCGTTTAGTTTTTACCTGTAATTGTTATGATTATTTTTGCTATTCTATTCGACTTTCTGTTACAATACAGTCGTGATCGGGCTATCTATACTTTATCCGCTTGGCCTTCAATCCTCATCGCTCGAACGCATCGCCTTCAATAAAAAATTCAGTTAAGAAACGGTTTTTATCTTCATATCTTTTCTTCGGTAGCTTCTCGACTAGATAATATTCTTAGACGACTTGTTAGTCACACCTGTATACCGTGCAGATTTATTTCTCTACTACTATTTCAGATATATTTCCAGTGCATTAGACTGCTTCTGCACGTTAACTGTATACAAACGATATATTCTTTAAGTGAGGTGTTGAAAATTAATCGAATGTTAAATAATACGGTAGCAAAAGCCTCGGATTCAAATTATTTAAAATAAAAACAATAAAAAAACAACGACATTCTGATTAAATATCTTCGATTAGATTACAAGTTCTGGTGAAGAATAGGTGAATTTAAATTTCGTTATATTAGATATAAACAAGAATTAAGTGTGAAGTAATATTCTAAAAATATCGTTCAGATTCGAATAACTTCGTAATTCGCGCTATCATTATTAACTTTCAAGTTTTCAACCACAATGAACATCGACATAAAAGATGCAAGTTCAGGGGAAAAAAGGTTTTTGTACTTGTAAATTACGTATTGAAAAAAAATGACGATCTTAATAAAAGTTTAATATTTAATCCAACCGGTTTTTCGTCATAATTTTCGTTCGAAAATTATTTGCATTTATATAGTAGCGCTATGATTATATCGTTTTCATTGTGAAGTTTATTATCTAATTGAACCAGCAAAAATGAATCGGAATTAATTAAATTTACATTCGAATGGAGTTTTTAACTTAGCTATTTTGTCATTTTGAAAATTGTCATAGCTATTTTTAAGGTTCATCTCACTGAATAATATTTAAGATAGGATTATGGGCTTTAGTCGTCATCTACATATGAATGACAATTTCTGAACCATTTTTGAAAGAGGTTTTTTTTCTTAAATAGCATCAATAAGCGTCACATGTGATAGAGGCAACAAATTATACGTCATACATTTTTATACTTAGATATTATTGAACTAGTTCTAAAAATTTTCTTTCAACTGGCTCATGTTAATATTATTGACTAAATATAAATTTGGTCAATGTGTTATAAGCATTGAACTGAATAGTGAAGAAATTCTTGACATAGTGCCAAATTAAGAGATCGAATTAAGGGGAGAACCTCCTTTATCGGGTCAAAAAAATCGGTTTTTTTTGGAAATAGTCTTAATCGATTGCCAAACTATTCAAGAATATTCTCTATCGATATCTGCAGTATTTACGAGTTACAGCTCATAAAGCGGAGGGGTCGGGTGACGAGTACATAGTATTTTTATGTTTCCAAAACTTTAAACGCGTTTTTCTCAAAACATCATTTTTTGATTTTGCGTACACGATTGAGAAAATTCTACTGAACCGATTTGGCTTTATGACAGCTCATCTTATAGATAATTAAATTCTCTATTAGATGACGTTAATTGTTTTTTGAAAAACAATTTTCTACATATTTTTTTCGTATTTTAAAATCGATTTTTTTTGGCAAAAAATGCACTTTAAATTTAAAAATGTGTAAAAACATACAATTCCAACTTTTTCTTTAAAATACTCGACGTCATCTGGAAGCTAGTATCATAATCTTAACAAACACTTTTTAATTTTTTAAATCAAAATTAAGGACGCTAGAGTGTAGCTCTAGAGTGAGTGAGCTATAAACGAGGCGATATTAACATTGCATCCATTTTTAAATTAAATACCAACTTTTTAATGTGAAAAAATTACACTGTGCTCTTGAATTGTGCTTTAAATGGTCATAAAAATTTCAAAGCGTTTCGAGTTATTATACCTGAGATAATAATTCGTGAAAATCATATATTTTTCGACCATGTAAAGGAGGTTCCCCCTTAAGTTTTAATTTTAATTTTTATATTCTTCAATTCCTGACCTAACTACCAGAATGGTAGCGTATTCACTTTCTAGTGAATATGCCAGAAGTAACGCTCTTATCGATCCACTGTTTGAATTTCTTATAAATACTGGATAAATACCTGTTTTACTTTGCAGTAAATAGTGGTTAAATACCTTGTACATTGGATAGATTTCATGATTCCATGATTCAATTCTTTCATTTTTTTATAAAATAAAACAAATGTTTTATGTAATTGTTTCGTAATATAATAAAAAATTATAGTTAATTCCAATTAAAGTTTTTAGATGGGATCAATCAATCTAGTATCATAGCAAGGAGAATAGCGAATAATAAAACAGTTTATATATCACCCTAACGTGAAGAAAATCAGATAAAAAAAATTATTTTCTTTAAGTTGGAAAAATTTCTAAAGCCAAATTCCACTGTTTTCGACAAGAAATCCTCAATCGGATTCTGTTGAACTGTTTTTTAAAACAGGTTTTTAATCGATCTTTTTATAGGCAAAAATGATGGTAGTTTCATGACCTTTTCTAGAATAAAATTGTATAGTACGTGGTTTCTTAAAAAAATATAATAATTCAAGGAAAAATGAAAGTAAAGTAATTTCCATGAGAAAAAACAGATTGAGGAAAAAAAATCAAAAATCACACGAAGGTCGATGCAATTAATGAAAAACCGAACTGCTATTTAAATTGGATTGGGGAGAAAAAGTCAACCGTGTACATATGTGTCTATTAAGATTAAAGTGCGTATACATAACTTTTTGAAAAAAAATTTGATTTTTTGGTATCAGGCTTAACATTCTTATCATATTAAATGCTTCACAACGTCTTTTTATTCTGGAGAAAATTAGACTTAAGACTGACGCTGATAAGAAAAACCATTTCCTTTCATTGGACAATTCCACAAAAAAACATGGATTCGGATAATGAGGCTGATATCTTTTTCACCACGGCAAATACGAAATCAAGAAAAGGTTAGCCAAACAAAAAACAATTTTTTTCTGAAATGCTTTAAATACCAGTAGTTTTTTTCTTGTATTTCATTCAAAACTGATTAAATTAATTAAATAAAATTAATTTAGCACACATAGTTCTTATAATTAGCAATGAGCATTTACAACTCAAACAACTACCCTACCTTTGATACGTTGCTTTGAATTTCAACTATTTCAAATAGAGTATGTAGCCGCTGATTTTACAAACGACTTTTCTACTATGAAAAATTAAAAAAAAATCATTCTAGCTTAACGATCTACAAATTAAAATACATTTGTACAGAAACTACAAGATCCAGATCTTAAAATTGTCTCAATAATAATATTCTATTAACTTTATGAAACACATGAATAAGAAATTTCAGCTTCGTACCTAACCACCTACGAAAAAATTTTTTCACAGAACGCCAATTTTTTAAAGAATTTTGTGTGGTAGCTACACCAAGTAGTAGATGAGTAACAGAAAGTATTGTTGAATTAATCAATTAAAAAATAATCAAAATACTATATTCTGAGGTTATCAAAAAAAGCAGTTAACCGCGTATTTAAGGACTGGATCTATCTTTTTTAGCGTACGTATCAATGTTAACAAACTTATCCTTACAACTAGCTGCTTATTTGAATATACTGTCAGCTCCGAATAACCTATAACCTAACCCAATAACGACGATAAAACCCATGATCTAGGCGAAATACCCCTGAATTTTTAGTCTTTTACTTACAACTTAACAAACCGATATTTATAAAATAATTTAATTTCGCGTACTAATTTTACATGAATATTTTATTATTTTCAAAGCTGGTATTTCTTTCTTCAGTATTTCTTTGCTTAAGTACATTTCTAGAAAGACATAATTTTACTGTATTTTGTTATATAAATAACAAAGTATTGCGATGGACCCCGGAACCCTGAAATATTTTTCCCCACATTTCCATACTAGTACACTCAAAAAGAAGCAATAAATAAATCAGTCTGTTTCACTAAGTTATTAATCATTTAATTCCCATATTTTTAATTATTAAGAATATTAAACAAATACGGCGCATAAAAATCAAAAACGATTTCTCATACTAAAATATTTAATTAAATTAAGAAAAACCCTCTTTGTTGACCAAAACATTCCTTTCAAACTTATTTACCTTATTTTTCTTCAATAATAAAAATTAGGAAAAATAAATAAAGAATCAATATTGGATTTTATTTTATTTAATCAATATTGGATTTTATTCAATATACATTTATCTTCAGTTCTGTGCAGAACTAGCGCAAAAATAAAACGGTCGTGAAAATCATCAAATTCAATTACTATAAAAACCCGGGTTTTATTCAGAAAAAAAAGCATTCTACTGATAAATTCCAGGAGTACTTTAATAACTCCATGAAATTTGTGGATATTATTGCCCTAGTCCTACAAAGTTTCATATAGACAAGTCTATTTTAAAATGTTGACAAATTTAAAAATAAAGGTGTTCAAAATAAATGCTGCATACTTAAAACTGTAATAAATCCTGAACAAACAAAACTATGTTTTTTTGAACAAAAATATATCCAAATCAAATTTTTTTTTCAATAAAACAGATGATGTTAGAAACACCCTATATCTACATCCCATTGTTTATACTTTTTAAATCATTACCCTCTCATGCAATACCACAGAGACTAAGTAACATGAATGTAATTTAAATATTTTCGAAAAAAATACACATTTATTTTTTAATAAAAATGTTTGTAATTCATTAAAAATTGAATCTTCTATTCAGTTTCAAAATTATTGCTTATGTCAATTTTATGCTTATGTGATTTTTTCCCAAATCACTTATAATAAAAAAAACCAAAATTTGACGAAATTTAAAATTCTGAATTAATATTTCACTGATTCTAACTACAAGGGTCCCCTTCAAAATACACTTCAAAACCAAATTTTTGAGACAACAAGGAATATGAATTTCTGTTAATGCGAAATTTTATAACTGGTGTTTTAATTTCCAAACTTTTGGCCCTTGTTACTTGGCTACAGAGATTTTCAACAACTAATTATTTCTCAATATCAAAATCGTTTAATATTACAATTTCATCGAATTTTATACTATGAAATTTCACAGTAATAACAAATTGTTCCCTTCTCCATCGTACGCCCTAAAAAACATTTTTTTTTCTTTCTTACTTTTATTTTAAATTTCTTGCTGATTATAAAACCTACTTTTACTAAAATCAATCCTAACTTCACAAATAAAAGAAAATGTTCCCATTAATAAAATTATTGCCACCACGAAACGTCCACGATACGAAAGATTTAAGCCAGTAACTTCATTTCAAAATGAATTAAAATTAAAGATAATTGGACTAGTTTCATTGGCTTTCCATCTCTTAACTGCTCCAATTTAACCCCAAGCTAAATCGACACTACCACAACACTAGTAGTGCAAATTCACTTTTCTTATTTCCCAACAATAAAATACTGTACAAATTAAAAGTTATTAAAAAAAAAATTAGATAAATAAACTCTACTCACAAGCACTTATTAATCCACAGAAAAGTACAATTAGCGCAAACACATTCATCATTAACGTCTCACCAAAGTGACCGTACTTTGACTGCAACTAAAAATCCACACTCACAACTCACAACGTTTGTTCATATAATTTTTGAAAATTTCCCAAAACACTTCTAACATGAAGAAAAAAAATAATATCTTTATTAGTTAATAATATTCTATCCGGTGATAAAAAAAAAATATAAACAAATTATTAAGAAAACATACAATCAACTATTATTATTTTAAAGTATGAAAAATCCAAACGGCGATTGGTGAACAATTTCAGAGATTGTCTTCGAGCCATCCAAACGGTTCTGGTGACCAAATAAAACTGCGCTAAAACAGCTACAAGTTGAGTGTTATTTCATTAAATTTTTTATCTTATTTTTGTTGTTGTTTTTTTGTATTTCTTAAATCTCTAAAAGACCATCGCGGAGAGTGGTACAAGTAAAAGAATTGAAGGTGAACAGTTTGAAGAACTACACGATCACCTGGATGGGAATCGAGAGAAATGGTAATCATTTGGAGGGGAATCTAAGACTACAGTGTAGGTCGAAAAGAAACTCTTAAAGATTGTATCAATTTCTCTGGAGGAAATGGTATCGATGAGCTTTTATTGGAAAATAGTCATCTCGTTATACTTATATCAAAATAAGTTTTATAGAAACTAATCTATTTAGCCATAGAAAACGATAGCGAGAAAGACTGTCTATTGATTGATTGAATACTGATACATGAACAACTTACAATAAAAATGTCTTCAATTTATAATAGAATAAAGTCAAAAATCAGATATTGTAAAGACTGATCAAACTTCACCCGATAAATTAGAATTTTTTTTTTTTGTTTTATTATCATAATAATATGAGTCCATAAGACCGTCTCCAATTTTATAGTTTTAAACTTGGGCCACTTGTCCCTCCTCCGGACGGGAAACCACGACGCCGCTAATCCCTAGAAGTAAGATAACGTTGGTTTCCGTCAAATATGCTTTTGTCTTACCTTGGTTATCAACAAGCCAATCAATTTTCTGAAATTACAAAAATCGTATCAACTTGTTCAAATTCAAACTAATCAACAAATTTTACAATTAAAAATCAGGGAAGTATTTCGTCAAAATTGCCAAAATTTTAACCAGTTTCATTTTATTAACTAAAAATAAGTCTGAAAATGTACCATCTGCGCCAATTGTTCAATTTCAAATTATGAAAAACTTCATTAATGCCGGTCACTTTTTCTTACCACCATCGTAAAACTTATACCGTAAATGGTAAAAAGACCAGATTTCATCTCTAAGCCGCAGCTACTGTTAATGAACCAGCACTCCAGCAGCCCAGCATTTTGCAGCAACTTGGCTTATCCAAGTTAAAAATCTTTGAATAGTTTCAGCAATTGTATTCCAGTGGAAAGGCTTGAAGGTGAAGTGTGGGATCATATAATGTACGTACTTAACAAAAACGAACTCCTTGCACGTTTTATCGTAAACTTACTTATTTCCAGCGCGACACGATTATTAAGATTAGCTTTTACCATTTTCGGTTGTCTTTTACTGCCATTTAAGAAATACTCGAAAAAAAATCGTACTTATGATTGACGTCTGCCAGATCAATCAAGATATCGATAGGTTTTTTTTTTTAATAATTTTATTGCACGCAATAATCTACGAAAAAATAATTGAAAAATTTTCTATTATTAAAAGTATCCGTCGAAGGTAGATTGCGTTCAATTGATTGTCGTTAATCGGTGCTATATGTCTTGTGCATAAGTTTGAGTTCGATATCGCTCCTTACGAAATTAGTAAATTTATCGGTAAAATTTATCTGACATGTTTTGTCTTTATAAATGGTATAGCCGAAAGATTATGTTGCGTTGGCGCGATGAAGATCACTATAATGACTTTCGCCCGGTGGCGATAAATTGCGCAATTTTTATATACCACTTCTTGGCCATTGTACATATCGTCACCTTCTCGCTATACCTTCGAGAGAAATGCATAAGAAACCGTCGAGTATATGCCGCCAATGAAAATTATGAATTTTAGCAGTTGTTAGTGATAACCCCAGATTTACTTTCACCCGGGTGTTAGTTTTGTTATTTTTTCTTTTTAAGATTGTTGAGTGTATTTTTTGCTATATGTAAAATTATTCACATTTTCTCCCATCATTAAGTGCAGATTTTTTTGCGTATGTTGAGGTTTACGACCTTTTAGTTAATTGTATGTAATGAATCTGGTTAATGGCGGTAATGTTAGCCAAGAAGGTTATGCAGTTTATTGAGATAGTTTTACTTTATTATTCTTCGATTATCAAGTATTGTGATTGCTTTAAAATTAAAAGATGAGCCTGTGAATGTAGCTCTTCCTACTTGCGAGTGGTACTTTATACCTCAAAAATTCTTGCAGAAATTTTTGAAAAAAAAACTAAATATATCAGTAGTTCATTTTTTTAGATATATTGCAGGGAGTATGGACATTGAGAAACGGTTTAAACTTTGTGATTTTTATATCGCAGTGAAAGCTAATACTATAAATGTGAAATTTGTTATTTATACATATCGTGGGCATTCTACAAATTATTTTAGAAATGGTGAAAGTGGAAGGCTTAATAAAGCATCTCAACAGCTCGAGGATTGGAAGTAGCATGTTCTAATTTTTTATATTTCGTAACATGGAGAAATATTCAAAGTCAATACTTACTCAATAAAGAATTGGTTGGGAAGAGTTATAAGCAAATGGATTACAAATCACAATATTTTTACATGCTACCCTGGCAATCCGCGCAATTCGTCCAATTTTCAGTCAGAAAGCCATGCCTCCCAATACCCAGCCTGAAGAAGGGGAGACTTCTGTCCCCAACCTTTAAATACCTTCCAACACCCAGAACAGCGTGGAAATCTCTCGACTCTTCTCGCATGCTGAAGATACTTCTGGCGAGTTCCACACACACCACCGAATATTCGGGAGAGCTTTCGACTCGGCGCACGCAGTACATACGTGTCTCACAGCTTGCATGCGTGATAGTTTGCAATACGGTACGAAGCGATACAACGATCAGTTTCTTCGCGAAGTATTTGTAAAGCGATTTTTATTGGAAGCAGCGATCGTGGAGTGATCAAGCTATAAATGCAATTGCGCTGCCTTGCAGGTAGTGCGATTATTATTAAATTACTGTTTATATTTTAAACAAATTTTGTTTTACTTGGAATACCGGCGAACCCCTAAATAAATATTTAACTTGTACTTGTACTTTAAATTGTACTTTATTATTTTTGGAGTGGAAGATCAAAACGCCTTCAATGCTGAGATGCCGTGCAAATTACTATTCAACTGACAACCAAACAAAATCGTTCCCAATGATTTTCTGGTTTTTCTTTTGATTGTAAGTCGCATAGTATCCTGCACCACATCTAGACTATTTACCGATTTTTATTTATTTACTTATTTTCATCATATTACATTTGTAATCCCATACACAACTACCTTACACCTTGATATTTCGACAGACCTCAGAGATTTGACGAAATTCGTAAGAAAGTATCACCCCCTTTTAATTAAAAATTGTTTAACTCCACCTCCATGCACCAATCTAAGTCTGATTTTTGTTTGCTCAAATTACTTTTCCGTTACATCTATATATAGCTACCAATTTTCAACTTTCTATTATATGCCGTTCCTAAACAACGAACAGATAGACGATTCTTAATTTTTTTTTGGATATACAAGCACTAAAACGTGAAATTATAAAATTTCAAAATAACATTTTATTTTAAGTTTTAGTCTTTTTTATTTTATTTGTATTGAGCTGAGCAGAACTTTTACCAGGAAAGCAGAACTTTTTTCAGGAAAAAAAAGAACGAAGAAATAAATTAGCGTAATAAATTGTATAGAGACCTACGATGTAAGAGACGAGGGGATGGGAGAATTTAAATGAAAATTTTGATTTCTAACTGCTAACGTTAAATAGTTGTAATAAAAATTTCAATAAAAATGGTTGAAATGGATGACAGTGTACGGAAATTAAAGAAATATAATTCACTAGAATGTCCCGAAAGCTGAAAAGAAAACGTTTTAATTTTCCCTTTTCTGAACAGCTTGAGTCCAAATCCGACCTTGCCTCGTCATGGAAAATTGTTCGTTTGAACTTGGAACATTACGGTCGTTTTTTTCTTTGATCCGAATATTTCTCTCGGTGATCCGAAACATTGTTAAATTTTAAATTATTTGGATTATTAACCCAAATTGAAACATCTATTTATTAAGAATTCACGCTAAATAGAAAGAATATTTACCAACCACATGTTTATAAAATTATTAACAATAATTTTGAACAGAGCTTTTGCGAAATTATAGGTGGCAGATTTTTTCTTAATTATTATTCTAATATTTTTTAAATATTTTTCCAAATTTTTCGATATTGTGACCGTTTTCACGAATTCAGCCATATTTCTGAGGTCTAATGAGATATCGAATTCGTTTTTACTTCTAAAAACTTTAAATATACCTAATCGTCTGAAAACCGTTTTAAGTATTTTTTGATATTCAAAAAATTAGAGGTGTTAAGTTATTGTGCAATTTTTCACGAATTCAGGCAAATGTTTTAGATATAAATTCACTTTTACTTGAATGTGCTTTATAACACCCAAAAACTAATTTCTGGATCTTACGATATTCGATCACCAAGGGAGTAAAAATAATTCTGTCCGACTTTACGAATTCTGACATATCTCTTAGGTCTGATGATATATCGCATTGTTTTTACTTAATCATTTAATCGCCTAAAAGTTGATTTTATAACTTTTTGATATTTTACCACTAAGGGATTATGTCAAAGGTACATTTTACTTTACTATTTTAATAATAAAGTATTTTAATGATATTTTTAGATTAATATGCTTTTGAATATTATATGTTTTATGATTTATGTTCTTATCTGCAGAGAAAGTATTTAAGAAATTGAGAATAATCTTATTTTATTCTTGTCTTTCCCGTCACATAGTACATTTTTCAAAACTTACGAATTCACATATTAGATATTGTAGGGGTATAAAAAATATCAATGTTCCGGCATCAAGAGTCTAAGAGTCTCGTTCGAGATATTAGAAAAAGGTACCTATAACTACATAAACAAATAAAAATAATAACCTAAAACTTTACAACTTTTAAATACGAACTTTAACAAATTATACCTGTCCATTGAAGTTGCTCAATGTCTCTATCTCGAACTGCAAATCACCACCTCTATGAAGTGATGTTAATCAAACAAAAAAATTAACAAAAATAAACTGCGGTATTAAAAAAATTTTATTTTTTATTTACAAACTCAAAATAACAAAAATTTTAAATATTTCCATTTTCGCAATTCAATTCCAACAAGACTCAATTAGTTCTTCTTTTCTAATTTATTATTTCTCATCATTAAGAACTAAATTTTTTCTTATTGTTTTGAACGATATACTCGCACGTATAATAATTATAAATCATTTCGAGCAGAAAATTAACGGAAAAAATCAATTATGAATTACATTCTTGCTTTTATTAACTGCGATTGAGGTCAGACTAATGTGATCGATGCCAACGGCGAGAGAAGAACTTCAACCAATCTAACGAGCATTAGATAACGTACATTAACTACTATTTTGTGTACATCTACAATGTAGAAATTCATGTGTGTGCCTTGCTATTCTTTTGGCATTGACATTAATGTTAGATCATCAATTATTCGTTTTGATGTAATAAATTTGTTTGTACTGTTCGTTTTTATGAATGGACATAAGATCGCAAACTTTGGAAGCAAGTTCATGAAAATTACAGTTAAAATTGAGATTGAGAGCATACTAATTAAAAAGTTGTAACTCGATTACTGGTTATTTCATAATGGATTAATGAGCCTCGATTGCTAGTCAATCACCCCAGAGGTCGTAGTTTCGAATGGCACTCATGACATTTTTCTTATAACTGATTTTCCTTTTCTTCTAACAATATCCATTGATTTAAATACAATTTCCAACTATCCTTTTATAACTAGCTCCTCCCAGCTCTCTCTCTCTAGAAGGTTTGGGGATAGGGTAACAATCTATCCCCGGGAACAAATTATGTTAAGGATCTTCAAGAGAAAAAACGGAATGAAGGCAGGGAAGACCGTACTGTTACAGATATGATCAGAGGAAATATAATCGAAGACCAAGGCTCGATTTGGACAATTGCGCCATAGGAGAGAAGAGACTTGAATTTGAATAGTCCGTTGAAGTAAAAAAAAAATTCGGTATTTTATAACACGTAGGTGATATATCGGAATTCGTAAAAACGAACACAATAATTTTACACCCTGTTAGGGGATGAATATCGCAAAATCGTGAAATTAATTTTGAGATCGTTACATATAAAGTCTATAGAAGTAAAAGCGAATTCGCTCTTATAAAGGGAGGCTTAATATCGAAAAATGATTCAATCGGTGTATTCCACGATTAAATTTAAAACCTTTAGAAGTGAAAGTGAATTGATATCACATTAAACCCAAGAAATATATCGGGATTCGTGAAAATGCACACAACCACTTTACCCCCCACCCCCACCGCTTATCAGGGGGTGCGCAAAAAGATCTTTATGTTTTGAATTCGTCATAACTTTTTAATTTCATATTAAATTATAATTTTTAATTTTTTTTTTTAAAGTTTAATATAGAATTGGAGATGGCCATTTTCTGCTTCGCAAATTTGTGCTCTTTCAAGCACACTTTTCATGACCTTTCGCAAAATTTCATGTGTTATGGCATGGTTTTTATTACGAATATTGGTTTTGAGTTAGGGGATGCTCGCTGGCTTATTGATGTACACTCTTTCTTTCAAATAATCCTAAAGAAAACAGGCGGGACCGGTTAAATCCGGTGAACGTGTCGGCCAATTGAAATCGCTATTGCGCGAAATAATAAAATAAAATAAAATTCAATGATTTTTGTTCGTTGTTCTGTTGTGTATTGATCCATTTTAATTCCCCAAGTCTGGTTTGCAAAATTCTGAAAAAAAATATTGAAATTAAAAAGTTATAACAAATTCTAAACCAAAAATTCCTTTTTGCACCACCCTGTATAAAAAGCTCACAGAAGTAAAATTAATTTGATAACTCGACATGCCTAAAAGATGTAACGAAATTCGGAGAAATGTAGAAAAAAACTATTTCACACACATTTTTTTTTTACTTCAAATTTTTTAGGCTTAAATTTTTATATTAAATTTGGTGTATTTTTGAAGTAAGCTTTATTAAGTGCGATTTTAAGGTCTAACTTAGTTTTTGTTCATAACGACAGTCTTCTTTCGCATCAATTAATTCGTAAAATTAAGTAAAGCTATTGTTCAATGCGCTCGGATGAATGAATAATTCAACAAATTTTGTATAGTTAACTATACACTGTTTTAAAAAAAATTGAATTTTCAATCCAATTTTTACTTGATATTTCCAGTATATTTCATTTTTTCAAGTAAAAGTACACATTTCAATCACTTTTACATGAAATTACTCATGTACTTTTCAACTGAACCATAGAATTAACACAAAATTACGCAACATTTCCTTCTTTTTAGTGTAATTCTACTAATCTATTAGAGTTTTACGACAAAAAATATCTAATAACTGAAACTACAAACTTAGACGCTTCGTTCAATTATGTTTTCTACTTAAATGAAAAAGAAACGCCTTCAGTGGCGCAGTGGCTACGTGCCAAAAACCAAAAATTTATCGCGGGTTCGATTCCTACCTACAGCCAAGGTTTTATTAAGAGTAATTAAGTAAGAAATAATATTAGAAGTAGAAATAAGTGTACCAAAGAGTGCTAATTATACACGTTTTTTAGTGAATTTTCTGCTTTCGAAGTTCAAATTTACTGATTGCAAATTGAAATTTACTGACCGAAAATTGAAAACTACATTCAAATTGACTATTACATCCCAATGTAAATTTACATGAAAAGGTGTGGCATATTTGCCTGCAATCCAAAAGATGTAAAATTCAATGGATTTTTTTTACTGTGTACTTGATGCACTAGCTTGATATTTCCCATTTGCAAGTAATGGAAAACTAACGTATCGAACGCTTGAAATGTTCTGAAGTAATACAGGGATTACTTATTTTAAGGACTTTCTTATGGGAATCACTCGAACGTTCGAGATAATTTTCAGCATTATCGAATTTTAACTTGAAAATTCTATTTCACGATTTCCCTATTTATTGGGTATGGAAAGCAAGTATTTGGGTGATATCAGTTATAAAGAAATTATTTTTCAGGCTTTAGGTTATGTTGAACAATTATTTGGACTAGATTAAACTTATTTTGTAATACTCTACAGATTCCATTTAGGTAAAGAAGAGTAAAGAATTAGTGAGATTACGAAATATCGTATAAGTTTCAAGTTTTTAACGTGGCTACATATTTATTATCATCACAAAATTGTTATACCGTAGTTACGAATTTTTAAAACTTTTCTCTAGGATCAATCAGTGCAGCATTCCAAAATGACTTGGACTTTATGCTTCCATCATTTTGTCACGCTATCGTTAAGTACATCTTTTGTGGTAAAATAAATGCATTGGAGATAACGGGTATTTACCTAGTAAACTGGGTACTTATAAGTTATCAGTCGAATTTACACTTAATTACCCGAAATGCCATTGATTCGATAACGCGACAGCCAAACGCCGAGTGATCTTTTCTTCGACATGGAGAACACAATCCCATTTCTTATATCCGAAGTCCAAACCAGAATAGTTCTGGCACAGTTGCAATGCAATTATGAATGAGTTTTCCTACCTTACTCATCGCATATGCTGTACTGAACACATATGGTTACCAAATTGCTAGATCCCAGCATGCAACTTCTCGAAGGCGTACCATTTTACTATATACACACTTCGTTCAGCACCACTTCATATGGAATGAAAAATAATATGGTCAGCATTAAACTTACTCATGTGTTCAGCTGACTAAGCCACCGTACTGTACACATCACATACTTACATACTTGTACTTTAAAAATTATAAGATTTACTTAGAGACTTATGCATATGCATACACAGTTTGTCACATATCTCCCAAGAAATTATAATTTCCGTTTTAAATTTTCTTAAAGAGATCTAAGAGAAAAACGAATTTCTGTCTTCTAGTCTAGAAGGAGAGTACGTAATAATTTAAAGCTTGAGGAGGTCTTCTTAACCTGTAGCATTTTCTTTAAACTCAGTTGAAATTTGGAAGTGTTCCGCTCGAAATAGATTTCTGTTTCGTTATTTTGAAATTTTCACGATCGTCAGTTCTTCGTAGATTTCGTTCAAAGGCACAACTAACAGTTCGCAAAAAGTACAATCGTATCAAAATAGTGATTAATTATTAACAAATAGTGTTTATTAGTGCATAAAGTGATTAAATAAAATTAACAGATAAAGATACATTAGATCTTTTTTCTAATTAATTAAAGCTAAAATAGTACAAAATATGAGAAACACATTATTAGAAGAGGTACGTTTTTTTGTTAGTTTAAAAATAAACCCCCCACAAAAATTATTTAAATCGAATAGAATAGGTATCTCTATTTTCAATACTCAATTTGTATGGGAGGAAATTGCATGTGAATCACCCGTGGAAAATATGAAAATGAGCAAAAATTTACGTCTTGAAGATTATGATTCATTATCTTTTTAAAGCGAACTGTTTCTTTCTTTTTTAAGTGCAATATTTTCACTGAGTTTTATATAATAAAATTTACATCATCTTGTATATTTTTAAAATAAGTGATTTTTAAATTTGGCAAATATCAGGGTTATTAAATATTTTCTCCGGCTTCGAATCGATGTTTAGAATATTTGTCAAAATTTGACCAGTGCAGAATCGCATCGTTACAATATTGTTTTAAAAATAATAAAATGTTTTACTCCAATTTAAATTAAGAGATAGTAAAATGAAACAATGTGTAATATCAAAATATTGTAATTGTACAAAAACAATACAAAAAAAGCAATTTTAATTTTCAATACTGATACGTAGCTTCAATATTACTCGATAAACTGAATTCTTACTCTCTAAACAATTTTGGCACTGACAAAGAATTTTCATTATCGCCGTAAATTCAAGGACATCAAACAAAAAGACTTTCACTTTAAACACACAAAGCTAAAATTAAGAATTTCTGTTCTTCTTGACTTTTGAATGTAAACAATGAGCTATATTTTTTCTATTTTATATTTAGAAATCAAAATAATTTTTATTTCAACACTAAAATTCATTATGTACAAATCGTATGCACTTAGACTTTTCGTTTCATTTAAATGTAATGTTGGCTCTTAACTCAGACATTTTTTGGCATAATAAATTGGTATGTCGAAAATGAAATCGGATCATAAATTTCGTAGAAAAATAAAACTGATTATTTTGTTTATATTACACTGTCTGCCATGCTTTCAAAAATTATTGACTTAAAATTTTGACAAAAAATTCAGTCAAATTTTTCTTGATAAAAATTCTTTGTTTATTTTTTTTAGGTAAAACAATTCTTTTTAATTATTAATAAAGCAATTATTTATAAAACAACACAAATTTCATAATGTTTTTATCTGACTCTATTTGATGTCAAAATAGTCAAATATTTGACAAGGAATGTCTGAAATCGTTTATAATTGGATATTTCGCCAGAAATATTTAAGTCAACTATTTAACAAAGTGGGTATGAAATTGTATATGATTGTGTTTGCCTGAGAAAATAGTCAAATATTTCAGAAAACGTATCTGATTTTATTTACCAGAAAAAATATATTACAAACTGTAGGTATGTATTTGAATTTAAAACTATCTGGAAGTAAAAAAGGTCAAATGTATCTAAAATTTGACTGTACTATAAAATTAGTTAAATATTTGACATTGTGGCTTAACACTTTGACTGCCGCGTCACCCGTATTCGGGTGACAGTAAAAGTTCTCATCGGGCCTTGTCACCCGTATTCGGGTGACGCTTATTTGGACAAATATTCCACAGTAAATAATAAAACTATTAAATTATTATAAAAATGGTTTATTTAAAAAATTATTTGCAGTGTGAAACATTAAAACATTCTCTGCAAAATTGAGGTTGATCAGGACACCCTGGACAAAATGTTGTTGGGTTTTTCAGATGTTCTCGTGCCTTTGATCGGTCCATTTGTATCTTTTATTTGAGTAACATCGGTTGCATGCGCGTCTAATGTTTTTTCCAAAATTATTTTTGCGAACGGCGATATAATGCCTTCTTTGTGGAAGAGACGACTTGGTTGTATCTTTAGGCAGTCCTAATAATTTTGCAGCTATCAATTCTCTAAATCTTCTAATATTTACAGTTTTCTTTGTCACAATTTTGTAAAGCACCAAAGCGTTTACAACTGAAATTCCCAGTAGAAGTTGAGAGTTTTCAATACCATTTGATCCCTTTTCTAATCGCCGTGGCATAAGAAACCATTTGGTCTGAATAATCTACACCACGCTTCATACAGCGGCACGGGTGGCCTGACGGAGATTTTATTGCAAATAGTTACGCGTGGCAGTCAAAGTGTTAAAGAATTTCCTACACGTTTCAAATTATATGCCACTTAAATATTTGTCCATTAAAGCTCTGCAAAAACTGTCAGAAGATGAATTCGTCAAGTTTTTTTACAATTATCTGATCTGGTTTATCTGGAGGTTTGGTCAAAATTTTGAAGTCAAATAAAAAAAAAGTGTCTAAACCGCAACAAATTTATTTTAAATTTTGCTTACCTATACCTACTTTTTTAAATTAAATTAATTTAATAATAATTAGTTTAAATAAATTTAATTCAATAAAATGGGTTTTAACAACGAAACTAAAACTTATCTGTACCATATATTTATTAATCTTTGGTATAAAAAGTTAACTATAATTTTCGTGTATTGTTGAGACATTCCCGCGTACGAACTCAGAACGGAATGCTAGTATTTATCTGTGGTCACAGGGAATAACTTGGTAAGTCGAAAAATAATAAAATGGGATAAATGTACTGTGGTCATCTCCCAAGGCTTACACGCACAGTAAAAAAGTTATTGTTATATATATTATTTGATCACTGAGATGTCAACAAATTTAATTTTTTCACCAAAACTGAATTTACAGGAATAGTTCAATAGTTAAAATAGCAAATCAGTACTACTCTGAATAGTTTCGTTTTTAGACTTACCTACTTATTCCCTGTGGCCACAGATATATTCGTATTACCAGAACTGCAACTACTTAACAGGAGCTTGTAGGGAGTGCAAAAATGATCATTTTTGAGACCCATTTTATCTTAAACCGCCAATCGTATCACTCTAAATTTATTTTTATTTGTAAAACTCTGTTAGTACTACTACTTGATCGAAGCATTTTTAAAAAATTGCTTGACATTTTTTATAACAACTGTTTAAAGATTGCTGCTTTTTGAACATTCCTTTATGGCCTACAGGTCGATACTGCGTTATTTAAGTTTGATAATCTTCGATTAACTAATTATTTAATCCAAAACAAACAAAACAAAAAAAAATGAATGAATTCTTATAAGCGGTTGGCGAGAAAACGGAGCTTCAAAAAATAATATTTTTAACGAAACCATTTTGTTTACGACTACAGTGTGTCAGCATGTCGGCTGTTCTTCATTTCTTTGAGAATTTTATGTTAATAAAATTTCGTAATTTTTCCAGCCTTTTTTATATCTTGTAAAATAAATGTGGCAACACTGATTTTTATCATTTGACAATATAATCATCAGATCATACGAGTATTACAGATTTGATTAAATTGAAATTTTTTTTTAATTTTTCCCTTTTAATTTCAGAATTTATTTTTAGGCACTTTCCAGCCCCCAAATGTCTCTATTTTGGTATTGTTTTATCAGAAAAAATATAAGTTCTAATAATCAATCGAAAGCCAAAAATTGATTCTTTTTCTTTTTTTACCCTACAAGTACACTTTAAATGTCTGAATAGAGTGGATATACAAGAGATTTAATCAATTAATTTATTTACATACGTACCGGCAAACTTTAAGCATTGTAAGTGAATCATTAACGATTCATCTTAGTGAAATTCATGTTCACATAAAAATCCAATTGTGATTATTCAGTGAAACAGCCTTCAGTTTTGCTATCATCATATAGAATCACTACCGAATTCAAAATGGAGTGCTAGTATATGGTGTGGTATTACTAATTGCAACTACTTAAGGACTAATCCTTATTGTCTTGAACGTTGAATAAGTACGCCTTAATTTGCCTTAATCGCTCTGAATAGAGCGAACAAAAAAGAGCTTTAACCAATTTATTTGTTTACATATGTACATATATACCGACAAATTTTAAGCATGTGAGTGAATCATTAAGCATTCACTTTAGTGAAATATATGTTCACATGATTCTCAGGTGAATCACCATTGAAATATGGAGTTCATTTTGTGGAACGGATTATAGCTTAATAAATCTTGCGGCTTCGAAGTCGAAATTTTGCATGTAATTATTGAGAGATAAAATTAATCTCAATTTTATATCTAAGCAAAATCACACTTTCAGTAAACTTTCAAGCAAAAGTTCATATTTCCGTGATTATATATACCTATTGAACGATTACAGAAGATCCTGAATTTATTTAGTGCAATATAGATTGCTTATCATGAAAACAAAAAGAGGTAAAATAAAGTTACTCCTTCGAATAACTACCAATAATTCGAGAATGTCTTGAGATTTATAGGCGATTTTTTTACGGCCCTTTAAGTAGCTTCTCTAATGCTTTTCCTCAGCTAAGAGCTTGTGGGTTTTAAATCTAAAATGATTGAAATATCCTATTCTGGCATCTTATAAAAAAGTGCACCTATTTATAACGAATAAAGTTCTTGTTTTGACGAAAACACATATTGTACGATAAATGAGTTACCAAATGATTCACAAATTCATTTCATATCAATTTTGGTACTTATTTCGGAGGGATGCATCAAGTTTTGACTGTGTTTAGGACATCAATTGGTCTTACCGGTCAGAGAATATATAGGAAAAACGTCAAGTCGGTCCTTCGTATAGTCTCCATAAAAAAGTCTTTGACAAATTTGTGTGTCCTTCCTTTGTGTTCGACTTTCCTCGAACTTGTGATCGTGAATACATAGAACAAGGAAGATCAAAATTTATGAGATTACATTTTGTTCAAAGGGCAGAGTCGCATATTATGAGAAAAAGTGCTATATTCCTTGTGGTAGGTCCCATACAAATGTGCTTAAACCACGTGGTTACGAATCTCCAAAGTATCCAACTTCTAAGTGCCAATAGCCCTTATTGTGCCAGTAGGCTAGCTGGCACAGATTTCCGCTGCGTTCTGTAAACTAGCAATGCGGCTATTTTGAATTACGTTAATCATCCCACCCATCTATCTTCACATCCCACTAGATTTACATGATGATTAGCTAATTTTAGATCGTGATTACCTGCGTGTGAATTTTTTCCCTCATTCCCAAAGATATATAAAGAAGTTGGCTCGATTTCAAACGATTTGAGTGAAATTCATTCAGTAGAACTAGATTGAATAGTGATGGGTCATATTCAGGTTTATTTATAAGATGTAAGACTGATGAAGTCAAAACATAATCAGGTGTAAAATGTAATGGTTTTTTACGGTTTTATGTTCCATAAACAAATTTATCAGAATCCTCAATCCGGTCGAAAAAGAATTTTTTAAATAAATTCCAACAATCTGAACGCAACATTACTATTTGTCGACTCAAAAGCAGGAATAGAAGTCGAGGAGTCGGTTCTTTTTGCAAGGAGTCGAAGTTTGAGTATTTACAGGTATTTTGAAAAGCCGCTTGTACGAGTATGGCATGCTTTATCGGCGAATTGGAGTTGGTGTCGACAATTTTTTTAATTACGAGAGTTGGAGTCAAAACTGTTTTAAGCATGAGATTAGCCAGAGGTGTTTTGTTTAATTCTGCCACTCATAAAAATTCCAAATAGAGTTCCAATTGATTTTTTCAGCTTAGCAGACAGGTGAAAACCTTATTTCGTTTTGAATTTAATTGCATGCCATGTTTCACAAAAATATAAAAAAAAGTTGCTGCCATAATGAATTTTTTTCAATTACAATAAAATACAAAAAATCGCCTTCCATCTAAGTTAATCTATCTTCTTAACAAATTCTAAATTGTGGAACTTGATACTAGTACTAAATCTACTTTAGTTGATCCTATAACTACTAGCTTCAAAATTTTTAATATTATTAATATTTCATAATTTTGTTTTGTAACCTGTTAAAAGAATTGAATTTTTTAGTACTTAAAAATTGGCAATATTTTAAAATTTTGACAAAAGGAGCAACTTTATATTTATGTTTCAGTAAGAGTATGTCGTTAGGAAGCATCTGTAATGGACAATTTCTTTGAGATTTCTTAGTATCCATAAAGCGAAAAAAAATAAAATTTCAAAATAAATTTTTTTTAATTTCAAGCCAATCGATTTTTCAAAAACACTCAACTTTACTAAATTTAAATTTTTTAAAAACAACTTTTTTCTGTATTTCAGTTACAAGCCAACGGCTATGTAGTCATTGAAGACTTTCTAACACCTGAAGAAGTTCAAGAACTTGTAACTGTCGGAAGAAATTTGCACACAGAAGCACCCGAGGAAGACAGAACTGTTTTTAGCGCAGCCAAATCTGAAGGAGCTCAAAATTGTGAAAAATATTTCATCGAATCCGGCGATAAAGTGCGATTCTTTTTCGAAGAAGGTGCTATCGGTGCAAATGGGGAACTACAAGTAGATCCATCTGTGGCTCTTAATAAGGTTCATAAATTTTTCAAAATTTAAAAAAACATAGTTTCACGCAAATTTTCGAATTTCAACTCCTTCAGGTAGGGCATGCACTACACACCGAAAATCCAGTATTTCAAAAAATTACGTGCTGTGATCGTGTTCGTGAAATTTGTTGGCAACTAGGATATAGAAGTCCTGCAGTACCGCAAAGCATGTACATTTACAAGAATCCAGGAGTCGGAGGCGAAGTAAACCCTCATCAGGATGCATCGTACCTTTATACAGAACCAAATTCTGCTTTAGGATTTTGGATAGCTCTTGAAGATGCAACCACTCAAAACGGATGCTTGCAATTCATTAAGGGATCTCATAAGAGCGGAGTTCATAGAAGGTAAACAAAGATTCGAACTTTTGAAGAAAACTTAATCCAAAAATTTTGTTTCAGATACATCCGAAATCCTGACAAGAAATCCAACGAATTGATTATCTATGATCGGCCGGCATCAATTTATCCGCAATCGAATTTCACATCTGTACCAGTCAGTAAAGGTAATTGTATCTTTTTTGTTAATTCTTCTTTAATATTTTTATAACATTTATATTTGATTCAAGGTACTTGTATTCTTATCCATGGAAACGTTGTTCATAAAAGTGATGCCAATCGATCGAATCAAAGTCGCCATGCTTACACTTTCCACGTTATCGAGACTGATAAAACCGAATATTCGGCTGATAATTGGCTACAGCCACCAAAAGACAAACCTTTTCCCATATTTTATGAGCGAAACACTACCGAAACTTAAATCCTATTTAAAAACAAACTAATCTTCAATTTTGTATATGTAATATTTTTTTATGAACCAAAAACTCGAAAAATATAAAATACAACAAAAAAAAATGTAAAATAAAATTTTGAAACAGATATTACTTATAAGTCATATTGCGGGTAATATAAAATAAAGATTTATAAAATATTTTAAATTTTTGAAACAGATACAGGTGATATTGTGGATAATATAATATTAAATTCTAATTAAAATTTTATAAAGCAAATCAGTAGAAATCGGAAAACAATTTTTATTTGGACATATTTTAAATTTCGTATATTATAAGAATGAAAAAAACCTGCCAACAATGTGGGGGCAACTTCATTATTTTTTGGGTAGAATTCCGGAACGCTGCTGGAGGCTACTATGCAACTTCCTTACAACCTGTTAAGGTTGAATATCTAAAAATCCTGAAATTAACTCTCTTGCAATTATACAGGAAGCCTTAGGAAGTAAAAATCAATTCGATATCTCATCAGATCTAAGAAATATGTGTGCAACTTGTTTGCGCTAACTAGGGGTTTGGATATCAGAAAATCCAAAAATCGGTTTGTAGGCTATTATATAAAAACTCTGCAGAAGTTAAAGCCAATTTGATAGCACATCAAGCCTAGAGAGATATATAAAATTGGAAAAAACGTATGCAACCCTCTTACATCCACTTGGGGGTTGAATGTTCAAAAGTGCTGAAATCAGTTTTACGCGATTATAAATCAAGCCCGTAGAAGAAAAAAGTTATTCGATATCTAATCAAACCTGAAGGATATGGTTAAATCCGTGAAAATGTACACAACCCCTTTATACCCCCTTAGAGGTCGAATTTCAAAAATCCTGAAAACACTTTCTAGGCATTTATATGAAGAATCCGTGGAAGTAAAAATGAAATCGATATCTCCTTAGAGATATGCAACCCCCTTGCATCCACTGTGGGGTTGAATATAAAGAAAGCCAGAGGAAGTGGAAACGAATTCGATGTCTTACCATTCCCAAGAAGAATGACGGATTTCGTGAAAACGTGTTCAACCCGTTTATACCCTCTTAGGGGTTGAAAAGGTAAAAACCTTGAAAGCGTGTTTTACGAGATTATAAATCAAGCTCGTGGAAGTGACAAGTTATTCGATATCTAATCAGACCTTATGGACATGGCTGAATTCGTTAAAATGTTCACAACCCCTTTACACCAACTTAGGGGTCGAATTTCAAAAAAATCGTGAAAACACACTCTAAGTTTCAACTTTCTAGCATAAGCCGTTTCATAAATAAGAAAAAACTCCTACACACCCGTACCATACTACCCTTAATAAAAATTATTATTATTTTTGGAATATGCCACTAGTATAGTTCTATCTAAATACCAAATTTCAGCTATCCATCAACATGGGTTCTGAGATATAAAAATCGGAACTTTTTCTTTATCTCTCACACCCTCACGCCCTGCACCCAAACCCCCCAAACTTTTTTCAGCTAAGGGTCTATTAGGTTTACTTTCCGTAAAAAATCTAAACATCTATCTCAAACTGTTTTTGAGATATGAGACGTTAGTCCTTAGAAAAATTCTTATCCCCCCTCCCTACTTTCATGCTCCACCTTCCCCATAAATAATTTCATTTTCAGCCAACTCCACTTGTTGATTTGTATAGAGAAACCGAATTTCACTTTTCTAGCGCAATTGGTTCGTAGGATATCGTAGTCTAAACTCATCCCCAACCGCCTAAACTCACCCCCACACGCCACTGACCCCACTCAAAATTTTGTTTTCAGTCTAGTCTCCTAGTAAACCTACAGGCAGTCATTAAGTTTCAATTTCGTGACATTAATCGTTTCGGAGACATCGATTTTAGAATGTCTCGATTTCGGCTTTCGAGCGTTTCGGACACAATGTTTTTTCAAACACCAAATTTTTTAAGGACATTTGTATGGCAGATTTAATTAATTTCAAAGTTCTCTTATGGTAATCATTAAATTTCTAGCTTTAGTATTCGTTCAATAAGTACATATAACATCAGTCGAGTTTTACAATCCACTGTACTAAATGTGTGATGTTTTCCCGAATCTAATGTCCGCCCTCAACTTAAAGGGAAATTATTTTATTCACTACCAGGAGAAAAAAATTATGAGGGTGTGGGAGTAGGGAGTCATGGTAAGAGGGGGTGGAAATGAAAAAATTGTGATTTTTATTTCTCGAAAGCCGGAAAGAATAGAAAGCTAAAAATTGACAACTGCATACAGCTAATTTTTGATAGGGGTATTAAGGTACTGTGGTGCGGTGTGGTTTTTCATATCTCAGAAACGGCTTATGCTAGAAAGTTGAAACTTAGTACCTATATGTAGATGTGATACTAGAGTAATTAAAACTTTATTATTTTTTGGGCAGAAGTCCGAAACGTGTTTAATGCTGAAATGCAGTGTAGGTTACTATGCGACTGACAACATAAGGAATAACCAGGAGGCTATTTGGAACGTTATTTTTTAGGTTGTCAGTCGCATAGTAACCTACACCGCATCTCAGCATTAAACACGTTTCGGACTTTTTTAAGCGTTATGCGAACAAAAAGAACTGGCTTCACTAAATGCGTATTTTATGTCCCAGAATAAATTAAAAAAGAATCGCTTTCGGTTCACATTAGAGAAATTTAACAATTTTTTTTCCGATCGAGAGCATTTTTCGGCATTTATTTCCTAATGCCCAATCTAAATGGAACATTTAGCCGAGATAGTAATTTTTAGTTAATGCTTAAGCTAAATTGTCACACGAGACACAAACCTAAATAGGCATTACAGATTAGTGGCCATTAAGAGTGCGCCATGCGTACTAGGCACGCAGTGAAAAAAATCATTGAATTTTACATCTTTTGGATAGTAGGCAAATATGCCTCACCTTTATAAGTAAAAGTCAATTTGAATGTAATTTTCAATTTTCGGTCAGTAAATTTCAATTTTCAATCAGTAATCTTTAATTTGCAATCAGTAAATTTCAACTTCGAAAGCACCAAATTCACTGGATATTCTCTTGAAAAAGCACTTTTTTGAAATTTGAAATTTGAAATTGTTTTATTCCTTCGATATTTACAATTTTTAGCTTAAGCTAGTTTTAATGGTTCGGTGGTGAGACTTCAGCACTTTTTTCTACTTCTAATATTATTTCTTATTTACTTACTCTAAATAAAACACTTGGATGTAGGTAAGAATCGAACCCGTGATCAATTCTGATTTTGCTGCGTAGTTCAAGTACAAATTGGATTGAAAATTAAATTTTTTGTAAGACAGTGAAGAATACTCAAAACAATTTTCTTCGTCGACTCGCGCTGTTAACTTCAAATTTACTTCCAAATTTCACGGAAAATGCACTCTCCAACATTTTCATCAGTTTATAGAATCATAAAATCAGTACAAAAACACTGCGTCCGATTACAAAATATTTTTTTTAATAATGTTTACAAAACATGTTGCCCCCTATATCAGTTTCTTGTAGAAGTTTCAGAAGTTTGTTTTTTAAGATTATAATATTTTCGTAATTTAATTCAGTTTTTCATGAAGATTTATTATTTTTAGAATATACATGTATAGGTATAATTCAGATTTATGTTTATAAATTACAGTACACAGTTGCTATGTTTATTATCGCTTTGTTCTAAGTATCGCTTTAGAAGCATGTGACTAAGTTCATAGACCTATAAAATCAAAAACCGTTCTAACCGTGCAAATACAAATGTAAATTCGACTTATCATTTAACAAATGAAAAGAATATTCTTAACAATATTCTGTAGGAGGAGTCCTCTGACCCAAACCTAAAAATGCCACAGAACGAATTTTTGTTTGTATAAATGTTGAACTCTTCCATACAGGGATCACATCAAAATAACAACAACACTATCGTGGCAGTCCGATTAAAATAATATTGAAGTATTCTCATGGGATTGGGACGGAAAGTTCGCTCTAGATTAGAGGAGGAAACCGCTATGGATTATCGCTCGACACAAATGAAATACAGAATTACGGAATGGATCAATTCGTTATCAGTAACATTAATGTAACCTTGTGATGCTTCTTATCAACGATGTCCACCTTTTCTCATCGCATATGGTAAACAACTGGACAGCGAGTATAACGGCCAATATAAAAACGGTTTCCATAATTTAGTCAGCACTCAGTTTTCTAGTGTCTATCACGCAGAGAAGTCCGTTGAAATAAGCCAGCAAAATGGAAAAACGTAAGATTTTTTAGTTTCGATCGAGATGTAAGAATCCGTTGTAATCTCTTCAAATATCTTCAATTTAGGTACTCGCCTAGCAATGATGCAGTTCAATGTCAGCAAGGACAAGAACGATAACTTGCAGCGAATGGCTGCTCAAATTCGGAAAGTCGTCAAGGAAAGCCAGCCCCGAATTGTAGCACTTCCCGAATGCTGGCAAATGCCCTTCCATCCAAAATACACCAAAGAATACGCCGAACAAGTTCCCGGTGGTCCTACATGCGACCTTTTGTCCGCACTTGCCAAGGAATTGAAGGTCTACATCACTGGTGGATCTATTGCTGAAACCGATGGCACCAACTATTACAATACAGCCACTGTATTTGGACCGAATGGAAAACTCATCGGAAAATATCGTAAGGTAGGTCTCTAGGCTGGGAATTTCCCAAAAGAACGAGCAGTTTTTAATCTAACATCTTAGATTCACCTGTACGATGTCACCATTGCTGGAGCGGTCAGTTTCAAAGAATCCGATGGATTCAGTTCGGGCGATGAAGTCTGCATTGTTGAAATCGATGGTCGCAAAGTCGGAATCGGTATTTGCAATGATATTCGCTTTGATGAATTCTGTCGGGTTTTCCGCAATAAAGGTAAGAATCTTCATGCACCTTTCGACTCGACTTAAGCAAACTTAATTTTTCGCCAGGTTGTGAGATGATAATTTTCCCCTTCGCGCTGGTTATTTCCCAAGGAAGCGCCAATTTTGAAACGCTCCTAAGATGCCGAGCACTCGACACTCAGATGTTTGTTTGCGGAGTTTCGGGAGCACGCGATGAAAACTCAGTCTACGTACAATGGGGCCATTCTTTGCTGATCAACCCGTGGGGACGAATTGTTAAGGAAGCTGGTGAAGGTGAAGAAATTGTTGTTGCTGAAATCGGTAAGATTGTTGTGAAAATTGATTTGTTTTTAATATTTACCACAATTTTCAAATATTTAGACTGGACACTGTTGGATGATGCGAGAAGTCAAGTACACCTCTTCGAACAAAGAAGACCCGATGTATACAAATCGGATGAATAGTAATTTAAGAAAAGTAACATTTTTAATTGTATTCCTGAAAAAAAAAATAATCAAATTAAATTCGAGAATATTTTTTATCTATACTCTTTTGTCTGATTCCGAGAACTTACTTCGGAAAAAGTCGGCTGCTCCATTTTTGTATGTTTGGAACCTGTGAAACACGTTCGACATCGTCTACATGCTTATTTCAAAAATTAGAAGGCAATATCTGGAAAGCTTCATGAGATATGAAGCATAGTTAAAGTTATTAATTATTATACCCCCGCCCCTATTCTGAACACTTCCCTAATATGACGGACATAAATATACGTATGTACTATGTTTCAACTTTGCGTCATATGCTGTTCGCGAGACATAGAAGAATGAAATTTCCCCACAATCCAGTACGCTACTGTGTCTCCAAAATTTATGTTTGTAACACTTCTCTACTGTCTGCACCTATAAGCTAAATTCAAACTTTTTAAAATAAGGCGTTCACGAAATATAATGATTTTGATCTCGAGCAAAGCCTGCATTTAACTGTATGCTACTATGTCAAATATTTGACTATTCTAGCTGGCAAATGTAGTCAAATTCGTCGTTGCCACAATATTTTTTTTACTGTAGACGAGGTCTGTTTTGCCGAAAAATGAATTTACTAAATTTTTCGTGAAATTTTTTTAGTCATATATTTGACAG
Organism: Beris morrisii; assembly: GCA_951812415.1. Classification (NCBI taxonomy): domain Eukaryota; kingdom Metazoa; phylum Arthropoda; class Insecta; order Diptera; family Stratiomyidae; genus Beris; species Beris morrisii. Next base: position 11,200,233 of record OX638312.1, on the reverse strand, counting down.
CATGGCATATATAATTTGAAAGCGAAATTTGGAAATCATTTGGAAATAGGTTATATTTCAAGAATTCACCCTTGGAAATTGCACAGATATGTGCAATTTTATGCCTCAATTCTGGTCTGCTTTTTTTGCGAGAGATTAGATAATAAAAATGTTACTCTTCGCTCCCGTACGCCATAGTGCTCAATCTAAAACACATTTTTACAACAATTTGAAGTGTCCATACAAAAATTATTATAGTTTTTAACTCTTAAGCAAATATTAGACTATATGCCACTTTGTCAAATATTTGTCAGATAGTGTAATCGACAAATTTGTGTATGCCACATTTTTTAATTGCGAACAGAATTTTTGAATACTAAAGAAATAAAATATTATACAATTAAAAATTAAAAAATTTTAAGTCTATATTAGACTGTATGCCACTTTGTCAGATAGTGTAATTGACAAATTTGTGTATGCCACATTTTTGTAGTTGCCTTACACATTGCCTGTTTTTATTTATTGTTTTGTAAAAATTTTATTTGACAACATTGCATACAGTCCCATACAAGCTTTAGTAAGTTCTTCATTCGTTAAAGTTGATTCGTGGCTTTCAAAGTTTCTAAAATGTGTGTATTTACTAAAGTTTGGTGATAAACTTTGATGTGTTTGAGCACAGTTTAGCTGTTGTAAACAAAATTGCAGACATTTAAGCTTTTCGCGATTCAAGCGCCTTATAGCGTGAAAAAATTTAATTATAACGAGAGTGTAGGGCAAAGAAAAGATAATGTTAAAAAAGTGAACAAGTCGGAAAAGTTGAATATTGAGCACCCAAAAAACAATTTGGTGAATAATCACTGCAGGAGAATGTACCTACCTGAATTTTGTATTGTATTCGCATATCGACTAAAATATAAAAAAGGTGAAAACAAATTTAATTTGAGTTGAATGCGCATAAAAAGCGGTATTTTATCTTAGACGAATTAAAAATGCGTAGCTCTGACCTCAAATACGGTCTACCTATAAATATAAATCTTTTACAAGTAGCTAAATAGAACGCTTAATCATAACCTGTGAATATCTACTTCCTACCTACTTCAAGAAAAAACTATCGTCAGTGAATTATTAACGATTCAAAATAATTCACATGCAATATGCACATCAATTTCTGAAACTTTATTACTATTTAAAAATAATTCACTTAATCTTCACAAAACTGTGTGCACTTAAGGTTCAATTTACTCACTTTGGTGAACGTTTGGTTAATCATTTCTTAATCATATTTAAGATTCGTAGATGAATGTACAATTCGTGCTGCTTGAGAATCGGTTTTAAGCATCAGAGTCGAATTTGAAGAATAAGATGAATTAGTTGTGCATCGATGTCGATGAAATTGATGAATTATTTGTGAATATATTTCGAATAGCAAAACATATCAAACTCACAAAAGGCCACACTATTTATGTAACGATTCATTGTTTCAATGTTGCACTGCATTACCACTTATAAATTAAGTCTTGTACGGGGCAGTGTGGCTCAAAGAGCAAAATTAAGGAATGGAAAAGACGATTATTTCAACAAAATATATTTATTCTTTAAAGCAAATATTATAAATAATTATATAGTATAATAATCATATAGTGAACCTCAAACTAATAGATAAATAAATTTCAATACGTAGGTTTACTTTTAAAATTTAAAAAGTACTTGGCACCAACCCCAGCACTCGCTTCCAACAAAGTCATAGAATGACTGATTTATTGATTGTTTCTAATTCCCTTGCAAGGGCGTCCATTCAGGGAGGAGCAACGTTATTGCTTAGAATGGGGAGGCTGAAGTTTTGGCAAATCTCATGGGACGAATAATTATACAACATAAAAAAACCAGGTACATCTTGAAGAAAGTTGTCAATTACTTGAATCGATATAAAGATTCAGAAGTTATAAAACCCGTGTTGAACATCCCCACCCACCTTTTTAGCCATACATAAATGGCAATCAAATATTCAAATATTATACGACCACAGACAATATAATACCCAGATAACGAATGTGATGCTAGATATATACATCCATTTTAAAAATTAGCTGACAAACGTTTTCCAGCTGTCAAACGTTTGTCAGCTTATAGTACTGCCATAAAATCCTTGAAGCTAGCTTCTAAGATAGCATTCTAATTCATATCCAACTTAAAAAAATTTATGCAATTTCAAATTATAGCATCCAAAATAAATTCAATATTTGATTCGAGTTTTGAGATTATTTTGACTGTCATGAAATATTACTAATATAATATTATAATATTATTAACAAAGTAGGGCTTGGTTCCTTCCCATGAAGAGGAATACATCGCGAAAATTATCACAATTAAAAATTTAAAAAAAAATCTCATTAGGTACTATGAGTCACGAAACAAATAGCTTATTAATAATTTCAATTTAATAGCTGTACCCCCCAAAAATAATTATTAAATAAAAAATATTTAAGTGGATTATCAGCTTAACCTTAATGTCGAATGTCGCTATTATCAAGACTATTATCGAAGCAGTTCGAATTTTTGCATTTTGTAAACAAGAAAAACCTATATAACACCCGAAAGTAATTCATCCAAATTCAATTCTTGGCACATTTCGGAATAGAACAACATCATGGAGAAAGGTAGGTTCAACCACAATTTCAAGGAGCTAACAAGAACTGATCTGATCCTCGACAATAGTCTGTCGCATTGCATTGATCCAACATCACGTTGGTAAGGATAAGGATGACAATTTGGAGCGAGCCATCACGAAAATCCGGCAAGTTGTGAAGGAGTATCATCCAAGGGTGGTTGCTCTTCCCGAATGCTTCAACACTCCCTATCATCCAAAATACTTTGCCGAGTATTCTGAACCTGTTCCGGATGGTCCGTCCTGTCAACGTTTTGCAGCCTTGGCCAAGGAGCTGAACATTTACTTTGTAGCTGGATCGATTCCGGAACGTGATGGAAAAAATGTCTACAATTGTTCGACAGTTTGGTCGCCAGCTGGAAAACTCATTGGAAAACATCGCAAGGTAATTGAAATGAAGAAATCATATTTTTGTAGACTAACATATGGAATTTTGATCAAGATTCACCTGTACGATACTGCCATTGAGGGAGACATTCACTTCAAGGAGTCCGATGGATTCACACCTGGAAATAACTTCACAATGGTCGATATCGATGGGCACAAAGTCGGTATTGGTATTTGCAATGATATGCGCTTTGATGAATTCTGCCGGATCTACCGCAACGAAGGTAACCTTCTCAAGGATCATTAAAACGACATTGAAAAAAAATCTTAAATTCTCTGAATAGGTTGCGAGATGATCATCTGGCCATATGCTCTGGTTGTTTCACAAGGAGAAAGGCATTTCGAGACGTTGTTAAGATGCCGTGCCCTTGATGGACAAATGTACGTTTGCGGAATTTCAGCAGCTCGTGATGAGAAATCGGAATGTGTTCAGTGGGGACACTCCATGGTGGTTGATCCGTGGGGTCAAATTATCAAAGAAGCCGGCGAACGTGAAGAAGTAGTCGTTACTGAGATTGGTAAGAAAATCAATATTTGCCTTTTCTTTATTATGAAAAAAATAATAATAATAATAATTTCCATTTAGACTGGAATGTTGTCACGAAGACCAGAAAGCAGGTGCCGCTTTTTGAGCAACGCCGAACTGATTTATACAACTGCGAAAGGAAAAAGTTCTAAAGATTTGTGCAAGCAAAATTCATTTATAGGCAATTATTCTGTGGCATTGTGTACATTGTTATAAAGTACAATAATAATTGAATAAATTTTGAACTAAATACTTATTGTCCATTTTTAACTTCGAATATTTCATTTGAAGAGTCACCATCGTCTCTCATTCCCTTGGCTACGACACTGTTTTGAAACGAAGTTGCTATCCAGTGGACGAGGCAGTTTTATATAACAAAAGTCCCGAATAAAATTTTATTTTATAAATTCGTTTATTTTGAATACCTAATAAATATCTTAAATCTGTGACTTCAAATGGGTTCAACCTCTTTTAAAAAAGCTAAAACCATTTTTTCACAAATTTCTCGCTTGCAATTTGGAACAAGCGCAATTCTTTTCACAATTTTTTGAAAAACAGCTGTTTTATCGTGCGTTTTTCTTAAAAATATCCAATTTTACTCCTCGTACATGAAAAAATCATAATAATTAAATTGAAAGATAATTCTCTTTACTACAAATCGCGTTGTTATTGAAGATCATACGATTAGTAGTTCTGGAAGTATTTCCTTCTTTTCACAAAAATGTGCTCAGAAAGTACATATATCTTTCGAAAATCAATCAAAAATGCTTAGTCCTACACAAAAAATTATAGAAATCAAAGATTAAAAAAATAGAATTCCCTTATTATATTAATTTGTTCTTATTTCCCCTATTTTCGGTTACAACTAAATAATTTTTTGAGAGTTTATGATGAATTCTTGGAAATTAGTGTTTATTTCAACTTTTATTTTGAAGCTTATTACGATTGATATTAGCTTCCTTTTGGTTTTGAAATCCTATTTTTGGGAGGAATAGTTTTCGAGATATCTCGCAAAGAGAGATTGTGTTTCAAAAATATTCCAGTCCTCAAATGACAAAAAAAAATAACTTTTACTAAAGATCAATAAAAATTTATATTTAATAAAATTGTTCATTTTAGAGTCATAATGTAAATCCTCAGTTTGCAACGTTGGTACGTTGTCCAGTTTTTGATAGAAAAAAAAAAAAATTTCCAAAAACTATGAGTCGTATAATCACCAATCAAAATGGATTTTACAGGCACAGACATTTTTTTTCATGGATTTTTAATGTCCGAGTTACCAAATTATATGTTTGTAAGAAAAATCTGCCGAAAGTCTGGGTGCAACTTTATTAATTTGAGGGTAGAAGTCCGGAATGTGTTTAATGTTGAGATTGAGTTGAAGTTATTATGCAACTAACAACTAAAAAATAACGTTTTAAATAGTCTCTTGGTTATTCAAAGCTACGGCGTACAGAGGGCTTTTTTTTTTGCTTTTCTGGAGTTTACTAGTCCCAAAATGTGAAAATATAAAATATCAGGGTAGTGAATTTCTTTTCAAATTTCAGATCGATTGCAATACTTTATTATTAAAAAATAATACAGTATAAATTGATTAGCAGTGGTACATAGGATAATATTTTTTTAGGAATTGGTGTAATGCATTCACCCCTTACGCTGCTGGTTTCGGGATTATTACACTTAAATTTAGAAAAAAAACAATAACAAAATCCTTTTTTTAGACTGACCGTACCCCATTCTATGAATTTTCTACAATCGGATCGGTTACGAAAAATAGTCTTATTCCTATTTGAACCTAACTATCCAATAGATCATAGCTTCAGGAGCCCGAATTTATTTCGTGTTATTCCGTGCTGCTATTCCATCCTGATCATTGCTTTTGCTATTGACAGCGTAAAACTGTTGGTTTAGGAAATGAGTCTACGTAAAGATGACTAGGAATAACTGTTAACCAAGAGACTTAGAATAACGAATTTGATTTTCAGCAAAGATGAATTAACCTGCAACAAATTGCATTTAATTGTCCATTCTTCACTAAGTTCAGTTTTAAGTTAGACGTAAGTGAATTAACGGGTTTTGTGGATTTTCTCCCGTACATTACCTATAATTAACTGTTTTTTTAAATGATATGTGCCAAAGCATTCAAATAGTAATAATTAAGTTGTGTAAAGACCTTTTGTCTAATCTCTATACCATCCCAAATCAAAATTTATTATTCACTTATGTTAACATCTCGAAATAAATATATCTATCTATCTATCTAATTGTCCATTCTAACAAAAAACACGTAAAATACGTACCATGAAATTATATTGCCCAATAAAATTAATTTGAAATACTCAAATTTATTGAACCGAAAAAGTGCATTGTAATTCTTCTGTTCAATTATAAAGCCACATAAAATCATATTTACAAGAAAGACTAACTCATCATGTTGCAAAATAAAAGAGATTTTGTAATTATCATATCATTATCACTTCAAATAAAAACAAAATCATTTTCTCGAAAGAAAAAATAATAATCTGGAATTAACTAAATAATTCAAACTATTAAATAGAAAGATTAAAATAAAAGGGGGCTTATCACTTGATAAATTTAACCCCGCGACATTATAATCAGAGATACGGTCTCTATTGACATTGTCGCCTATATAAGGAGCCGCTAGAATCAAATTCGACACCAGTACTTCAATCTTGAAGGGAGGAACACCAGCTTGAACATGGACAAGAGTAAGTTCTAACTTATCTCCAAAAGAAGTATTTGTGATTCAAGTTGGATCTTTTCTTAGGTACACGTATTGCTTTGATTCAACACTACGTGTTCGAAGACAAGGACGAAAACTTGGAACGAGTGATTGGAAAAATTCGGCAGGTGGTCAAGGAATCGAAACCAAGGATCGTTGCTTTGCCCGAGTGCTTCAATACTCCGTACGATACCAAGTATTTCCGTGGCTACTCGGAACCAGTTCCAGATGGTCCGACCTGCAAGCGTCTATCCGCTCTTGCTAAGGAGTTGAACATCTACTTGGTGGCTGGATCAATTCCGGAAAAGGATGGTAACAACGTCTACAATTGTTCCACCATTTGGTCTCCAGCCGGAAAATTGATTGGAAAGCATCGTAAGGTGAGTAGTCATCGGAGTATGAGTGTTTCCCCAAACTTAGTTGGCACATTTTCTATTAGATCCACCTTTACGATACTGCCATCGAAGGAAAAATTACCTTCACCGAATCTGATGGATTCACTCCCGGAAGCAACTTCACTATTGTCGAAATCGATGGACACAAGGTTGGAATTGGTATTTGCAATGACATGCGTTTTGACGAATTCTGTCGTATTTACCGTAACGAAGGTAAGTTCTTCAAAACAACTTGGTTCCTGGGATCCTAGACTCAAGAATTTTCATTAAAACTAGGATGCGAGATGCTCATCTGGCCATACGCTCTGGTCGTATCTCAAGGATTGAACCATTTCGAAACGCTCTTGCGATGCCGAGCACTCGACAGCCAGTTCTACGTTTGTGGAATTTCGGCAGCTCGTGATGAAAACTCACCTTGTCTCCAATGGGGTCACTCCATGGTGGTCGACCCATGGGGTCAAATCGTTAAGGAAGCTGGCGAAGGTGATGAAGTTGTAGTTGCTGATATTGGTAAGTAGAAAATATCGTCTTAATTGGAAATGATAATTACAAGTTTCATTGTTCTTAGATTGGAAGGTTGTGACTGATTGCAGGCGTCAAGTACATCTCTTCGAGCAACGTCGCACTGACTTGTACAACTGCGAGAGGAAAAAGTTGTAAAACAAATCTAAACTGGAATCTAGTTTATCTAAGAATCGAATAAAAATGTGAACAAATAAAAACGTAACACCAAAGAACTTAAATTTTATAGTTTTTAGTTTGGATTAAACAAAACGTCCTCTGATCTAGCCCTACTTCTTGCCTGAATATGTTTGCATTAGTTTATAACTTCCATGCCCTAGCTCCATATGTATCTTTGGTAAGTCTTCGTGAGCTCGTACCTACATTGAAATCAATTTTCCTAGTTTATATTACTCCCTGCTGCTATTGTGCTTTTGGTATTGTTCTTTTGAGCTCTATGTTGTTTTGCAGGACGGGAAGATAGAAAAAATAGTTGTGGCCATGTGGAAAACTTTAACTGTGTTATTTTGAACGGGATTCACTAGATGGACCTCTTGCATGGTACACAAAAATAAGAACCATGAGATATTGAAACTATCCATATATTATATTACTATTTACCACAAAATCCAATAAGAATAATGCTAAATAACATTGATTCGCAACAACTATATTATCACTCAGCTAATCGACCGATTTTTTAATGAATAAAATAATGTCTAAGTGCTTAAAAATATATCTTGTTTATAAATATTTCTTTGTCAAGTCAATGAAATCAAATTTTTTTTTTTCAAATTCTTTTGCATTGAATATAAATGAGTACAATAAATCCGGATCGACGGATCAAATGTTTTCACCTATTCGTATAAACAGATCCAATGCATCCATCCCCACGAACTGGGTGGTATAATATCCGTCATTGCGAATTTTGTAGAGTTGTTTTTTTTTGTAGTGTACGGATAAGAACGTTCCGATTATTTGTCCAACACTATTAACACCTCCACAAAAGTTCCAAAGAAGGATATTAGAAATTTTTACTACTCAGTTCGTATGTATGGATGCATTGGGTATGTCTCTAGGTAGTTGTTTTATATTCTAAAAATAATGTAACACAAAAAGTGCAAGTACCAAACAAACAATTTTTTTTAATAAATGACTGCAAAATAAATCAATCTTGTTCAAAACTAGTTCAAATTAATGTAATCCAATTTTTATTCAACAGATTCGACAATTGCTAATTAAATTATTATTTGAATTCATTAAATTTGATTTCATTAAATCTATTGAGCCTTAAGATTACTATAATAAAATATTGCGAATAAATAAATATTTATGAAATTAATTGTGAAAAAAATTGTTGTATTGAATTCAAAAGATTATTAACAATCCGGATCGACGGACCAATTGCTACCAACTTCAATTAATTTATGATATCTGTCTTCCAGACTTTCCTAAAGGCTTCTATATTCCATCGTGCTAAGACCTCAAAAAATTTTAATTTTTCGGGAAAGATCCAAAGTTAAAAAAGGATATTAGTGCTTAGATGCACTTGAAGTGTTACAAAACTTTTATGCACTTTCCTTCCATATTACTCAAAAAACAATTTTCCTGAATATATATTATTTTTTCGATTTAACTGCAGTCACTATTTCAACTATTTAGTTTTGCGTTCTCAAATACCTAGAATATCTATTAATGTAAGCAAAAATCCTTGTAGCCAATTATTCAGAATAGGACCGCTTTAATGGATTCTTAACAATTTAGCAAAATTTGGCTTTTCTATTTCCTTTCTTCAAATTTGAGTACGACTTGCAAAAAAGTATCTATATATTTGTCTAAAGCAGTAAAAACTCTCGAACACTTTGCTGTAGCATCATAGAATTTTGCACAGCTTATTCTGTCTAAAAGCTTTAGGTCAACGTAAGAGCAGCATCCATCGTCGCTTCCTTCCAAGATTAAGACGTACTCATATGTGCCACTATACACATTTCTGTTGATCTGAATAAATTATTCTTATTACATAAAATAGTTTTGGCGGTCTAAAGTATTACAAAAATGTCTCATCGAAATTAATTTCTCAATATATTTTTATTTTCCATTTAAATCTCTTTGAATATCAAAAAGTAGTAAATCGGAATCCTTAGACCTTCTTCCTCTCGCAGTTGTACAAGTCAGTGCGACGTTGCTCGAAGAGATGTACTTGACGCCTGCAATCAGTCACAACCTTCCAATCTAAGAACAATGAAACTTGTAATTATCATTTCCAATTAAGACGATACTTTCTACTTACCAATATCAGCAACTACAACTTCGTCACCTTCGCCAGCCTCCTTAACGATTTGACCCCATGGGTCGACCACCATGGAGTGACCCCATTGGAGACAAGGTGAGTTCTCATCACGAGCTGCCGAAATTCCACAAACGTAGAACTGGCTGTCGAGTGCTCGGCATCGCAAAAGCGTTTCGAAATGGTTCAATCCTTGAGATACGACCAGAGCGTATGGCCAGATGAGCATCTCGCATCCTAGTTTTAATGAAAATTCTTGAGTCTAGGATCAAAGGAACCAAATTGTTTTGAAGAACTTACCTTCGTTACGGTAAATACGACAGAATTCGTCAAAACGCATGTCATTGCAAATACCAATTCCAACCTTGTGTCCATCGATTTCGACAATAGTGAAGTTGCTTCCGGGAGTGAATCCATCAGATTCGGTGAAGGTAATTTTTCCTTCGATGGCAGTATCGTAAAGGTGGATCTGATAGAAAATGTTCCAACTAAGTTTGGGGATACACTCATACTCCAATGACTACTCACCTTACGATGCTTTCCAATCAATTTTCCGGCAGGAGACCAAATGGTGGCACAATTGTAGACGTTGCTACCATCCTTTTCCGGAATTGATCCAGCCACCAAGTAGATGTTCAACTCCTTGGCAAGAGCGGATAGACGCTTGCAGGTCGGACCATCTGGAACTGGTTCAGAGTAGCCACGGAAATACTTGGTATCGTACGGAGTATTGAAGCACTCGGGCAAAGCAACGATCCTTGGTTTCGATTCCTTGACCACCTGTCGAATTTTTCCAATCACTCGTTCCAAGTTTTCGTCCTTGTCTTCGAACACGTAGTGTTGAATCAAAGCAATGCGTGTACCTAAGAAAAGATCCAACTTGAATCACAATTACTTCTTCTAGAAATAAGTTAGAACTTACTCTTGTCCATGTTCTAGCTGGTGTTCCACCCTTCAAGATCGAAGTGCTAATGTCTAATAAAATTCAAATCGAGCTTTATATAGGTGCCATCACTTACTGCCAATGTTAACAAAATGATTAAAATGTCGTGGGGTTTGAAATATTGATAACGCATTTTTTTCTGAAAGGGATTTCTATGAAATTTATTCGTATGAAATTGAATTAGAATTTTCAAATTTTATTCATTCGTCAGTAAAATAATTGTGGACAAAAAAGGTCGAAGTCATGACATCGAGAGCATCCAAAAAAATATAATGAGACATCAAGTGATAGTCTAGCAGTACAAACTCAGACGCTAGCTAAACATTTTAATCATTGTATAAAATCTATCAGCAATTTTAAAAACAATTTTAAATAAAAAATGTAAACATCAAAGTATTGTATTATCTATAAATAGGAGTATTAGTATAGATTTTACTTTATTATTTTTTAATAATAAAGTATTTGTTAGTGGAGTTGATACAACATTTTTGATGCATTATTTGTACGATTCAGGCAGAATTAAATTCCCAGTGGTCATCGGCTACAATCGCTTAGACTATCGCTTCTACTCCAAAACCTTAAATAAACTATGAACTTTAACTTCAATTATTTCAAAACGAAAAATGTGGGCTTGTCGTCATTGTCATCTAATCGGACTACTTTAAAAGAAGATCAAATACAAACATAATTTATAAGAGAAATGCGCATATTCCCCATCAATGCATGGAATGCAACCTTTTTTTTCTAGTCTTAAAGTTTATGCTAAAATGATAGCAATTTCAATTTCAGATAAAACTTAAAACAAGTTTCAATTTATTGCCTCGATAGCTCTCAGAAGTTGAAATTCGTCATATTTTCAGCAGGAAAATTAAGATTTTGTTCGTTTTTAGTTAATAAAAAATGTTAAGTCTACCCTCTCCTGAACTTCGTTATCTGTTTTAAAAAAAAAATTAATTAAGTCTAAACATCAACCAAAATTTAATTGGTGACGGAATCTCCTTTACCTGATATAAAAAGTTGTAACTAGACTTAGAAGTATATGAAGCAAGCTAATCGAATTCGTCCTAAAGAATACCTACAAATAAATAAAACTTAACAATTACCCTAATATACACAAAACTAAAAAAAACCTATATGAAACTAATAACTACAAAAATAAAATATTACAACAAAACAGCTTACAACTGAATAAATCTTAGAACTAAATAAAAATTTCAAGAAAAAGAATTTACAACTTAAACAATCCAAAAATAAATCTTAGCTACGTTTTAATAAGAATAAATAAGACCTAAAATTCAATAATATTTACTTCTCAAAAAAAAATTTTAATTAAATAAAACCTTCAACTAAATCAATAGGTAAAAATAGTTCAGTAAAATTTCAAATAAAATTTCCATAGTAAAAACTTAAAATACTACGAAATAAATTTTGAAACTAAATAAAACTTTCAATTAAAATGTCAAAAAATACATCCAATAAATCTTACCAACACTAACAAGTTTCACCCAAATAAAATTTAAATCTAAATAAAAAATAATAAATTAAAACTCAAAAAATGTACAAATAAATTAAAGTTTCAACACATATAAAAATAAAATTATAGTAAATAAAAATTGCAATAAATATAAAACTTACATCAAAAAAAAATTACTAAAGACAAATATTCATTGTATATACAATAAGAACCCTTAAACCTGAATGATATTACTATTAAGAAAATTTTCAAAATAGATAAAACTTACAACTAAATAAAATATACAACTAAATAAAATATATAACTAAATAAAACATACCAATTAACTTAAGGGCTCACATACCCCTGCACGCGCTGAAAACCGAGTAAATTTGAAAAATTATTACAAAGGTTGTATGGTGAAAAAAAATTTATTTGTTGAGTTCACATATCTTATTAACTATTCAGCTATAAAAAAAAAAGAAAAAATTTTTTTATTTTTTAATATTAACATTGTTTTTTACGGGTATAAACGGACTACTTATGAAAACCATGGCGCCTCCTGGTCGGCATCATAACTTCACCAAAAATAATTCAATTTGCAAAAATAAAAAAGAATCTTGTAAAATAATGTAGTAGTTATAGTCTCACGGAGGGAATTTTTTTTTTTTTCAAAAATAAATAAGTTACAGAATTTCAAACTTTAGTAATCAGTTTTTTTAAAAAAAAATGCGTTTAATAATTTATAAAAAAAATTTCCAAGCAAAAAAATTAAAAAAAACCTCTCGTCAGACTATAGAGAAAATAGTTATCAAAATTTAAAAAAAAAAAAAGTTGAAAAATATTGAAAATTGACTGAGTTATCGTGCCGACCATGTCTAAAAACATGGTTTCGAGAAAAATGCGTTTAAAGTTTTTGGTAGGTACAACGTGAACTTACGGCTAGTCTCCCATTCCAGCTTCGTACTGTACACCTTCTTCCTCTTGTATCTTCGTGTTTTTCACAGATGGTCCCATAAATGACCTTGTTTTCTATGAAACCCAGCTTTTACGAAAAAATAAATGCTAAACGCTGCTGTTGAGAGTGGCGCGGCAATTAGCCAGGAAGCCGCTCCAAACCGATGTCTGTTGACATTTATTGCTATAACTTTGTAATGGAGTGGAATTTTCTAAATTCAAATTTTTTTTTTAATTCTTAAAAGTATAAAAAATAAAAATCGGTAAAAAACAAAAAATCAATTTTTTTAAAATTTCAGGGGTATATGAGCCCTTAACAAAATAGTTAAAACTTTCAAACAAATGAAATTTATTGCTGATTATAAGTTAAACTTACAAATAAATAAAAATCACAACCAAATAAACATAACAGCTACATTACAATCAAAATCAAAGAGCAAAAATTACATCTATAAAATTTAAAACTAAAAAGCTTAAGCTTTTAACATTTAAATACAACTTTCTAGATGTAATAATAAAAATAATAAAGTAAACTATAAAACTTACAAGTACATAAAATATTCAACAACAAAAAAATTCAACAACGAGTTCATGAAATTTACAACTAAGTACAACTTACAACCAAATAAAACTTACAACTAAAAAAAAAATATTCATACTACAACAAAAAAACTTAAAACTTAAAATAAAAATCTTACAACTAAATAAGACCAAAGGATATTTTAAAGTAAGGAAAAGTATTTAACTACATAATATTACAACTAAATAAAACTTATCATTTAGTTAATAAAAAAATAAATCCCATAATAAATGTAAAAAAATACATCAAATTAGAAATAAATTAAAACTGCAACTGGAAAAACGTATATCTAAGTAAAACTGATCAGTACAGAAAAACGCGTTTCGGAATTCATTTCAAAAAATAATACGGTATTGATTTATTTATTTTTTTCAATTTCCCGTTAGGGGTTCAACATTCTGAACCAGTTTTTTAAGCAATTATGTAGAAAGCTTCAAAAATGCCGTTAAATTAAAAAACAATTCGATCTCATCAGACCTAAGAGATTTATCGGAATTCGTGAAAAATTAGACAATCATTTAATACCTCCTTGTACATACCGAAAATGTTTAAATCAGTTTTTATGCGATAATAATATTAGGAATGAATATCGAAAAAGCCGAAATACAATCTGTAGGCGCTTATATAAAAAGCTCGCAGAAATAGGAATACGAGTAGTTCGATATCTCGACAGATCTAAAAAAATATGACGAAATTCGTGATAATGTGGTTGTCTGTATGACTTCTGCAAAAGCGAGGAAGAAGAAAAGAGCGTTAGACAACTACTTTGTGAGTTTCCTCAGCTAGCCAGATAGATGTAGGTTTAAAATGCGTAGGGAGCTGTTACTTCTTCAATATCGGGAACATAGCTGAAACACGAATAGATTAACTAGGCAAATTTACTAGCACCTGTGGCTGGTTCGCCCCTGTAGTCTAAGTGAGTCGATCTATAGTTTAAATGACTGCCACTATAATCTAACATAACCTAACCTGCCCTATTCGATGTCGGTTTTTCTTCTCTTAATAATGGCTTATGCTGGATAGTTGAAACGTAACCTTTTTTTCTAAAATCACAAAAATTAACCAGAAGGTTATTTGAGGAGTTAATTGTTTAGGATAGCTGCATCGACACTGCCTTAGATTTCGACTTTGACTACGCCCGGACTATAACCCAAAAGTTATATTCATGTTTCACGGTTGGCTGTGGCGTAGTGCTCACCGATCTTAACCGCTTTCCTGACTTCTACCCAAGAAATAAAAAAGTTTTCCCCAGACTATTGGCAGATTTTACTTTATTATTGTCAATTCATTTAAACTTATAAAATAAGAAAATTGTTGTTGCTTAATTAATTTATTATAGTATCTTATAATAATACTTATAAAAGATATTTCAAAAAATTTCAAAATCACGCCACAATTTTGTAAGTAAATTATTCTGAACCAATTTTACTGCATTTATCTGAATCATCAGAATAATACGAGATTTTACTACACAATGTTTTTATAATAGCAGCCACGTTTTATAGTACCGAAAGAAAAAATATGTAAATATTAGATTAGAACTCAATTCGCATAATCGATCCCGTAATGCGCATTGCTGAAAAATGCATACCACAGCAATATTCCTTTACTTCCCCATTAATTTATCACATTATTTGCTGGCAGATGTGAACTATAATTAAAAGGTTATTTATTTTTCTTAATTCTAATATAAGAAATATATTGATACTATGAAGAAAGAAGTTCAAAGTCAGTATTTGAGATAGCGCCATAGCACCCGGATTATCAAAGCAATTACAGTTGAGTCTGTTATCATGGAAATTGTTCAGAAAAAAAATAGAAATTAAATAATAAGAATTTATTGTATATTTCATAATAAAATTTATTAAGTGGACCACACGTAGATTAGGAAATCGATCGAGGAAATTGAAAATGCACAAGAAATTAAATCAGTGATATAAAAAAAATTCTGGCAGTCGCAGTCACAGTCGCAGTCGCATTTAATTTTCTATACAGGTCGACGCGACTTGAATATAAATCAAACAATAAATCAAAAGATGGAAAAATTCTTTTAAACAAATTACTTATTCTCTCTTATCAATAATATGAAAAAAATGCTGGCAGTTGCAGTCGCAGTCACAGTCACAGTTGCAGTCGACGTCACAGTCGCAGTCGAAGTCACAGTCACAGTCGCATTTATTTTTTTACACAGATCGACTTGAAAATAAATAAACAATATATCAAAAGATGGAAAAATACTTTTAAAAGTAAAGCTTTCGCAGAAATTTTTTTCCAACAAATTACTTATATTCAAAATATAAAAATTTTATTCAAAATTTAATTCCGAATAGGCTTTATTCACTTTTTTCTAATTCTGATTCTAATTAATTTACATAGTTTCGGTTAGATATCTAGCTATAAAAATATTGGGTCAATTTTACTAAGACAATTAGTATCACATCTTTTTATTAATAATATCCTTAAATACTGAAAATATTCATGTCTACTTTTCAACCGTAATCACTGTTTTCAAAGCTTCAAAAATGCCAGTTATACATAAAAAAACGCACAACATTATTTTGACCGATTATATTTTTATTCATAGGATGAACAAAAAAAAACATTTTCTAATATTTATTTTTCGAATTATGAATTCACCCAGTCAAAGGTGATCGAATTAAAAATTATACCTTATCTTTTTTATTGTCTTTAATGCGACATTTAAATTAACATACGAAACTAAAGATTAAATTTAATAGAGAACGAAAAAACTGATAAATTCAAAATCATAAATGCTAAATTTTTATTTTGCTAGTGTAAAGGTCAGTTTACTTATTAGTGCAAGAGTGTGATACATATTTTTGTTGATATGATTGATGATAACTTGTTAGAACAGCCCTAAGTAAATATTTAAGAAAATTCTATAGAGAATCAATCTACCTTTATTTAGGGTATGTTTGTACCAAGCTTATCAAATATTTTAGCAATTTAAATTTTAAGTATTTATTTAATTATAACAAAAGTTGATATAGATTAAAAGAATTGTTTAAAGTTCAAAATTGAAATATAACACTTAATTTCGAACTTATTGACTTATCGACTGATTTTGATTTATTCCGTTGCGTTTCTCGTTTAATATTTATAATGCGTTCGATTTCTTTAATAATGAGAACGGAATTTTTCATTTGCGAGCCACCATAGAATCTACATTTTTTATGAATTTTTAGTTTGAATTTTAGGTAGGAAAAATTTCCGATTGATACATCGCTGACCTGGCTATTGACATTGAAAGGACATGATATTTGGAAAACCTTTACTAGGCCAATTTGAAAACTGTGTTGGACCAGGTCAGCGTGGGCTGTTTCTTCATCGGGTCGCATTTGAGTCATCAGAGAGTGTATTAAACAATTTCAATACCAACCATACAGCTGAAGGTTCTACCTATGATTCTTTCATATATAATTTCTTGGACTGAAATGCATTTCCACGAATTAT
Source organism: Beris morrisii (assembly GCA_951812415.1). Lineage (NCBI taxonomy): Eukaryota > Metazoa > Arthropoda > Insecta > Diptera > Stratiomyidae > Beris > Beris morrisii. The sequence goes on along the minus strand of OX638312.1, from coordinate 11,183,343 downwards.
AACAAGATAAATGTTGCCATAGTGAATTATTATTATACACATATGCTAAAGTTCACCTCATACTCAAACCAATTTTAGTTGTTCACATTAATTAGCGAAATATTTGACTGATATTGTACAGGGTTCGTTTGTCATATTGTTCTCTTCACTTCAAAAGGTTGTACTTAGTCTTAAAGAAAACTTTTACGTGTAACGGTAGAAGTTTTACTCATAATTAGACACGTTAGTAGTAAGATTTGTAGCCATAACCTCTGGCAAGGTAGTACACCTGTGCTATTTAACTATCCCAATTCTAGTCGTAGAACACAACTTAATAATAAACGCGAATAATCTAAATATGTATATACACATATGCATGAATATATAGGTATATTACCATATCTTGCTATTTTTAAATTTTTTATTTTTTTTAAATTATTACTTCAAGCAAAAGAAAGTCAACAAATCTTAATGTAATTTGAAAAAAAAATAAACACATACACAAAAATGTACAAATTATCACAAACTTGAAACCAATTCGATTGAAGCTTAATTCGTTGCATTAAAAAAAATTATTAGGAGTAAATATTCGTATATTTATTTTCTTATCATTTTACTATTATATGTATAATTTTTCACCAAAGGTCATAACCCATATTTTTAATATAAAAAAATAAAAACAAAATTATTTTTTTTATTGTTTTAATTCAAAAGAGTATAGATACCTATTTCATTAGTCTTTGGAATTGCGATAAATTGTTTCTAATTACATTTATTTTATTTTGTAAGAGAAATCCAACGAAGAAATAAACTAAATTTTCTAATGCAATTAAAGTTTTAAGATAGTAATATATTTTCTGACACTTTTTTAAGGATTTGAAAGGTGTACTAACGCTTAAAAACAATCGAAAGTTATATCTTGTTTAAAACAGTTATTTTTATAAGAATGGAATTTTTCATGGTGAAAAGCTACCATAGAAGCAAATATTATATACAATAATTTGCTTCTTCTTCTTATATTAAATATAATAATTTGCTTCTATGGTAACTTCTCACCATAAAAAATTCCATTCTTATAAAAATTGGTAAAAAAAATAAAATTGCTGTTGGCGGAATTCGATCTAGCGCTCTTAGCGTTGAATTTTATATATCATAGTGAACAACCAAAAATTCCACCAAATTGGTTGAAATATTGGATGATCGTCAGTGCCACCTACCTTTAGTATAAGGATGCGATGACAAGAATTTCGCTCCAGTATAATTCGCACATTATAAAATAGGTTTCGATATCGCTATATAGAATAATCCTCAGCAATACCACCAGCTATAAGGGTGTTTCGGATTTAGGCATGATACAGCCTCTGACGAGTCTATGCCATCCGATGACGAAACAGCTCCTTCGGACCCAGTCCAACACTGTCTTATAAAAACTGGCCTCTCCAGTGAAGGTTTTCCAACTGCCATGCCCTCAGGGACAGCGATTAATCAACAGTCGATGATTTCGTGTTGGGGTTTCACACCAGAAACGCCACTGACGTCGGAAAACAACAAAAACTTAAACAACAGTTATTTTATTTTATTATTTTAAAAATAAATCATTTAAATCGAATTTTGTATTTATGCTTTTTAGAAATGTTTCATCCATCTGATCTCCATCCCTACTAACAAACTACCTTCCATAAGGCCTTACCGAGGCTACGAGGAAGGGAAATAGCTTCGGTGAGGCCTTTTGGAAGGTAGTTTGCTTGTAGGGATCTGTCTAACCTCCGTCTGTGTGAATTTAAAATGAAATACGAGTAAACCATGAAATATAAAAAAAAACAGACAATTCAAAAGTTTTCATTGTTGTTCTGCGCAATAAAGTTTTCCAATAGATATACATAGTGGTTAATTTACCAGTCAACTGTCGGGTATGTTCACTGGTAGTATTCTAAACAATTAGCGGTGAACTTTCGGGTATATTTATTGGGTAAGTCAGTGGTCAACTACCATGTAATGGTAGAGAGAGACAGAGAGTGATAGAGAATCGAACACAAATAACGATTTACCGCAGTAGTCAACCTAAAAATACTGTTACAGTAATGAAAAACTTTTTAGGACTAAACAAAGAATTTTTAACTTAAATGCAGTTTAGAGGGAAAAATTATTGAAACAACCTTTTTCTAAACTGATACACATATTTATTATCATCATATTCGTTTCAAGCGATAAGCAATGTTCTTATGGTAGCATTAATTCATAAGTTGATCTCCCTAAATATATGCAAGAGGTTTCTAAAATATTATTTCAAATAACTATCAGCATTGCCAGAATTAAAAAATTTATAGAAAGGAATATTCTATAAAAAAAGGTAATTTACGACATGTTATTGAAAAATTAAAATAATGTGCTTCGTTTAAGACTTTTTCAATAAATTCGTGCTTAATTAACTTTTTATGACGAACGTATTTATTATTTTTTCAAAATTCAGTGAACTTTTAGAATTGATATTTGAGGAAAAATGATTTTGAGAAAACAATGTTGTATACCTAATTTTTTTTTTTAATTTTATATAATGAGAATGTGTGAGGATTAATAGGAAAAAAATTCAATTTTCATATCTCGAGAACCGCTAGTGACGGATAACTGATAGATAGCGATAGAAGTTACACATTCTAAAAATACAATTGTTAATATCTATATATCCCTGGAGCGGATTATGTAAGAAAATTGAATTTTTTGGGTATATGTAAAATTACTACTAGAAAAGTAATTTAGTAATTTGAAAAAAACCTTCATTAACGTATGGAGGTGAGGCAAAAAAGTGTGGTGAATATATTTTCACGAATTTCGTCATATTTTTTAGGTCTTATGAAGTATTAAATTAATTATACTTCTACGGGTTCTTCAGATAAATACCCAAAAACCGTTTTCAGAATTTTGCTAATTCAACCATTAAGGGGGTGTACAGAAGTTGAATTCATTTTCACGAATTTTGCCATATCCCTTAGGTCTGATTAGATACCGAGTAGGCCGAAAGGCCGAGTAGGCCGAAATTCTCACACGTACTTCTCACCTTGGAAATGAAAATCGTTTCTGTAATTGCACATGGGAACGATTATAATAGTTCTCATCGTTCCAATCAACTAGGGGAAATTTCCAATGGAATTTAAATTTTTTACTTTATTTTTTTTATTTTTATTAATCCTTTATGAAACAAAAACAAAGTAGTAATTCACAAAAGCAACGCTTGTGCGTGAATGAGTGACATGAGTAAAGTATATAAAAAAAATTATAATAAGTTGATAGAAATAGTTAATAGATGAAAGATTAATTCATTTAAATGCAAGCAAAACAGATAAATCATGATCAAGATAGGACCCGGTTAGAGAATGCCGTGAATGAAAAACATTACATTTCATATAAGAAACAGAAAATTAGAAAAAAACAGAAGTAATTGTACGTATAAAACATGTACTGATACAAAACAATAATAATAGTCATGGAGTTAATTTATATCAAATATTGGGTAATTTCATGGAAACTAGATTGGACATATTTTATCAGTTGCAGTTTACAGTTCGTATGGTTCATGGTTTCTTTGACAATTTGTGGAAGAACATTATATAACTTGGACCCTTGAATGCTAGCATGCTTCTGGTACATGGTAGTAGAGAACTTAGTGATAGCGAGAGGCATCATCAATTGTCCACGAGTTAAATAGTTAGAGGTCCGTACATTAAATTTGGTTTGGTTTGCGAAATATCAGCTTGCATTGAATTTTAATTTAAATGTCAGTCTTTTTTAAAAAGGAAAGAAAAATAAATAAATTTTATTTAGATTATGATACATACAACATATATTAAGAATTTATGCTTTTGTGTTTATATACGGCCCTTTCAAATACTTAATATATAGTACCAACCCATCTGGAAAGAGAGAAAAGTTTTTTTTTGTACGTTTTTGACGTCGAAATTATAAGGCTATTTTCGTTAACGGACAAAATCGTCGTACTCCTTAGGGTTGCCGTCGTACAAAAAGTCCTTAAGAGACGCCTTTAAGAATATTGGCTAAGAACTTTGGAACACTTTCAGTTACGACTTTAAAGTTTTGAATACGTTGGATTTCCAATAGTTTCAGTTAAAGGTTAGAATATGAAAGTCATGAGTCCTTCGAGTAGCAAACTAGCCGATTTAGCGGAGCTGCTCATAGATACTGTGCTCTGGGTCCCGGGGTATAGAGATATAGTGGGAAATGAGCGGACTGATGAACTGGCCAGGAAGGGCTCCGCTCTTCCTGGCTCTCTTGCAGAACTAGTTCACGTTCCTTTAGGAGTTGTCAAGGGGGACATACTCTCCCACTTCCAATCAGCTGCTAACTCCAGATGGAAAAGGCTAACCACCTGCGCCATATCTAGGAAGATGTGGCCATCTTACAACCGAGCCAAGTCAAACGAACTTCTATACAAGACCCGGGCAGACATCTCCAGAATCACGTCGATCAGTATAGGTCACTGGCCAATTGCTTGCCTTAATAAAGGAGAAACTACATGCACACTCTGTACTCTACTTTATCCTCAACTATATATAAATCAAAGTTTAGTATTTCATCTAGAGTATCTAGTTATTTTCACTAGCTGAAAATCGGCTCACTATATGTGAGAACCAACTCGCAATCACTTGCTTACAGAAACATTGTTCTCACGTGTTTCCACGATTATTCCAGTGTATGACGTCACTTACGGTGCTTTCTCATTAGGTGAGAATATAGAGACAAAACTGCATGAGTTGGTTCTCACTATGACGTTTTGGTGAGAAATTTCTCATTTCATATGCTACAGAACTGACCCACTCTGAAGAGATATCAAATTGTATGCAATTTTAAAAATTGTTTTGTTTGCAATTGTTTAAATTTTATTTGTGTCAATTGTCAACATCATTTTTTTGAACGTTTTATTTGTGTCAACTGTCAACATCATTTTTTTCAACGTTTGCTCAGTTTTGATAATATTATATGAACAAATAGAATCGTTCGTTATAACTTTTGTCATCGATTTTTTCAAGCATTTGAAACAATTTTCCATAATCGGTTAAAATATTCCTCTATTCTACAAACTACTGGTATTTATTCAGCTTTCCGCACAACGTAAAATTGTGAACTTTTTAAAATTTTTTAATATCCAAAATAAGAGTGTATCGAAAGTATTAAAGCTGTAGAAAATTTATCACCATCTCTTAAAAACAAACATTGTCTCTAATAATATAATAATTTAAAAATTGCCAATATTACAAGTAAAATTCACACTATACTTTATTCTATTTTACATTGAGGCTATATATTTACATTTCATTTGCGTTCTTCGTATAACATGTTAAAAAGTGCTAAATTCTATATTTACCTGAAAATTACAAATTTCCATTTTTACTTTGACCTGCTCTTGACTGACAAATGTAAACAAGAAGGCTATAGCTGTGGAAAATTAAATAAGCTACATTATGCAAATTGCAGTGTTACTAACAATCAGGGAAAATTTCGATTGATGCATATCTGCATACAATCGTAATTTTCAATATGTACATTGGGCTGATGCTATTGTTATTTAATTTGTTTAACAAAATACGATAATTGCCGCAAATAATTGTTGAAAACCTTATATAATTTCCTACTTCCCTGATAGAAAAAGGAGATAATTAATAAATAATTAAATAATTAGTTACAATGTTATTTTAAAAAAAAAAAAAATATTTTACAAATTGCTGGAAAGCAAAAATTTCATTATTTTTATAATCGACGTGAATTTTAAAAAAAAAAATTATGTACAAATTTCTTTAGTGGGTACAGTAAGTACCAATAATATTTTAATACTATTCAAGCGGTTCCTAAGATACAAAAGACTGTAGATTTCAAACACCCATTACAAAATTCCTCAACAATGTTTCTTCATTTTTCTTTACAAGCTTCTGTGTAGTTAATTTAAGCAATTTCGGGAGCATATTTCCGGAATATGAAAATATGAAATTCTACAATAAAAATATGAAATGCTACTTTAAGCCCTCGAGTTCTTCAACCGTTTGGTTTTACCTCCGACAAGAACTAAGTTTTTCAAAACACCCTGCAAATGTAATTATATTTCAAGTTTCAACATTCTAGCCTTCAGCGTTCTCGAGATCTCAAAAATAAAATTTAATCTCAGGGGATAACATACAGATGATAGTCTGTCAACGAGCTACTGATCCTGTTCCCGCTGTGTGAAACTTATGAAAATGTGACCCAGAAATAGTAAACGAGTACTACAAAGGTAAATCTTATCAACTTTAAAGCAAAGCCCATGTAGACGTCTCCAGAATCACGACGATCAGCATAGCTCGGGAACAGTTCACTTCACCTTCCCACAACGACGAGGTTAAGCGATGTCCTTTGCGCTAATTGACCCCATCTGCCTCCTAGTGCCACCTCGTAAACCAACCGTACCTTATTCTTCTACAATTTCAGCAAAACCTCTACAACTCTGAAGCAAAACCACGTAAAATAAAGGGTCAACTACTGCTCCAAACTTGACAATATTAAAAAACTTACAACTTAAACTTAAGAAAGTGCACATACTGCAAAAATTTCGAAAAACCTCTATCCCAGCTCCCAGCTGGTGTTGTAATGATTACAGAATCGATTCCGTAATAGCTATTTTTTCTTACCAATGAATCGGTTACTTTTACATGGAGGAGTTCTAGAGTCTAGACTAAGGTGAGTGCTTCCTTTTCGCATTGCTATATCCACTTTGTTAACGCATAACAAAATTTACTCACGTTGGAATTGAACCAAAAATCATCAGACATATACTTCTATCTCTAAAAGGCAGCCAACGGTTACCTTTTGCATTACTCTTGCAGAACACTTTCTTATTTACCCTGGTAATCGTTCATAAACAGATCATTACTTGTGGCATTACTTGACTTGAAATTCAAATTTCATCATCAATGCAAGTAGAACTGGTTCTTAAAGTACCAACTGTGATATCAAAGACTTCATTATCTGGGACAATTAAACTAAAGAATTTTTTTTCTGGCCTAACTCTCATAAAGCCATAACTAAATACTCAGGTTTATCGTGAAGCTGTTTTGAAAATCGTGGTAAACAAATTATGAAAATTTGTAACGATTCTGAGAACAGCAAACCTTTGCTCAGGTTGTTCCCAAGTTGGAAGAGACCGATCATTAAGCCGACCACAATAAATAATTTTTTATCATCTTTAAATTTCCGGTGTCAGTTTTGACGAAAAATCATTAAAAAAAAATATTATTAGTATATTTCAGTAAATATGATTCAGTTCTGGGTAAACGCTTCTTTGGTCAACTTATTCAAGTACCTCAAACTTTTTCTCCAAAATAATAATTTTCTACGATAATCGAAATGTGTAGGTATTATATTTTCTTTGGTAGAGATAGCACATGCGATGCATAAGCATAATCTTATCTTTAACTTAACGCATGTGTTTTCCTCCGAATTTCAATAGGAATCTTATCAAACTATAGTACCTTGATAAGTGTAGATAAGATATAAATGAAGACGCTATAGGTATTAACTATTTTTAAATTTAATGACCTTTTTAAATAAAATTGACCACACCTTTTTCTTGCATATATGAAACCAGTTCACGCTTATGGAAACCAATCAATATTGCTTATGACTTATTTATTATGTGAAAAGAAGTCAATGTCTAACGTATCAATAAGCATTTATGGATAGAGGACAGGTGGTTATAGTCAGGTATACGTGCGGTTAACTAGTGATTGTAATAAAAAATTTATGCAATGTATTTGTTTTATAGTACAGAAGTTAGGGAGTTATGGGCTGGTGTATGGGTTGTAGTTGCGGCAAGGTGGTTTGTTCATGGCAATATTCATTAATAGAAATTCATCGACATTCATGATACCGTAAAGCAAATCGGACAAGGTCTCCAGGAATCAAACAAAACGCTTCTTCCAGTTAGAAAATTTTAGGAGCAATTTGATATCTACGTCGAATGCGTCCTGCTATTTTTTAAGTTTTTAATTCCACCACCACAGCCTTGTAATTTTTAAAACTCAGGAGTTCAATGTAGCGACCGTACGTCTCAATATTGTGTCAGATTTCCCAGACTGATCCTTTCTTTAAGGTCCTGGGACCATGGGACTTAAAATTGTTATCTACCCAAGAAGGAAGATTATTAAAGGGTCACCATCAGAAAGTCCATCGAAATTAGTATGCTAGTTCAAAAATCAGTAAATATTTTGGTAATGGCATTTTACCAAGATATATTTATAGTTTCTAATCGGACCACGTCGAGAAAAATTGATTCAATTAACAAGTAGTCCAGATATCAAGGGACCTTTTTAATATAACCGGTCCGAATTTATGAAGGGTTTTGGTTAAACTGTTTTTTTAATATGAAACGTTATGTGCCTTCTATGCACACCACATAAAACGAAGAAAGACGATTGAGTATTTTTAGCTAATTGAAGGCCTATTGTGATTGTCCTCCCTTATTGTAACTCACTTAGGATGGTTATATCAATACATTTTAATATGCTCTTGAGTGAGTTAGACATGAGTTCCAATGGTGTTAGGAAGTAATGTCCAAGAAGTCTGAGTCTTCTGTATGAGAGTTCTTCTCAATGGTATGGAACGTGCTCTACAGTTTCCACTTCTTCTTCACACAATCTTCAAATATCGTTTGAAATGTCCAAGAAGTCTGAGTTTTCTGTGTGCGAGTTCTCCGCAATTGCATAAAACCTGGTTTGCTGTTTTTTCTTCTTATTCACACAATCGGCAAATATCGTTTGAAACCATTCCAATCGTATGCAGATGCTTTTTAAGCTTACAGCGTCCTGTAATTAGCGCGATTAAGCGCCGAGCCTGATTCAGGCTCAATTTCAGCAAATCAAAGGTTCGTTTCTTGGAGTGATCTTCCAAGAACAGTTTGGACTGTTTGCACCCACCGTCCCTGTCCAGTGGAGGATAGATGGATGTTAATCCAGTCCAACAGTCTTTCTTTCGCCGCAGCTGTTGACATTCTGGTTCTGTGAATTTTAAGTCAACTCCTTTTTTCACTAACTGGTCCGCAAACTCATTGCCTACAATATCACTGTGTCCAGGAGCCCATACCATGTATTTGATTTGGTGAGCTTTTTAAGTTCTTGTAAGCAATCCCACGCTAAGTGGGATCTAAAGCAAAATGTTTGAAGAGCAAGTAGTGTTCCTTTACTATCAGAGAGAATGTAGATCTTCTAACTCTTGTAGCCTCTTCTAATGTTTTCCTTGATGCATAATTCAATTGCATGAATTTTTGCTTGGAAGATCGTATTTGACTTGTCGAGGCTTGCATATATATGTCGACCCTAGGTCTGTGTCCATATACTCCTGCTCCAACTCCCACATTTGTCTTAGAGCCATGTGTATACCAGATAAGTGCTCCCTTTTCCATACATGTAGGTTTAGTTTTTGAGCCGCAACGTACACTGGGCACCAAAAGAGGGCCCATAGCGATCCCTTCGGAAATATCGTGGAACAAACTAATTACCCCCAAAACATCCTAGATCCCTTATAAATTCGACCAACTTGTCATGCTCTATCAACCTCAGATCTTCCAAATTGTCAAAGAAAAAACTGCCCAAGCACTTCAAGCGCCTCCTCGGTACATGTAGCAAAAACCTAAAAAAAAATTTAAATAGCACAAGCAAGTGCAAGGTAATAGCAATATTGTTCTAACCAGAATTATACTAACCTCAAAATATGGCAACTCCCACATTCTAGCAACAACTTTCACTTTCAGTCAACGATAATTGTACGGATGAGTTAATCATTTGTCTGTCACAAATTATAATCTAACAATGCGACCTCGCCATTCATTAGACCTACAAATAATTCACAGTAGAGTGATAAACGGCAAGAACGTCAAGACCGCAGAAGCCAACATCTCCAGTCTTATGCAACATAAGATAAAAGCCGCTTTTGTCCAAACGACAATAAAATTGTGGGTAGTGTTCGGGTAATAGCAGCCACATTTATTAATTATTACTCATACTCCAGGCAGACTCCGCTAAAAACGGCTGGATCAATTCATCGATACGCTCGACAATCAGAAAATTCATATCCCACTTCTGTTCCGAAAAGACATCAACCTAAAAGTAGAATCAGTTTTATTTTTGTGATCACGTTCCAAATATTTTCTCGCCCCCAAGTTTACTTTGTAATTTCGTTTTAAAAAGAAAAGATAGACGATAGTTTTCCACACTCTCGAAGACGATAATAGTAAAACGGATAAACGCGTGCAGGCAGACCAGCAAGCACACGCGATTACGGCGTCCCCCTAGTACAGTTTTGAGTGTGGTGTGATTTTTGCCCAACCCGGGGTTGCGCAGTCTCACAACCGGTGAAGTCGAGACCGAACTGAACAAAACAAAATCGATTGACGTGTAACGCCATGTGTTCGCCGAAGTGCTCGTCGTGAGAGGAAGCAAAAATCGCAGGAAAAAACTATTTTTTTTTTGTGTTTTCTGTTGTCTTCTTCGTACGAAATTCAAGAAAAAAAAATTATGTTTCGCGCTCAATTACAAGTGTCCCATTGGTCCGTTTGAAACTCGGAATAGACCGCGTATAGTGTCGATAGTTTAAAGTTGTTGTTTTTTTTTAAGTTTAGTCTCACCCAAAACGAGCTCCATATTATCTTTGTCAAGTTGACATTTTACGCTGTGAATCATCGACGTCTAACGTCATCGCCAATAAATAAGTAATACTGGATTATTTTCAAATATAATAAAAGTGAATTTACCGACAAACGGATATGGCGTCAAAACTGAATTCCGATAGCGTCATTGACAGCAAATTGTCGAAAGAAGTGACAAGTGTGATACCCAGGAATCGGTAAGTGCCGGCAAATTCCGTTGACCCGGTTTAGTTTTGTGTTCATTCAAAAAAAAAATTCATTCACCCAGGGCCCAGCCCCTTTCCGGTTTAGTTTCTCCTCAAAATATAACAGTTTGTGGTCCATTATAACAATTTGGCAGTGTCTTAGCAGATGCACTTTAGCAGACAGCTCTTCGTTCTTCAACTAAACTGTAAAATATATTTATTTTTTACTTTATTATTTTTATGTTCTAAATTAAACCTGAGTCTATAGAAGCTGAAATGACTTTATCTCCAATTAGTCGAAACGCATATTTTTTGATACGATCGAAAAAAGCTAATTGTAGGGACCCCAGCCCTGATATGCGAATTGTACTCAAGACGTGGTCTGGTTATGACTATAGGTAGATCAGGCGCCGCAAAAAAAAATTTCTTCACTTCAGTAATCAGTAGGATTCCAAGACATCAATTGCTACATCATAGATGTCCTGGATCGAGCTTAGATGGTTGCTGATTTTAACGCCGTGCTTCCGTTAAAAATAATGGCCCACCGGCTGAAAAGTGAACTGCAATCTTCCATCTCACATTTACAGTATTATAATTTTGAACATTTTTCTGCTCAAAAATATGGTTTCAAACACCCGGAAAACACGTCCTTAAAGTATGTCGATAAAGCAGTTTCCAAACGTTTTCAATGCTCGTATGTGCCGTGAATAGGAATCGAATGTGAACCGCATAGTTGGCGGGTCGTTTTCCAGATTTACACTATGTTCAGACTACGAGATTAAACGCGTTTAAATCGAGATAAACGCTTTGCAATCACTTCCCGAACGCGTTTACGTTGCCACAATGCATTTAACAGAAAACATGTACTGCGACCCCCCCGGAAATCGAAGTAAACTTTAAAAGAAACTATTTAACGCTGCAGAAACTGAATTGTGTGCTTGTGCAACGACTGCATTAGCTAATTAATTCACTTTTCATTACTGCTATACAAACACTTTAGTTTCAAATAATTCAGAAAGCATAAATTTACTAATGAAACACAGTTGAATATCTACTTGTCAAAACAAATCACGTCAAAGTGTCATGTATCAAAATAAAACGAGGTGCCTAGTCTGAACACTACTTTTTTAACACGTTCATTTTGCCTACTAAAACGCGTTTAAAACGCATAGTCTATACAGGGTATAAGCGTGAAAATTTTATAACAAACGAATAAGTTCCTATGTTTAAACCAAATTTTTGGTTCAAACTTCGACTGTGAAACCGGCCCTTAGCGTTCAAAATAAACGACAACTGGAAATGACAATGCCAGAAATGTGCTGAATGCAGCTCAGGGACGTCATTTGTGGGGGGGGGGGGGGGCAGGGGGGGCATTTGCCCCCCCTGAATTATATATTTTTATAGATTATATATAACATATGTATATTTATATATAAAAATATATACAAACATAACATCTTGCCCCCCCCCCCCCCTAGAAAAAACTGAAATTACGTCCCTGATGCAGCTGAACATCTTTTGCTGACATAAGCATTCACAATAACGCGTGATTTGATTCGTCACTTTTTGTGGTTCTATGGAAGTGATGCTTACTCGAAACTTCTGCAATATTCAGTCCCAAAAATCCGAATCGCATTTATCCTTTCATATCCATTGGTCAAAACTTCACGCAGGGGTTTGAATTCTTTAAGTTAACTGAAGGCAACGCAAGCACCCTCTTTTTTTAAATAATTTTGAATGGTAGCTTCTGCAAAAAGTACATTGATTCAGTTAGTTCGCTGCTTCGTATGCGAATACGAACACTTTTGGAAAAATTTAAAATTTATTTAAAACTCAAACTGACGTAGACAATGAATAGTTATCTGACTTGCTGTTTTATTGACGGCGTCAAGCTGCGCCGTGCTGCGTCATTCTACTTTGTATCTGGCTCCAGCATAAAGGACATTTTTGGAACCTCCACAACGTAATCAAGAATTTGGCTTATTAATGCACCAACCCTTCCTCTTAACCTAATTATGTGATACTCTTAATACTGTACGTGCTCAGGAGTACACAGAAGTACAGTACGGCTTTTCCTTTATTAAGCTTGTATTACACTGTATGCCAAATATTTGACTACTGGCAAATGCAGTCAGATAGTGTAATCGTCTAATTTTTGTTTGCCACATTATTTTTTTGCTCTATTTTAACAGAAAAAATTTTACTGAACTTTTCGTCAAATTTTTTTAGCCATTTGACAACATAGCATGCAGCGTAATAAAGTGTTATTCAATAGTAAAAGTGTATTTAACATAACATAACATAAATTTATTTCAATTTTTAAAAAGAGTTCCTACAATTATCTACAACTTCATTGATCAGATCTTACACCTTTGCATCTGCAGTTACAATTTAGCTCTTTACTAAAATTAGTTCTTTGTTTATTATCTTAATTTAAATCCAAGGTAAAATTTTATAATAAAAAACCTTGCTTGTTAAATCCTACCTAACTTACAAACTGACTTACAATCTAACTTAAAACAAAATCAAAATAAAAATTGAATTTGAATAAAACACAGAATAATTGAGATCATTTCCAAACGTTGCTCGTTCGTGAACTTCATTATGATAAAAAATGTAAACCTTGACTGATGTTTTGACATTGAGAGACCAGCAAAAAAAGTGTAAGGGTGATTTTGTATTAAAAATACAAAATTGTTATGAGCCTAATGAATAATTCTTTACTTGCATTAGTTGCAGGGACGTCATTTCAGTTTTTTCTAGGGGGGGCCAAGATGTTATGTTTGTATATATTTTTATATATAAATATACATATGTTATATATAATCTATAAAAATACATAATTAATAATAATTATACATAAAATGCCCCCCCTGCCCCCCCCTGCCCCCCCCCCCCCCCCCCAAATGACGTCCCTGATTAGTTGTACTGTACAACTGTGAAATAATTAACTACCTTACATTTTTTCCACGCTCATTATTACACTTTTCATCTCCCATTCGAATATCCCCGATTCCCATTCCTACTCCATTGCTTGGCAAGTAGAGGGAACTTAGCTTATATAGTGAAATATACACTAAATAATCAGTTTATTTTCTAATTCCTAATTGCAAGATTGCCGCAAATCTTGGCTTGCAATTATCTTTATCCATTGAGGCATATCGCAAATTTATTGTTTTGCGATAAGCGCACAAAGACCTCAATACGGTTGTCACATTGGCGATGGGTGCTAGAATTACCCAAGACGGTTGGTTATCCGAGGACGCGGAATTACGATATGCGTAAGAATATGATTATCTAAAGATTTTTGTAATACCGCTTACCGACGCTCATCAACTGATGATAGAAAATTCGCAATCTAACATGAGTTAAAAAAGGCTGTGACGACTTAGTAGAATAGCTAATTTGATATCAATCTAATTTTATTACTTTATTATTTTATCTCAATCTAATTTCATTACTTTATTATTTTATGTCATCGATTTTTTAAAAAAAAATTTGCAAACCTGAAAAATTGGTTTTTTACGTTTTAGGACTAGCGGATCTTAAAACTGCAAAGAAAAATTTAGTCTGTCTGTCCACCGTACGCAAACGCGTTTAAAGGCTCGTATCTCCAACGGATCAAGGTGTAGGAGCAGGAGTTTATGGAGTGCGCCCAAATGTGAAATTCTACTGTAGCATGCACATAACATCCACTGTTTTTCAGGCGGAGACTCATGCTATTGAACTATGCATTAGAGAAAATATCAGACGGGGCTACAAAAACCAACAAATATATATTCTCTCGGACAGCAAGGCAGCAATAATGGCACTTCAGTCCGTTCAAATCTACTCCAAACTTGTTTGGAATTGCCTCCAATGCCTGATTGAACTCGGAAATAAGAACAGAGTTAGTCTCATTTGGATTCCGGGACACAGCGGCTATGTAGGTAATGAAATGGCCGACTTAATGGCTAGGAAAGGTTCAGAAGCTGACTTCATGGGACCATATCCATTCTGTGGGATACCATTAAGCACAGCCAGAATGAACATCCGAATGTGGCAAAAATCGCAAAGTGCCATTCACTGGGACTTGGTACCGGGCAACAGGCACTCAAAGCTTTTTATGCCAAAACACTCGGAAAAAAGAACATCTGATTATCTAAAATTAAGCAGATATCAGACCCGAACCTTAGTGGGAGCTCTGACTGGACATTGTCACATGAGGAAGCATCTCAATAGGATTGGTCTCTCTGAGACTAAAATTTGCAGAATATGCAATGACGAAGACGAAACACCAGAGCATATCCTCTGTGTATGTGGGGGTTTAACTCGCAAAAGGCTTCGTCACTTCGGTCAGAGTTTCATGGACCCATCGGAATTCCGGACCATTCCTCTTCGCAAAATACTTGGCTTCATTGAAAGCGCAGGGATCGAAGAGGAATCATAATCAAACCGGGGGGACGTCACAATAAGCCCAACTGAGGCTGCAGTGATAGAGGTTAACCATACCAACCCCTATTTCCAAATCTATCTAATCTATCTATCTCCCAAACCCTTCGAACTACTAAAATTTTTTTTTTTTTGTTGGATAGATTGGGTAGACCCCCTCAAGTGGTTACTATTTTGGGGTGTAGTGAGGCAAGGTCGTAGCCAGAAACAAATTTTACGGGGGGTTCGGGGAAAAAAATATTATTCCTCTTAAATTTTTTTTAAATGAATCTGGAGCTGAAAAACGGATATACTGGAGGCAATATATAAGCGGTAGAAACCCTTACTCAATTCAATAGACAAAGAAAAGAAGGTTGATTTTGAGTACTTTGAATTCTTTGGGAATTTCGGGAGGGTCTGAACATTGTCGAACCCCTCCCCCCTGACTAAGCCCTTGTAGTGAGGGAAAGATGCGTATATCGTTTTAGACGTAAATATTTGAAATTTTGAACCACTTATGGTAGAAAGTGCAAGTTTGGAACTTACATAGATCTATGATAGTGAAACCATTTGCAAAAGCAAGTGTTCATATGGGGGTAGAGTTCGGGAGTGAGGTGTGATGATGAAACTGTAGATAGAATCTTAGAATTCATATAACAACTAGCCCCGATAGACCTCTAGCAAAAAAAAATTTAGGCTAGGGGTTGTAAGGTGTGAAGGTGGGGTAAAGTAAAAAGGAACACATTCCCATTTTCAAATGTCGAGAACTGAAGAGATAGAAAGCTGAAACTTATAATTTAAGTAGAGCTGTAATGCCACCAGCAGGACTACTGTGGTACGAGGGTGGTGGTGTTTTTCCTATCTCTGCAATGGTTTATGATGCTAGAAACTTGATACTTGGTGGGGGTATGTAGATGTAGAAGAATCATAATTTAAATTAAAAAAATTTCAAATTTCCATTGTCATACGAAAGGGCCGTTGGATCAGTGAAAAGGGTTTGTTTTATTTTCACGAATTTCTTCATATCTCTTAGGTCGTCTGATACAATAAATTAATTTTTCTTCTGCGAGTTTTTCAGATAAATGCCTAAAATGGGTTTTCAGGAATTTTTGAAATTCGACCCCTAAGGGGGTGTACAGGGGTTTTCACGAATTCCGCCATATCCCTCAGTTCTGATTAGATATCGAATTCACTTCACTTCCACGTGCTTGTTTTATAGTAGCCTAAACCCCGTTTTCAAGATTTTTCCCTTTTCAACCCCTAAGAGGGTATAAAAGGGTTGTATTTCTTTTTCAGCGATATCCCTCGGGTCTGATTAGATATGTAATAACTCTTTACTTTGACGCGCTTTTTATATAATCGCTTGAAAACTGTTTTCAGGATTTTTTCCTTTTCAACCCCAAAGAGTGTTTCGAAGGGTTATACACGTTTTTACGAATTCCGTCATATATCTTAGGAGGGATAAGACATCGAATAAATTTGTACTTAATCGCGCTTTCTATATAATCGCCTAAAAACGGATTTCAGGATTTTTGGATATTAAACCACCCAAGTGAGTGTAAGGGGGTTCTATGTGTTTTCCCAATTTTTGGTATATCTCTTAGGTTTGATGAAATTGGCTTTTACTTCTACAGAACTCTTATATAATCGTCTATAAACCAATTTCAGAATTTTTTGACATTCAAACCCCAAAGCGATGTGAAGGGGTTGCATATGTTTCACGAATTCCTCGGGATTTCTGAATATCCTCGGGATATACGAGTACTCGTACCAAGGGGGTGTAAGGAAGTTGCATACGTTTTCACAATATTCGTCATCGCTTAGGTCAGATGAGTCAAAAAAATTGGTTAATACTTCTACGAGCATTTCATGTAATCGCCTAATAATCAATTTCACGATTTTTCAAAATTCAACTCACAGCCCAGACTGTTGGTAAATTTCTTATTCTGCGATTGATCAACTTTGTGTAGCTAGCGTATGCATGTAATAGAATTTAAATTGAATCCAAATTTTGCATCTTAAATTCGAGTCCTTTCTCCTCACACACAACCCCCACCTCCTGAATCTCTAACTATGGGTAGGCTATAATGGCCTCTAAAAAAATTTGTGAATAAACTGTCCGTTTTAAAATTGATCACTTTTAAAAATTAAGTAACATAAACATTTCCTTTTCAGACAAGATGTCCTAAATTGGTATGGATGGGGCTACAAAGACTCAAAATTTGTGTATAAAAATAATTTTATAGCGTTCGAGGGAGACCAGTAAGTAGAACTTTATTCATGTTTCATAAATAGAAATAAAATGTTTGATTGTTGCTGGGTTTTTCTTCAGATATACTCTAGGAGGCCAATCATTGCCATATTTCACCGAATTTGTGGAAAAAAAATTCGATTTTAAAGTAAGCGACATCGAACGCTATCCAACCATTCCGAAAGAATTTCCCGAACCAAAAACGAACCTCGCTTTCCTGGAATCGTTACAAAAGACTGAACTAAAATTTTCGGATCGCGGCGAGGATCGTTTAATTCGATGCCATGGCCAAACCTTACACGATATCTACTTGCTGTGGAAGAACGAATACGAAAGAATTCCGGATCTTGTAATCTGGCCGACATGCCACGATCATGTCGTCAGCATAGTTAATCTTGCCAATGAACACAATGTTGTGATAATACCGTACGGTGGTGGAACATCGGTATCCGGATCGATAACATGTCCTCAAAATGAAGCTCGCATGATCGCCATTGTCGATACATCACAAATGAACAAGATGATTTGGTTAGATCGTGAAAATCTAACGGTCTGTTTCGAATCGGGAATAGTTGGACAGGACTTGGAACGAGAATTGCATAAGTATGGGCTGACTGTAGGACACGAACCAGACAGCTATGAATTTTCAACGCTTGGCGGATGGGTTGCAACTCGAGCTTCTGGAATGAAGAAGAACGTCTACGGCAATATCGAAGATCTTGTTGTTAAAGTCAAGATGGTAACACCGAAAGGTGTTCTAGTTAGAGAATGCTCGGCACCGAGAGTTTCGTGCGGACCGGATCTGAATCACATGATCTTGGGTTCGGAAGGAACATTAGGAATTGTAACCGAAGTTGTACTTAAATTGCGACCGTTACCAGCTGTGAAACGTTACGGATCGTTATTATTTCCGGATTTCAGTAGCGGTGTGAAATTTATGCGCGAAGTAGCGAAACGAAGATGCCAACCGGCCAGTGTTCGTTTAATGGACAACGAACAATTCCGTTTCGGACAAAGTCTGAAAGAACCGAAATCGTGGTTCGGTAATATTTTGGATTTAACGAAGCAGATGTACGTGTCGAAAATCAAAGGATACGATTTAACCAAGGCTTGTGCAGCAACGCTTCTATTTGAAGGCGAAGCCGCAGATATTAAGAGACAGGAAGCTGTGATTTTTGAAATTGCCAAAAAACATCGAGGATTCCCGGCCGGATCTCAGAATGGCGAACGAGGATATATTCTTACTTTTGTTATAGCTTATATAAGGGTAGGTTGGATTAATTAAAAAAAAACGGTTTTGACCGAAAACCTGAATATTTCTGTTTTTAAAAGGACTTTGCGCTGAACCACCAAATCGTTGCTGAATCATTCGAAACATCTGTTCCATGGGACCGTTGTGAGCAACTTTGTAGAAATGTTAAGTACAAAGTACAAAAAGTAAGGCTAATCAAATTTCTCTTGGCTCCAAGAGCTTATTAAAAAATCCCATTAATTTTTGTTTTTAGGAATGTACTGCTCGTAACATTAAGGACTTTTTAATATCTTGTCGCGTTACACAAACCTACGATGCCGGATGTTGTATATACTTTTACTTTGCATTTAAATACGTTGGAATGGATAATCCAGTCGAGACCTACGAAGCAATCGAAAATTCTGCACGTGACGAAATCTTAGTTTCCGGAGGATCAATATCACATCACCATGGTGTTGGAAAGGTTCGGAGTAAATGGTATCAACAAACTGTTTCCGAGACGGGTGTTGGACTTTACAAGGCGGCCAAAAATGAATTGGATCCGAAGAATATATTTGCCAGCGGCAATCTGATACCGAATGAACATAATTTACATAAAGCTAAACTTTAGTATGACGGGATGGTTCAATTCAGTTAATTAAATTAAAATTATTTTAATTTTTAATTTTTGTTTCAACACACGAAGCTCCGTTCTATCGTAAACGCCACCAAAGATAACTAACGATTTAATTTTTTCTGTTTGTTAAATTTTTACCTAAATATAGCGGTTTGAAGGATTACGTAAATTTCAGTTTTTTTTGGGAAATTTATTTCAAATTGGGGACAGGAAAATTTTTAGTAAGACTTGATGCAGCTTAAATCGAAAATCTCTTACTTTTGTTAAGAGAAGAGGAGCTAACAAAAAATGATCAAAAAAGTTTTAAATGCATGCGTTGAAGATAGAAGACCATGAACTTCAGTTCTAGCCATCAGTTCGTACATAGGATGATTTAGACCAATATATGACTCAGGCCCTTCTTGTAGGACCCCCAGACCTTTAAGAAGGCCTGAGACTAAAAAATCTGCTGTGAAGCCGCGTGTAGTCCAATTGATAGTCTATTAGCTTGTTGTGAACGGAGGTCTTGGAGTAGTTATTTCGATTTAGAAAAGTCAAAATAACTGAAGGAAAGGTTGGGGATCGGGAAACAGGGGTCCAATTCCGCCTACATCCGAATTGGTGGCTGAAATGCAAACTGGAGCGACGTGCTTGCTGGCTTCCGGGCTAGCTGCAGCTGTGGGGAGGGGGGGGGGGGGTACGTTGTTTGCATTTCAAACCATAAAACCCATGGCCTGTACAACAAAAATTTCGCGCCGACTTACCCGGGTTGTAAAATTGGGATAAAATTCCCAATCGGTTATGAGAGACCGAACCCTTTAACTCGATTGGCGCTGTTTTTGTGCGCCGTCTAGCCCACCCTACCTTAGCCATAAGCTCTTGAGAACATTGATCCTGTGATGTCGTCATCATCAATGGGGCGACAGTCCAAATAGGGCCCTGACCTCCTGAATTCATCGCCTCCAATCGTCTCGATCCAAAGACCGCGTCCTCCAGCTGCTAATTATACTCTAGATGAAATCATATAGAGTATTATAAGTTTAATCCAGCCCAAAAGTTTGTAACGCATAAAACCAAGCCTCGGACGAAAAAAAGTTATATTTTTTAAGATGGCTTTGCTATCTTCATCAACCGAGTCTTCCCATCGTTTGCTGACCTGTTATCACTCGCTTTGCTTTTAAGAGCACGTTTGATGATTCTTCTATCTTCCATTCGCTCTACATGGCCAGCCCACTGTAGTTTCCATAGCTTGATGAACGTTGAAGCTTCTAACTCCTCGTGGAGCTGATACAACTCATGGTTGTATCTTATTTTGGGACATGTGAAGGAAGGAACGGACTGGCGACCGTTCCTTCCTTCACAGGTCCCAACATTCTTCGGAGGATCTTTCTTTCGAATGCGTCAACTGCTTTTTCGATAGTCCACGTCTCGCTGCCATTTCAACAATTTAATAAGGACCCAATCGATCATCAAACACATCCGTAATCAAGACACTTTCGCTCCTGACCCGATAAAATTCTTCATCCCGGTTTTATGGTTTTTTCTTCACACAGCGAAGTCAAGCCAAATGAGAAATCAATTGAATTTACTTAAATACGCAGTGCCATGCCTTAAGAGACAGCACTTTAATTAATGTTGCAAAACTAACGCATATTTATAGTTCCATCCGTTTTGTTTAAAAACACCCTAGCCACGCCAGTGACATCCATTAGTAACTAGCCGAACTTGCGTATGACGTTTGCATTTTACGTCAAATCCTTATCCTGGTGTCACTACTACCGGCCGGCAGATCCACCCCCTCCTTTAATCGTGGCAGTTTTTATTTTATCTTAACAAAAAAGCCACAGTTTAAATAAATAATTGAATCCGTCCAGGGACCTGGTAATATAGATGGACTACCTATTTCGCTATCTCATGTGGGACAAGTTTTCTGTTTTGAAGTTTCGAAAAAGTTGTACGTGATTAGTCGTGTTTTGCACTTCTTGATCTTTTTTTTTATATATATAAGCAAGATATCGTTCTAAAATTGTAAATGAACATAAAATAATTTCTGAAAATAACTTTTATTCTAGTTTCATTCAGAAATACCATTTTTTACTTGATTTTAGGTCGTTTATGGAACTTCGAATGCTAAGGGACATAATTTGGGTAATTTAATTTCCTTATTGAGCGGGACAGAGATAAATACATTCAGATCGTGGGAATTAGAAGAAGATGGAGTGTGCTGTTTTCGAACTTGGGAAGTGAAATTTTGCTGTCAGCTGTGATTTGACCGTTGCATTCGCAAATCAAAACCGTTATAAATATTTATAATATTAAATTTTCTATTTTCTAATTGAAATTGGCAGATGGTACAATTGTGTTTTGCTACATCAAATAAATAAACTGTTATTGATACAGTTAAATAAAAAAAATGTTGTACAAGTACTGTTTTTTTTGTAAGATAGTTCCTGTAAAATATACGAATTTCCAAAAAGAGTATTGAGAAAAATTGCGTGTATTTTTGTAGGTAAAGTCTCTTAATGATATTAATAAATTGAACACGAACCGCAATGGATTTAAGTTTCCTTTTGGAAATTTTAGTTCGATCAAATTTTAAAAAATAATAAAGAACAATGCATTTTTATTAGGTGTCGTATTATTATTATGTTATAGTAATGTTGCATCATGGGTTGAAAACAAAATTATTGAAATCTATTAAGAATTGAAAACGGCTCAACCGTGCTACATAGTTTTCGCAGCAAATTTGTTTACACACAAAGAACTGCAAGAATTCACTGACTGAGGGGTACTAGGGGTTCAGGTAGATAATTTGCCAATGTCATTATACATATATGCATGTGTATATTGATATGATGAAAGTTTTCCAGCTTATGGAATTGAGTATTGTCTCCAGGAGCTGAGAAAGTGTTCCCGCAATGCAGCAAATCTTGTCCATTTCACTCAGTTAAGGGGCTTCTTTCCAAAAGAAGCGCGCAATTGTAAGGAATATCCGTTTAGCAATTCGTAAATCTCTACAAATCCGCTAAGTTGACGGATTCCACTTCAAATCAGGGGTCATATGATGTATTCCGTCGCTCGTCGTCCGCTGCCAACTACACTGACATTGCCGCTATTTTGATGTGATATAAACAGAAGTGTCTTCGTTTTTGGTATTTTAACGACGCGCAATGTACGCGCGAACGACATAGTTACGGATTGCCAAACCGGACGTTGCGACGTTCATCGACGATGTTGATGCGAACGTTGCGACGTTCTTTACATCATACGGCTCCAGGATTCATACCTACAGTTCGAAACTGTATAAAATTTTGATTTTGAAACCGAATCAAATACACATGTAGAATACAGCTGCAGAAAACTCAATTAAAATTTCGGTACAACGGTAGCTTATCCATAAACTTTCTTTATTAAAATAAAAAAAAAAGGTGATTAACAAAAAATATTTCAATATTATAATAAAAATAAGGACACAATTAGATTTGATAATTATTCAAATTGATCTGCGTACAACCTTCTTAACTTCTCGCAGTCTTTTAGAAGATTTTTCCGGCTATCAACGCTTTTAGTATCCCATGTTTTACGCAAGTGGTGGAAACGCAATCCGTCGAAGGAGAGTTCCCCACTAACAACGTGATTACCTATTCCCACGGCTCGAAATACTCGCTTAACATAAGTCCAGACTGATGGAAATAAAAAGGCGATTCGAGCATCTCGTCCAGAGATTCTGGTAACAATATAATCCGATACTAATATTTGTGGAGAGTCGTCGACACTATTATTCGATTCTGATTCATTTAGGCTCTCGTCACCACTATTATCCAATACAAAATTATATAGGTAGTCGTTAACGGTTCTGCAGGACAGTAGGATACAATCGGCTTCTTTTACTGTTATTTGTTTTAGCTACAAAAATTAAATTTTGTTTAAATCGATTAATTTATTGTAAGTTTGCCATTTCTACTTCTACACTCACCTCACAGAGATAGAACAAGGTCAATACTTCCAATAAGTTTTCTGGTGGCAATTTTTGTACTACAGCTGAGTTAAGTCCTTTGGACAGTGCGTCATGCTATCAAATAAAACATATTATCCGGTACTTCCAATAACGGAATCCAAGAAAGCGCACAGGGACAATAAGCTGCGAATATAAAAAACTAATATACGACTAAAATTAAAAATTTATCAATATACCCTTTTTTCCAAAAGCGATTTTTGCTTCAGCGATCGTTCTAGTTCATAATTCTTCGCTGCCCGGCGGCCCGCAAATCGTTAAAACTCGATGGCTACTGCGCGTGTACTTCCTTTCGTAACGCCGCACCATTTGCTATAGAAAATTTTTACTTCAATATAAAGTTTATCACATAAATATTAAATTAAAAACTAAAAACATTTACTTACCTGATTTGTTGTGACAGTTCTCAACTATGAATTTTGCTTTTGTCACTTTGAAGTTTCGAAACTTTTCGAAAATTCAAAATCCGCACAACAACAACACCGTGTAATTGAGCGGGAAAGAGAGGGCAATGTTTTTTGTCCCATCGTTGTCTCGGATATTGTATGGGAAAATCTGATATGGGTAGTCCATTTATATTACCAGGTCCCTGAATCCGTCAAGTGTTTCTTATGTTGGGAAGATAATAAACTGCGCCCAATCAGTTCGGAACGTTGCGACTACCGTCGGTTTCAGTCAGTGTTTTCTATTCAAAGTGTTCGGTACCTCGTAGCGACCTTGCAAAAACTTCAAGATGAGTTTAACCGACATCTCGAAATTTTTCACGACCGCAGTTTTAGATGAAATTGTCCAGAAGGCCGGCGGAACAAATCACACGAGTTGGTCGTTTGGTGCCGGCTTCAAGAAGGGCGACTTCTACTTGAGCGAAGTCTACCGATTGAAGGTCAATGGCATTGCGAGCAGCACGGGGTAGGCATTCTCTAATTTATTCCAATTAAAGAACACTTTAATGCTCTCTTGATACCGACAGGAACGCAATCGAAGTTAATTTAATTGTAAAGGCAATGCCGAAAAACAAATCGAGACGGAAACTCTTCCGTTCGGCAGACTTCTTCAGGAACGAAATTAATTTCTACACGCGAGTATTGCCGGCATTCGAGGAATTCCAGAAGAAACGAAACGCTAAGCGACCGTTCGACGAATATCCGCAATGCTTGGCCTCGTATTGTGACGGTGAAAACGATTTTGTTGCTCTGAAAGACATCAGCTTCGCGGGATACGGACCTCCGTCCAGGTAATTGTTTTTTCCCTTCGGTTTTGAGGAATTATAAGTGTCGACGCTCTTATTAAATCCATCTACCCACTCGCCACTATCTGCTTTCATAAACCTCTTGATGGCAACTAGCAACCGAAGCAGAAACATGTTATTAAAAATCATAAAACACTCGTACAGCAAACAGCCCTTATCACTGACGGTACCGAGCGATAATTCCGCTCAAACACAATCTTGCCAATTGTGTGGTTTTAATTGGCTAAGTGGGAAGCACGCAACAGTTCGATTTATTCATTTCGTCGTTTCACTGGTTTGTTTTGGTGTTGTTACAAAACAAGCATTAAATAAATAAAAATAAAGTCGGGCTACGCATAAACGAAAGTAATGACGCAAACAAGAAAGAGAACGCCAACCAGACAGAATATAACAATTGCAGAGTATAATTTGGAGAGTGTGGACAACTTCATATATCTTGGGGCCAATCTAGCAAAAGACGGCAACGAATCGGACGAATTCAATCGACGGATCATGCTAACAAATAAAACGTATTATTCGGTACTTCCAATAATGAAATCCAAGAAAGTGCACAGGCATAATAAGCTGCGAATGTATAAAACTAATATGCGACCTGTGCTCTGTTATGGCAGCGAGGCGTGAACATTAACGCGAACTTCCGAAAAAGCAGTTAACGCATTCGAAAGAAAAGTTCTTCGGAGAATTTTGGGACCTGTGAAAGATGGAACGGACTGGCGAACAAGATACAGCCATGAGCTGTATCAACTCTTTGAGGAGCCAGAAGCTTCAACGTTCATCAAGCTACGTAAACTGTAGTGGGCTGGCCATGTAGAGCGAATGGAAGATAGAAGAATCCCCAAACGTGCTCTTAAAGGCCAAGCGAGTGGTAACAGACTAGTAGGCGAACCACGCAAGCAATAGGAAGACTCGATAAATGAAGATAGCAAAGTCGTCTTAAAAATTATCAGCTGGGGGACGCGGTCTTTGATTCGAGACGATTGGAGGCGAAGACTTTTTTTTATAGCACCGAAATGAACTTAGAAGTCAACCTTTAATACTGTTATGTACAGTCCAGTCAGTATAGGATGGGGAGAAAAACAAAAAAAAAATTAATATGAAAGTAAAAATATAAATAAATAAAACAAAAGAAAAATAGTATTAACAGTAAGAGGGATCAGAGGAAAACAATCGGTGGATGTTACGTTTAAAAGACTAAGTCATATCCGCTAGGAAACACAGTCGAAGGCAATGCGTTCCACATTCTGGTTGCACGAGAAAGAAACGACTGTCTAAATTTCACTGTACGAAATTTTTGTGGCTCAACCGTATATTCGTGGGCGCGTAAAGCTAAACGAGTATTACGTGTGAACTGGACTAAAGGAGGTATAAGACGACTGATTTCGTTACTACAGCGACCGTGGAAATATCTGTAGTAAATGCTGAGTACTCCGACATTTCGACGATGTTCAAGGGAGTCAATAGTTACCGCAATGGCATCGTCTCCAATAAGTCGGCACACAAATCTCTGAATACGGTCAAGCAAAGAGAGATACGTTTTGGGTGCTCCTGCCCAGATATGTGAATTGTACTCAAGTCGGTGCCTGATATATGTCTTGTAGATTTTTGAGAGGTCTGATGGTGTGAAAAATTTCTTGCACCTTCGAAGGAAACCTAGGCGCTTGGAGGCGTCAAGAGCTACATCATAAATGTGTTGACTCCAATCAAGTTTTTTACTGATGTTCATTCCTAGAAGATGGAAATGCTCCGAAGTGCTCCAATGCGACACCATCAAAAATAAGATCAGGCACCGACGTGTCGTATTTTGGGGAAAGATGACAGGCTTGTGATTTTGAGGCATTAAACTCTACTCGGTTGACCCTGCCCCATTCCAGGATTGAAATGAGGTCAGAGTTTAAAGAACCAATTAATTCATTACGTTGAGAGGGTACCGAAGACTTGCGTGCCTCTGTAATCGAGTTGAAGCTGTAGGTGTTGTAATATCATCTGCGAAGCTATGGATAGGATTGAGAGTGGACGACAAAAGGTCGTTAATAAAAATTAGGAATAAAGTAGGTGATAAAACTGAGCCTTTAGCACTATATTACCAATCCACGTTATAACACTATGTAAATAGACACGAGGAGCCTTTTAGAGTGTGCTCACTGATCTCCATCAAGGACTAATTACTCCATTAGATTTCGGATTGGGGTTGGCTCGGTTTCCTCTGTCACTGAAGCCTTAATTGGGTCTATTGTGATGCCCTTCTGAATTATCTATAGTTCTTCTCTTCAATCCCTGCGTTGAAGCTTAGAATTTTTTGAAGAGGAATGGTCGGGAGTTGTGATGGTTCCATGAAGCTCTGATCGGAGTGACGGTAGTCCCTTACACTCATAAAAAATGTGCTCTGGTGTTTCGTTTTTTTCACCGCAAATTCTGAGTGTTTTGGTCTCAGAGAGACCAATCCTATGGATATGCTTCTTCATGTAACAATGTCCAGTCGAGTCTTATATCTGCTTAATTTCAGATAATCAAACGTTCTTTTCTCCGAGTGTTTTGGATTAAATTGCTTTGAGTGACTGTTGCCCGGTGTTAAGTCTCAGAGAATGGCACTTTGGGATTTTTGCTCCATTCAGATGTTCATTTTTGTTGTGCTTTGCAATACCCCACAAAATGGATGTGGACCCATGAAGCTAGCTTCTGAACCTTTGAGTCGGTTATTTCGTTACTTTTACGCTGTGTCACAGAAAAAAACCTCGGGGTATGCCATTAGTGTGTGTTCCCGTCTTTTAGCGAGATGAGTCTAGTGGGCGGTCACATCCACCAGAGGTTATGCGAATGCTGTAAATAGGTCGTTCCCGGTAATTTATTTTGAATCTTATTATTACTACTCAAACTTGGTGTTGGCTTGAAGAGAATGGAAGGCGATCCCTATCCCAGTCTCAACCACGCATCAGTTCGGAAAATCTTAGCAAGTTCAGTTCGCCTTTAATTTTGGCTATAAAATCTGTGGCCTCGTTATTCTTCTCATTCGCTCGAGTTTGGCTATCACTTAAACTTTTTTTTAATATTGAAAAAAAATTCTAGACAAGACACCGTTGACGTGGAACATTGTGCCTTGATAATGAACGGACTCGGACGAATGCATGGCGTTTCACTGGCATTTAAAGATCAATTCCCCGAAGAATTTCAGAAAGTCGTCGACAGTATGGAGGTAAATGAAAAACAAAACATTTAAAATGATGTTCTTAGCAACTCAAACTGACCAATCTAGGAAACATACTATACCGAGAATTTGCGCGAATGGTATAAGCCGTTTCTAAAGGACGCTATCGTTGTTGCAAACGATGCAATAACAAAGGAATATCCTGGAACAGTATACGAGAAGAAAACAAAACAATTCCTTCAGGACGATGTGTACGGGAATCAAATACGTTTAGTAAACAATAAAAGTGAGCCGATTGCTAAGCTAATAACCTGTCATTGAATTGTTTCCTTTTTTGCAGATAAAATATCCGTAATCGGCCACGGCGACTGTTGGACACCGAATTTCCTAATTCGATATAATGGAAATACTGCGGAGCACATGGTAATTATCGACTTTCAACTGGCTCGGTACGGATCGCCTGCACTCGATTTATCGTTCTTCACATATTCGTGCACGAATAATGCAATGCGAGCGAAGCACTACGATGAAATAGTCAAGGTAACAGTGAGATGGAAAAAACAAAAAGAATAATCCCATCAATTTTCAATTTATTTCGCTAAAGGTCTATCACGCCGCGGCTTGTGATCTAATCAAAGATTTAGGATCAGATCCGGCTAAAGTTTTTCCATATTCGGCTCTTGAGAATGAAATGCGAGAAGTAGCTCGTTTCGGTTGTGGCATGGCAATTGAATCGTTGCCGCTATCTGTTCAGAATGACGACGAAGTTGCTGATTTGGATGAGATAACAGGCGATAATCCAATACTAACGGACGTGTGGAAAATTGCACCTTTGAAAAATCAAGACGATCGCTTACGAATTGCCGATACAT
Source organism: Beris morrisii (assembly GCA_951812415.1). Lineage (NCBI taxonomy): Eukaryota > Metazoa > Arthropoda > Insecta > Diptera > Stratiomyidae > Beris > Beris morrisii. The sequence continues at coordinate 11,154,712 of OX638312.1, read as the reverse complement.
TTAAACATGCGATTGATATGGGCTACTTGGATTGATGTTCTTCCCAACGATTAGTTTAGATTTTATGAACTCTATTAGCAGTATTTTTGCTTAATCGATTTTAATGTCTGGGTATTTTTTGGATTTTATATTTACAAATGTTTTTAGCACGTTATTTTGTATTCTATTGTGTAGAATTAAGTCAGTAAAACTTTTATTACTATATTATATTTTAAAATTGACTTCATCATTTAGAGTTTGCGGTACCTAGATATCAGACAAGTTGAAGAAGTTATCTATTTTATCCGCAGGACTGGGATTGAAAAAATTATTTTTACCAATCTAAAGTGGCAGAGAAGGATGAATAATCTAGAAGTGATCACTTAGTCGGGTTCTATTCGAGCAATACGACGGAATTTCGTTTTGTTCGGCAGATTCTTTGAAATCGCGTTGTAAAGCAGCATTACCGCATCTTCAGCTGATTTGTCTTGCTCGAACCTGAATTGAAATTTAGATACGAAAGGTGCGGTAAACGCAAAGAAAATAAAAAATAAACCCCTTTCCAGAAATTTATCAAAATTTGACATCAAGGTCGCTGGACGACCAGAAGAAATTTTACCATTAAATCTATCTTTTGGGATTGGTAGGAGTCTGCCCTTCTTCCAACTTGAAAGAAAGCAAGCGTTGTTGATGCAGTTATGGAAAAAAAACGGCCACGTACGGAGACGAGAGGACCTTGAAATTTTTAAGTATCTTATGTTGTGCCCAGCTTCCAATCAGCATCCGGCTGATTGAAACATTCATTTGGTTTTCCTCTCGCGTTATCTAAAATAAGCCATATGCCAGTCATTGATGTTCTGCTATTTCACGAGCATAATAATGACTCAGCCATATCAGAGTAAGTCAATACTCGGCCTGGCCTGTAGTGCTATGACGTCGTGTTACTCGAATTTCAGGGAATTCCACATGTTTTGTTTTTCGAGTAACACGGCGAAATATGTGCTACCGGCCAAAGGTAATAATAATGGTTGGGTTATTGTTTTGCTTTTTGCATACAATGTGCAATGGCAATTTTTCCGCAATGTTTGCGACCCACAAATGGGCACATTGCACTCAACCAACGTGCTTGCACTATTTGTGGGTCAACGGAAAAGTGCCGATCGTTTCGCTAGCGATTTTTTCGCTTGGATCGACGAGTTGAACGACTGGCACATTTAGATTAAGATAATTTGCATATTTTTAGTATTTAAGGTATTGAATGCGATTTTTCGCTCTCAGTCTTTTTCGAAAAACTTAACCAGAGACTCTGTCCAAATCCGTTTTAATTAAAGAGTATTTTTAAAAGCAGCAGCAATTTCGTTTATTTTTCCATATGTAAAACCTATTTAATTTAATATTAATCTTTCGTCTTTTCAGCTAAAAACTCTAAAAGGGTAATTTGCGTCTCCATTGGGGATGCTTATGCCTTTCCTTTCGGTTCCAACTGCGGCGTTCTAACGAATGCCGGAACTAATTTTCAGAACAAACAAATCTTCGTTTTAATTCGACTGTAGTGGATACTGCAGTCTCAACACTAACTTGGGATAGCGTCCGACCTGTAAGATTTTTCGGTGTTGATAAAAAAATTTGCTGAGAATTCGTGAAAAATTCTCTAAACAAAACAGGGCAGGCGAAAAATGATATATTGGAGCCCGAGAACAAAGTGAGCAATAAACTCTGATGTCCATTAATTAAAGTTTTAAAACTGTTCCTCGCTGTGGAAAATCCATCATCGACGCGATTCAGGCTATGGTGAGAATTGCGCGTGATGCAACATCCGGTGAAAGGCGGAAATACGGCAACATGAAATATTGCGCAGTGTGAACGCTTGATAGACATTCTTGATATCAAGCTTTCAAACTGCGCAATATTTCATGTTGCCATCTTTAATTTAGCGAGCTGGTTCCGCATTATTCAAGAGGTAGTTAGTTTCACTGTACCGGGGTACCTAACGCGAATAATAGCCACCTGTGAGGTCTCACAGGAATCAGTGAATCTTGGCCTCAGATTGTGGAACATCAAGTGTGATAGCGTGTTCTCTGTCGATCTCCGCCACCAAATCGGCGGTATCTTGGGGTGCTGATAGACACTCGGATGTCCGTCACGACCACCAGTAAAAATGTTTCAAAAATGAACGGTACTCTCTCACGCTTCGCGACGAACATTGGAGGACCACGCTCCAGCAGGCGAAAGCTTTTAGCAATGGCCACGAGTTCCATAGTGCTATGTAATCTGGGCAGATACGCATCCGAGCAACCTATCTTTGCACGAGGTTGTCAGCCTGTACTTTTCGGACAGGTTTAGATAAAGGAATTTGGAGTGATCGCGGCAATGCCAGTGATAGATATGCTGCCGTGTGAGCTACAACGTATTTACGCAGAAGTAGGTGAAACATCGAAAGGAGATAAGCGACGGTTGTAACATCCAGGCATGGAGAAGACGCTGAAAAAGCTCAAACATGATTACTTTAAGCACAATCTCCACTGCTTTGAGTGCGAGGACAACCCGTTCTGTCGCAACTGCGCTCATGCGATCCAAACAGCCCAAAATATCCTATTATATCCGCGTTACGACGTCAAACGAGCCGAGGTTGCATAGTCATTCGATGAATCTCCAACGGTGGCGAACATCGATGCATTACACAAGTAGGTAGGTAGGTACGTGTGACTGCCCTTGAGAACACGGACATACTTAGTCCTAAAAACGGTCCGTTGCCGCAACACACAAGTGGCAAACCTTCTAGACGGCGCGGCAGCCAGGATTATGTCGGCACTTGGCCACATTGAGCCCATAAGAAGCATGCACCCCAACGGTTAGCTAGACTGACTACTAACTAATGGTTTTAGCAACAATGCTATGATGGTCACCCAACAGAATACCTAGCGGTAGCTTCAGGACTATCAACTCGCACGATAAAGGAGATATTTGGCGTTTTAGAGCCTCGCGGTGTCCCTAGACTTCCAATGCTCTTATTCTTCGTTAAAAAGAAACCATTAAAGGAGCAATTGAGTAACGAATGCTCTCTACAAAGGTGTCCCTAAAATGTCGTACGTGCAAGAATTTACCTTCCGGTGTTACCAAAAAAGCGGTATGCAATTTAATAAAAAAAAAGTAAATACATGTTTTCGAGTGTTGATTCGATAGCTAATTTAATTAAAAAAAAGAAAATATTAAAAATATTAATTTATATTAATATATTAGTTGCAATATTAATATAAATATTGCAACACACAATCACTTTTACTATTTGTATGAAATATTGTATATAGAAAGAATTGAAATAAATTGAAATTTAAAAAAAAAAAACTGTGGAACCCGATTCTACTGGAAAAATTTAGTCGCAATAGGTTTGTTCTTTTTGCCAGGTGAAGTTCACATTGTAGTGTAACTTACACTGAAAATGGGATACAACTTACACTGAAAGTGTAGGGTTTAGATCGCGCAAAAAGAACGGGTTAGTGTAGAAAAATGACAGCTAAAATTTCGAACTTTTTTATTTGTTTTATTCTTTCACTTCTATCAATGCCAATTTATTGCCATTCAATATTCTTGCATTTATTCATTCAAAACAGTATTTTCATAAATGCACAAAGTCAATTTTATCTGCATAGAGCCATCAATTCTGACAGATGGCAAAGAAGAAGATCTTACACCGGCTCCCGATCCAGTGTAAGATAGTGTACACTGAGTACACTACACTAGCAAAAAGAACAGCAACCTCTGACGTCACACCGACAAAAAGAACAGCATTAGGGCAGAAAGTGTACACTGAGTACACTACACCGACAAAAAGAACAGACCTAATATGTGACTAAAATAAATTTAAATTCCGTTTGCAGAAAAATACAAATTTAAAATTCGATTCTCGAAATTCGTTATACCCACCCGTCGCTTAAAATCGATAATTTCATCAGCCATTCGTGTGTAAATACAGCGGTTGCATTTCGGTCGAATCGGAACGCTCTCCACCTCCTCCAAGTCGACGACACGACGACGAATCAAAACAAAGACGAACGTACTGGCGAGCGGTTGTTTTCCTCTTTCTTTAGTGCAAATTTATAACAAAAGAACCGCGACGAGCATCTGTGCGAAATAAAATCCAGCGAAGTCGGTACATTTCACGGCTTCTTTAAAAAATAAATCCGAAAAGGTCCACGTCTTCGCAGAGGCTGGAAAAAAATTCGTGTGTTCGGAAAAATTTTCCTGCCATAGTCCGGGCGAACGCCATTTCAATTTCATTGTCCCCGCGTAAATGCGCAAATTTAAAATCGGCCAATAACGAGCGCGACAAAGTTTACGTTTTATTGTGATTTAAGCCGAAAGGTCTGCGATCGCGAGGCAGAAAACTGCGGCGATTTAATTTCGAAGTTTTTTTTTTCTCGCACAAAGTGTCGGATAATTTTCCGCGTTAATCGCAGACTTTTACTTTCGTCTAGACGTCGAAAGCAGTTTTTTTCTGTTGCTGAAGTACGAGCGTTTGAATCGGAGCAAAATGACTGCAACGCCACCGAAAATTGGAGACGATCTGCTTGGCGGTAAGTTACCGAATTTTATTTGGAATTTTTATCGCGTGAAAATTTCATCATACGCAGTAACTGCGAATTTTGTCGGGTCAGGAGGACACTGTAGAAGCGTTTCAGGTGTCGGGAGGGGTCAACCTGTGGGATGTTCACGGGCATGAAAAACAAACTTCGTCAGCGCCGTTGTCGTCTCAATTGTTCGAGAAAAACGGAATACGTGCGGGGCGTGCAGGCAAAAAGTGCGAAAAACAAATGCCACGGCGAGGAAATTTTCTGCGCAAAAAGCGTTTCGTGTGTGTATTTCTGTCGCGGTCGTTTCCACGCGCCGAAACGAGACGACACGATAATGTTTACATCGTGCACACACGCTGTCGTGTCTTGTTTTGTTGTTGCCGCCGCCGCTGTTTTTTCCGTTGCTGTCATTTGTTTTTGTTGATTTTCCGCTCAGCGTGTCGCCTCAAGAAAATCCAGATGACGTCGACTAGCGTCAGCGCCGGAAAAAGATTTTCCATTTCACCCGGTGGCGAGATTCGTGGCGTTGTTCCGGTTCGTGCGAATTTCACACAATGCCGTCGTGCACTTGTCCGTTAGTTCGTCAGTCGATTGCTAAAAATAGGCGTCTGCGGCGACAACTATGGCGTCTCGGTACAGCGAAACTCTCGAAATATCCGAAGTTCGACCCGTTCAATCGCCGTAAACAAATTTATGCAAACTCACAGCACAGGTACACACGCCGTGTTTTGAATTCTATCGCCAGCGGAATGTTGGCAACGGACCACACGAGTCTGCTCTAAGTCGCGGAGGGCAAACACAATATGCTATAACCTTGAAAGAGTTTCATTGTACGACTAGATTGTCCAAGTTTGTCTTTTGCTTCTTCATTCCAGCAACAGTTCTCCACCTCTACCTGTAGCCGAGACTTACTGCCTTCTCGAATTTCCTTCACGGTTGTTCGTCTCCAAAATGTTTCTTGGGCAACCCACCTCAAGCTTTCCCTGCTGATTCTAATCCAGAGCCTGTTTGAATATCCGTACAAATTCTGCAATAGCCTAATGTAGACCTGTTGCCCTGTGATAAATGTTCTAGCAATCATCGAAGAGCTGTCTGCAACATGGAAACATACACCAACTACTTATCTGTAGATCATGAAAACAGAGCTGAGAGTGTAGCCTGTTCGGAATACGCAGGGAAGTAATTTGGTGGCTGTGGTTATGCCCAAACGGGAAAAGTTCGTAGTTGGACTCGACGTGGAGTTGTGTATCAATAGGGTGCCAGGACCTACAGAACGGCATAGAGTTTTTATAGCTACTATTTATAATAATAATAGATTTAACCCCTTCATGCAAAATGGGCGATTCCTTCCCAACTCAAGAGTTGGAGAAGAACCTCACATGACACCATCGGAAGAACTTTACCCTACCTATGGGAAACTACCCATACCCCAGCACATAAGCCTGGAACGAATAAAGCTAATTCACAATATAAAAAACAAGAAACTTAAATCCTCCATCAAATTGATCCACAACCAAGAAATACACAGCTTTAACACAAGAAGTGCGAACTCTATTAAACAGCAACATGTTCCGAGAACAGATCGACTTAGAAAGGATCCTGTCTTTGAGGCAATACGAGAATATAATGCTTTACCGACAAATATACAAATGGCAAAGAATGTGTTTCAGTTCAAACGTCTTGCAAAAAAGCATCTTCTAGGTCGAAACTAGGAACGGTATTAAGAATTGTTGCATGTATAAACGACCTGAAAACAGATAATTATTCAGCTGCTCTCGAGATTATCGAAGATTCTAAGGAATGGTTGCAGATTGTGTTGTTGCATGTATTAAGTGTTTATTTTTAAAATTGTTCACAATCCTCTCTTCTTTTCACTTATATTTGTTTTAATTTATTAATAATTTTATTTTTATTTTTCTATATTAAAATATTTGAAAACTATTTATCTCGGTACGACCCCTTATACCAGTGAGTTGCACTGACTGGGGAGTACCTTCGGGTTAAGGTAATTTGATTGGACATTGAGCTCTTCTCCAACTCTTGAGTTGGGAAGGAATCGCCCATTTTGCATGAAGGGGTTAAATCTATTATTATAAAATTCCCCATTTGGGCACACTTTCTCAGCTTAGAGAACTGGTGAAAATGCTGTCACTCAGCTCAATGAGCTGAAAAAAATTTTCACCGTATCGACATACTCATGCATGTATGCCGACATTGGGCTCTATGTCCAATTAATAAATTACCTTAACCCGAAGGTACTCTCCAGTCAGTGCAACTCACTGGTATAAGGCGTCGTATCGAGATATATAGTTTTCAAATATTTTAATATAGAAAAATAAAAATAAAATTATTAATAAATTAAAACAAATATAAGTGAAAAGGAGGGAGGATTGTGAAAATTTTTAAAAATAAACACTTAATACATGCAATTAGACTGCAGGGCACCGAATTAGCTGGTACTTTTATGAATTTCATAAGAGGGCTTTGATTGTGGTCTTCCATTCAATCCATGTCTTAAGAAGACCGTGAAATAAAACCACAGAGATTGAGGGGTTGATATTCTCCGAAACGTGGCTGTATTTAAAAGGACTTTCTCCAGTACATTGCTGTCGCGATTAGAGCCATGAAGGCCGAACAGCAATTTACCTGAGAGATAACATAAAGATCTGGGAAACAAAATAAAGTTCAACGTCATTCTCATTGAAAAAAATGCGATACCACCTTGATTAAAAAGATTTAGAAATTTATTCAGAAAATTAAAAAGTTAATTCATCAAATTCGATATTGTCTCCCCTTCAAAGCACTCTCGCATTTAATCCAGCGCTTGATCCAATCCTCGAAACCTTTTTTGATATTCGGTTTTTGGTATGGCCATTAGAGGCATCTTCGATTATATCCCCTTGGCTGGTAAAACGCGTTCTTCGGAGCGGTTTTTTGAGTCGATCGAACAGCAAGAAGTCGCAAGAATCCAAATCAAGCGAATTCGGTGGCTTTTGGACGGTATTCATTTTACATTTTATAACATCCAAGAAATAATTCAACTGTGAATAATTCAAATAAAAAGTAAATAACAATGAATTTATATGAAATCAAATAAATATAGATTTATGAGCACATATCGCAAGAAAAATCTTGAGTTGCTGCAGAGCTGTAAAAATTTGGTGCATTTTAGGTAACATTATCTAGAACATTTGTCACATCCGATATTCTTGAGCGGATCGTCCTCAATATCGCTAACCAATTGCTCATCACAAACAATACAAACTGATATGCCACTTGTCACAGTTGCTGAAATATTCGTGTTCCTACGGGCTCTTTTTACCAGGATTTTCTTTTGATTTTCTCGATTTTTAAGTCGCTTGTCCTTACGCTGTTTAATCGCATCTTGCTTCTCTTTTTTTTATGTTTTCCTTATTGAGGAGGAACTGTTGGTATTGTAAGGACGATATTGCGCTAGGAGACCTTTGGGCCGTTTTTTCGTTTTCCCTGAGAAATTAATGCTCTTGGATGAAACAAATGTTTTTGAAGACTGGGAGAACGGTATGTAGAGCTAGTCCCACTGGAAATGCTAAAAGTACGATTTTTTTTTAATCGAACTTCACCCTTAAGGGGGCAGTCTACTTTGGACGCCCCAAAAAAGGGCTATTTTTAGAGTTTACAAGAATAACTATCGATGCCATTCTTTTTGGGTTTAATGAATATACTCTAAAACTAGCTAAAAATGCAAAAAAAAAAAACCGTTTTTTCAAACGGTCACAACTAGACTGCCCCCTTAAAGGAAGATGGTGCATCGACGTTTTTATCGGTTTCATAGTGTCGAAGTGGCGAAATGTTAATTTCTTGGTTTTCTTGAAGAACGTCAGGATCTGTAATTTTTTTAAAAAATAAAATTTTTTAATATTATTGTGCGCTAAGAGCGAGCCATCTAGAAAATCAAACATACCGATTGATAAATCTTCAAGTTGACTTACGCTGTAACCAGTGAGAGAAATATCTTCGCCATGGCTTGGATCTCTGGCAAACCTAGCAGCTTTATCGATTTCTTCCAAAACCGTTTGCACATGTATCCCACGTTGCTCCAATAGTTTTGATGACTTCTTCCGCAATATGAAAGGAATCGCGTAATGTATTATTTCTATTCTGTTTGATATGCATCTAGTGTATCCTTTACACATTTGGTATAGTCCACTGCATCCGGATTGAATGGATAAAGACCACATTTGCGAAACCCATTTTTTATACTTTCTGTTAGAGATATAGCTCAGAACCTTTTGCAATAAGGGACAAAATGTTATTTTCGTGAGACACGTGTTAGTTTCCTGTTTTCTTGTTTGCCATTCTCTCACAGTCTTTTTCCATTCTGACTTTAGCGGTTTGAAAACGCTGACATCAGCTGGCTGCATAATATTCGTACTGTTAAGGCAGGCGTCCACTAGAGGCGGGCCGCATCGCAACGGTGCGGCGAGCAATTTTTTTTCTACGTACTTCGTTCCGTGGCGAGTGTCGTTCAGTGGACGCACTTCCATAACAATGTATGGCAGGCGGATTTTTGCGATGCGGCCCGTCCGCCCTAGTGGACGCCTGCCTTTAAGGTACGCGTCCACTAGAGGCGGGCCGCATCGCAACGGTGCAGGACGGATTTTTGTTTCTGCGTCCACTTGGGACGGATCACGACAGACGGAAAATGCCGACCCCATCTGTTTCGCTGTGTCCACTGTGATGGGACGAGTCGGGGCGCCATTCTGCTCAAGCAGAAATCCGCTCGCAAAGCGATTCGCAAGCAAAATCCGTCGCGCACCGATGCGGCCCGCCTTTAGTGGACGCACTTCCATAACAATGTATGGTAGGCGGATTTTTGCGATGCGGCCCGGCCCGGCCCGTCCGCCCTAGTGGACGCGTACCTTTAAGGCAGGCGTCCACTAGGGCGGACGGGCCGGGCCGGGCCGCATCGCAAAAATTCGACTGCCATACATTGTTATGGAAGTGCGTCCACTGAACGAGACTCGCGACGGAACGAAGTACGTAGAAAAAAAAAATGCTCGCCGCTCCGTTGCGATACGGCCCGCCTCTAGTGGACGCCTGCCTTTAGGAGGCAAAGCGTACATTATAATACTCGTAGTTATCGTTTACCAACGTGATGGTTCTTGGTTCATTGGCCGTGGTTAGCTGGCATTCTTTTTTCGTCATTGCCTACAGTCATCAAGTTTCAACCTTATGGAATTAACCTGTGGTGATACCAAAAACATCAATTCAGCAATCGATTCAACAATCAATTAAAATCAAGTCAAGTCATTAAAATCACTTTTATATTTTAAACATCAGTTCAACAATCAATTCAACAATCAATTAAAATCAAGTCAAGTCATTAAACTCATTTTTAAATTTCCCTTTATTTTATTAACAAAGTAGACCGGGAAACATTGTTATATTAATTTGTATAAATAGAAAAGAATTGAAATAAAGCCCTTCTTCTCTATCGAACATCCGAGCGTTTCGTATTATTCATTTTAAACCCAAAACTCCTCCACAGGTACCTAGAGCAAGTAAAGTACTTTAAACCGTTCAGAGGACATGGATTTTAGAATGCCTCGAATCCAGCTTTCAAGCTCTCCTGGAACATCTTTTTTTGTGGCTCTCATTTCTTCACCCAAGTCGACAATTTTTTTTGCAAATAACTTCAGGTTTCAATTTCCTACCATAAGCTTCGCTGATATATAAACACCAGAATTTATCGTATAAAATGTTCTATCCTATCCCCTTCTCGCCATTCTTCTCCCCCTCGCATTCCCATCGCCCAAAAATTGATCTTTATGCAGGTCACTACAATTGCCAGTTTCATATGTTTATATCCCTTCCTCCTGTTGTCCCATTTCCTTCGATTTAAGTAAAATTTGACGTGATGATACCGTAGAACGGATATCTGAGTTATATCTGGTTTGAGGTACCAAATAACGAATTTTCTCGACGACTATTTGATCTTTGTGTTTATGCATTGCAAATATGCCGTGATATCTAATTTTACTTATTTGGTGTAACCTTGCTGGACTGATTAAATTCAAATCACACTGTATCTGATCAAATTTTATTTATACATAGTCGAAAAGGCGGCTCAAACAAGCTGTAGGCACCAAACTCAAGATTACTATCCCGGATTGTGCTATCACAGCATTTTCATGACCGTGTCGTCAACTCATCACTCAATTAGGGACAGAATAACTCACTCCTCAGGTAGCGTAGTCAGGAAAGAGGGCATAGTCACTGCATTTAGGATTTTCATTTGAACCACTCCCTACCAGAAAATCCATCATTAGCTTTTGTATGAATCTGTCTCTGTAGATCAACTCTATTTGTAACTTAATGCAGAGGACCAATAGCCAGAAACCCGTTTTTTTTTTTGCCGAAAACTATTCGTCTTGGAGCTGCGATGACAAATCATAAAGCTGTTCATTCCTTATACTACCACCTCTCAACTATTTCTTTCATTTCGTAAACCAGTTTAAAGAAATTTCGGTGTACTTCCTAAAGAAAAAGTGTTTCCAAGATGCAAGGCAGGCATATCAAGTATTTGCTGTCCTCTTAAATTTTACTTACTCTAGCCTCTAACAACCAGTTTTTTTCACGTTGAGCTTTAAATGGATCGTAGATCAACATTTTTTCTTTAGATTGCTGTTAGTTTTCCTTTTGAAGATTCAGATACAGTGCGCAGCACTTAACTGCATCATAAGCACTAACATGAAAATTTACCTGGCGTTTTAATGGAAAAATGAAGAAGAAAATGCAGCATGTCGTAATTGGAAAATTGTTCAGATCTCTATGCCAGGAAAACAACAGTTTTGCTATGTTCCGAGCACATAGCAAAACTGTTTTGCAATACTCAATTGTTCTTTGTATTCAATTTATTGAAATTATAAAATTATTCTAGAGTAGATTGTCTTTGTACAGAATTTACTCCTAGCGAGTTTAAGAAGCGAAAAAATTGTGATAAGATTGGATTTGATTGGTTACATGAGAACAGATTTACTGCGCAGTAAAGTTTTGTAAACAAAAATCTTATGAATATGCCGCAAACCAACATAAAGATCAAGTAATTTTCTAAGGAAACCGGTCTAATCGTCCGAGTGCGAAACTTTAGGCAAGTCTTGTATTTTATATAGCGGTTTAAAACGAGACTTATATTTAGAAATGCAACAATAACGAGAAATTAATTTATTCTCGATTACATTTTGCCATCAGAGAAAAAATCTATTTTTATTACATAATTAGTTTTGATGGTGTACCTGATAAATTTCAAAGACTTGAAGAAAACGAGTTTAGAACTCAATAAATGAGAGTTATCGATGCCTAACTCCTTATGTAATCTACGTTGGAAGTGCTCTTACCTCCGGTTGAACCGACCTGATCAAATTGGTTGATGGGGAGATTGGCCACGAGAAATAGCTTGGTTGATAAGAACCACTATTTCGTCAAATTCATAAAATTCTTCTTAAAAATCCTTGTCAATAAACACCATCAAAATTATTGTATCCTTCCAGCACATTTTACGTGCTGTTCAATCGAATCAAGAAAGAATCCGTCGTTAACGTACAGCAAATAGCCACTATATCGCAAGGTCTTACCACTTACCGGACTACGCCAGCGTTTTCCAGGCGGAGATACTGGGGATCCGAGAGGCCTGTCGGACTTTGCAGCAAGAGGCTACGCCAAAGCGAAATGTTGTAATCCTCTCTGACAGCCAAGCCACAATCAAGGCCTTAGATTCGGCTACCACCTACTCTACGCTCGTCGAACAGTGCCGAGAGGAGCTAGCCTACTTAGGAAGTCAAGCCAAAGTTAATCTGCTTTGTGTCCCAGGCCACAGCAAGATAGAGGGTAACGAGCGGGCAGACGAATTAGCTATGCAAGGTTCTGCTCTTCAGAGCTCTCTCGTAGAATCCGTTCAGGTCCCACTAGGAACTGTTAAGCACCAAATATCCACCCAGTTTCTCAAAAACGCGAACTCCAGATGGAGAGGACTGGCCAACTGCGTCATATCTAGGAAGATATGGCCATCCTACTCCCGGAGCAGAACAGATGAACTCCTGAGCGGGAGCCGTGTGGACGTCTCCAGAGTCACGGCAGTCAGCACGGGTCACTGGCCGATCGGCGACCACGCGGTCAGACTGGATATTCCCTTTCACGTCAATTGCCGCAGTTGTGGAGATGCAAATAAGAGGGAAACTGTTACCCACATTCTTTGCGAGTGTCCCGCTCTAGCTAGAGCCAGACTTGGCGCACTAGGCAAACCCTTCTTCAATAACCTTGATGAGATCTCGAAAAACAAGATTGGAGTACTGATTACCTTCTTGAACAGCTCTGGATGGATATGATAATCCTTTGAAGCCCCAGCCCTAACGACCAGGTTAAACGAGTTGTGATATCAAAACGGCGCTTCCTGTGCTAACTGGGCTCTGTTTTCGGCAGACGGGCCACCACGTAAACCCACCAACCAACAGTAAAAATATTTTTGTTAGAAGGGGACCTCAGCTGGAAACAGTTTCGCAACTAACGGATAACGCTCAGTAAATAAGGCGAATGCCAGTAATGAAGTTCGGTATCCTTTGAGAATATCAAAAGTTCACTAGAGTGCATTCACATTGCTTCGCCCCAGGCCAACAGTAGATGCTGTAAGGATTTCAATGATCGGCATACTTCAACAATGTTGAACTGCACTTTTGTCCGTTCTATTTTGGAATATGCCTGTCCAGTATGGGGTCCATACTATGAGGTGCATAGAAATGGAATCGAGGCAGGTCTGACGAGATTCTTGCGATTCTCACTTAAAGGTCTTTCCTGGCAAGAAAAATTCCATCTGCCTTCTTACCACGGGCGTTTCAAGCTCCTATCTATGGAATCGATTGATGATAAGCGAAATGTCCTGTCTTTGCTTTGAAGGTAATTTCGGGTGAAATTAAATTCTCGCAATTGTCGGAAGTCGTTACTTTCAACTTTCCGTTTCGATTCCCTATTTTCACGTTTTGGGTAACATATCAAAGATATGCGATCGGTAAGGAAGATCTGCTTCAGGTGGATCTTTTCAAACAGGCGATTCATTGATCCAGTTCAGATCTGAATTACCCATCTCTAAATTTACGCAAAGAAATAAACGTGCTACGCTCTAAATACATTCACGAAAAATTAGAATTACAAGCTCACCATCTATTTAAGTAGTTCCTAAAAACAGTACAATTTAATGACTAATTTCAAAACGTACGCATCTAGTCTAGCAAGCTTTGAATGCACTAGCCATAAAACACGTGCGCGCGTACTTTTTAAAATCTTAGACGATTGACTACGTGACGAATGAATCGTTTGATCAAAAGAAATGTTTTTTTGACGCAGCAATTTACCCAGATTGAAAATTGGAAACATCACGATTGAAGTTGATCAGGAGGTATGTATATGTGCAGGGGAACATAAAATTGAACAACTATCTGACCGGTTAGATGCATAGCCATAATTAGCAAAGTTTACTACTCACGCGATTTTGCAATAGCCGAACAATTCAAGAGGTTAGTGTAGGTTGGTGAATGTCTGTTTGTTGTGTGGCAGCTGTAGCCTGAAACCATTCAAACTAAAAATATTGCATAAGGAAATTTAAAGTGCGCATTTTTATGTTGATAAGTTCAATGACTCGATTTACAAATCCACTCGATAATTATTTCTAAGCAGAAATAAATTCAAAAGCGATGAATGATTTGAAGATTACGAAAATCCAGAAGAGATTATCGTCTTATATTTATTTCGAAATTAAAAATGTGATCGATAGGCTTGGAAAACTTGAATAATCCGGAATAAAACCTTTTGTTCAAAGTACATTCGACTGTTTTAATCGTAACACATTTCAATGTGACACACTTATCACGCAATTAAAATATTTAAGTTGATACTTACAAAGTTAATACGTAAATAAAATGTTTCTACTAATTTAATTTCCGAGGAATATTTTCAGAACTGTGACGATTTGACGACAACGAAAAGATTCCAACGATTTATCATTTTCGGGAAAAGAATCGGAGCGAAATGTTTTCGAATGCGATTTTACGCCCACTTTACAAAATAAGATTTAAACGTTTTGTAGGTATTTAACCAATTTTTTTTTTTGTCATTTTGATGAACACAGGCCTTCACTCGGCAAGACAAATATTTTGCAGCAATCTTGGCAAATGGGCATTCAAGGTGATTGGCCTTGACAAGAACTTTGCATAAAGAAGCTTATTTCTCGGGAGTGTAGTTAAAATACGAGAGTTTATGGGATGCAATCATGATTTGTGTGGTTTGTACTACTTCTCTATAGCTCGGATGCAGATTCGTATTCAATATCACAAAGTCGCCTTGTAGAGGTAATTCAAAACCAGCCACAATATGCGCAATGTATGCTAAAGGTGCATTTGAAAAACAACAGAAAAAACATTTTTCTTGCTTGTTATTGTATAACTTGTTCAGACGAATGTAAACAGAATGTTTGTATATTCTGTTTTGTCTATGCATAGTATAAAATTGATGTAAACAATATGTAAATTTTATTGACCTATATAAATATGCATTTAAAGTGAATTATATGTACATAATTTTAATCTTACGACGAGAAATTAGTATCTATATCGTCGCGCTTTCTACTTATCCTGGAGGACTGATGAATTTCACAGCTTGTTTATTAATACTTTTACGGGGTGGCATTTACATCTGTTTGTTTTATCGACTGCTTTCTTTTTAAAACATCCCTTACTCGTTAGTCTATCCAATTCATCTAAATAAACATGAATATCCCTACAGACCCGCCGCTTATCTTGCACGAACGTTTTGTGTGTTTATGTATGCTCAAAAAAAAAACATCGGCATTTTTGAGGTGGGAAACCGCCGGTCACAAGAGGCAAACCTTTGATTCCACAACACAAAATGTTTATGTTTTTGTCAGACTCCTGGAAAGCGAATGATAGTGCCTTGAACTCTTTCACTGAAAAGTTTCGGAAAAGGTTTCCATTGCATCTGTCTATCAAACTAAAAGAAATTTCGGAGCATTTTGAATTCTATCGGGTGATTGTAAGTCGTCTGATTTTGACAAAAATTGATTGGGCTTTACGACGTCTGGATCGATATAAACCGACAAAGACGAAGAGATTTTTAATCGAAATCGATACCCTGTACGAAAAATCGGATGAATTATCGTCGGATGATGAAATTTTGGAAGAAAGCCGCACATCATCGGGGAAAGAAAAGCTTTTCGTTGTAGTGAAATGGGGTTTAATATTTTCTGGTGAAAAGAACTCCTTTATGTGCGTTCCCTGTAATACTATGGATACACTGCTTGCATACAAATTATGTTATTCAAATCATGATATGCGATACAAGATAGCATGATACACAGCCCATACATGTTATACTTTGACATTTAGCTATCAAAGACAAAATTTCTTCGTGCCAAACGTTGCAGTATGATGTTCCGGCGAATAGCACTTTCATTGCTAATAAAGAAATGTACAAAGCGGACCATCATATCACACACAAAAATGAAAATACGCTCAAAGACGGAAGAATATAAAAATCCACAAGTGTCGTTCATTGGAATTTTAGTTGATTTTAGTAACAGATGGCGCTGATGGCAGTTAAAAGAAGACTATATCAGCTAAAATCATCGAATTTATATACAAGGAAACAGGTTTAATATTACGTCGATATCAGCTTGTTGACGTACTATATGCATAATATTGGGTGATACACTGGTGATATTGACGATATTATGATTTGTATACGAGCTGTGTATCCAAGGTATAAGAGTAGAGTGTCCCAAGCGACTTTATTTCGCTCAGCCGTTGATGCATTTGAGAGGAAAAGAACTCGGCTAAGGGCGAATAAATCCAAATGTAGAAACTGGAACGAATTGGTGGAGGGATTGCGGGCGAAATTTCTACCTCTGAAACTATAATGACAGACTCATGGAAGAAATTAAGAGTAAAACGTCCCAGTTGTAAAGAGCTTGTTTAATTGTCTGTTGACTACGTGCACTGATCAACAAAATTTGCCAAAAAAACTTGACTGACGTTGGACTCAAAGCCGCGGCGCGTTGGCGCTGTGTTAATTGCCTAAAAATCAATATCAATTTTAGGATTTTCCGATATTCAAACCCTGTGTAACGGGGTTGTATATGTGCTTCCAATCTTTGCTACAAAAAGTAGCCGAAATAAGATCTCTTAAAAATCTGCTTTATATTTTTTTTCGGCAAAACTTGATAACGTCTTTCGGAAAAAAAATCCTATTTTGATTGTTTTTGGTCTTATTCAGTTTTACTGGAGAAAGATTAGTAAAAGTAGTGTAGAAACAAAACTTAAAAGTTCTGCAAAGTTCGTTACACTCTCCTGTATTGTACGTCCTGGAGAACATGGCGATTTTTAGAACTATCAAACCTGTATAATTCTACAACCGACTCTTTTCAGAGACGGTTTTGATTCCTGTCAGCGGTGAATCTTCACGAAGTTGTCCTACTAATCAAGAAACGGAGGCTCCAATCGAAGTAATTTCGCCCAAGATCAAAGAATCGCTGACATCGATTCCATTAACCTCCTCCGCGATTCAAGGAGCGCAGGAACCAGTCGAAGAAAATATTGACAGTCCTTCGGCAAGCAGGCCTGATAGTAAGAATATGCGATGAAAGAAAAAAGAATCCATTACTTTACTATTTATTACAGAATCAAAATGGCATGCGGCCGAAGTCAAATGTTTGTTAGGAATTTATCAAAAATTCAAAACTGAAATGGATGCGAACAAGACGAGAAACGACAAAGTTTGGAAGAAGATTGCAGCCGAACTGCTAACGAAAGGAATTGCTAGTGCGGCAGACTGTTGTAAAATTAAGTTCCAAAATTTGGAACGACAGTACATCGCGACGAAGGGCAACAAAAACAAAGCAGGTTTTGATCAAAAATCGTTTGAATTTGACAAGGAATTCGATGAATTGTTTGAAGAACATCGAAATAAAATTCCGTGGGTACAAACATCCTCGTTAGAGTCAAGCAGCTCTTCGGATGAAAGTGGTTCAGATCTGGAGGTGCGCACAACATCGGCGAAAAGAAGGCGGGAAACATTTAATGAACTAGTTCTCAAATCGTACAATACTAAACAAGAAAAGCGCTTGAAGCTGATGAAGAGCAGCAATGCACAATTAAAGAGAATAGCTGATGCAGTGGAGGAGGGAAATAAAATTTATAGAGAGATAATGGAGAAGCTCATTCAAAAACTATGAATTTCTCCTATTTTAAGTGTTGAGTTGGCAAGAAATTATTTTTACGTTAGAATAAGGACCATGAGAATTTAAGTTTCATTTTATTTCAAACCATTAAAACTACATATAGAACAAATTTGAGTTTTCATCAATTATATTCTGCTTCTAAAGTTTTTTTTGCCCCTTTGTCGATCTCCTTCATTAGATAATTGAATGCCTATACTAGGAAATATTTGATTTGGCATCTTCAATGCCATTTTGGACTTAAGAATGAGTCGGAAACAGCACGCACAGGTTGTGTATAACGCATATTAATTCGGTATCGGTAATTCGGTGTGTAGTTCGCGAAGGAACTAGTT
This sequence comes from Beris morrisii, assembly GCA_951812415.1. Lineage (NCBI taxonomy): Eukaryota > Metazoa > Arthropoda > Insecta > Diptera > Stratiomyidae > Beris > Beris morrisii. The sequence continues at coordinate 11,136,548 of OX638312.1, read as the reverse complement.
CAGGAGAGCATTCCCATAACTGAAATGAATGAACTAGTTCGCAGTCAGTCTCGCTCCTAGTTCGTTTTTCATTGCCGTTCGGAACTCTGTGAGACAATATACTACACTAGATCTAGTGGTTTTTTTTGCTCATCATGTTCTACTAGATCTACTAACCTCTTTTTTTTGCTCATCTTCTGCTACATCTACTGACCTTTTTTTTTCTTTTTTTGCTCATCGTCTTCTACTAGATCTACTGTCTTCGAACTACGACTACTCATCACGCTCTCATCGCTCACTATGGTGAACTAAAATGCGCAAGCCTACTCCCAAGTTCTAAAATTCCTTTTACATCGATGGTTGTATCATACAAAAAGTGGCTGCAATTCAAGCGTTGCTTTCGCACTATCACATTTAACTTCATCAAGAAGTCAAAATCGGTTTAAAGAAACCCCTTAAAATAAGCAACCGGCATGAAAAAGGCAAAGCGGCCGAGTAGTAGCTATGCTTGCCTACTGGGAGGGTAGCAATTAAGAATCAGAGGTTCTGATTGCACTTGGGTGTAGTTCTTTGAATTCTAGTATTTTTTTTTTATATCTTTCTCGATAATTTAGTAGCAATGGCTATACTTGCTAAATTGCGCCTGGAAAAGTAAATCTGCAAAACCCAGTTCTGCATTTTAAATTAATATTACGCAGTGCTTCATGCATTGCACATATTCGTTCGGAGCGAATAATTACTTTCGAGCTCAATACACATAATTTTATCATCGCACTTTTACCTGGCACGTATCTTTAGGCCAACAGTACTCCATGTGTCCACTATACGCTTGGATGCATTATTATTAGCAACACGATAAATCTACTTGCTCAAATCAAGTCGTAGTTCCGAAACTTAATTAGCAACATTGTGGGATATCCAATTTGTCTTTCTAGTCTTTCAAACAAATTAAATAACAAGAAAATAAATTACTAGGTCTCTCTTCTGCCAATACACCGAAAGGACATTTTTCACTGCTTACAGTATAAATTTGCAAGAATCAGAAATTAATTAAGAAACCGGACAACAGCAAAATAATTTTTATATCCTGTTCTGGCGAAGTGTGATTGATGTAATAATTGGGTTCTTCTATAAAAAAAATGACAAATCGGACTCAAATTTCTTTAAGGGATACAACTTTAAGCTTGAAATGTTATGTTTAACCCTTTTATCTGTGCAATGGGGTGGGTCACCAATGGTCGCATATTGCAGCCAACGTTTTTTCCACCATAATTCGGAATCTTGTCTTATGATGGAGCGTCATCATCCTTTTGATTGTGAGTTTTCATGCTGGTGACTTTAGTTCCGAGTTCTTAATGTCGAGCTTCAGGTGTCTGACCTGTCCGAAAATAGCACGGGAACCTTTTCTTCATATTCTCGGTGATTTTATTGGTGGTGTCACCGTACCGAGGACAGTAGGATAGTAAGTGTACTAATCTACTAATCCTATCAAAAACTAATCAAGTAGTCATGGGCTTCTGTCATTTGTCAAGCAAAAAAAATTATATTATATAGAAAAAAAGCAGAGGCATCAATGGGAAATAAAAAAAATATCGATAACAGGAATCTATCGGATCGATTAATGGCAATTTCAATAAAGGATAAATAGAGGTCGATTGCTTCCGTTTAATATCTTAGCAAATACGCCATAATGCTCCTACAGAGAGCTCTCAGCATGGTTCCATCGATTTCATTTTGAATCAACGAAGGGCTAATAGCTGTGTACTGTATAATGGAGTCGCACCTAGGAATTTTTTTTTTTATTATCTTCCCTATAATTACTGACTATTCCCACAGTTAAGCAATCAACTTATCTACTTACTAAAATCATAAAACGACGATGTCTGAACAGTTAATGGTAGGTATTTAGTAACGCGCCGAATCTAAAACAATCTCCGAATTTCTGGTGGAATAAAAATCAATAAGAATATCCACTGATTTATTTATAGTGAGAGTTAGATCAAATTTCTAATGATATTTTTGTCGATGCATTTGTGCATCGTAGGTACATTGTCACAGCGAGCTAGTCTACAAACATTTAGGTCGTAGGTTTGAATCTCACCTAGATTAAATTAGATTTCATCGGAGGCGGAGGGATTCATCCAAGCACCGCGACCAGTGGTCTATTGTGCTATACCTTATAGATCTTTCTCTAGTTTCAACCTAGAGGTCCTCACACAGCTTTATTTTTCTTAGGAATTTATCTAGTTGGTGTAGGTCTATTTTTGCGATGGTACTGTGGTCCACAAAGTATTCTCCCAGACATTTGTGGCGCTGAGTTGCGACTGTCTCACAGCAACACAGAATGTGTTCAAAGGTTTCTGCCTGCAGTTGGCAGAACCTGCAAAGGTTATCAGTTATGTATGATTCCTATTCTTTTAAAATGATCTTTCAAGCGCGAATGACCCGTGAGTATTCCGGTTATTATCCGTACTTTGTTTCTATTAAACTGTAGAAGCTGTTTGCTTCTTTTAGTTGAGTGATTCGGTATGAATGAGTGTGGCCCAGTGTTAGCATTTCTTGTGTTCCTCCCATACCCGTATGCTCCTCTTAATGGAGCAGGTTGAGATTTCACAGAACGGCTCTGGACCAGTCGGGCGGACGGCGGCTCCGTCTCTTGCAAGTTGGTCTGCTATTTCGTTGCCCTCTAACCGTGCACCACGCGCAAGAGGACTCTGTTGTTGGTACTAAGGATACATAATTTTTCTTGGTATTCCCACACCAGTCTTGAGTTTACCGTGTGTGCAGTCAAGGCTTTTATCGCTGCCTAACTATCTGTGAGAATGATTATGTTCTTATTTGAGTAACCCCTTTCGAGGTTTATTTCTATGGACGTGGATATAGCATGGACCTCCGTTTGGAAAACGGTGGGATATTCACCGAGGGATTCCGTTATCCTGGCGCGGGATTCGCATATGCCAGCTCCGGTGCCTTCAGTCATCTTAGATCCTCGGTATACCATACAATGCTATCCGGTCCGAACTGCGGTGGGTCTCTTGGCCAGTTCTCTCTGTCGCAGACTGTGGAGTTGAAAGGGATTTCGAAGCGATATCTCTTTATCATATGGTTCACAGGCATGAATAGCATTTGAATGCTGCTTCTAAGCCTGGATAACTTATTAAGTCCACTTTTTACTTTGGATGGGTTGCCGTTTAATTGGTCTCTCATCGCGGATAATCTTGCCTCCGATTCGATATAGATGTGCAGCGGAGTCAGATCTAAAAGAACCTCCATAGCTGCCGTGGGGCAGGTTCTCATTGCTCCTGTCGTATTGATACATGCCAACCTTTGGAGCTTGTCCAGTTTGTTCCTGCCGCTTACTCGTTTTGTTCTTTGTCACCATACTGATGCTCCGTATGCTATCATAGGTCTTACAATAGCTGTATAGGTCCATAAGGCTATTTTGGGTTTCAAGCCCCAGGTTTTGCCTACGACTTGTCTACACAAAAGTTGAGCAGTAGTGGCTTTCTCTGATACTTTTTCTAGGTGCTTGTTCCATATGAGTTTCTGATCCAGAATTATTCCTAGATATTTTACTTCTGTCGAGAGTTTGATTTCCGTCTCATACATTATAAGCGATCTTATTCTGCTCAGGTCTCTCTTTCGTGAAAAAGGCACAATCGTAGTTTTGCCCGGATTGACTTGTAGGCTTTTCTCATGGCACCATGTTCGTGTTTTACTTAGTGTTTGCTGCATAAGATCGCAGAGGGTTTCCTCAAACTTGCCCTTAATCATGATTACAAAGACGTCAGCATATCCTTGAACTGTAAGGCCGCTATGACTGAGCAAGCTCAGTACGGCGTCTACCACAAGACATCATAGAAGGGTCGATAGTACTCCTCCCTGCGAGCATCCTTTGCCAGCTTTGACCCTTGTGATATCCGTTCCCAGGAAGGTGTGAATCTCCCGTGTGCTTAGCATTTGGTCGATCCACCTTGCTGTGGTAGAGTCTACTCTGTCGACAATTGCCTTATTTATACAGTCGTAGGATGTTCTATGTCCAGAAATGCGCATAGCGCAATTTCTTTATCGGAAATTGGCTTCTCAATTTCCGTTGTAATTTGGAGAAGTGGTGATTCTGTAGATTTGCCGGTTTGGTAGGCAAATTGATTACTATGTAGTGGTTTCTTGTTAAGCGCTTCGTGTCTCAGGCAGTGGTCTATTATCTTTTCCATGGTTTTCAAAAGGAAAGATGTTAGGCTGATGGCTCTGAATGACTTTGGATCTCATCTAGTCATCGTCTTATCACCCGTTGCCGAAGTAAAAAATTTTTTAAAACAATAACAGTGCCTCGAAAGAGCGCAGTTACTGCATTGTTCCCCAGAAAGGGTTATCTCGGATCTGAAATGAGTGTGACGAGATCCCGATTTCGTGAAGTTGTAACTGTTGTTTGGTATACATTGAAATGAGATTATTGAAAGCATTCATTCTTCTGCAGTGGTCAAAACTATTTTCAAGATTTCAAGAACCTAAAAACTATAAAACAATCTTGGTTAAATCTTCTAACGAATTTATTCATTAGCAAAAAAATTAATATAAAGGACCTCATTCGAATGGCTGCCATAGAAAAAACCTTTAAAGTTACGATAGTTCAAGAATGCGTTGAGACATTAACGTAAAATTAGGTGTGACTAATTTTGATTCAGGATGTTGTTGATCTATTTCTGAACATTTTTGATAAACTTGTACACAATATTCTGTTCTATTTTTAACTCTTGTCTCGAAGAATCACAATTCTTATCTTCAGATTCTACCAGTAAACAAAACTTTCTAAATTCATTGCCGGCGACCGTATTTCATTTCTATTGTCCTACCCGAAAAAACCACAGTTCATGATTTATTAACCTTTCCATTGAATGCGCCAATAATTCTTCGAAGAATGTTTGATAAGTTTGGTGATTGTTTATTTCTCGGCGCCTATCACATGTCTTCCCGATAGACCTTATTCATTTTTTTTCTTGTACATGATTCTATCTTTCGTCCTCGAGCAATAGAAAAACATAACAGGCGTATATCTGCGGTGCGTTCATGTGTTTGGTTCAGCTTAGGCTGAATGTACGACCAAAAGGACATTAACTTGCTACTATAAATTGAACTGATATTCCATAAATCTATAATGGATGTCCGTTCATAAATTGGAAGGAGTTGTGAACATATTTTCGTGAGAGCCTTGAAATGAAATTCCTTTTGAATAAAACACCAGCAGTTAATACTTTTTTTTATCGATGCTTTGTACGGTCTGATTGTTGCTAATAGCCTCTTATTTGTCACCGTGTGTGAAGTGGTCTTCTAATACAACCTCAGAAAATCTTAAGTGATTTTAAAATCTCTTTTTTTATCTATAGTCCTAGTGTTGTGTGCAGTCTATATGATAAAATGAAATGAAAGCATTTTATCAAAGGCTAAAAGCCTCGGATATTTATTTTTAGTATTTCCAAGTCGAGTTAAATTCAATTCATGAATTGTTTATCATGTGCGTGCTCATTGCGCACTAAAGTAGAATAATTGAATCAATTTCTCACTTCCCTTTGGAGATATGGTGATGAAGCGTACTGCGTTTAGTAATTTATACTTACTAAAAAAAAAATCTTTTCTCTCGTCTATTACAGAATCATGGATTGAATTGAATGCAAATGGAGCCGGAATTAAAAGTCCTGATAGAACGACACCACTTCCATTTTCATCTGGCGAAGAGTACTTAAGATTATTACGTGAGGCGCAAAGAGAATCAAATCAATCGAGTCGAGTTGTTTCGTTGGCCAGTTCACGACGTGATACACCCAGAGATAGGTAAACTTCAATATAATATTATTGTTAACGGTCAAATATTTGATTGATTTTTTTTTATTTCAGCCCAAAATCACCTCCAAATAGTCCGAACACAGAATTATGCCCCGATGATGAACTCAAGAATGTTTATATCAATTACTGGAGCAAAGTAAGCAAAATCCAATCATTTGAATGTATTGAATTTATTCAGAGGCTTGGCAAACAAATTGAACAGTATTTTCGTTTTGATTGCAATTCTATCAAGAGTCTCATTATATTTTCATTTCTCGATTTATTTCGTCAGAATTATGCAAATAAAAGCATATCAAACAAGGAAGTAAATTTATCGCACCAAACAAAATGTAAACAAGTCCAGATAAGACCCAATCATAGTCTTACACGTTTGCAAAAAAAATTGTTATTTATTTTGGTAAATATCGCAACGGTTTTTTTTCCCTTAAAATTCGTAGACAAGTTTATAAAATTAGCGATAAAATTGCGTATATATGAACGAACGAAAACAGAGAGTGCAACCTTGGCAAGCATACGAGTAGAACGGACTATAGAAAGACATTCGTCAGTCATAAAGCTCCCAAGAGTTAATGAACTGAGTCGCAATAAACAGAACTTTCCTCACACACAACAAGCCCACCAAATGTACCCATAGACCGTGTATACGTGTCGAGATGAACAAGAAAATCGATTCGAAACTCGTTATTTTTGGTTAGACGTAGCCGCCGACGTCACGGTATTTTTCGTGCAAATTGCTACAAAATTAGTACGTCCTTTATGAATGATTTTTGTTTATTTTTGGATAATGATCATGACAATGCACTGAAGTGTTGTTTTCATTTCGAAAGATCGAACAACAGATTCGAACCGCATTGAGTGAGTCATTTTGTTGTTGAATTGTTAATATTTTCTATAAACAATAAAATTTATCGATTACAAAGGATTTAACGAAAAGAATTAATCGCCTAACAACGTATTTCGTATTAAGTGAAATTATAAACTTGATGTTGAATTGTTATCACAAAAAAAAGAAAGATAGAACAGAAGGTCATACTGAAACGATAAATCAAAATTTGCGAAGCGATAAGATAACGAAACAAAATGCACATGTTGATTTGCATCATACGAGTAAACAGGACATAGTAGTAGTAGTAATAGCCATATTCGGTAAATAAACAACGTTTGGTCTTTACTCAATACAAAAGAAACTTGGAAATGTTAATGTATAAATTTGAAATTAAATTCAATAGCAGAATAATTCCAGATTATATTTAAATTAACTATTTTTTTAAAGAGCTTAAGAGCTGGGGGCAACATCTTTTAAAGATAATTTGCAACAAAGTTTACCGACACTTCACAATTTCTACAAAGCAGCAAATAAGTATGGATTTTTTTTGTTGATGTTTTCGAGCAGAGTTATTTTTATGACTTGTATTTGATGGCTGTTTTTAGCACATCATCTTTTATCACAAAAAAAAAATTACACATAACTTTGGGGTCATTTTGTAATGCGTTGACTCATAAAGTTCAGCTATTGTGTCGAGGAATCTTGAGTATGCTTGAAACACTGATTATAGTCGTAATTGAACAATTGTGGCTTTTGTATAAACTACTCGACTAAAGTACTACGTCCTTCTTTAATGATTCGAGTGGTTGTTTATTGTAGAATAGAAAATACTCGTAAATACTCTTCACTCAAAAATTCTGCAACGATAAGTGATAACATCATGTTGCGTGAAAAATCTGGATGAATGAGTGATCGTCTTCGCTACATCTATAATATGAGGTGCAATAATATCAGCTACTCTGGATTAATTGTACTAATATTATTTTTGGAAGGTATGTTTTTCGATAGCACAGCATTCTGTGAAGCTTTCTTGCATTTTAAACTTGGTTCGAACGAGGTGTACACAAAACAACCGGAACTATCTAGAGACGGGTTTTCAAACAACTTTGCTCTCTAAAGGCTCAATTGAAGCAGAAGCTTCACAGTCGGGAAGTTCGTGTTGTGGTCTTCACAGACTTTTCTGACTTCAAACACCACAAAAAAAAATTTTAAATAACATTTAGAAAGGGAGAAATTAAATCCAAAACGAGAGAATAAACAGTTAAGTAAAAAAGCAAATATGATTCGGTTTCGAATGTATACAGCAGGCAGGCACAGTGGACCCCTATAGTGAAGATTTTGGTCGTAGGGTGAGCTAGTAGTGAAGGGTGAAAGCAACACATTCGGATTTGTATTACTACGTTTACATGGCGGATCGAAAAATCCAAATTTGAATCGCGTATATCACTACATCGGATCGAAAGATCGAAACATGGGAAGGTCGAAATGAGATAGAAATGACAAGAAATATAAGCTGAAATCTTTTTTTAATCGTACAAGTTCGAAGTGCAGTGCATAAAAATGTCAAATTTAGCAGTTTCGTGTGCTAATACTATGAAAATGATAGAAAATCAGGTTTTTTAATGAATTTGCGACGATTGATCTTTCGATCCGCATTTACATGAGAAGTTTGATCCGATTTCGACTCGATCCAGGTCGAGAATTTCGTTCGGATTGAGTCGATATCATTCCAATCCGATCTGCGATTATGAGATTTTAGAGGATTGAATCCAGATTCAATCCTCCATGTAAACGTAGTAATATATCAAGAGTGGCTTAAGGGGTAACACCACTGTAAAATTATCAAAAAATCAATTTTTTTTTTGCTTAAAAATTGTTTCAACCTTAGAGAATATGGGGAAAAAAGTTTAATACGTGAAAAACAATTTTTTCCTGGAATTTCGAGCCCTTTACCGAGCGCGTCAAGCTGCTTCGAAACGACTACCTGCGTCGGATCAGGTATCCATCTGAGAAAATACTGCCTGATGATTTACCTGTTGGTTTCTAACTTCTCGAATACACTAATAATGTCGCTAGAAAGTTTTTGTGTTCCATTCGTTGCATTTTCACACAGAATTACGTTAGTATAGCGTCAGTGCATGTACAAAAAGGTCAAAATTTTATTCAAGTGGCAAGAAAATCCTACATATATCAACGGATATCGCTGTATGTAATTTTAATGATGGGATTATGAAGGTTCTAAAGATGAGTATTGGCGTCTAATGCTAGAATTTCTGTGTCGAATCCAATACCAAGTGAATCAAGTACGCTGAGCGTTCATTGACAGACACGGCAAAAGAGGCGCGCTCCAGCATTAAATCGTCGAGGAAAGAGATTTAGCAGGAATATTCCAATGTAGAAGGCCAGTGTTATGGTCCTGGAGTTGCAGATTAATGGCAAAAAATTTTAAGAAGTGAAATTCGTCATTTTTTCATGTCTATAACACATTTCAAAACTTTGAACGCGTTTTTCTCGAAACACGATTTTTGAAATCGGCACGCAGCACTCGATCAATTTTCATTCTTTTCATTCGAATTTTTCACCATATTTATTTTACTCCTGCTGTTTCTTTCGGTCTCAAATTCGGAACTGAATTGCCAACTCTAGCTAATAGTAAGTATATCTACTTACTTTTATGCTTATCTCCTTACCTACTTGCTGGGCACCTGTTTCTACTTACTTTATAACAAAATTCTAAAACCCTTTTCCAGTAGAATTCAATGCACTTATCCTATTATATTGTGTCAATTATAAACGGAATCCACTAGTACATAGATACCAAAATCAACAAGAAAAGCATTTTAGTGAGAACTATACCTACATTAAAAGGACATTATTGTTGTAGACCATAAATTACAAAAAACCGATGATGAATTTAGACTGTTAAATAATTATTTGCATAACAATAATTCTAAAGTAGAAGAAGATATAGAAGTGTTTTGACAAGATCTTTCTTTTGTCCAGATAGGTGATCAGAAGGCTTTTGTAACCTTATGTAATTTTGTATTTAATATCTTGACCTTTCCATATTCATCCGCAAATATTGAACGTGTTGTTTCATAACCTTATAAAAATCAAAGCCATGAACTTAATTGGAAATTTAACGGACATTTAGCTCCACATGTAAGACAGTGAAGGCAGATAGAAAATTCTTCATATAAATATTAATATGCACAATTTAATACCTTTTCTATGTACATTTACCGCTATATGTACGACAATATATCTATGACAATCCCAATGTTAAACGTATAATGCACCTAGATATTTCAAGTCAAATATCACTATTGGCTCCAAAATATTTTGATCATTCCCTCTTCTTACGAATTTAATAATTCGCGTATTTGTAAACTTACAATTGTCTCAATGAATTGTATAAATACTCGGTATTAATATGGATCACGTTGTACGAGTAAGTGCATTGATTGGTTCGTGACTCGAAGGTTGAAATCTACGTTCAAATAGTCATCTATGCAATTAGAAAATATTGAACAATTGATTGATCTGGAATTTAAATAGCTTATTCTTCTGTCTCAATTTTATGAGTTTTTTATTATTTTATGAATATATCACAATTATATTGTGAACGGAAACAAAGTTGTGATTATTTGAACTTATAAAGTCGAAATAATCTACGGAAGGCTAAAGTGATGGGAGACAGAGGTCAATTCCACCTACGACCGAATTGGCGACTGATTATCGATCAGAGTGACGGACGTACTTGCTGGCGATCAGTCTAGATGTGGGGGGGGGGACAAAGTTTCGATAATCAGTTCATAAACTCTAGGCATGCAAAACAAAAGTCTTCGTGTTGACTTACTCTGGGTGTAGACATTTTGGATATTTTCCTCCATATGTCCATGTCCATGTGAGAGACGTGTTGGCTTACGCGACTTCGCAACTTGTCAGGACGCTCAAAGGTGTGAGCCCTATTTAATATATTGGCTCTTATCTAGCCTTGACTAATCATTACTAATCATTTTGCGAAGCACGTGGACTGATTACGTGCAAAAAAAAAATTGTGCAGAGCAAGAAAATTTTGCAAATATATCAAAACAAATTAAAACAACGACTTACGCCTTTTCTCCGGAATTTTGGTTCTTCGAATAAAAAACAGCTCTGTTTTGGAGTCGTTTACTCCCAAAACACAGCTAGTTGCCAAGGGAATCACTGGCGTATCATCCAAAATTTACGGTAAAATTTGATTGAATTGTTTTTACAAGTTGCTACTGCGAATTATCGTGAACAAAATAATTGAGAAACGCAACGAATTTTCTAACTTAGTCCTGTATTTTGTTTTTCTTTACAGGAAGGCGAAGCGCAAAAGGATACAGACTGGATATGGGAATGGAGTAGTCGACCAGATCAACAACCTCCAAAGTAATTAATCAGCATTCAACATTACGATAAAAATTTTTCCTAAATTTATACATTTTCAGAGATTGGAAATTCGAACATCCCAAAAGACGACCACCTGGTTATTCAATTCGTCTAGCCAGGGTCGGAAAGAATTCACTATTTTCCAGAGAAGTATTGTATTCCCTTTTGTTGACAAACGTTTTGTCGCTTTTGCTTGGAGCAGGACTAGGGTAAGTTTCGATTAAATTTCTTAAGTTGTTTTTATTTTTGTTTGCCTATTTTTAATAATTCCTTTTACTTTAGTTTGTGGCTAAGCAAACGAGGGCTCTTGTTTACACGGGTTGTTATCGACTAAAAGGCACAATGATGATAACAGAAATAATTAAAAAGAGAAACGAAAACTTCTACTGGCCGAGAGAGAATGAATGCTTTTTTATATATATCGGATGATAATATGATAACAAGTTTTTTATACATGATTCAAAATGATCTATATTATTATTTTATTATAAAATAAACACACACACACACAACCACAAACATAATACATATTAAAAATAAAAATATGCTTCTATGAAAAAAGAAACTGGGGGAAAAAAATATTTTAAAGAAAAATAATACAAAAAATTATTAATTAATTATATATCTAAAGATAGAGAGAAAATCTTTATAAAAAATATAAAAAAAATGTGAATTTAATTTTTTTGTGTAACAAGTTTTTGTTATTTTCTTATTTTTTTAATATTGAAATATTGTATCTGTATAAATTTAATATTTTTATCAAAATTAAATTATTTTAAAACGTTTTTATTATTTTTTTTATACTTACATTCGATCAAGAAATGTTTTCATTGTAAAGTAATTGAAATTTGAAGACGTTTTCTTTAATTATTATTTACCATAAATTATAGAAAATAATGAAAAATATGCTTTTACTGTGAACTGTGAATTTAATCAGAATTATTATTTTTTCTTGAATTCATACATGCACATTCAGAACTAGAACTTTTGTCTTTTTAAATTTTTTTTCATATTGAGATAATAAAAACTAGTGAAATATTATTTGATATTGAAAGTGTGTTTATATTGTTCATTTTTTTTTGTGTAAGCTCTAGTCAATCGATTGTACTTGAACTTTAAACTGATTGTCCAGATTTCGGGTATTTTCTTAAGCCTTTTCTTGGTGATGAAGGAAAAAATCGGCCATTTTTGGCAGCGGTGGTCAGCACAGTGCTACACAAAACCTATATAGAAGCTTGAAAATGTTTCTGGTGTGGTTCAAAGGTCGCGTTTACGTGCGGACCAGACCAGTCTACATAGACCGGTATGGTATTTTTCGGTCTTGCATTTATGTGCGCATTTTCACAGTACTGGTTTGCTTTCATTTGGTCTATTCAGACTGGTCTGGTCCGTACGTAAACGCGACCAAATTGTCTGGAGCTTTGTTGCGTTGAAAACATCTGAAATTATTTTCGTTTTACACATTTATGGTCTCGTTGAACCTTACGTCATCGAGGATCGTATGCTGTAAAAAAAACTTAAAGTTTCGGTGTCAAATAAGGTTACAACGTCCACTTTGGAATGACTACATAGGTCGGTTGTGTGTACACTGTAAAAATTCAAAAACTGTGTTAATATGATTTTTTTAAATTTTTTTTTTATTACGGATTTTTGGTTTCGGATTACGGATCCTTGGTCCTTCTTGTGCGATTATTAGCACTGATACAGTCATCCACACCCTTTAGATATTCCGAATTGCGTCGGTTAAAACGTCACCACTATTTGGTGATGTTCAAAGCAAACGTGGCAAAAATCAGAGCAAAACTACTAGCGTGACGCTGGGTGTCCTGGATCCACATTTTTAGTAAGACTAGCCGAACACGTTCATGGGCGAAAGCATAAACAGCGTGCTCGTATTTGACCGTATTGTGAATTTCACGTCACGTCACTTCGATGCCGATTCAACGTGTCGCGTCGATCGAAAAAAACCGATTGTGTAACCGCATCGACGTCATTAGCATTTCCATATTGATATGTATGTGTCAGCTGTAAATTGTGAATTTAAGCTCATGTGAATGCTTTCATTTACAATCATTTCATTTTTGCATCGACGTTAATTTTTTTCAAGCATCACGGACTGGAATCTCATCGACGGAAAATGACGATCAAAGTGACAACTGTTGATGACAATCGACATTCACAATCGCTTTTTCAGGCGTCGATGTCGAATCGGCATCGAAGTGACGTAACGTGACATTCACAATACGGTCAATTGTCTTGCAAATCATCGCAGATGCTCGACTATTTATGGGGCGAAGTTAATAACAGCTTTGCCTATCGAAAACAACTGTTAGGATAAATGCAGAGTTCTCATTGGTTTTGGCATGACATTGCACTCGGGATTGGTATATCGGTTTCAGAATCAATACTCTTGTAACTGGTACAACTTTTGTTCTTTATTATTTAAGAAAAGATCTCTAAATACCATGTTGAGCACCAAATTCGGATCATTTTACATCAATCGCTGGAATTAGCTTTTCAAAAGGCCTCAAGCATGTCAGATGATTTTTTTCATTTTCTGGAAAAATAGCACCATCAATTCCTAAAAAGCTGTAGAAGTAGAATCCAATTTGATATCTTATCATAGCTAAGAAAAATTAAAAATGTCTCAACGGTCCTCTTGTGAATTTTCGTGAACTCATTTCTGAAAATGCAAAACTGTATAAAACGGAAACTTGCTAAAACGGAACGAAAAGTTGGGCACCACAGCATTCCGGTGTTAGACAGGCCTTACTGTACTTAGAGCTATTTGTTAAGGGGGAACATCCGAATAGATAATTATTTTTTTTTAAATTTTTTTTTCGCTCATTTTAAAGTTTGTAGTCTTAAGAATATTGTGTGTAAATTTCATATTGAAATTCCAATAATTGTGGAAGTTATGGGCAATTAATCGGAATGGGCCCTTCGTGAATTCTCTACATAGAACGTCATTCAAACGCTATTATCTCGAAACATGCTTGTCAAAGACGGTCCCCAAAATCTTCGGAAAACGGCTTGACCGATTGCTTCCAAAATTTCACACAATATTTTTGGCTAGGTTTTCTACTTCACTACGTAGGATTTTTTTTTTACTTGTTTAGGCGCTGTACACATTGCACACGACCGAACGAATGTTCCGCTACGATTTTTCGTTTTTCGACCTTTTGTGAAATCTTTAGTTATTGAAAAATTGGTTATAATCGTAAATTATAACATGTTCAAGAATATCATGAAGGAAAATCTCTAGGGATTTGTAGTTTTAATTGATAATAAAAAGAAAAATGAATCCGTCGTACGACTAAAAATATTCGTACCGACAGATGGTCTTTTTTTAGTATTATCAATCAAAATCCAAATTCCTATAAATTTTCTCTTATGATATTCTTGAATTAACGATTTCTACCAATTTTCTAATAACTGAAGATTTGACAGTAAGCAGAAAAACCAAAATTCGTATCGGAAAATTCGTTCGGTCGTGTACAATGTGTACAGCGCCTTCGTTTTTTTTTATCAAGCCAGAAAGGTCTACAGTTGAGGTTAAAAACTGGAAATAAAGTTCAATTGGCCGCCATTTCATGAACAAATTTTTTTTTTAAAAAAAACCCTACGTAGCGAAGGGCATAATAATTTACATTTTCAGAATCTTTTTGAAATTTTTGTTTTGGATCAACCGATTGCCTGTAATCTTGGGAACCGCAGACCGTGCGAGCGACGGACATTCTTTACGCCGACCATGATAGCAGCGCCGCCGGTTGATTTATATTTATAAAAAAAATTATTAGCGTACCATAAAATTGAGTAAATAGTTTTTGAGATAATAATTTCTAAAATTCACCTATTTTTTTTCTGCTTTCTACTGGGATGGTCCCCTTAAGATAGCCCAATTTACTCTTTGTATTGCGTTTCTTAATGGGTTACATACACCTGGGTAATTCAAAATAATCGATTTTTCAAAAAGGTCCTTATTCGAAAGTACCATCCTTTAAGTGTCTACCCTGAAAATTTCATAAAGAAATTCGCAGTAATGATGAAGTTGCAGTAACCGTAGGTGTTCGTGGTCTTTGTCATCTGTTTAACTATGAGCTTTTTCTTTAATTCCGGGTATTTATGACCTTCTGTATAGCAGGGACTTGTTTTGAAAAGTTGGTGAGGTTTAGGTATACTTGTTCCACTGTTAAAATTCACAGAACCTTATTTAAATGTAAACTGTACCCTAAACTTTAAATGCGTTTTTCTCGAAACAGCGTTTTCAAAAACGGTACCAGAATTATCTCCGCAACTACTGGACCGATCAGGACCTACTTTTGCACAATTGTGTTTAATACAACACTCTTACGTTTACCGAGCCATTTTTTCGATATCTTGCTTAGTTTTTTTTTTTATCATAATTACTGAACAATTTTGAGGCGAAAAATTGCATTTTTAATTCCAGAGGCTGTCATGATCCGACAAAATTGAATTTTGAAATTCCGGCTCGGTAAGCTTTGGAGCTATGTATTTACTTTCAGAAAAAAAAAATGTCGATAAAAATTGGCGGAGGAAAGTCTGGTACCGAAATCGCTCTCAACAAAAACACGTTCCAGCAAAACGACTGTAACTTTTTTACCGTTTGAAATTTTCCAACCAAATTTTCAAATAGTATAGACAAAATGTAATACTTTAAGAGATATATAACGGTTGTTCAATTAACTTCAGTTTTATACACGAAAAAAATGCGTAAAAATAGCGTAGTTTTAGCCGTCCCCGATGTTTGTAACCCCTTAACTCTTTTTTTGTAGTTTTCATTCGCGTTCTATTCATCAGAAGGGACTCCCAGCTTTAAATTTTTTTATTTTCTTTTAGCTTTATTTTCTTTTAGCTCAACTTTCTAAGAAAAATCGTCAACCTCCTGGTATTTTTCTGCACTTTTAGTTCACACGAGAACTTTTTTTAACGACGGTACTAAGCCCCCACGTTTTTCTCAGTCTTTGTCATATTTTGATCCGGTAATAAATTAACTACACTCCAAAACTGAGTATTTTCGTTTCTGTTATATTTCCGGAACCGGGGATCAGTTGTTTTCGTGTCTCTATTTACAAAATAATTATTGGAACCAGACTTTCTCTGATCCGGTTTTTTTGTTTTGTGGATATTTTGGCAATATTTGCTACTGACTTAATTGAAATGAAATGTCCTCAAAGTCTTCACTTTGTTGACTCTCAGCGGCACCTACATGATGGTTATCCCGATGGGCTCCGTTGTTGGTCGAAAGATCCGCCATTTCGTTCGAAATGGAAAACTTCAAAATGCAGTCACAATCATTAATCCAAGACCAAAGTTTATCGGCAGAAAGTCTACAGTTTCAGCCCTTTATATACAGTAGAACCTGCAAAAGTGACCACCTTCATAATGTGACCATTTGCCTATAGTGACCAAATTTTCTCTTGTCACAGTCCGACATTCGCATTTTCCACGTAAATTAACTCGTATATAGTGACCATCTGCTTATTGTGACCATTGACCACTTTTTATTGCACAATTGTCCTTTATGGTCTTTCGATTCATATCTTGTAATGTGACCATCAAATCGAACAAAAAATTGTTCATTTTTTGTTCGACATTGTTTAGAAGAAACGATGGAAATTCAAAGAAAACTTGCGTAAACAATATCAAAAAAAGAAAGATTGAGTATTTGAGCCGATCAGAATATCAATCAGATTTCCAATGTAAAAGACAAGCGACTGATTTTAGTGAAATTAATAAATTAACGTTAGCTTGGTTCACGAAAATGGTATATTAACGGTATCAATTCACCAATTTCCGGACCAATGTTGCTAGAAGTCGCCTTGAAATTCGCTGCGGAATTAAATTTTGCCGAATTCAAAGCGTCGTCCGGCTGGCTTGATAGTTTCAAAACACGTAACTGTATTTCACAAAAAGTTCTCATTCGTTATGCGAATGAGGTGAGTCTAAATGTCGTTAACGATGTTCGGGATTTGTTAGTGGTTTCAGTCGCGAAAATATCGTTAACGCTGATGAATGTGGCCTATTCTTCAAGGCAATGCCGTATCGAACTTTGGCTATCAAAGAGCACCTCACGGTTTTACTTGCAGCTAGTGCAACAGGAGAAAAACTAAAACCACTGGTCATAGGAAAGTCCCAAAAGCCCAGGTGTTTTAAAAACGTACAATTGAGAAATCTTCCTGTGCAGTGGAAAGCTAATAACAAGGAATGGATGACTTCAGAGTAATTCACAGAGTGGCTGGAGATGTAAACAGAAAATTCAAAATGCAAAAAAGGAAAATTTTAATGATCATCGATAATTGCCCCAGTAATTGAACACTTATCGAATGTTGAAATTCTGCTACCGCCAAATCCCACTTCGGTATTACAACCCCTAGATCAAGGGATAATTAAAAATTTTAAATCATTTCACCGAAAGGCACTTCTATCTAACCTAATTTCAAAATGTGAAACGGACTCCTTAGAATCCATTTCTACAGCTGCATCAAAATTGAATGTATTGGAAGCCATTTTGTGGATAGGAGATGCGTGGAAGAAAGATTCAGACGAAACCATTATAAACTGTTTCTAAAAGGCTGGATTTTCGATTGAAAACGAAATTATTGGAAACGAAGAACACGAAATTATTGGAGACGAAATCGAGTTACCGCAAATTGGAGGTTTCGATATGCATAGCTATTTAGAATGTGACATAGAAACAACTGTTTGACAAAGCTTCTCCCCAGCCGAAGTCTTCACAAGTGTTTTGTAAGAGAATAGGATCCCAGCTTCTGTTATTGATATAATTGATCAAAAGATAGTTGAGATGGACAAAACCACTAAATTAGTCGTTTTAAAGCAAAATTTTCAAATTCAATCACCGCAGAATGGTGAAATTGTTGCTAAATCGTGATTTCTGCATTCAATTTAAAACGGGAAACAAAATATAAAATTTAAGGCGTTCTTTTAGGAGTTGCCAAGAGAGACATACTCTCCCACTTCCAATCAGCGAATAACTCCAGATCGAAAAGCCTAACCGCCTGCGTCATATCTAGGAAGATGTGGCCATCTTACAACCGAGGCAAGTCAGACGAACTTCTATACAAGACCCGGGCAGACATCTCCAGAATCACGACGATTAGTACGGGTCACTGGCCAATTGGAGATCATGCTGCCAAATTAGGCATTCCGTTTAATGCAGACTGCCAGGACACAAATGAGCGAGAGTCGCTCGTTCATTTCGTTTGCGAATGTCCGGCTTTAGCTAGAGCCCGAGAGCGAGCACTAGGCAAACCCTCTACGGGGACCTGAGGGAGATTTCGGTTAACAAAATTGGAGAGTTATTACTCTTCGTGGACAGAACAGGATGGATAAAACTGATCAATTTTCCTCGCACTCAAAATTCCCCAGCCACAACAACCGCTAACATCCGGGTTTAATACGAGTTTGTGGTTTCAAAACGGCCATTGAATTAATTGAGCTCCGTCTAGAGGACAGAGCTGCCACTTAAACCAACCAACCCAACCAAGGCGCTCAAAGGTAAAAAGTGCAATGCGCGCAAAAACTATTAGCGCCGAAACCGCCTATAGTCATGGCCATTTTCAGATTGGTTCTCTTTAAATTCCATTTGCCCAGTTTAAAACGAAATTTTCTTAATGAACTCTTCATTTCATAATTCTTGTTAATTGGTCCACTCTAATTTTTCCCTTTTCATCAATTTGAACTGGTTCTAGGAATTTTATATTAACTTTTTACATCGTATTTATTGTACTATTAGATCAATTAATAAATAATAACTGGACTGAATAAAACGATTTATTACTTAATGAATACAATGATAAGAAAATGCAATTTTAATAAAATGATTTCGTCTTAATCAGCTCGACTAATTTAAAAATTCCAAACTAAATCATGCAATCGAACAGTTCGGGTACGGACAAAAATAAAAGGATTTCGGTTTAAAGCCGAAAAAAATGGATCTAAAATAAAATCACCCTACGCAACACGACAATGAGGGAAAATGTTACGATTTTGTTGGGAAAATTAAAACAAAAAGATTTAACTTAACTACTTGTGCTTCCGTTTGCTCTCCAATTGCTTGGCAGCCTTCTTTTTCATGATTTGCAGCCGTTGATCGGCGCTTATGATATTTATGCTGGGCGTTACCGACGACGATGAAGATGACGACGACGACGACTTGGAATTAGTCGACGATGGGGTCGTGACTGCAGCCGATGAGGACGTCGTCGACGAGCTAACATGACTCACGTACGACGACGATGACTTCGAACTGCTACTGACCTTGGTCGAGGACGATTTACTTTTCGAACTAGTCGTCGACGATGGCTCGTAGGTCTTTGGATAGAGCGTAGGTGTGTAGGACGATGAGGATGACGAAGAGGACGATTTCGATGGCGACGGTACCGATATTGAAGCGGATGATTTTGTCATCATGACCTTGTTCTTGCAGTCGGTACAGCACCACGAGTACTCCTGCTCGTTGGCATCGTCTTCTGAAATCGGCGGCTTGTGGCATTCTTGGTGATAGAGTGAATGACAGTCGGCACATTCGACAAGCCTGTTGCCGGCTGTTAAGACCATTGCGCCGCACACAACGCATGCAAGGTCGCCAAATTCCTGGAAATTGTAGACAGGTCAATGAAGAGAGAAGGGTGCGTGTTCAAAGTGAAAAATTTACGAAATTCGAAATAACGACGTACCTTTAAGTTTTCTTCTTCGGACACGTCGCCGATCGATATGACAACCGGATCGATAGCCATCGCTTCCTGTTGTACGGGTGGTGAGTTGTTCTTATTCGTCGATGAACCACGCGATTCGTTCGATTTTCGTCGTTTTACCGATGTCCCGGGCGACGACGACTCCTCGTCCAGATACTTTTTGTTCAGCGTATTGACGAGCATTTTTCGCGTACCGTAGCGCTGCTTGATGAGTTCGTCGAGCGAAATTCGGATCTTTTCGGCCGAATCCGGACTGGGCGAGTGAAGGAGCTTGAGTGCCTGTTTTACCATTGGATCCAGCTCCATTGTGGCACTCATTTTACCGATAGTTTGGTTCGTTCGAAGCGGGGCGAAAACTTGTAGTAGTCGAAAACTTCTCGTACGAATTGCCCTTGTCTTATAGCGATTTTTTTTAGGTTAGGTTTCGATTTGTTCACTTGACACAGTTGACAATCAGATGTTTACATTTCCCCTCGTGTGGAGAACGGAGACTGCAATTTGTGGGAATGTCTCCACTCTACAGAGCTGACAGCTGAGTACAGCCGGGACGCAAATCGGAAGCAACGAAGTAACGGCCTGGTTTTTTTTTAAACAAGGAGACAATTTCCGGTTGATTCTGCCAAGAGGTTTGGCTTTGTGAGAAGTTCTGATGGCTGAATTAACAAGACATTAAACGATTTTTCTATAATAAGTTAAATTTAGATCTAACCAAAATGAAGTACAGTGAAACCTCCAATAGCCGGACACCCATGGTGACAGTCTTTTTGTCCGGCTATGGGAGGTGTCCGCTTGTAGGAGGTATCGAACAAAATACAACATTTTATAAATGTGTAATGAAAATATGATTATAAAAAAGCATTTTAATAATAATTTCTTCATATTTATTATTTCAAAAGGAACTTATATATGTATGTATTATAATTTCTTGGAGTTATAGTGGTATGTTTACATTATACATAAAAAAGAAATCTACTTTGAATAGAAAAATTGATCAATTTTCGATTGTTGAAGCTTGGTTTGTTTCCATTTAAATTGCTGATTCTCAATGTGACGTTCTACAATTTTTAAATGTTGAAAAGCTACATAGTCATCTTTTACGAATTCCTTTAGACGAACGATTTCCTTCAGGGTCTCAGCATATGACTTTATTGGATCGGCATCTTGAATGTCCTCGCTACTGGAGTCACTTTCTTTCATAGTGTGAACTGGGTTTTCAAATCGAATTATAATGTCGTCTTCTTCAGCGTGTACCGTCCTGTCGATGTTCAAAAATTCTCCAAATTTTGATCCTTTAAATTGACGAACACATTTGGTAAGCTGAATAACGTTGGTAAAGGTAGATCATCTTCGGCGTCAAATTTCAAAAGGTCCTGGTTTGTTTGTATGAATGCTGCTTTCCTAAAACAGACTGATGTAGTATTAGCCGGTAAGAAAATTATTGTAACGTTCGTCAAATTTAAATCTTTCGGATGGGACGCCGCATTATCCAAAAACAAAAGGATCTTCCTTTTTTGAATTTTCATTTTACGGGCAAATTGTTGTAACCATTCAGACATTATATCTCGCGTCATCCACGCTTTTTGATTCGACTTTCAATTGGCTGGTAAGTCTTGGAAGCGAAGATTTTAGAATGCACGAGGGCGGGCTGCTTTGCTGATAACTAGAAGCATCTCTTTTTCCCCTGCCATGTTAACACAAAATAAAACTGTCAGCCTTTCTTTCGACAGTTTACCTCCAACACATTTTTCCGATTTTAGGGCGAAAGTTTTATCAGGCAAAGCGCGAAAAAAGAGGCCACTCTCATCGGCATTATAAATATCTTCGGGCTTGTACCCAAGTAACATAGAGGGTATTTTTGCCCTAAACTGGTCGACGTCTACTGGATTCACATCT
Source organism: Beris morrisii (assembly GCA_951812415.1). Taxonomy (NCBI): domain Eukaryota; kingdom Metazoa; phylum Arthropoda; class Insecta; order Diptera; family Stratiomyidae; genus Beris; species Beris morrisii. The sequence goes on along the minus strand of OX638312.1, from coordinate 11,114,852 downwards.
GAATCCTCGCCAGTTATGCACTTGAATGTTACGTTGTGCCTTTTACTCCATTTTTCTAGCCATCCAGTCGACGCAAAAAATCCACAGTATCCCAATTGGTCGGCAATTTGTTTTGCCTTGGCTTTAATAATTGGTTCAGAGATAGGAACATGCTGGCATCTAGCTTTGGCAAACCAATGAAAGCAGATTTGATCGATTTGTGAGCCTTCCATCTTAAGAAAGCTTTTCTTTTGCTGGACATTGATACCAGACATCCATTTGCGACGAATGTCATATCGATTCTTCACAATTTCTGCGGCTTGAGTTTTCGCAATATGAAACTTTAAAACAAATAAATTCTAGTCCTATTCGTGGAGCCATACTGATATTAACACAACACAAAAAATAACCTTCAACACACGCGAACTATGCTAAAACGTACAAATGACACAACAAGATCGGAGCACGACTCTCATACAAAACAGAATTATGTTCTAAAACGGGGAATCACTCTATACATTACAATCAGCGACTGCTCAAAGCTTCAATACTTCTAATAAGGGGAATCCCCAATTTAATTTTAATTTCTGTATGAATATTTTTGTGATCAAGTAAGCTTTGTGTCCGCTTGTGAGAGTTTTTCTGAATCAAACGTACAGAAATATGGTGTCCGCGTCCGTCCATTGGAGGGTCCGCTTGTCGGAGGTCAATTTGTTCCTAAAGCGAGTCCTAAAGCGCGCGTAGAAGAAATTTGTCCGGATATAGGAGGTGTCCGCTTATTGGAGGTGTCCGCGAGTGGAGGTTTCACTGTATATTCGAAAAACTAGTAAAAGTACTAACAATTGATAGCAGCTTTTCCAGGATAAAAAGGGCTGGACCCAACCATTCGCTACTAATTGAACTAATTTTCCAATACGTTCCGTATGCAAATATGTAAAACTAATATACGACCTGTACTCTGTTATGGCAGCGAGACGTGAACATTAACGCGAACTTCAGAAAAAGCAGTTAACGCTTTCGAAAGAAAGGTCATCCGAAGAATTTTGGAACCTGTGAAGGAAGGAACGGACTGACGAATAAGATACAACCATGAGTTGCATCAACTTTACGAAGAGCCAGAAGTTTCAACGTTCATCAAGCTACTAAACTGCATTGGGCTGGCCATGTAGAGCGAATGGAAGTAAAGGATGACTCAGCCTGGACTAATTATGTATACACATTAAAATGTAAATAAAAAAATGGTAACTTTAAAAAATTAATTTAAAAAAATAATAAAGCGAATCTGATCCTACCCACAAATCCTTCTCTAAGCATCACTTAATGCAAATGTATTGCTGGGCTTTACTCGGCCGGGCACTATGGTTTTTGCCTTGTTATTCTCGAATGGTGGAGTAGAATGCTATTGATTCACATAAAATGACGGCCGAAGGACTGTGAAACCGTGTAAGGCCCGGACTACATGGTCCGTTTTTTTTCCACTCCGGAAAAAAAACCGATTCCGGACAGCTTCGACTACACGGTGTCCGGAATAAAAAGCTTTCAGTCTTCTGCGAGCAAGCGTGGTGTGATGAATGCGTTCTGCTATGAAGAATTAAAGCTACGAAGAACTGATATGTTTGGCGATCGTTGTAAAGAACAATAAAAAGCTGCCTGGGGGCAACTTTATTATTTTATAGGTACAAGTCCGAAACGCGTTTAATGTTGAGATGCGGTTTAGGTTACTATGCGACTGACAACCTAAAAAATAACGTTTCAAATAGCCTCTATGCGATTGGCAACCTAAGGAATACCCACCTTAGGTTGCCAATCGCATAGTAACCTACACCGCATGTCCGCATTAAACGCGTTTCGAACTTCTTTTTCTTTCTAGCATAAGCCGTTTCTGTGATATGAAAAACCACCCTCCACCCCCGTACCATGCTACCACTTTCAACAATTTTATTTTTCTGTGGCTCTATATATAGTTGTCAATTTTTAGCTTTCTATCCTTTGTGGCTTTCGAGAAATTAAAATCAGAATTTTTTCTTTTCCACCCCCTCCCACCATCACTCCCTACACCCACACCCTCAAATTTTTTTTCTTCGCTAGAGGTCTACTGGTCCTAACTCGTGTAAAATTGAGATATAAAAATTTAATTTTTTGAAAAATGGCTGTCTCCTATTTCCGCGCTTCATAAATTTTACTAGACTCCACTTGTAATTCTATACCAATACAGAAACCAAATTTCCTCTTTCTGGTACATTCATTCAGAAGATATGGATTTTAGAATGTTTCTATCTCAGCTTTCAAGCGTTATGGACGTATTGTTTTTCACCCCACTCCCACACCACTCAACCACTATCGACCATTTTCTTACAAATGGGTCCATTATCATAGTTCTCCATAAGTTCCAACTTTCAGCACCCTAGCATAAGTGGTTTCTGAGATCTAGAGTCCAAAATTTGTAGTCCAAAACGTTCCTCTGAATCGACCATGTTGATTGAGCACAGCTAATCGAGTGATAAAATCACACCGAAAAAAATTCCGGACACGTACTTGTAGTCGAGCTTATACAACTCTGTATGTTCTTGAAATTTAATTCCGGATAGGTCGAAAAATTCCTGATCAACCGTCCGGAGAAACCTGTGCATGCTCAGGTTTTTTTTCCGGACGCGCGTTTTTCCGGAGTCATGTAGTCGACGAGCTAAAATCTCATACATTTCTATGGGACATGGTTTCCATTCTTTCCGGAAGGCGGAGCCTATTTTCTCCGGAGTCGAAAAAAAACAGACCATGTAGTCCGGGTCTAAGAGATGGAATCAGAATGATTGCTGAACAAAATGTGAGTATGGCTCGTTCTCAACAAAGTAGTAATGCACCAAACCATAAAAACGAAGACTGCAAACAATACACTGATCGACCGACACGAACCAAAAAAATAAATAAATAGATGATATGCTTACGAAATCTGCAGACGAAAACAACAACAGTTTAAATTAAGTTAATTTAAATAAAAATGCACACAGGCAGCATAGACAACAGTAAAAAACCTAAGACAGACGAGGCTGAAGCTACAACCACCCGAACGACATCAATCGAAGAGTGGAGCAATACTTCATCTTCTCAGTCCGTTTCCACACACTAGATAACACCAACTAAGTGAGCGATATAGAATCTCAGTGGCACGAAGAGACGGTCTCGTCGTCGTTTTCCACAATCTAGCACTGGAATATGTCTTTAAAAAATCCAATAGATAACATAAATATTATGGCATCGATTGATAGCGGACGTTAAGGAGACGTTCATAAAACTCGAGTCAACAGGAAGTCGGGTTACAGATAAGTAAACAAAAATCAAGCTCATAACCCAATCGAGTTAGAGGATGAGACTAAAATCCCGAGAATATTGACGGTTTTATAAACTTGGAGTACATCTAAGTGAGGAATGCAAGGAAAAGGACGAAATTACTATTTACTATATTCGAAAAGATTTATTATGCTAGAAATAGATCCAGCATCTACAAGACGATACGTAGGCCTGATTCATATATGGGACTCAGTCCTAGGACCAGTGGAAAGACTCTGACTGGCAAATTGGGTACAGCGACGAGTTGAGCAACCTCTACGAAGAATCGGTAGCATTATAAAAATACAATACACAGGTCACGCCAAGCGTGTGGACAGTAAAATAATTCCCAGACAGATTTTGAAGGTTTAAGCATGGCAATCGAATACCGGAAAAGCGAAGTAAACGATGGGAGGACTCGAAAGAAACGAATAGCAGATCGCTACTAAGATTTACTGACATGACTGCAGATGGACTTGGATGTAGGCCAGATCCCAATTTGGCCTGTTGCACTTCTAAGGGCCATTATTACGATCGTCAGTTAAACTCTAACCGGAACTTTAACTGGAAGTTTTGTATGCAAATCTGTCAGTTAAAGTTTCAGTTAGAACGTAACTGAACATCGTAGGAACGGGCCTAAAAGGGTAACCAAACGCAAAGGCATTTGAATTTCTAAGGTACGATAAAGTTAAGTTGATCAGAGTGTAGGCTTTGAAATCCATAACACAAGAGACTTGAATTTATTTAGACACTTCCACTCATCTGGGAACGTACAAGCGAAATGACCGGATAATTGTCCTGTAAAAGTATTGTAAATAAAATTAGCATCCGAATTTCTAGAGTAGAATAAGCTCAATCTATAGCACGGAGAGAATTCAGACGGTTACAGGTTCCACTCGTACTAGCAAATCGGTCGGTTGACTGAACTCCAAGTCAGAAAATCTCGTTTAAAAACTTTACTAGAAAAAAAATGAGAAAAGTTTGTAGAACAATTCCAGGACAAACTGTTGTTAATGTATGCGTAATAACCACTTCTAAGGGTTAAGTCGAAACTCTCAAAATTCTTTATCAAGACTTAATTTCATGGCACACTTCTTAGCTCATGACTATCTGGAGTTGGACTACAGGAGTTGTATAATTTAATATTAATTGGTCATGATTCTGTCTTCTTTTATGTAAAGCTTTTCAGTTTCTTACAATTCTGGATTTTTCGGATAGGCGAGGAGCCGGCTGCGTCCGTCTAACCCTAGTAACTAGAAAAATAAATACAAAATACTCGTTGACGAATAAAATTAGGAACAATTAAGTATTTATTGATAAAAGTAAATTCAATTTAAATCTTATAAATGTTGTAAATACATCTTCGTTCGAAATACTCATTTATAAAGACTATTCACATGTTTCTTTCTTTGTTTTTATACATAATTTTATTACATACATACATAGAATATAGAAATAAATTTGGCAATGTTTTTTTAGTATTGAGGGAGGTAACAATGAAATATATTTTGTATGTACTTGAAAACTGCCACCTTTTTTGGATTGATACATTACGCAAAACTTTTGATCAAGAGCTTTTAGATTTTTCCACTTAAAAATAAACAAATTAATGATATACTCCTGTTGTATAAGTTTTTCTTTTTTTCATATGAAAAAATAGTTTTTTTCTTTACTTCTCGTGTTGTGATAGATAATGTAGAAAAATTAAAAATATTTTTATAACTTTAAAAGTTTTTTTTTGTTTCTTTAAATATACAGGACGAAACTTGGCGTTTCATGCACATTATTTTCGATCAGATTACTCGTAAAAGTAGTTAAAACTTACATTGGTTTTATTATTTAGATTTTCAATGCGAATACCATACTGAGGAATTGTTCGTAGTGAATAGTTATAACACCGTCCATATCTGTGTCGTATTGTCTAAAAGCGGATGTTAATGTCTGAAAGGGAAAGAAATTTTAGGTCAACGTTTTATCGGTCTGGCTTTATCTGAAAACGAAAGTGAGAAAGTAGTAAAATTTATTTGAAAGTAACGGTTCTCTTTTACTTGTTATGTGAAGTATTGTGAGTCACACTAGCTTACGTGATGATGTCGAAGAAAATCGAGCATTTTCAGGTACGTGGCTCAAAAATCAGTGAATCTATAATTTGAGCGACCTCGCGACTTATTAGGGCGCTCTGATGTTGTAGCGCCCTTTCTGACCAACTGCCTCAGCCGCGACATTTCAAATAAAAACAAATCCCATTGTGAATGACCCCATATAGAGTTTCTGGATAGGAAGAATTACTTGCGAGGGTTCATATTTCAATAATTTCTAAAAAAATTTAATACAAAAAAAAAAATCTGCCAATGGTCTGGCGAAACTATATTATTTTTCGGGTCAAAGTTCGGGAGCGGTCAAAGTCGGAGTATATAATCAGTTGCTTCGAGATTGTTAGATTTCTTGGAAAATTAATTTTGTTCTTAAAACAAAAATATTTAAAATAGAGATTTTTAGCCGATTAAACATTGGAAAAGCCAGTGTAGACTATTCGAATTTCGGTATATTATGTACACTAAAAGCCCATTTCGAAAAAATTGTGAAGTAGGCTTTTAGACGATTTCATAAGAAGCAACTTAATATCTCACGAGACACGAGGGATTTTGAAAAATTTGTGAAAACGTAAGCGAACCCTTCACACTCCCTTAGTTCTGGAAATTTGAAAAATCGTGAATTGGTTGGCCGTAATAATCAATTTTATTTTTTTATTTTATTTTATTATGTCGGACTGCTACCAAATGAAATTGGGAGAGCCTAAGGTGATCGCACTCGAGACTTAGAAGCCCATATGGCGTTTATACATTATACATTTTAACAAAATATTGAAAATGAATGCGTTTAAATTTCAGTTGATACATAATGTAAACATAGTTGGGTGGTATAGAAAGGAGGGTAGGAAGAAAGGCAAGTTTTATATCAGTAATCAATTTTATATCTCATCAGAACTAAGGGATGGCAAAAATTGTGAAAACATATGCAAACCCTTGGGGGTTGAATATCGAAAAATTGAGAAATGGGTTTGTAGGCGATTATATAAAAAGTCTGTGGAAGTGAAAAGCAATCTAATGTCTCATCGAACCTAAGAAATATGTCGAAGCTTTGAAAACACCCATTAGGATTGAATATCTAAAATACTGAAATTGGCTTTTTGGCTTTTTTATATAGGAAACCTTAGAAAGTAAAAATGAATTCGATATATCATCAGATCTAAGCCATATGCAGGAATCTGTGAAAACAATGCAACCTCCTTAAACCCACTTGGGGGTTGAATATCCAAAAATCCTGAAAGGAGTTAATAAATAAATATGCAGACAGCACGAGAAAGTAGGAACAAATTCAATTTCTTATCACTTCTAAAAGAAATGACGGAATTCGTGAAAACGTGTTCAACCCGTTTAAACCCTCTTAGGGGCTGAAAAAGAAAAAAACTTAAAAACAAGTTTTAGGTGATTAATACGCAAGCACGTGAAAGTGAAAAGATATTCGATATCTGATAAGACCTGGGGGATATGGTAGAATTCGTGAAAAAGTTTACAACCCCCTTAGGGGTCGAATTTTAAAAAGCCCTGAAAACACTTCCTAGGTATTTATATGAAGAAGTCGTACAATAAAAATGAATTCAATATTTGGGAAGACCTAATAGATATGACGAAAATCGTGAAAATATATGCATTCCATTTTCACTGATAATTTTTTTTTTTTTTTTTTAAAAAGGTGGTATAGTCAATATAACACCGGAAAGAGTTAAATTAAAAATTTAACTAAAAATGTTATTTAAGATTTCCTTTTAAAATTTAGAATAGATTTTTTTGCTTTAAATTAGATTTCTTTTAAATTTAGAATTCAGTTTTAGATTTATTTTTTTAAATTGATTAAATTTTTAAATAAATATTTTTTAACCAGCGAATTTTGATTAAACCTTTTTTCAGTTAAATTAAGAATTTTTATTAGGATTTTTTTTAAATCTAGATAAAATTTTTTTTTTTAAATTAAGAACTCAACTTAGATTTTTGTTTTTCATTTTGGAATTTAGATTACGATTTTTTTTTTACATTTATTAGAACCGGTTTCACAGTGCGAGCTTAAGTTTCGAATTCAACTTAAGCCTTTGCTCAACTGGTATCACTGTTTCACAGTAGTGTTTTAGGGCTTGAGCAGAGTTCAAATCGCTACTCAACTTAAGCCAGTGGATACGAGAGCTTAAGTTTGAGCTCGCATCTTAAGTAAGCGAAGTTTCAAATGGCAAATGTAATTTTCACGTTTTTTTATTCTCTATCACATTTTTACATTTTAAAACAAAACTCACGAGAATGTTCACCTCAAAAGCCATAAAATTTTGACTCCTCTTTTTATCCGCCATTGTAATTGTAATCGCTTTATAGTTTTTAATGGTATTTTGAAAAATTTTAATAACATTATGACATATCCCTCAAAACAGTGGCCTACACAATTCATTAAGCATGGTTCTGTTAAACAATACTCAAACTTTGACTGTGAAAAAGTATTGACTTGAGCTAAAGTTTAAGGGGGGCGATACATGTAAAATTTTCAAAAATTCGAGTTTCTTTTTTTGGCATAAATAGTTAAATTAACATCTAAAAAATATGTTTGTAAAGTTTTAGAATGAAATTCGCATTATTTATCGATTAAAAACTCATTTAAGTGCTCCGCCTCAACTTAACGCTCGAGCGCTATTGAGTCCGTATCGATGACCAGAGAGTGAGTCGAGAAAATCGCCGCAGCTCTTCGACAACTAAAAAAGCTCGTCAAGCATGTCAAGAAGAGCTGATAAAAAAAAACGAGTAATATGAACGGAACGTACTGAAGGACTTCTGTATGGGCCTGGAATCGCTGATTAGTTGGTAAGTAAGAGTTTCTGTGTGTCAAAACTTTAAACGCGTTTTTCTCGAGACGACTTTTTTTAAATTGGCGGGCAAGATAACTCAAAAAGTTCTCAACCGATTCTTATGAAACTTGGTACACGTTTTCTCTATAGTATAAGCTTCTAGTTGAACCTCAAGAATGTCAAAAAAAATCAAAATTCAAAATTTAGCGTTTTTGACCCAAAAACTGTCGAAAAAAGGGTAAAAAATCGTACTTTTTTTTATGAGGCGTGCTAATTCTCGATTTTTTGACTTTTTTTTTTTTTTGGTTCAAATAGAAGATACATGTTTAATAAACACACTCCAACCCATTTTTTTGGTTTCAGATTGCTGTAACTGATGCTAAAAATCCCGCCGATGGATGCCTTTCGCCGCGAGGGTCTCAGGAGATTGGTTACTACGGCGGCCATTTTGAAAAAAAAAATTAAATAAAATCAGATTATTGTATTTTAATATGTAATGAATAAACATGATCACTTTCAAAACGATTCATTTATTCCTTCTATTTTAAATAAGCCTCTGAAAAACGGTCTAAATTCAGGCGTTTACATGTATCGCCGGCCTTAAGTTACCGGCTCAGGTTGAACTGAACCAAAGCTTAAGTTCGCACTGTGAAACCGGCCCTTAGATTAGGTTTTTTTTTTAAATTAAGATTAAGTTTTTCTTTAATTTAAAATTAAGAATTAAAACAGTATCAGCTGCTTGCTTGGCCTGAAAAATGTAATGAGTCCACGGAAGTCGGGGCACATTTAATTTCAAATTATTGAGTTATAAAATATGGTATATAATTTTTTTTAAGACAAATCAAATTTGCTCTTTGAAAACAATGAATAATACTGAAGAGTTGTATCTAAATTTTTAAAGTGTATCTTAATAATTCCAGGGCTTAAGCGTAGGACACACTGAAAAGTAAGATGTTACTGAGGTATGATATTTTTTAATTTTTTTTAACCATTCACTGGACTTACTCACACCCAAACCCCGAAGGCGGTAAAAAATTGATAAAATTTTTCTTTGCTCTTTTTTAAGATCCGAAAGGGGCCCATTCTGGGACATATGACAGTAACAGCACTCTTTTGAGGCACTGACAACTCCATGGCTAGGCGGAATTCGATCCCACTATCTCTGGCCTTGCAGATTACCGTGCTTAGTTACTGTGCCTTTGTCTCTAATTTTATTTAATTTCAGTGTAGAATTTCATAAAATTTCACACCAACCATTCTTAAAACTTGATGCAGATTTGTTCGATTTATTTATTTGGTATCAATTGCATTCACAAGAAAATCATCACCAAATTGAATTGGCAAGTTGTTCTTCCTCCCACTTGTGGGCCTTGCTTCCAGGTTTTTTTCCCTTCCGCTTCTAAGGCTTCATCAATGCGCGACAGTCCAAATCGGACACTTCCTCTTGAAGTCGTCGCCTCCAATCGTCTCGATCCAAAGACCGCGTCCTCCAGCTGCTAATTGCTAAGATCGCCTGCGTGGTTTCCCTACTGGACTTCTAGGTCTTGCTTCCAGTTTATTTCCGCCCACTTATCAAACAACTTTTTTCATATTTTCATGGCCAAGTTTAATTTTTCTTTCTTCCCAAGTTGAGAGGCATTTTTAATAAATTCTGTACTTTTCAAATTTACTATTTTCTTCAAAATCAGAAACTGAAGAAAACTGTTTTTTCTATTTCTTTTTTAATACTTTTTTACGGTCCGATTAAAGATCCGGTACACTGCATTAGACCGGACTATAACTTGCGCCGTGCCGCCAACAAACGAGGAAATGGAAAATAAAGTTGACCAATTCCTACTCTGTCCATGGTGAAGACAACGTCTTCCTCACAATTGCGCAAGTATTTATTATTTTTAAATTACTTTTACTACCCTTACACCAGCCTTATGTTCTCTGGGAAGTGCGTATTTTTGTCTCTAATTTAGTGAAACAACTTATCGATTTCTACTAAAAATTGTAAATGGAATGAATTGTTGAAAATGAGTTAAAATTGAATTAAATATGCAAACATCGATTTCTTGACCAGCTTTAAAATATTTTCAAATGAATTATTTACGTGATAACCAACCCCAACCAACACTTAGAATTCACAGTTCGTAAATTGTCCGGGTGTCGAGCATTAGATAGGATTACCCCAAAAGAGGTGCCAGCGAAGTTGGATCTTGAAAGTCTGCAATTTCTTTGTAAGCACAAGTACATAACGAAACTTAGCGGATGACGCATGTATCCACGTGATGCTTAATACAAACACGCATCAATTTGGACTTTCATTAGCAGATGGCCATTTCTCCAGAAACTTTAATTATGAATCAAATCGTTTCAGAGGGAATACGTTGATTCTGGAAACGATGGATACTTTGTTTTTTTCAATTGTGGTAGCCTACCATCGTCTATGCTTTGTTCGGATAGAATAGGGATCACTACAATCGCGATCATTAACTTTGTGCAGCCGCCACGTTAAATTCAACAATAAATTAACAAAAAACGCCAACTTACATATAATATGATGCAGCACTGAATAAAATCATCGAATAAAATCGTTCCCCGGCCGAAGCGATCGAACTTCCGCACCAACGTCTCGACAATTCCGTCGGAAAGTCGATAACCGAAAGCTGTAAGCGCCGTTTTCAGTTCGACCTTATCGATGTTCCCCGAACTGTCGGTATCGAACGAACGAAAACAATTCTGCCAGTCGGTCACGTATTTCCACAAGGCTCCAAAATCCTGAAAGCTAACCGATCCGCGATTCTCCTTATCGAACATTCCTGAAATCGAAAAAAAAAACATAAAAATAAAATCGCCTGCGTCAGGACCACACAAACTGCGGAACCTACCGATCATTAGCCGCACTGTTTCGGGATTAAACGGACTCCACGTTCCGTTCGACAGGGCCACTTGAAGTTCATCGGCCGAAATAAAACCGCTTCCGTCCTTATCCACCCTGGAAATAAAGAAAACATGTCGCGATTACACCATGAATCACAGAAAATACGAAAAATCACAGTCGTGTCCGCGGTCCGCACTCACCGACGAAATATGTCCCAGAGAAATTGCTGATCGGGAATATTCGATTGATAGGCCATTTTTGTTCGATTTATTGATCGGATTTATATTCTGAACGGATGGCTGTCGTACGAGCCGGTTGAATTTGTCGAGAAAATTGCCAATAAATGCCCGAATTTGCGAAATTTCTTCACTTTAGTTTCGTATCTGATGTGGAATCTTCACACTTGTAAAACTTGTTTGGCCTATGACACATCTGTCAAACGGAATTTCGACGATTCGAAATTATTCACCTCGTTTATAATGTGTTCCAATTCGGAAAGTTTTTACTACGTGATTGGAATTTAAATATTCTTTTTCGGGAGAGGAAAAATTGTAAAGAAAAAATTGCTTTGTAATCAGTTTTTTATCAAATCTCGACTGAAAATTGACTTGAATTAAAAAAAAAATCGCTAATTTTGTTCTTTTCGCCCGGGTGTAGTGTACGCTGTACTGCATCCATCCAGTTACACTTATACCTCCACGGTTAGTCGTCCGCTGACATTTCTCGCCTTTCTCACCACAAACGACGAACCTAACCTCATTCGGCAGTTCGCTTGGAAAAGTACGTTTTTCGACCAGAGTAAATATCGCGTAAAGTTTTATTTATTTTTTCGTTTTTAAATAAATCGTTTCGAAAAGGGGCAGCAGCGAATTAAGAAAAGCAATCATGTCTGGAATTGGTGGACCACCGACAACAGGTGCTCCCGGTTTTCCGTTCGGCAGGTAAGTACCCGATAATTTTTCGACGGAACAAAGTTTTGATATCGGATTTAATTTGTGTGCGGGGTGATTTTCTTTGTAGTACGGGCGCTGCACCGGCTTTTGGAGCACCCCAACTGGGAGGATTTAATACGGGAACAGTTACGACGAGTACGGCAGGCAATGCGATCGGATTTGGACAAACGCAAACGACATCAGGTTAGTGGTTTTTTTCGGGTTTTTGGTGGGAAAATGGTTTTGGATAACCTGTGCGGTTATTTTCCGTTTTGTGGGTGATCGGAACGGATGGGATTAAGTTTCCATTTGGTGGTACAGTAAATGGATTTTGTATTATTTCGTTGTAGAGGTTGTGAGTCTGGAGTCTAGGGACGGCCCCTCAAAGGAAATTGTTACGGCCATTTTCCGAAATTATTTTTTTTATTTTAACATTCAAAGAGAATTTAATTTAGCAGAAGCTTCCGGATCGTCGGAGGTTCGAAGCATTCTATCGAAGTACATTTATCTAGTTTGTGGCTGTCGTCAAGGCATGAATCCTTTCCAGTTTTTTTTTATATTTTTTTGTCTGCAGGACAAGGGTGATGTATCCCAAAATACAGCGCAGCCGATCCTCTCTACTGTCTTCTACCCTATTCGAAAAAAATTGCCATTATCTCCGCAATGTGCACCAATTCAAAATCATTTCCTTTTTCGAATAGAAATACCTGAAATTTGGAAAAAGTTGAATATTCACAAACCCACGCTATCGGGAGCCTTTTACAAATTAAATACGCTTTGTATAGAAAGAGTAGGTTTTCGTACGACCTTGGTCGCAGAAGAACATATTTCAAAATATGTACCAAGTATGCATCACGTAACGAAGCCGTGTTTCGGTGTTAGCATCCGATAGGATCAAAAAAGTCCTGTGACAAACCCATTACTTCCACTTGGGGTTTGCATTTCGAAAAAATTGTGAAACAGGGTTTTAGACGATTTCATAAGAAGCAACTTGATATCTCATGAGACACGAGGGATTTTCACTACACAACCCCTTGGTTTTTGAAATTCGAAAAATTGTGAAATTGGTTTTTAGGTCATTACATCAAATGCCGTAATAACCAATTTTATATCTCATCAGAACTAAGGGATGGTTAAACTGGTGAAAACATTCAAACCCTTGGGAGTTGAATATCGAAAAATTGAGAAATGGGTTTGTAGGCGATTATATATTAGGTGTGCAAATAAGTTCCCGGCATTCTCGTATAGATGGCGCTAACATGAAATACTGGGTAAAATGGCGGATCAAGCTCGTAATATGACAAGATCAGACATATTGCAACAATTCCATTACATTTGTAAAATTTTACCGGTGTCAGTTACTTGTGAGTCCTTAAACATGTCGGCCGGCCAAAAAATTTCGAAGACGCAGAATTGGAGGCACTACTGGACGAAGATTCATGCCAAACACAACAAAGTCTTGCGGATTCATTGAATGTGACTCGACAAGCCATTGCACATCGTCTGAAAGCATTGGGAATGATGCAAAAGCAAGGAAATTGGGTGCCGTACGAATTGAAGCCAAGAGACGACGAACGGCGTTTTTTCACGAACAGCTGCTCCAACGGCAGAAGAGGAAAGGATTTTTACATCGTATCGTGACTGTTGATGAAAAGTGGATACACTACGACAACTCGAACCACCAAAAATCGTGGGGATACTCTGGCCATGCATCAACATCGACCACAAAGCCGAATATCCATGGTTCCAAAGTCATGCTATGCATTTGGTGGAACCAGCTCGGCGTGGTGTATTATGAGTTGCTGCAACCGAGTGAAACCATCACAGGACCTCTTTATCGAAGACAACTAATGCGTTTGAGCCGAGCATTGAAAGACAAACGGCCGCAATATGAGCAGAGACACGACAAAGTAATTTTACTACACGACAACGCTCGGCCACATGTTGCTCAGGTTGTGAAAACCTACCTGGAAACATTGAAATGGGACGTCCTACTCCACTCGCCGTATTCATCAGACATCACTACTTTCGACTACCGGCTCTTCCGATCGATGGCGCATGGCTTGGCTGAGCAGCGCTTCCGTTCTTTTGAAGATGTCAAAAATTAGGTCGACTCGTGGATCGCCTCAAAGGACGTAGAGTTTTTTGAACGCGGCATTCGTATGCTGCCAAAAAGATGGGAAAAGGTTGTAACTAGCGGTGGACAATATTTTTAAAAAAAATAATGTAACCAATTTCCCACAATAAAGGCTCAAATTTTGGCAAAAAACGCCGGGAACTTATTTGCACACCTAATAAAAAGTTTATGGAAGTGAAAAGCGATCTAATATCTCATCAAACCTAAGAAATATGTCGAAGCTTTGAAAAGCATACAACCCCCTTACACCCCTTAGGATTGAATATCTAAAAATACTGAAATTGACTTTGTGGCGCTTATATAGGAAACCTTAGGAAGTAAAAATAAATTCAATAGGTAAGAATCTGTGAAAACATATGCAACCTCCTTACACCCACTTGGGGGTTTAATATCCAAAAATCCTGAAAGGAGTTAATTAATAAATGTGAAGACAGTACGAAAAAGTAAAAACCAATTCAATTTCTTATCTCTTCTATAAGATATGGCGAAATTCGTGAAAACGTGTTCAACCCTTTTATACCCTCTTAGGGGCTGAAAAAGGAAAAAACTTAAAAACAGGTTTTAGGCGATTATTACGCAAGCCCATGAAAGTGAAAAGATATTCGATATCGATCAGACCTGAGGGATACGACAGAATTCGCTAAAAAGTATACAACCCCTTTACACCACACTCTTAGGGGTCGAATTTCAAAAAATCTTGAAAACGCTTTCTATGTATTTATATGAAGAAGCCATAGAATAAAAATGAATTCAATATTTGGGAAGACCGACTAGATATGGCGAGAATCGTGAAAATATATGCATTCCATATTCACTGATCATTTTTTACGCCCCCCTTCCGAACGCCAATGTATATTTGTAATTTTTGTTTATATTAATTACTTTTCTAGTTGATTTACATATACATACCGAGTTTCAACGTTGTAGCATAGGCCGTTCTATAGATAGGAAAAACACCCCCCATCCCCGTACCATACCACCCTTATAAAAAATTATATTTTTCCAACATGCTACTGCTACATGTCTATCCAAATACCAAGTTTCAGTTGTTTATCATTTTAGGTTCTCGAGATATAAAAATCGGAACTTTTTCTCTTTCACCCTCCCCCACCCTCACCCCAAACTTTTTTTCTGATAGGGGTCTATTAGGCCTACTTCCGGTAAAAATTCGAAGCATCTATCTTACCCTGTTCTTGAGATATGAGACGTGATTTTTTTGAAAAATTATTATCCCCTCCAGTGCCATGCTCCACCACCCTCTTAAAAAATTTTACTTTCATCAAACTTTATTTGTCAACCTTTATACAGAAACCGAATTTTATTTTTCTAGTGCAATTGGTTCGTGAGATATCGTAATCTAAAGTTTTTCAGCCCCCACCCCCGTACGCCACTGTCCCCACTCAAAAATTTGTTTCCGATCTATTCTCCTAGTATACCTACAGATGTTCATTAAGTTTTAATTTCGTGACATTAACAGTTTAGGAGATATGGATTTTAGAATGTCTCAATCTCGGCTTTCGAGCGTCTCGGACGCATTATTTTTCCCCCACTCCTTCACCCCTACACCCATATCAGCAATTTTTTTGCAAATGAGTCCACTATTGAAGTTCTACATAAGTTCCAAGTTTCAGCTTTGTAGCACAAGCGGTTACTGAGATCAAGAAACCAAAATTGTCCGTCTAAAACGCTTCCCCCACTTTCCCTCTCACACCCCCACCACCCAGAATTTGGTCACTTCAAGGGGCGCACCCAGTCTACCCACGAAAAAAAAATCAACTAAATAGCTCAAAGGGTTTGGGTGCTATGATCCTTCAAATTTTGCGTACAGCGGTCGACGTACGGCGGACAGACGGACTGAAAATATTTTTGTTTTTTGCTTTTCTCGTGTCTACTAGTCATGAAACGTGAAAAAAAAAATTCAGGGTAGCAAATTTTTTTTTTAAAAATCGATCACAATACTGTATTATTGAAATAATAAATTAAAACATCGATGACCTGCCTGATCGTGGCCTTGTACGTCCCTAACTGTAACCCAAAAACGAAATTCATGTTTTATGGTTGGAAGTGGCGTACGCACCACGACTTTAACCGCTTCCTCGACTTCTACCCAAAAAATAATAAAGTTGTTGGCATATTTTTTCTTTTTCTCCGCTCTCCCTTAAAACTTTTCCCTGCCAGGGGTCTCTGGGACCTACCTACTGTTTTAATTCCAAGATCCTATCATGAACAGGTCTTGAGATATGTGACGTGGCGATTTCTATAAATGGTAATCGCGCACTTGTATCCTTCACTGCGTCACCGATATATTTTCCTGGCTCCTGTACCCCTCCACCCAAGTCGAATGGCTCCAGTCTCATAGATCTATACAAGTGCCAAGTTTCAACTTCCTAGCGTAAGCGGTTCCTGAGATATAAAAACCAAAGTGCTCTGACAAAACTGTGCTGAATAAAAACGTCCCTACTACGAGCATCAATTATTCGTGTAAAAACAAATTCGGTCTTCTTTTCGCTCCGTGCGATATCACATAGTTAAGCGGAGGTACGGCATAGGCGAACGTCTCTTCCACTAGAAGATATCCTCTTAATTTCTGAACGCTGTAATTTACCTGCCAATTAAAAAGTCATTCGATAGCAGGAACATCATCGAAGGGAACATAGAAAAAGACAATTTCTAAATTGCTCTAAAATTTAAAAAAATAAAAATTCTTTCTTAAAAAAAATTAATCCAAACATTTTTCTAGCATTCGGATCAAGTGGGATCGCTTCAACAGGCGGTGGATTAGGTGGCGGAGGTGCATTTAACTTTGCGCCCGCAACAGCAACCGCACCAACAGCAGCGGCACCTACATCAGCCCCAGGTGGGTTTGGTGGATTCGGCACTCAACAAAAACCGGCCCCTCTTTCAACCGGATTTAATTTTGGTTCAACCGGAACAGCTGGCGGATTCAATTTAACGGCCGCACCAACAGGTGCTCAACCCCAAGCACCTTTAAATTTCGCGAAACCAGCTACCGCAGCGAGTTTAAGGTAAATGATTTTATTTCTTCGGTAGTTGTAAAGTTGTACATTTTTGTGATTATACGAAATAGTTTCAGTGTGAATACTGCAACTGCAGCTCCAGGGTTTTCTGCAGCACCAGGGTTTTCTGCAGCTCCAGCGTTTACTGGTTTTGGTGACGGTGGCAGTCTGTTTGGTAACTACAAAATTGTTTTTTCTCTGGTCGAACAGTAAAATACTGCAATAACATTTTGAATTCAGGCAAAACTACTGCTCCGGCTACGACAAATCCAAGTCTTTTTGGAACAAGTATTGCTCCTGCTGCAGCCCCGTCTTTAGGTCTAGGAGGGACCGACTTAAATGCGTCGCAACCCAAGTCCAATGAAGGAAAACCGGACAATGTTAAAGTGAAAGAAACTCAAGTGCCAGAACAAATCCTGAAAACAGTCGATACCCTTAAAAATTACATAAAAGAACAGAAAACATGCAGTTCGGAAATAGCGCGTGCATCGTCTCGAAAACTTTTCACAGTATCAAATGAAATTCAAACATTGAATTGGTCACTGCAAGAAATCGCCAACAATTTAGAGAGCAATTATAGCAAAATCAAGTTACTACGTAGCGATACGTCGCGTGCTATTCAATGCGCCGAAATGGCACAGCGGACACAAGAAACATCGATAGGTTTACAATTCGAAAATATCGCACCATTTCAATTTTTTCAACAGCTCGTTCATAAATACGAGTGTGATCTGATCACGTTTCGAACACAAGTCGAACTGACCGAAAAACATATGCGATCGCTTACAAATCCGCAACAATTTACGGCCGACGATTTGAAGCGGGGACTACAACAAATTCACGAAAGTTTTGTTGCTTTAGCGGGCAGATTGCAGGAATTGCATACAAAGGTTTGTAGATTTTTGTGCACAATCAACACGATTTGGAATTGGAAACAAATTAAAAAAAAATATTTCAGGTCGAATCACAAAAAGAACAATATTTAAATCTACGAAAATATTTACTACGCGATAAAAACAACGTATTCGAAGAAATCGAGAACGACGAGACAAAGACAACTGCTGTGAAAATTTCGTCCGGTCCGACACCGTTTTCAGCGCTTGCCGGACTACAACTAGGAAAAACAACAGCCATTACAAATCAAGGTTTTCACATATAGAAAATTTAACGTAAAAAATATTAGGGGATGTTTTTTTTTTAGTTCGATAATTTATTTAAATTATCTTAGCGTTTGACGATTGTAATGTAGTTTTGTAGCTTGTAAATATCAACTTCCAATACAAAAAAAAAGAAAACGTGTCGCAATTGAATTCAAGAAGATATTTTGGTTGTTTTTAATTTTGCAATTTTTTTTATTTCTCTTCTTTTTTTTTCTTTTTTTTGTTTTATTTGTTAGTACCGGCTCCGTGGCAAACGAGTATAACGCAACAACCACTGACTGGTAGTTTACTGGGAGCAGCTTTAGGACAATCAACAAATTTTGGAATCGGATCGCAACAACAACAGCAACAAGCGTCTGGCTCAATGTTTGGCAGCAGTAATTTAACGTTTGGTGGCGGTAGTGCCGGATTTGGTGGAAGTAGTACACCGTTTGGTGTTGCTAATCCAACAGCTGGCATTGATAGCTTTAATCTGCAGAAACCGCCGTTCGGTTCGAAACGGAATAAACAGTAAGCATACGACTAAATTAATTTTACTAATAAATTATTCGAGCGTGTCCTGTTGAAGTAACCATTGTAACGTATAGTATAAAAATTTCATTGGATTTTTTCGACAATTCACGATTTTACGTTCGGTTTGGTTCGCTTCAACGGCACACGCTTATTACAAATTATAATTAACGGAATGTTTCATTATCGTGAGAGCTTGGTTCCGTCAATTATAATTTGTTTTATTCAACCAAAAGTTTTTTTCATTCGGTAGAGATAATTAACGATTGCCTACTAATATTTTTATAGACTACGATTTAAGTAACTCAATAATTATAAGATACAGAGAGAAAAAAAACAAACAAATGTAAACATTTCTTGGTCCATCATGGCCATGATCGAATTGTTTAAATTTTATTTTTGCCGTAAGAATTCTGGCAGGCGCTCGTTTAATCATAAATCTTTATGTATAAGATCTGCTGACCTGCGAGTTTATAAGAAATCATAGTTTTTAAAATGAATGTTAGCAATTTTTACGATTTGAAATAAAATGTATTTTGATTATATATATATGTGGACTTAATGGCATAAATAAAATTATAGGTGCAAATTGGATGCTTTGGGTAAGTTAAAACTGCCTAAAAAAACTTCGTAACGGATGAATTGTTACATCAGACTGCAGAGTGACGGTTTTTTCGCTTTGTAAGAGCATAAGTTTGGTACCTTGTTAGTGTAAACGTAGGCCGAGACAACAGAATCGAACGGGCCCGTTTGTCCAATATTAAAACTGCTGGCGTTCGACAGACACCCAGAACATTAATCCAAGGCTTGAACAACAAAAGATTTTAAGCCGTTGGATGGTTATACACAGTTGCGTTGGTGAAATTACTTTAGTGCCAGTTGCAAGAATTCTCCGCTTAATGAATATTCCCCGAGTGGATGAGGAAATTAAATTGGCACGCTTATCGCCTAGATCAGAATCAGAATGTATCAACCAGTCTCCAACTAATTTGTATTTGAATTGAAGAGGTATTCCCTTTTTAGAATGCAAAACATTTACTCATATTTAGGTGAAGGTTGTTCAGTCCGCACCAGTAAAGAAAATCGTTTGAGATCATCTTTCTAAACCTTTTTTTTTAGCGCAGAGAAGAATAGAGCTCTGTCGTTTCCTATTTTTTCTTGAAAGTGCGTTATATGCTTCTGCTTTTTTTCAAGATCCTTTTGTAAAATGTTTTGAAACTATCCCTGTTGGGTGCCTGGCAACTATGGAATCCAGGGAAATGAGCAAGCTGATGAACTCGCTCGAGCAGGCTCCAGCCTAAACTCACTAGCGGAAGACCAGCACATTGCTATTCTCATCGGATCCATAAAACAGTCTATTGACTCACTATGCTTGGAGTGGGCAGGCAATAGATGGTCAAACCTAACTACATGCTCAATATCAAGAACTCTTCGGCCTGAATATGATCACGGGAAAAGCAAGTATATCCTGAGCCTGAGCAGGAAAGATGTTAGCACACTAATCGGAGTGTTCACAGGGCACTGCCTGATCGGTAAATACGCTAGAGGACGAGGTGCCGAGACAAATGATTTCTGTCGTAGTTGCGGTGACCCAGAAGTGGAGGAGTCAATCCTCCACGTCCGGCCCTATCGGGAATGAGAAGACGGAATGACCTTGATGATATCGATAAGGGGAAGCTATGTAACATAGCAAGTTTTATAAAATGTACTAAATGGTGTTAGGTTCCATGAGTAATCATACTCAAACGGAGAGCATATCGGACGAACACTAACGTCTAAGTGAAGGAGGATGATATGGCATCATCACCCCATATACAAAACGCGATAATTAACGTGTTATTCGAAAGCGCAAAGCAGGGGCCATCTGATGTATTCCGTCAATCGTCATCCGCTGCCAATGACACCAACGTTGTCGCTATTTTGATATGATGTAAACCGATGCGTCGTCTTTTTTGGCATTTCAACGACGCACACTATACGCGCGAACGACATAGTTACGGATTGCCAAAATGGACGTTGCGACATTCGTCAACGCTGTCGATGAGAACATCGCGACGTTCTTTACATCATACGGCCCCAGACCACGTAACCATCAAGTAAAATATCTTCTTTCTTCTCCTCCTTAATGCTGGCGTCCATCAAGCAGCTGTTTTTTCTCCTATTCTTTTGTAAATCTTTGTTTATTTCATGCACTTTGATAGTGCCATTAACTCCTCATATAATTGTACGTCTATAATTGGCGACACGCTTTAGTTCTCTGAAAGAATTGCACAATTGTTGGTCCGTCGAGCCGGATTTAAACTAGCGGATGAAGCATATATCTTACAGTGAATCTGAATTGGAAAATACTTGAGCCACATTTAGTTGATAAATAGTTTTACTCATTTTGTACTGTGTACAATTTTTTTGAATTGGTGGAATACAGGATGTGCACTTGCCCCACCTAAAAGCGCCCTTGGTCAAATATACGAACTACGATTTACGTTAGCATATTGCAAACTGTTTTTTTTTTTGAGCGTGTCATGTGATTAGCATGCGAAGCCCAAGAAAGTCTGGAAATCGAAAGTATTAGGAATAAGAAATTGAAAATTTCGGTCAAACTCTAACAGTGACGCGAATTTTAAAGTTGTTCCTTTTTTATTGCAACACTGGAGCCACCATATAAATTTCTTTATTTTTTTTTACAATCTAATTTTATAACTGCCATGTTTTTTTTATGAAAATAAATTGTTTTGGTTTTTATATGCTAATTAAAATTGTTTTAATCAAATGAAGATTTTATTGTGTATAAATTTTCAATTGGCTGAACTTTTTCTTTCGTTTCTTTGGATGTTACAAAAATTGTTGCAATTTTATCTGATTTCCCGATTGTTTTTGTGACAGCCGGCTTGCAATTTAGGCCGCGGTCCAAATTACGCTTTCTGCGCTTTTAGCACGCTTACAACCGGTCCGAATTGCGCTCACGATGCATACAATTTGCATGGAGGGGTAATTTTCTGGCGCTTACACTGCTCACGGTTTCGAGGATAGGCACTGTGAGCTGTACACTATGTGCACACGATCGGTCTGAAATATAAGCGTCGTAAGCGTTCCGACAATTCGAATCGGATGTAAGCACCGTGAGCATAATTCGCGGTCTTAGTGTCTGTAGGGAATCAACTCTGCTGTATCATTTCTTCTCGAGGTAGTGAGTGCCTAATAAAGCTCTCAAGCTGCTTCCTGTACTTATTAAACTTAATCGAAACAGCCCGAAGAGAAAAAGTTTTGCTCAGTCTTAATTTCAAGTAATCTTGGACTGTGCCCATCCAGATAATGTGCAAGGCCAAACGCGTGATTCTTTAAAACAAGAGTTCTGTTTGGCACAAGATTTAATTTACATTTAATAGTTCGCAATCTTAGAATCAGAAGGTTCTAACTAACATTTTTAAAAAAATTGAGTTATACATGAAAATATAGAAAATTTAAGACGCTCTTTCAAATGAAATAGCTTACAGAGCTGTATCTGTAACGGTTTCGAAGATACTACTGTTACTTAGTTCTATCTGTATCGTAAAAACACAATAAGTTGGAACCATAAGGTTCTATCTGTTAATACACCTTTTGTGAGTTTCTGCTAGTTAATTTCTGGAATTCATTGTGACAGGACTCGTACACATATTTTGTTTTAAAGGTGTTTAAAATTAAAAGTGCATTTTAAAAAAGGTATGTGTATAACATGATGTGTACAGCTAATAAATTGTTTGTAATTGATTATTATGTGCTAGGATAATAAATTAAAATGTCTGTAAGTGGTACTCATCAAGTATGTGAAGTGGAGCTGTCGCCTGATGATATGGATGAGGATTTAATAAAATTGCTTGAAATAAACGCTGATCAAGGAAGTTTGGACCCTGTTGTAATTGATTTACCAGAGGCAAACTCTGTTCCCTGTGAAGGAGAAGTGGTGCTAAGTGAAAGATTTATTTTGCAATCAAACGAATCTGCTACAAAAACAGTAAAACCGAAATAAGTTCTTCGAAATAAGAAAAATTGGAAAAGCGAACAACGGAAAGAGGCATATCAAGCTGGACTGATGATGCACATAAATAGTAGCGGAAAGTTAAGGCAGATTAGGTCTATTGGTGGTAAAAAAATTTGTATGAACGAAAGAAAATCAATTTTTAACTGTTTTTATAAGTGTAACAAAAACGACAAACAAAATTTCATTGTCAAAACCACTGAAAGATTTCTAAAAGGAAGAACTACTATAAAAAACAAAGAAAATACAAGAAGGAAATACTATTTCTTTTACTATTTTGAGATTCGTGATGAAAGAATTCAAGTATGCAAGGACTTTTACTTAAGTACTTTAAGTATTTCGCAGAAGCCAATTTATACAGCACATTGCAAAAAAGATAATGAAACTGGTGTTCTTTTTACGAAACCAAAAAATGAACACTTAATTCGACACAGGATTGCAGAAAGCGATAAATCATATGTCAAAGAGCATATAAATTCAATCCCGTGTGTGGAATTCCACAATTGCCGAGCTAAGACCGTTAAAAAATATTTAGATTCTAATCTAAATATTAACAAATTGTATGGCTTGTACAAACAAAAATGCGAAAAATCAAATCACATTCCTATAAAACAAAGTTATTACAGATATATTTTTAACACAGAGTTCAACTTAGATTTCCATTTACCGAAAACGGACAGATGTGGCAAATGTGAAGAAAATAAAATGAAAAAAAAATTAAGATGAAAATTATAAGAAACATCTTGAAGTGAAAGATGAAATGCGAATGTCGAGAAAAGGACAGAAAAGGTGATATACCAGTTGTTTGCTTCGATTTACAAAATGTATTGTTATGCCCAAAAGTTGAAATAGGAGAAGTATTCTATTTATCTAAATTAAATGTACAAACCGCACATGTTTCAACCAGTAAAATAGTTTATTGTGCTATTAGGAATGAGTATACTGGCGGACGTACAGTTTTTCCAAAATTTTGAAGAGTTGTGGAAGATCATGATTTCAATAAATTTATAACTTGGAGTTATTCGTGTGTTCCTCAAAACAAAAATTCGCATATGGCATGTGCCATGCAATTATTCTTGCAAAGTCATTTTGATATAGATTCTATAATAATAAAATACAGTATACCTGCTCATTCGGCTTTGCAAGAAGTAGATAATATCCATAGCCAAATAGAAAAAGTTTTACGAAAAAACGAATATTACTCCCCTTTGGGATTACTTCGAATTACTTAAAAAAACCATTTACAGTCATTCAAATGATGCCCAACGATTTTAAAAACTTTGCTCTGTCTTCAAAAGCATATAATTACACGTCGTTGCCTTTTACCAAAATAAAAATGTTAAAATTTGGTTCAGTTCCTCACATTATTCAATATTCCACCGACTATGACCAAAATAATTTAATAGAAGTAAATTTACGACCCGCCGAAAGAAAAACAGGAAACAAGAATTCTAAACAACTAAACAAAACACTAAACGAAGCACCTGTAATTCATAAGAAAGCTGAAGTTTCTGATGTCAAAAAGAAACATATAAGATCAATGTTTAAATATATGACTGAGCAGGACATTTCGTTTTATGAAACAATATTCGCAGGTAATAATTTTTAGTTTTGTAGTACTTATCAATGTATATTTACCATATTTAAAAGATAAAAGTGACCAGAGTTCCAGCAACTAAGTTATGTCGAGATCAACTAAAACAAAGCCAGCAATTAAATAGAAAACAACTACAAAAAGAAACGCAGAGAGAAAAAAGGCTACAACCCAAACTTGGAATATTTTTAATAAAACATACCTAATACCTACTATGTTATGTCATGTAATGTAATAGAATATCTTTTGAGTTTTTTATGGGCTTGGGAAGGCTTTAATTTTCCTATTCTTGAAAATTTATGTTAAATTATATATGAGAATAAAATTGATTTGTTATTAATGTTTTATTTATTTGTAAATTCACCATTACAGAAACTACACTTAGAACTTTGTAGTTGTCCGGAAGCCGTGCAAAACTTATAAGGCTTAAGGAAAAAAGGGTGTAACTGTCAGATAGAACTATGTCAAATTAATTGAAACAACTTAAATTTAGCAAGAAGTTCTATCTGCAAAACAACAATTGTCATAACTTAGTCAATTTTCAATAAAATTCTAAAAAAAAACTTCACAAATTGCTAAAGTCAATTATTCCAAGAAGTAACAAAAATATTAATGACCTGTTATTAAAAATTACATAAGTTATAAGAGAACAATACTTTTTAGAACCTTCTAATTCTAAGGTCGCGAGTTGGTAACAGATTTAAGTGAATATTTGACTTCTAGTCTAAAGCTAGTATTACACTGTTTGACCAAGTGGTTAAATTGCAGTAATGAGCAATGCGAAATAGCGAATTTGACCGAACGGATACTGTGAGATTAATTGGAATTCGCTATTTCGCAATTCTTATTACTGCAATTTGACTACTTGGCCAAACAGTGTAATACTAGCTTTAATCATTTACGTGATAAGATTGTACATTAGAAATTGAATAAAAACAAAAAAACAATATTTATATGTATAATAAATTAAAAAAAAACATTAATTACTACTTAGATTTCCTAACTATTTACTATTTACGACTGTACAAAAATGTAACGCTGCAATAATTCTGCTCGCCGTGTCGAAAGAACAGTGACGCAACTGCAAAAAATTCTCATTTTTTTCGGAGGAACAATATCATTTTTGACAATTGCCCACAAGCCATACGATCTTATTAATAGTTACTATAGACAGCTTCGATCTAGAGCACGTTCTTTTAAAACAACGGGGAACGATTTTATGCAAGAATAGCAAAAACACAAAATATTAGGTCTGTTATTTTTGGCTACACTTTTTTACACAAACTCTTGAGTGAGTGCAGAGAGGTGAAGAGGGTGAATGAGAAAAGAACAAACCTAATAGGTTTGTTCTTTTTTCATTCATCCTCTTTACCATCATCTTTAGGTGAAGAGGGTGAATGAGAAAAGAACAAACCTAATAGGTTTGTTCTTTTTTCATTCATCCTCTTTACCTCTTTGCACCCGCTCAAGAGTTAGTGCAGAAAAGTGTAGAAGGTGTAGCCAAAAAGAACAGACCTATTGAAATGTGAAAACAAAAAATTAACAAAATTGCAGTTGCGTCACTGTTCTTCCGACACGGCGATATGCAGAATGCGCTACTCATTTCTCATTTTCTCCTCAATTTCTGAGTAAGATTCGGTTCTTTGAGACTGGCTGGTGCTGCTCTTCGTTTCGGTCGCGTACTCGTTTCGTTTATGTTGCTCGAAATTTCTGCTAGAACTTGTGTAGAATTGCGGGTGTTCCGCGAACAATTTGAAATTGTTAAATTGTTGGCACTTTTATTTTCCTTGTCGTTCCTTTTTGACTGTTTATCTTTCGCGTTTTTTTTTGTGGCTAGAAATGTCTTTATAACGGGTGGCTTCAATTTTTGGATAAGAACACGAACAGGTCGGATAAGTGTTGCATTTCTGGTTTTATATGGTGTGCTACTCATTGCTTTCAGAGCGGAGAAATTATCAAATGTTGTGGAGTCTTCAATTGTTAGAACGCTCTGATTTTCTCTAATATTGTTTCCTATTGTCCGTGGTACGTTGATTGAATAGCTTGTTTGCGAGTCCGTTATTGTATTCTCTTCGATTATTGTTCGTATGTCGCGATTTATTGAAGCGCAGGATTGGCTGTTTTCCCTGGTTAACGTATCTAAAAAAAAACAGAAAGAATTATGGAATTACTGGAATGAATTATCGGTTTGGACTAAAAATGTATTACGAAGCCTGCACATTAATGACGACTCGCCACATGAGGCTAAGCCTCACCATTTTACAGAGGAAAAAGTCATCAAGTTACTAGTGATTTTTTGTTTTGAAAATGTTACTTAATGACTTTCCGCAGTAAACCGACGTCTTTACTCGTATAGTTTTAGTCCGACAAAGTCATGTTTTAATATTCTAATTCAACACGAGCCGCCACTGCCGCAGACAAAAATCAAAGTGGAAGAGTACTTCAAAAAGTTTGAAGAGTTTGGAAACAATTTTTTTAGGGGCTTTGGTATGGAAGCTACTTGAAGAATACTTCCTTGATTTTACTTGTTTCCGTTTTCTCAGAAAATGAATCAACTGAAAAATTATAGCCTACAAGATTTTAAATTATTAACTTAGCAATTTGTAATCATGTTTTATTAATGGGAACTAGTTTAAGAACGAGGACGCACATCACAAAAGAGTATTATCTGTGTGATGTAATACGTCGATCAAAGTCACACTGAAACCGTCATAACATGCGACCATATCACTTCATGATTACGACGTAAAAATTGGACAGTCTCCGCAACGATTTTCTACCGAGGGATGAACACTGCCATTTTCATTGCATCACGACGCACCACTCTCAGCGTGTAACAAAATTACAGGAAATCAAGAAGTGATCAGTACGCTTCTCAATCTCGCAGCGGATACTAGACCCACTAATCGCTGGATAAAAGCATGACATGATTCGGATCCTCAAGATCTACGGAGCCGAAAGCGCGTGAAAATGCAAATCTGGAGGAAGAAGTTTAGAAGGACAAGTCTCTGCCGATCCGACACCAACGTCGAACCGCAGTAGTTCTTTTTTCTCTTTGCTAAGAATTTATAACGTAGTTCGAAGCATTTTACTCGCCCAATTGTTTTTCGCCTAGCGAAAGGCACGACATGCTTACGACCTGTTCAATGTAAGAAAAAAACTAATCAGATTTTTTTTTGTTTTGCTTCCTGTTTTCCCCTTTTCTTTGCAGAATTAAATCCGCACTAGTTGTACTGATCGGGAAGAGTTCCGCAGGTTTACTATTTTCTTACTTTACTTTCTGCGTCCAGGAAAAGTAACGAAATCTCGTTCAGATTGGAGAGACTGCAATCGAAACGAGATTACACTTTTCTCCGACAGATAGAAGCTCCTAGGTACTTCTGAAGTATTTGGGATAATCGAGGAAAGGATGCTCCACGGATTTGTATTTGTTGTGTACGATGGGATTGAAAGGATCTGATCGACTTAATAAAGTGGGGAAGCCTTGTGTACAAAGTTTATGGGCAAGAACATTGTGATTGATTTTGTTCAATGCTTTACTGGAATCAGTACAAATGCAATCAACTTGTTTGCCCGCTTCGATCGTCGGAATCGAGAAATAAGTTACGTCAAGTTGAATTAGTGTACATCCAAGTGCCTTGCTGGAAAGCAGACCGATACTTCCGGCCCTAGAAAACGAGTAAAGAAAGTATGACGACTTTTCAAGCCTACACACAAATAGCAAATCGAGGCGGTTAAACGATCTGATTTGGAGGGTCGCTTCATCGATTCAAACGCTTAAAATCCCGGTTTAAAAATCAACAAGTGCAACCAAAAATTCTTGCAACCAATAGGAGATGACCAAACTACCGTTTCCGAAATGATAGTGAGTTGTGGGAACCCCTACGATGAACCTCCCAATAAATCGGTTGGCGTTTCGAAGGGCAAAGAACGTGGTATTCAACTTCCCTAAAAGTTATGCAAAGGATGGGGTGACCCAATCGATGCGGATTGACCCAGTCGTGGGTTTGTAACTCGATTTATAAGAATCAAATTTTTATTAGAAGCTGTAATAGTTCCTCGCCTTAGAAGCGCTCTGTAACTGTCCTGCCAATGTTATTTAGCTGCTGGAGAAGATTTTCAAATTGGGTTTTTTTGGTCGCTGAAATTAAATGACTGGCGACAGTTTTTTTACCACCAAATTCTGTACAAAAAAGGATAAAGTCCGTCTGCCCTAGAATTCAACAGAATTTCATCGCAGTCAGAAAAAAACAAAGCCTAAAACGTGCATTTTACACGAAGTGAGCCTCTTACCTAAATTCGACGGTGCCACGTCGTCCTCATCGCTCTCATTCACGTCTATATTGTTCTCCACCTCGTCCTCATCACTCTCCATCTCGTCATCGTCTTGTACAAGCGGACTGGCCGTGTCCTTCCTCTTCGATGGTTCCGAAAGGCGGCGCCTCCTCATCTGAACGTTCGCAAAGCGTTCCACGCTTTCATCGGCTGTTCGCAGCATTTCGGGTTCACGTAATTCTGGCGGAACGTGTCGAATAGTTTGCCTTGTCCTGGCCGATTGATTGTTGGTATTGTCGGCTGTTGGGATTTCTCTCGTCTCTTCGCGCATTTCAATCGAACTTACTTCGGAAACAATCTGATTAAGAGCATGCGAGGCTTGCGAGACGCATCTGAGAATTGTCCGGCGCAACATTATAACCAGTTCCTTTTGGCTCATTAGTTTGTGATTCAGGGCTATGTTGTCGTTTTTGAGCGAGGCCACTACTTGACGGAGCTCTTGATTTTGTTGTGATATTGACTTGTTTATCTGTTTGTACATTTCCATCGTGCCCTTAACTAGTTTTACGTGCAATGCAACTGCTGAAACGAAACGGACCTGAAAGCAACGATCGCAATTTTAAAGCTTTAAACTGGACTTACTATAAAAATGAAAATGTTGAACTGGAAGACGATTTTAAGGAACGCGCTTTGATTATTCAAAAGCCACTGGTATTTCGAATTACATAAAGAAAATTACTCTTCCAATAAAAACTATTTATCCTAACGCCACTACGAAGAAAATAAACTTCAAAATACAAAACAAAAACCGTTTGTTTCCAACGAACTGTCGTGTTAAGTGGATGCTGTGACAGTGCCTTAGACTGTTATAAACTGTTATACGGTTTTTATCTTTTGGCAATTTTATCTTAATTCTGACTGAAATTCAAAACTTAATTTAAATTGCTCAATATGCATTTACTTTTGCATTACATTAAATTAAATAAAAGTTCAATATTTTAATAATAGTAGAAAAAAAAACAAATTTTCTCCACCGCCACCGCCATAACCAAAGTTTTACTTTGACACATCCCAGAAAAAAGTTTGACAACTGTAATGGCTGATTTTACCTAGCCGCTTGTTTAGGCGTCGTATTCTAAAGTGAACTTTTCCCCCGTAAAAACTAAAAACGGAAATCTGAAAATAATCGAAAACAGTTCGAGAATTTCTAAGGAATCGTTTTCAGTTTATTAAAACGCCGAAATTTCACGAGAAATGTCTCTGCCGGCAAATTATAAACAAGTAGCTGCCAATATGCCGGCAGGATCCAGTTCGACGCCCAGCGGCCGTAAGTTTTCCATTGGATTTTTCTATTTTAGTTTTTTTTTTCATTTATTTTACTTTAATGAACATAATGAAAAGCATGGTATTGATTTAAGATGAAAACAAGTTTGTTTTTTTTTAAGACAAATTTTCATGAAGGCCGACGAATTGGAAGAGAATCTTGTTGGGGGAAATTTTTGTTGGAAAATGAAATGATGGGGTGGCTGTTGTTTTCTTTTTTGTGTGGGAGTTTTTTCTGTGTAAAATGGACTTATTTGCGTGGGTTCTTACTTGCTTTCTTTGTAATGGGGCTGCAGTAGGTGGCACGTTTTTGGTATAGAGGAAACCTACTTCCTTCTCCAATGGCATGTTTTTCTGGGAGTTGGGAAATACGCGGCAAAGCCGTGCGGTGCTGTGACACCTTGTCAGAAGGGTGTTGAGGTGGTGGAGGGTGGACTTCAACAGTGTATCTATTTCTGCTGAGGAAAAAGCTGAAAACCTAGAAGTAGGATGACCAAAAAAGTCAGCTCTATGGAGCGGGAGGGGTTAGGATTTGGTGCGTAATGAAAGTTGTTGTGGACGGAGATCATGGAGTGAATGACTTAGAAAATAATCAAAGGAGAGATAGGGTAAGATAGTGGGCCAGTTTCTAGTTGTGAACGGAGGCCTTGGAGTGAAAAAGTCAAAATATTCGAAGGAAAGATAAGGTACGAGGAAACAGTGGGCAAATTCCACCAACGTCCGAATCGGTGGCTCAAGTTCTAGCTGGAGCGACGCGCTTGCTGGCGTCCGTGCTAACTGCGGCTGTGCCCTCCACAACCTGGCTTGTACGTTGCTCGAATATCAGGCCATAAACCCTAGGACTTATAGAGGTATATATACTGGAGATGACAAACAGCGATTGAGTTGAAGGCGGACGTCGTCGCATTCACTTGCACGCAAAACAACAACAAATTGACATAACACTCCTGTTTTGTCTCACTTCACACCGTGTTTTTGGCTTCAAAGCGCTTTATACAAAACCGGTGGCTTGTCGTCTCCAGTAGCTCTATGCTAGGACTGTACAAAAAAAATTAGTCGCGCCGACTTACCCTGTGAATTATAATTCGGGATATCTTTCCCAATAGGTCAAGAGAGACCGAGAAGCGATTGTTTGCGCGACTTCGCGACTTGTCAGGGCGCTCTGGTGTTGTATCGCCCTGTCTGCACACCCTGCCTCAGCCACGAAATTCCACAAAAAAAAAAAGAATAATCGCGTCGTTGCCCCATATAGAAGTTCAGGGTCGGGAGAAATTACCCACGAGGGTCCATTAAATGGCCTTTAGCCTCTCGTCTTCTATGCAAATAAACAAACAAAACAAACTGCAAAAAAAACTTACCCCTTTTTTATCACCACTTTTTCTTTTCTTTTCTTTTTATTATTTCAATTTTTTTTTTAATTTTATGTGCGAAGGAGTGGCTGATTATCGAGCAGGAGCGACATGCTTGCTGGTGTTTTTGACTTATCTTCGGTTTCTTGACAGTGACAGGGAAGGGAAGGGGAGGGGCACAACTCTCGATAAAAAGGTCACAACCCCTAGTCAACTCTAGTCTTCTACACCAAAAGTTTTCGCTCCGGCTTACCCTGGGTGTAAAAATGTGGGTTATAATTCCCAATATGTCATGAGACTCCGAGAGAGATGCATTAGATTAAGCAGATTCGTTAATTTTTAGGAGCGCCCCTTTTACCGTCTCTGTCCCACGACCTTCCTAAAAATGTACTGTCTTCACAACAGTTTCAGGATTGGGAGATCACCCGCCTGGGCTCAATGCGGCTCTCTAGCCAGAGTTTATTCATCGTTAACCGAAAAATTCAATCTAAAACAAAAAACGAAGCTTCCGCAAAATCCGGCAACAGCAAATCAATGTCATTTGAATATTTAGGACGGAGACTATTCCAAATTTTAACGACTTGGACAAAGTAGGACTGCTCGCTGATGAATTTTTTTGTGTGAGGCATAAGAACTTTACCCCTTACGTTTAAAATCAGTGGTGCAGTCGAAAATAGAGTTTAAGTCTGAAGAGACATGGTCATATCGTTTTAGTCCACAATCATTGAAGGCTACTTCTAATTTATGTCGGCAACATGACAAAAATTAGACCATCATATTTAAAAAATGGCACAATAAAGAGTTTTGACAAGTTTCAGACTGGTTAACCTTGCAGTATCTTGGCGTGAAGCCATATTCTCTGTAAGCAACTTTAAATCGTACTTAGAATACGGTTTGATAATGACCTGCAAAAATCAAGAAAACACAATTTTTCGGGGAAAAATTTATTTTATTTTTCAACATAGTCTCCTTTTAGCTCGATACATTTAGTCCAGCGTTTTTCCAATTTTTGGATCCCTTCCAAATAATATGATTTCTCCAACCCTTCAAAATAGGCGTTGGTTTCATTGATGTCGTCAGTATTCGTGGTGAATCTCTATCCAGCAAGCCATTTTTTCAAGTCTTGAAACAGTAAAAAGTAGCAAGGGGCCAAATCTGGAGAATACGGTGGATGAGGGAGCAATTCGTAGCGTAATTCAAACAATTTTGCCATTGCAACAACGTGTGAGCCGTATCGTTGTCGTGATAAATCATCACTTTTTTCTTCGCCAAATGAGGCCGTTTTTCCTTGATTTCAGCATTCAATCGAACCAATAACTTAGTATAATATGCTCCCGTTATTGTTTTTCCTTTCTGCAAGTAGTCGGTGAATATTATTCCATTGGAAGCCCGAAAAACTGTCACCATAACCTTTCCAGCCGATGAAACGATTTTGCCTTTTTCGGTGCGCTTGAACCGGCTTCCTGACTTGTTTGGTTTCTGGAGTGTAGTGCCGAATTCATGTTTCATCAACAGTTACGATTCAATGAACAAATTCATTTATATTACGTTGAAAGAGTTGCAAACCGTGCTGTGAAGCTGTCACACGATTGCGTTTTTTGTCGATTGTAAGCAAACGCGGCAGCCATCTGGCCGATAGCTTTCTAATGTCCAAACAATGTTTCAAAATATTCCAAACACGTTCAGACGATATGTTTACTACCTTAGCTATTTCACGCACTTTCACTCGACGATCTTCTATCACGATATGGATTTTTTCGATAATTTCTGGCGTGGTGACCTCATTTGGACGACCTGGACTTGGTATGGTTTCTGTGCTCGTACGACCACACTTGAATTTAGAAAAGCAGTTGTAAATCATTCGGATCGATGGTGCAGAGTCCCCATAATGTTTATCTAATTTTTCTTTGGTTACTTTAGCCGTTTTTCCTTTTAAAACGTTAATCAACACACGAAATTCGTTTTTATCCATTTTTAAAAATGACTAGAAGTTGACTTGCTTAGACAGCTGTTGCACAAAAACTAAAAGAGGTTTCAGGTTTAACTTTTGCAGGTAATCTATTTAAGGATGGTCCTCCTTGATTTTTGCAGGCCATTATCAAACCGCCCTCGTACATGCTTACAGTAGCTCAGAGTTGTCGCGTGAAATGCTCATGTTTTTGATCTCAATATGAAAATCTATGCAGGTGTCGTCAAACTCAATCTGGGGTAACGATATGGAACAGGGATTATTAGATCTGAGTAGAAGGCTGGATTTTTTTTGCCTTTAGTTACAAGTGCCGTCGTCGAGACCAATTGGCCTACATCATCAGGATATAAATGAATGCAGCAATCCTGTGCTATTTGAGGTAAATCATTGATGCTAAACAGAAGACGACATAATATGGATCCTTGTGTGACACCCTGGATAAGGTTCAAATCAAATGGTGTGCACTACCTATTTTTATCCGCTGATCAGATCGGAAGTTACTGATCACTAGAACTTTCAGAAAAACTGAAAAATCTTAGCTTCTCTAGAAGTCGAGATTGGTGAGCAACAAAGGCCTTAGGAACTGTTAATTTTTTGGAGCACTCACAACTATGACGTGGACGACAACCACATTGCCGTGAGAATAACACTTCATAATTTATAGGGTCTTTCAACAAGAACGTTCAATTTTTAAATGTAAATAAAACAAATTCTGTGTGTGATATCCACTTAATTTTTTTTTATTTGAAAGAATATTTTAAGGCATTAAGTATGGAATATAACGTCGTATAAATTTCCGCTCCGGCTCTGCTTGGTGGCGCGTATTCGAGAGGTCCAATTTTCGACGACTTTGTCGCGTAAATCTGGCTGAATTTGCTGGATGGCGTTCGATATGTTGACTTAAAGATCATCAATTGTTTACGGATTATACGCATCGCCCTGCGATTTAAGATAGCCTCAAAGGAATAAGTCGAATAAATCGCACGATCACGGTTGGCCAGTTCACGTCGCCGCTGCGCGATAAAACGATGGTCTTAAATCGCTCGTGCAGAATGTCCATCGCGACATGCGCTGTGTGGCACGTAGCGTTGTCCTGTTGGAACAACATGTCATCGGTATCCATATCATTCAGTTTCAATGCCAGTTTCGTTTTGAAAGAAGTACGGACCGATAATTTCGCCAAACCAAATTCCGCACCAAATAGTGACTTTCTCGGGATGCATTTGGTGCTGGTGTATCTTGTGTGGTTTGGTATTGTCCCAAATCCGACAAATTTGGTTGTTCACACATCCATTGATCAAGAAATGGACTAAAGGAAAACGTTTGTGTTTTAGTAACAAGTGGCAAGGAGATTTTGAGGACTTAGTTGATTATTAAGTCCAGCTGGTTGTTTGTCAGATACTAAGAAAATAGCAAGAAGAGGTTTGCCATATTGCAGAAAGTAGGCTTAGTGTTGTTAACTATGTTAATACCAAAAGAGACCACATACTACAGAAGTCATTTTATTGTTTATTATGTCTAAGTAAATTAATGCTAAAATCCGAAATCAACGATATCATTACCGTGTGACCGGGAAAGTAGATATTGTTTCTGCAAAAAAAACTCTGCTTCAATAAAATAAGAGGTTTCGGATACATTTCCTACAAAACAAGTACCTTTTGTTGCTGCCCACCGAAACTTTTTTTTTAAACGAGAGTAATCCGCACGCAATTTTTTTTTTAACTAAATTACTTTTTTAGTACGTCTACATATTCCAACCAAGTTTCAATTTGTCAATAAAAAAACGATTTCTCGGTTGAGATCAGCAAACCGAGAAAATTTAAATTGAACAATTTCCGAAATTTCGAAATTTATCGTCCTCCTTTTTCGCAATGAATGTCCCAAGTTTTATTTTATTTTACTTGACAAGAAAGAGAACAACGTAATGAGATGAAAAATTGGTGGGGTAACCTTAAAATTCCAGGCAAGATACGCGGTACAAAATATCTCTTAGAGATTCTGCTTCTTCTCACACAAAGCTTTTTTCCTTTAGTTTTATATGAAGATAAACAGCAAGACACACCATCATTTCATAAACTTATGCAAAATCAGAATCGTATTAAATTTTAATTTCTAACTAAATAAAATAAAATGGCCGAAGTAGAATATTATTATTTGTTTTAACCGTAACCGTACTAGATTTTGATCAAATAAAAGTTATGTAGTTTGCATTGAAAAAATGTTTTGCTTTGATAGCTTGAATTAATCATTACAATAGAATCAGAATGAGAGTAAACTGCAACAATCATGCTTAAAGAAACCACACAAATCAAAATTTATTTCAAATTTTTATCATTTAAATTTATTTAAAACAAAAAAAAACAACCAATTGGATGAGTAGATTTTAGGGCTATGTTGTTATCATGTATTCTCCATAGATATGATGTCGCCTTCAGTTCCTGCAACATCCAACATTCTCAAAGGTAAATAATTTCATAAAATATTTGAAATTTCTTTCAAAATTAGCACATAGTTCCTAAAAACGATAACAAAAAATTCAACGATTAATTGAAGAAAAAAATTAAGAAATTAAAAAAAAAAATCAAAATACAAATACCCACTACGACGCAGTATGATTGTCTGTCAGCTTTCTTGCATAAAAGTAATTAAGTGCTTACTAGTTGAGCATAATTTCGCTTGGATTTGATTTTTGTTTGAATTAGACACTTAAGTTGTATAATGGTATGCTATTTTTTTTTTATTGCAAGCGCCTGTAGATTTGATTTTCGATCTGCTTTACATATTTTCGATTTTATTCGTTTAGAACGATTGAGAGCTTCGGGTAGTGGTAGCAGTTCGGATCGTAATAAGGATGCTCCGCCGTTATTTGCTCACAATAATCACGGAAATCCGGCATTTACGCCACAAAAGCCAGGAAAAGGTGGTGTTGCGGTAAGTTAAATCTTTTTTTTTTCCATTTGTCTTTTGATGGAACGAAAATTTTTGATTGGCATTAACAGGTCGATTCTCGTGCACCGAAACCGCCAAAGCCTCCAGAGAAGCCACTTATGCCATACATGAGATATTCGAAAAAGATTTGGGACAGTGTTAAAGCAGCAAATCCCGAATTAAAATTATGGGAAATTGGGAAGAAAATTGGCGGTATGTGGAAGACAGCAACCGAAACGGAAAAACAAGAATTTATCGATGAATACGAAGCGGAGAAGGTAAGAGAACAAATTTATCAATCAATTTTTATTTTTTTTTGACTTATTTCTTTGTCAATTTTAAATATTACATAAAAACAAATTTCCAAGGTTAAATATCAAGAAGCATTAAAAACGTATCACTCTACTCCCGAATATTTAGTTTGGAATAAATACAAAACAAAACAACGAGGTATCATAAATTTGAACAAAATTAAACAAAATTTAAAAAAAAAAAAATTAAAACAATGCATTCATTGTGTACTCGTTTGGTGATTAAAATAACACAACCTCATTCGATAAAAACGAAAATCATTTGCATAATTTATTCATGGTTCACGTTACACATGTTTTTATTTAACTTTTACAAAATATTGTCATTGTAATTAACTCGCCATTTTCATTTAGATTTAATCTAGCGTGTGCTTTTGTGCTTCGTCTTTTCTCTTACAGATAGAATACGAGAAAAATTTAAAAACTTATCACAGTTCACCTCCGTATTTAGCTTATACCTCTGCTAAAAATAAAGTTAAATCTGGTATGTTTGCTTTTGATTTTGTAGCTTAAAGATAATTTTAAGATTAATGTGTAGTATTTGTAGTAGTTTTAATGTTTATATTGTTTGCGAGCTGATCTAAAAAATTAACATTTCTATTTTTATTGACTGGGGATTTCGAAGGACTTGCAGCGATAAAAGCTGGTAAATTCATACAAAGATTTGACCTTGTTTGCGGGCGTTAAGTCTTGCTGGAATATCCAGTACTTGTCTTACTTATCTTTTATAACTTGCTGCCAGTGTGTTGCAGTGGCGGCTCGTACCTTTCTTAGCAGGTGAGGCTGAATTGGAATATTAAAACACGATTTTGTCGGACTAAAACTATATGAGTAAGGACGTCGGTTTACTGCGGAAAGTCATTAAATAACATTATCACAACAAAAGATCGCTAGTAACTTGATGGCTTTTTTCTCTGTAAAATGGTGAGGCTTAGCCTCACTAGCCTCATGTGGCGAGCCGCCACTGGTGTGTTGACCCCTTGTTACTTTCGTACGATACTCTCATCTCAACTAAACCACCACTGAGCTGACTGGCTACATTTTTCGACCCTTGGAATTTTTTCATGGCCATCTCGAGTGATGTGAGCGAAGACCCTATCTATCAACAGTGGAGCTTTTCCATCTGTGAATAGAATATTTCGTGTTCAACGTTTCTATGGCTCTAATTTGGCGAAGAGATTGGCAATCGCTGACCAATGCTTCTTCCGGTTTTAAGATCCAAGACAGGCAGAATCTTTTGCTCGAGTTATATTTTCGGAGTGGATTTATATTCGCTTGAGACACAGATTAGGTGGAAGTAGAGATGGGTCGTTCACGAGTAAACTGTTCCAAAAGAACACTTCATTGAAGTGAGTGAGTGAAGTAACTCACTCATTTTGGTGAACTGCAGTTCCATGCGACAAGTGACAAAAAAATTAAAAACGATATATATCAATCGCAGGAATAATCAAACAACGCGCAAGTAGTAAAACTAATTTTTGTCCGCTGAGACGAAATTTTGAGTACCAAATTTAACACTGAAAGCACTAAATTGGCATCACTGATTATAAACAGTGCTGTTGTCTTCAATGCAATTATGTATGGCATACGCAACGCGGTGCGAAGAATACCACGACATTCTGTTTTCCATCATAAGAAAAAAGAAAGAGTAAATGTAAATATTCATTTATACACCGCTCTTCTTTCTATTTCCCAACCCACAAGCACAACTACTGCCTGCCTGACTAGACCGGCTGGAGAAAATCCACACACACCAGCCCAACGAACTTCTGTCTGACTAATGTGTGATTAAGTGAGCGGCTGTTTAGAGAAGAAAACTCATAGACACACCAGTTCCACCGGTGGCTATTAAACGTCTGTTAGAAGAGATAGAATGAGCGAACACTTCAATTGAAGTGCGGAACGAAAGAACGAAGAGTTCCATTGAGTGCGTGAACACTTCAATTGAAGTGACTAGTGACTACGGAACGAAGAGTTTCATCGAGTGAGTGAACACTTCAATTGAAGTATCTAGTGACTACTGAACAAAGA
This sequence comes from Beris morrisii, assembly GCA_951812415.1. NCBI lineage: Eukaryota > Metazoa > Arthropoda > Insecta > Diptera > Stratiomyidae > Beris > Beris morrisii. The sequence continues at coordinate 11,076,241 of OX638312.1, read as the reverse complement.
GTTCCATGGAAGTACTTCACGGAACTCGTTCCTTAAAGTGAGTGACTCGGAGTGAAGTACTTCACTGTAGGGAACTGCTTTGCCCATCTCTAGGTTGAAGTCTTTATCAGAGAAATGCATCTTGTCGAGTCGTTGTGACTTACACTTATAACGTTTTATTGTCTGGTATATGAAACATTTTTGTGATTTTGAGAAGATCTACCAACTCGAAATTTTCAGTTCGCAATTCTGGTTTCTTTAAGAGAAAGGAAAAAAAAAATTAAGTCGTTTTATTGTCGCCAATGTAGTGCAGAGACCTTGACCTGAAATATTGAGCTGGCAGAATTGTAGCTCGCATACAGTAGTCCGAAATCGAACGGATAAATTCTTTTTAGGCAAATTTATGACACTGCTGAATTTTGACTGAACCACTTCACATACTCTAGTGTGAAGTGGCTCAGTATACAGTAAATCTACTTCACACGACCTTTTGTTTGCTGCCTTTTTCCCCTCTAATTTAAAAAATAATATTGACGCTTATAAGGAACAATAGCAAAAAATATGTGAAATATATTTTTTTAATTTATATTTTAGAAAATTGATTAAAATTTTTTTCTTAAATAAAACACTTGTAGAATATTTCGTGTTAATGTACGTTACTAGTTCTAAAAATAAGAAACTCACGTCATAAAAAATATCATCTCATTCCTTTAAAATACTTCATATCACATATTTCCGAGTGTAGTATCATAATGTATGCATTGCTTTACTTAACCGCATGCCATATATATTTCCCTATCATACGAACTCCTTTATTAATGATTTACTTACCGAACAAAAACAGCCAGTGCCGATGCAGACGTCCATGAAACGCCAACTCGTTCTAGTTCGAAAAGTCAACAAGAACGCAGAATTGATATACAACCAGCAGAAGATGAAGAAGGTACGATGTAAGCAACATAAATCATAATTCGTAATAACTGTAAATCATCGTTTTCAGATCAAGACGACGGCTATTCATTTAAACATGTCGCATATGCTCGATTTCTCCGAAATCATCGTCTTATTAATGAGATATTTTCGGATGGTGTTGTACCCGATGTTCGATCGGTCGTTACAACTCAGCGAATGCAAGTATTAAAACGTCAGGTAACTTCCTTGACAATGCATCAAACCAAGCTAGAAGCCGAACTTCAACAAATGGAAGAGAAGTTCGAAACGAAGAAACGTAAATTGATAGAATCGAGTGAAACGTTTCAAGAAGAATTAAAGAAGGTAATTCTTTTGGGAATTTAGATGATAGGAATTTTCATATTTTATTTATGTAACTGCTATAGCATTGTAAACCTGCCGTCGATGACGAATCATTTCAAAAAATGGTTCAACGACAGTATGAAGAAATGCGAAAGGAGCGACAACGAGCTCTTGATGAGCCGTCAGCACCACAACAAAAACTTAAAATGGACGATGTTCCGAAACAATCTCAACCCATACCACCCGTAAATCAAGCTCAAACGAAGCCCGGAAATATTCAAGAGATGGTCCCGCAGACACAGGAACCGGAGGTATATTATTCTAACCAAATTATCTATCGGATACATTGCGAATTTTATTATGTTAAGCACAGTAGAAACAACAGTGAAAATTCGTCCGAATTCCTATTAAAAATAGATAAAAGCTCGTTTGTAGATAAAAATTAAAAAAAAAAACAGATTAGAGCTATCCTAACTAGATCGTAGTGTTGTATTTGCTTCATTTTTTTGCATTTCATGTTTAACAATCTGGCAGATGACTGCGCTTGACAGTTTCATGCAGGTAATGTTTTATTCAAACGGCTTAAAGTTGACGAACGGAAATTTAATTTAGATATGATTACGTTGAAAATAAAAGGGAATTGTTCGAGTTCATTTATATTAATAAAAAAAAATTCTAGCCAATGGAAACGGACTCGCCGAAACCCGCAACTGCAACTGCCACTCCAATACTGAAAGTGCCAATTGTCGAGAAACCGAAACCAACATCTCCAATTCCAGTAGTGCAACAGCCACCAAAGGAAATACCTTTACCCGAAACACCAAAATCATCGAAGCACTCTCGGAAAATTGATGTCATTGAAAAACCGGAACCACCGGCTATCGTTACTCCACCACCGGTCGTAAAAGAACCGATACCTGAAAAAGTCGAGCCTATCGCTCCGCCGGTATTTACCCTGCACAATTCTAAGTTTTTAATGTACTTTTATTAACATTTTAATCGTTCAGATTCAAATTGCACCCGTTCCGCCGCCGCCAACCACACAAGTTATAACTGCACCGCCACCACCAAGCGTAATACCGCCACCGACTCATAATATTACACCGCCAATCCCTGAATCGGCCCCATCAACAACACCACCTGCTGTGGCTGCAACTGCTCCCCTACCGCAGCATCATGGGCCACCGCCACCATCACATCTCTTACCGCCACACATGGCTCCACATCAAGGTATGCCACAGCATCCAGGCATGTCGCATCCACCATACGGTGGATATCCACCACCAGGTGGACCGCCTCGATCACCATACTATGCACCCCAATATGGAGCACATCCGTCTCAACCATACGGTCAATATTCGCCGTATCCGTACCATCAACAGTACGCTCCTCCACCGCCATCTCACTACATGGCTGCACGTCCGCCACCAGCTGGTCCTCCACTTCATTACGGCGATCATGGAGCTCCTCCACCACAACAACCACCACCTCACGGTCCATCTATGGAAGGTCATCATGGACCGTATGGTCCACCTCAAATGCCAGGTGCTCCACCGTCGAATGCCACTCCACCTCCTCCAATACCAGAAGGTAATAAATCAAACTGAAAGTATTTATAATTTTGCAACCGTTTCTTTAACTTATTTCAGACGGAAAACGTGAAACTGAAAATCCCGAATGTGAGAAAAAAGAAGCCGAATGAAAACGTTATAACCGCAATTTTGAAAAATTAAATTTTAATATAGACGCAAAATAAAAAAAAAATTCTTAAATGTAGTAAATGGTTTAAAAAAAAATGCATCATCAAAGTAACCAAATCCACACATTAAACAAATCACAACTCAAAATTCATCCTGAAAACGACTAAATTCCAATTCCATAATTCCAACTTAAGACAACATAAGTTCCTAGCACCAAATACCGAACTATCCCGAGACCAATATAAGAATCCTGAAGCTAAAAACTTTACCGCAAAATAATGAACGGTAGGTTTTTATTGACGTATTTGCAAAGATTTAATTAAGTTTTAGAATTTTTTGACATATTTGGAATTTAAAATTTTCGTTTTACTTTGCAGCATATTTGAATGAAAGTGTTTACAAGAATCCAGAAACGAATTTTAGTGTGTCCTTGGTTGGTAAGTAGCTTTGTTCTTTTCGACTTTACTAAATTCATACGATCTTGTCGCGAGATTACGTCTGCGATTAAAAGTATGTACGCTTGAAAATAAACTGAGTGACGACTGAGAAAAAATTCCAAGTTAAAAGTAATGTTGAAAAGAAAAAAAAGTTGCTACTACTACTAGCGCATTATACATTAGTTTCTAAATTCTTGAAAAAATTTTTGATTTTTCATAGCTTCAGAAAAGTTGTATATGCTATGATATGATATTTCCCGTAGTCTAGGAATTTTATTTTTTTAAAATGGCTAGTAATGTTTCATGCTCGCTACATCTTAAATCCGGTGTTGCGGACAAGCTTTAAACTTGAGTTGAATATAATACCAAAATCACGAAAATTGTGGGAGTGGTCGCAATCAATAATTAGAATAAAATCAAGCGAATTGAAATGCTACACTTTAAAGGAGGGTTTGAAACGCAAGGCATCTACTGTAGATCCAAGCCCGGATTATTTCGAAATTGTATGAATCCCTGTAAGCGTCCAAACTTTTTTCGAGAGTGGGGTCTTGTTTTTAGTTTGTGAATCAATTGTTTGGTTAGTCCGACTTTTTCAATAAATTGAGCTCGAATGGAACGAAAACCTGATATGAAATAAATTTATACTGTTTACTGTTGAGTAGCTGATGGCTACATGGAAGCGCGCACACCAGCCGATTCAAAATATCCAAACTAAAATGTTTATAAGTGCACGAAGATTCCCTTTTGGTCATACTCTTGTGCAACTCTCAGGCGAGAGCTGTCTGGTAAGATGCATATTAAAGCGTTTCCTCACTGAAAGTCCGCAGTTAGCGCTTAGACAAAATTTTATAGGGAGAGGCAAAGCTATGGCTAGAAGTTGAAACTACGAGGGGCGGTTGATAAGTCCGCGGCCTGAGGTACTTATCGATGACTCATTATTTCACTTACATTAGAACTAATTGTGACACCCCTTGGTAGTATAAAAATAACCATATTTCGACAATAAGTTCAGTACCAAATTAGCTGTTGAAGGACAAACATGATCATGTCAGCCGATTCGTCGCCTTACACTAATTTTGAACATCGTGCGTGATATAGTACTTCGTAAAAAAAGGAAACATACCGAAAGAAATTTTTGAAGAGATGTCATCAGTTCTTAAGGAATCTACGCCTTCGTATACCATGGTCAAAAAACGGGCTCGCTTATTTGGACAAGGACGAGAGAGCTGTGAAGCTCGGGAGGTCCTGTGATGGTAGTGACCGAGGAAAATGTCAAAAAAGTTGAGAAATTAGTACTGGCCGATCGAAGAATAAAATTGTGGCAGGTAGCAGAAGAGTTACAAATTAGTAAACAACGGGTTGTAGAAATTGTGCACAAACATTTAAATATGAGTAAAATTAGTGCGCGTTGGGTACCAAAAATGCTGACGCTGTTCGACAGACAGCGGCGAGTTTCGAAGCAGGCACTCAGGGACGTCATTTGTGGGGGGGCAGGGGGGCATTTGCCCCCCCCCCCCCCCCCCCTGAATTATATATTTTTATAGATTATGTATAACATACGTATATTTATATATAAAAATATATACAAACATAACATCTTGCCCCACCCTAGAAAAAACTGAAATGACGTTCCTGCAGGCACTGAAGGACACGGGCTTCACGGAAATGACCACCCACGAAATGAAAGCAGCTGTAGAAGACAATTTTGAGGGCAAAGAAAAAAATATTTTTTGGGCGGTTTAAAATGTATTTTACTCGAGGGAGACTATATTGAAAAATAAAAATTAAATACACTTACTTTTCATTCATTTAATGTCTTAAGCCGCGGACTAATCAACCGCCCTCCGTACATAATGAAAATCTATGGAATTGGCTTTTAAGTCTAACACGAAGATAAACAAAAAGTTCACTAAGGCATCCAGTGTCCATAAATTCTCTATCTACCAAAAACAAAAATGAAAACAGCAATGTTGTTTTTAATGTAAAAAACTACTCTACTCTGCTCTGAATAAATGTGCAAAACCAAACCTATTTGCTATTTTTCGGTTTGGTGGGTAGGGTTAAATGCCCCTTCTCAGCCCTCTCTAAGAGCGCCCTTCTTTTTAAGCATTTTTGGGTTTTATGAAATTGAATTAGTTGTCACATCCGAAGCAATTTTAGCATTTTAACCTTGGCGATCAAAATGCCATAACATTACTATGTAGGTACACTAGGCCATCGTATATTAATTGGTTCATTCTTCTTAATAGGTTTTCCTAAATGAAGTATCACTTTAATTAATAACATAATTTGTCAAGAAATATAAATACTACACTATAGTTGTAAAGACAATAATTTTTTCCCCGTCTGATCTCTACAAAAATTGTATAAACTGTAAATATCTTATAGAATAACTGTAATAATTAAATAAACAAGGAAGTAAGTAAGTAAGTAATTGGTTCAAATTGTAGTAAAAATGTCATACTAAAAGCACAGATTTTTTTGATAAGCGTTAAGGGGAGGCTTACATGATGAGATAAAGATGTTTTTTTTTCAAATACAGAACCCACTTATAATGAACCCGCTTTTAATGGACACTCGTAATTTACCGTTTACATGGTTCCAACTCAAGAGCTTAAGAATAAATCAATTTGGATGAAATGGACACTCCTTTATAATGGACTAATACTGACGCCTCATTGAGTCCATTACAACCGAGGTCTACTGTATCTCCTTTGAGTCCTATTGAAAAATTTCATATAACAAAAGTTGTTGGACAAAATGTATAAAACAATTTTTTTCTAGGGTGGACGGAAACGGCGATATTTACGATCTATAGCACGGTACTCTGCTCGAGGGAAATGAAAAAGTTTTCGTTATTGCAATGAGATTATTTAAGAAATATCCACCCTAAAAAATTTTTAATTTTTAAGTCAATGGTGTCAATTTCAATTAAGAAGAGATTCAGGCTTAATTGAAAAATTGTTTTGTTTTTGGATCTGTTTGAATATCACGGGAAAACGGCTAAACAAATATTTAAAAATTAATCTTAAAAAATGTAACTCCTAAAATAAAATTTAACTCCTTTTCAGACAGAATAGATGTGAAATGCTAGTCCGTCAAAAAGACAGTTTTGATTAGACCCTTTTTTCAAAAAGACCCATTCAATTATTTTTGTTAATTTTATACTCGGAACTAACATCTATTGACTGTTTAATGCACATAACAAAACCTCGAACAAAAACAAAGCTGTGTATTCAATTTTTTGTTCAGTGCCATATCCGCATCGCATATCCACACGAGCGATAACTCAAAAACGCGTTGATTAGGGAAGTTGCAATTTTGTATCCACTCGACAAACGCATCTAGTAGGGAGGAGGCTTAATATAGAAAAGTGTACGACTTCTTCAGTTAGTTCTCATATAAAAGTCCTTGAAACAAATGCTCCCAAATATTGGCCGATAATGAAATTTAAAATTTTGCATACGTTTATTATCCAAATAGTTGTAATAGAATGATTATGAACAAAATCGACTCAGTTCTTTGCGTAGCCTCCATACAAAAGCCGTTGAAATATTTCTGGTTGTTCATCTTTCTGACCCAACAAAAACCAATGAAATCGTTCTATCAGTAAAATAAATTTTTTTTTTAAATATTAAAACAATTATTTATTATTTAAAATTTTGATTGATTTATTTGTATCAATTCAAAATAAAATTTTGAATTATTTAATTAATCACTGTATCAGAGAAAACGGCGGATTTTTTATTTACAACCATGCGGTTCACATTCGATTCCCATTCACTTCACATGTGATCGTTGAAATCGTTGGCACTTTTATCAATAGACTGAAATATGTCCTTTTCGGGTGTTTGAAATTATATTTTTGGATAGAATAATGTCCAAAATTGTAGCACTGTAAATGAGAGATAGACCACCTCAAAAAATACTCTTTATATAATTCCGCTTACATTCTGAAAATAGTTTAAAAACGCGACTATTTCATTGCGGATTTTAATAAATTGTAAAATTTTCTATAAAGTGAATTTTTTCAAATTGTTCACGCGGTTCACTTTCCCGCCGGTGGGTTCCAGAATAAAGTTGATTATTTTTTCTGGATTTTTTTTTAATAACAGGTCCAACCTTTAAAAACAGACAAAACAAGTTACTCCTACGAATAGCTACCATACAATGGTTCTTAAAAAATGGTTGCTTCCATTCATCGAATTGCTCCCAGACTTATAATAAAGTTAACATTTTATATGATTGTGTTTAGAAAAAAAAATAGTGTGTACCTATTGTTAGCTTCTACTCCGCATAATATTTTAAAATATGAGAAGATAGTACTCTGAGATTTTGTTACGATGAGTTCAGTAAAGTTCCAGATACCGAATTAATTCACAATTGAATTTAACGGTTTTCATTTCAGTTCCTTGTTATCGTCTATGATCCTCGGTTATGTTAAGTTCAAGCCTAGTTTCGAATATAGAAATCTTGAGTCAGTTTGCACTTAATTGCTAGTTGTTCTCGTTCATCGTTAAGGATTGTAGTTAAATTTTGCTCATAGATTCGAATCTAACTATCATCCACATTATTACTCAAGTGCCTAAATACAGGGAGAGTCAAAAAGCTATGGCTTAGAGCAGAAGGAGAAGTTATGTGACAAATATTTATGCAACGGAAATTAAAGAGTTAGTTAAGGTCTCAGACGAAGATGAAGAAAGAGCTCAGTCGACTGAAAGAGCCAGAAATAGTTAGCTGTGAACAACTTGCTGGGGGAGTGTAAAATTTTGACTTAACTTTACGCGAACTGCTATCAATTATTCAAATTACTAACTATTTAACTATACACTTTTTATAACTGTATTAATTTATCCTTTTCATAATGTAAAGTTGGTTGCCGTTTCTTGAAATAGGTAATTTATTAAAAAAGTACTTTTCTGCAAAAGAATCGAACATTTTTTGATCCGTCGATCCAGATTTGAACCAACTATCTGTGGAAGGCAGAAGAAATGTGCAATAATTTTAAAGTGAACTTTAATTGCAAAATAGTTCATTTCACTGGAAATTAGAAATTTTTCGGATTGCTAGAATATAGGTGGGAGGTGAGGGGTGGCTGTCCGTATCTAAAACCAGTTCAATATTATTCTCCTAAAAAAAAAAAAATAAAACTCTTTCAACAAACCCGGAAACTTTATTGAATTTTATACACGCGACTATTCTCCGGTTCCTTCGGAATATGCACGCTACTAAATTAAAAATAAAATTATTCAAAAATATTCATAACCGAAATAAATTCCAGCAGGAATAGTTGCTCACGGCGTCACAATGAAAGCATAAAAAAAACCGTTCTATTTCGAAACATTTCACCGCCAAATTGAAATTCTTCGCCAACAACTTTGCCTATTTAAAACCGGAAAAGCGCTTAAATTCAATTGCAAAAACATCGTTCGCTTTTATAGACACATTCATATGGCAAACTGTCCGAATTTCAAACATTATTAGGCCATTTCGTCTAATGTCTAGTGCAGTATACCTCTAACGATTCATATAATTAAATGCCATGCAGCAATGCAAATTTTCTGACCCGAATGTTTCGGGGACGACAAGGACGAAAATTTATTTCACTGCAAAGCAACAGCATATAAGTAAATTTCAGCATAATCCTGAATCCATATTATGCTTCATCAATAAAGTCCTTAAAATTTATGATACGCCTTTTACAATGTTTTCGGTATTTCGTCGTTTTAAGTACGACGGCAAATAATGTCCTCTGGAGCGTGGTTGATCCCTGGTATAATTATCCTGAAACCAATCTCTGATAACGACCTTCCCAGACACAATGATCCATGTGTACGTACATTGCGTAGATACTAGATACGACCTTAAATGAGACGTTCCAATTAACGCGTGTTAAAACATAGTTGCGTTTAAGCATTACATCTATTTGGTCCTATTTACATAAAGAGTGTTTGCAAGTGAAAATATACCTGGTAGAATGAGTTCGAAAAGCTTAAGAGATTAACCTTAGATCTTATCAGTTTATCTTGTCTGTTTATCTTAATTAAGTTTGCTGTTATATTTCGACTCTACGAGGAAGAAAATCCATTTTGAAGACATTTCAAATCCCTCGCATCTTATTATCTCGAATTCTTAGTGGCGGTTCTGTTCGTCTTGAATTGTCTTGGGAGTTTCAGCCGTCCTTTTTTCCTGGTGATGGCAGCGCAAAGAAAATATTCGTCGATTTTACTTTAATAATAAAGTATTTTTTTCTGTTAGTGAAAATTATAATAATTTAAATTTTCCATTTATATTTGAGTTCGTTTTGTTGGTATGTGGACCACATAAACCTCTCTAGAACCGAATTTGTCGTTTAATTATAAACAAATTCGGATCTACAGGGTGGATGTAGAACAAAATCGACGAATTATATTTTCAATTTGTGAGAAGTGTGCGTCATACTGAAAGGAAAATTGAAAAATTAATAAAACAGATTTTGAATTGTGAAATTTTTTTTAAATAATTCGCCAGTTGTTCAACAATTTGGAAAAATAGTAGCAACGTTACATGCATGATCCAAATTTCAACTGTCTAGTGTAGGCCGTTCGCGAAATAGAAAAATTCCTGTACCTCATAAAAATGTGTTCTTAAAATATGCCACTAGTATCTATATAATTACGAAGTTTCAGCTTTTGATTCTTAGAGGTTCTTGAGATATTGAAATTAGAATGTTTTCGTAACCCCCGCATAAAAAATAAACAGAAATGGGTCTACAGGCCCGGAAGGGTTAGATTTTATAATGGGGGTGTGAGGAAGGTTCTTTTTCGTACCTGAAAGAGAGGATTGGGCTACAAACAAATCCACTCCAAAACCAGAATCCATAATCTGATACACAGACGGATTCGAAACAGATCAAGGTGTAGGAGCAGGAGTTTATGGAGTTCGCCCCAAATGTCAAGTTCTACTGTAGTCGTAAAACTTGTCCAGCTAAGTCAGGGCACCAACCAAAATTAAGGAATTGCCTGCGACTCGGAGGAAGCTGACTATTGAAACAGTTTCTTAGAGTGCATTAACTCGGTTGAGTCTTAGAATATTGAGGATACAGAGAAAGGTTTAAAGAAAAACCTTATAATTTTTATTTATTTAAACAAAGACTGAAGCGCTCAACGCGTTGGTTACAGCTCAACAGTTATTTCATAAAATGGAGAAATAGAAACAAGATCTTTGTCCTGCCCTATATCCCAAAAGGAGTCACGCAAGGACCGAAAGAAAACAAGATATAAATAATTGTAACCAATGAACATTTGTTGCACGTCAGTGTTTAATTCCCAGGACTTCTTTATTGATTACTTAATGTGAATATTTAGTCGGTGGATTTTAGCGTCCGGAATTCAGTTTTTTTCGGCCAGAACATAATAGTCACCCTTTAATGTCTCAGTAATTAAACAGTATTGGTCGCTGTGCGGTTGTTCGATTTTTTTGAAGGACGCGCAATTGTTTGAAATGTTTTTTATTTTCGTTTTAGTATCCTTTTGATCACGACTAAAAGTGCACGTTTACTAATGTTTCATATCTGCTTTTTGTTACATCCAAAGGATGGAAGGCTTAAATTCTTTAGTTGTAATTTCGTTTTTTCTAGAAAGTCATTTAATGGATTAATGGAGCTGTAAAATACTACTTAGTTAATTAAATTACTATACAACATTAAAATTTTCCCAAAAGGCAAACATTGCAGACACATCGGAAATTATGATGATGAATTGTTGCTAGAGTAATTTTGAACAGAATTTCCGGTATTTTCATTCGATAAATGATTCTATCTAATAGCCATAAACGATTGTCTCTATAGGTACCATAAAACAACCCGAGTATAATTAATGATATCTTCCCTAACGTGACCTGATGATCCTTTACTCGAAGAAAATTAATTACTGACTAAGTTGCAAAGTTATTAAAAATCGAATGATTAATGTCTCTGTGACTTACCGGTATTACAGATCTATGAAAAACTATGTGTGCAGCCTACAGAGCGTTGATAATGATTGATATTTAGTTAAGATGGAAAATGGTTTAGTTTGGTATTCAGAGAAGGATACGATGGGGTAGATATATTTTAAGGTTGATTTCTGAATAGTTTCCTTGGTGAAAATGCACTCATTGTCTTCGAAAAGGGTTAAGGTTTTACTTTAACACATTTTTATGTCCCTAGTAATTGTTTCGGTTTGGACATGGGCCCAGTCGAAGAAAGCTTATCACATGTGCGGTAAGAAGGCTATAAAATACTAGGAACAACTTTAGGACGACAGCAGCACTGTTCACACTGGCATAGGCTCAAGAAATAACATATCTGAAGAGTTCTTAATTGATCTTTTCCTTTCATTTTCCTCAAATTGTTAAATTAACGCCTGAACAATAAAAGGTATCAAAATAGAATGGTTTATTCTACTGATTTGATTTCTGGTGACGAGTGTATAATCAAAGATATATCAGCAGATTTTACGTACAAGGATGAGCCAATATTGTCTTGGGATTGAAATCCTTGTAAAGGACATCGGATGATAGAAGTCCGATAAAACCGATACCCAGGATCACGCTCATATTGGTTTTTATTTCAACATCTAATCGAACTATTTTCTATATATTTACGCCCATTATAAATTCTAGAAATACGATTTATAACAATTTACAAATTGTTCAAAAATATAAATCCTTTTTTCTTAAAGTTTTCTAATCGAAATTAGCTTGCTCAAAGTCGAGCGCGCAATAAATTTCGAGAATAAATTTATAGTCATTAAATTCGAATTATGCTCGTAAATTTTGTGCGAATATTTTGATCATAAATTTTATTCTAAAGTTTCCAGTAATTTTCCGGACGATTTAAAACACATTAACAAGAATTTCGAGTAAAAGTTCTTGAAGAAAGATTGTGAAATGGATTTTCATAAAAGTAATTTAGTTGTTATGTAATAAGAATTATTTTTTTTTAATAAATTCATAACGATTATTGCAATACTGTTATTTAAATGAGATCTGTGTGGCAATGTCGAAGAGTTCTATTAATAAATTTTCTTAAATTTTAAATGTTCTATCAGATTTCAGTTTCGAATTTTATGTTCTAAGTTAAACCCGACATAAAACTTTGTAACGCATAAAATCAGACTACGGACGAAAAGAGGTTTCAATTTTGTTCAGTGATGAACGAAACCCCAATGTCTTTTTGCAAACGCACAATTTCCCAGGAACATCTTGACTTAGAAAGTAGAAATTTTAAAATCATTCGCTAAACAGAAATAGGAACACTATTCTTTAATGGGTGAAATCCTGCTGTTCTTCGATTACCTCTCCTGCAAAAGTCAGCGAGTCAAGTAAATTTATACACCTATTATTTCTTTGTCTTCGTGGGCAAAATCTTCACCTATTTTTTGGTAAGCTCACATAAAAAAAGGCCTTAAACTACGCGGTTGCATTTATTGTAGGATAGAAAAAAATCTGTAAAGCTTGGACTTTAAAATTTTGCACACTACATATTTTAACATTTGAACGTAAGGAGTTAAGAACAGGAAAAATCAAGATGTATACCTAGTTCTTACCATACAAAAGTTGTTCAAAAATAAGTGCTTTCACTCACATACAAACTCGAAAAAGTAGGTTTTTTTTTAATATTCAACCCCTGTTGGGTTGCGCAGGGTTTCACAAATTCTGACATATCTTTTAGCTATAATGAGATATCAAATTGATTTTCTATACTTGAAAATTATATTCAGGACTTTACTTTTTTATTTTTTAATAATAAAGTATTGTGATCGACTTGATATTAAATAAAAGTCCTAAACTAACTCCAAAAAGGCAGAAAAAAATGCAATCTGCTCACCATATGCAAACTCATTTGAAGGCTCGTAGCTCAAAATTAACCAGGAGCCTATTTCTAAAGTTAATTGTTTAGGGTGCTTACATCAACACAACCTGTCTTACATTTCGACTTTGACTACGTCCCCAACTATGGTCTAAAACACGAAATTGATGTTTTACGATTGGCAATAGCGTAAGCACTTCTGTCGCAATCCGGACATTGCTCGAAAGATAATAAAGTTGCGCCCAGACTATTGGCAGAATTTTTTTTTGTATTGTACCCCAGAGAGCGTTTAAACGGATTGTATATGTTTTCAAGAATTCCGCTTTATCTCTTAGGTCTAACGAGATATCAAAGTGGTTTTTATTTCCACGCCCTTTTTACATATTTGCTTCAAAGCTGATATCTGATTTTTTTGATATTCATCCGCTCAACGGGGTTTAACAAATTTTTTTTATATTGAACCCCTAACCCTCTCAGCGGGTTAGATATGTTTTCACGAATTCCGCTATATCTCTTAGGTCTAACGAAATATCGAATTAATTTTTATTTATACGGGCTTTTCATTTAACAGTATTTTTTTATATTGAACCCCTAACCCTCTCAGCTGGTTAGATGTTTTCACGAATTTCCCTATATCTCTTAGGTCTATCGAGATATCGAATTAATTTTTACTTCCACGCGCCTTTTGCATACTGGCTTCAAAGCTAATTTTTGAATTTTTCGATACTAATCCGCTCTAGGGGGCTTAACAGATTTTTTTTGACATTGAACTCCTAATTCTCTCAGCGGGTGAGATATGTTTTCACGAATTCCGCTATATCTCTTAGGTCTAACGAGATATCGAATTAATTTTTATTTATACGGGCTTTTCATTTAAAAAGCCTCAGCCTCAAAGCTGAATTTTTTGATATTCAATCACTCAAGAGAGTGGGGGAGGGGTGTCAGGTTTTTTTTGATATTGAACTCCTAACCGTGTTTAAGGGGATATTGTATGCGGTGTCACGAATTCCGCAATATCTCTTAGGTTTGCTTAGATATCGAATTGATTTTTACTTCTTCAGACTTTTAATATAATTGCCTAAAAACCGATTTGCGAAATTTTTTGATATTCAACCCTTAAAGGAATGCTATTTTATTAACATAATTTATTTTTTTTTTATTTAATTAACAAAAAAACCTACTTGTCTCGAAACAATTAGTGTTCTTTGGCTGCGCCCTGGAAAATTTTAATTGGTATTTTAAGCGTGTCAGCAGTATCGGCTTTTTTGTCGCACTTCGACTTTAACCGACTTTGTCCTGACAAACAACAAGAATACGCCCATACTGTATTGCGTTCTATATTTTTCTTATTCTGTTGATTTGAACATCTTAGCCGTACAGCTCGACACTTTGATAAGAAAATCCAGTAGTTTCAGGTATAATTTAAGACAAGTCTTCTATGGAGCACATTGAGTTTATAGCTTCGTCCTGTATCTTGTTAAGCTGCTTTTATCAAAGTTCTATTTTTCAATGGACAGTTCCTATCCTTAAAGCAAACATTTTCAATCTACTTGTCTGCTCATTATTTCGTCCTTGTTGTGGTCTAACAAGTTATGGCACTATATTCATTTGCGATGTCTTTCAGGCGACTAGGTATACACTCAATTTCATCATATTAATCAAGTATTAGTCCTTGTGAGTACATTTGGACGTATTCCTTTTGAACAAACTGTTTCTAATCATTCATACTCACACTACTTGTTCTACAATCTTTCACCGGTCAAGGATAATGATGACGAAAAAAAAATCTCGGTTGCTTAGAGCACGACTCCAGTAATTTATGACGACTCACGATGACAAAGAAGAACACTGTTTTCCGGCAAGCTGCATTTTCCTGGGAATTCCCTTTTTAAAACTGTCTGCAATTGATTCTTCTATCATTAATCAATGCGTCTATTTTCCGAAGCATTTACGAAACTCTTCATAGATCTCGATATCCTGAAAAGGAACAAGAAAAGAAATTAGACAATGTAGTGTATACCTCTGTAGTCCTAGACCGTTCAGTTTACGGTTACGATTATAAATGGTTATCCAGATTTCAGACCATAAATCTGAAAAAAGGCTTAAAATTAAGAAAAGCGATGATATATACGAAATCCTGTTTAAGTTGCTAATTAACGTACTTAAGTTTCGTGACCTTATCGCATTCTTTTCCCGTAATTTGTGAGCTGAAATTTCAAATTTGCCGCCGTTGGACAAGATTATCCCTTTCTTCTTCAGCGCTAATCCCTTTATGGCTACTTGAGGTGTAACACACCCATTTGTATTATTTTCCCCTTTTTACAAATATTTACAAATACAAATGCACACTCGCACTTTCTTTATGGCGTAGATAATCCTGGAAAATTTCAAGGATTATCAAAAGATGAAGAGCGAAAAAGGAGGAGACAAAAAAACAACCCCCAGCCATAATGGCGGGTATACTCTGTTTGCACACAGCATAAACCATTTTTTTTGTGGCCGATCGATATTTGTACAGTCCTTGAGAGGGATGAAAAATCCTTGCTATGACGTCGCAATGAACCCTTCGAATTGAAAATGTCTCACGTTCGTACAGTCGAAAAAGCTGTATCCGTACGCTCGGCTATGGAGAAAGCCAGCCCCGATATAATAAGCTGCTCAAATGCATCGTTGGGACAAAAGAGATGTGAGTACGTGTGATACAGGACCTAAAGGACGAATTTATGTGCTACGAGAGACGATTGCGCCCGAAAATATCCTCGTAAAAAGAAGGAAAGGCAATTACATCTCGGTGAAGAGAAAGCACTTGAGGGGGTAGTTTGTTGAAATGAGATGAGGAATTGATTCAACCCTCGAAATGTGACAGTACGACTTGTGTTTTTCCGTTTGTGTGAATGGGGGGAGAGTGACGAAAAGTCGGGGGTTGAAATTCGATTTCCCAGGGATTTAACCTTTTCATCACCATATTCTTTGATTCGGTTAGCGCTTTGTATGTGATCTTATCGATAAGAACTCCTTTCGATGCTCGGGGGGTGAATGAGCCAATTCGTCAATGTGAAACTGGTTTCTTCTTTTATCAGAGATGTTCCCGCCTTTTTCATAATGGTTTCCTTTATATCAGTCCTGCGTTCATTTTATCAATTGACTTTTTCTTTTAGAATTTTCCATTGTAGTATTATATTTTCCGAAATCAAATAAGTTTTGATTGATTCACTTAAAGAAGTCGATTGACTAAGATTACTTTCGAGAAGTGCCTATTTTAAAATCGTGTTCACAAATATTGGCCAATAACTTCAGAACACTCCAGGCCAAACAATTTAAATTTCGCACAGATTAATTTTTCGTATAGCACCATACAAAGTTTCTTGAAATATTTTTGTGCTAATAAATCTTCCAGGACGCACCAAAACTCATTAAATCTGCGAGGGAGCGGAAATTTTGCACGTTTTTGTTTGGAACTAAAAGCAAAGTCGATTTTGTTAGTAGCGGAGTTTCTCCAACTTTTTGCTGTAGATACCATACAAAAGTCCCTAAGATTCATGATCAATTCATGTCAGTCGATGACTTTAGAATGCTTAAAGCCAAGAATTTGAAATTTTATACGAAATGAATTTTTCGATGGAACAAATATGAAGAAAATCAGTTGATTTCTTAGTGTACCCACCATTAAAAAATCCTTTAATCATTTTTGCACTTATCTTTCCCATCCGAGACGGAGAGTTGAAATTTTGCATGAACTAATTTGTATTTGAATGTTAGATTGAACTCGCTTGTGAACAAAATTCTCACACACATTTGAGCAGTACCGATACAAAAGTATACCCTACCAACGTCATCATCATCATCAATGGCGCGACAGTCCAAATCAGGCCAGGGCCTGCAGGATAGATTGTCTGAAGTCATCTCGGTTCAGCGCCCGCATCCCCAAATTTGTGCATCTAAGAAGATACCAAAGTCTAGTTCAATTCTAGTTTTTGACAGTATGAAACTACGTGAATTAGAACAAGACAAACTATGACAAACTCGAGGATAATTCGTAGTTTTACATAAGAAATTGAATATTGTCCTTCCCCTACAAGTTATCACTACACAATTGTTTTATAAAAAGAGAACTCCTCACTATTTATATTTTTTGGTTTTACTTAAATACATAAAACATAACGGGTTCGTTCTAAATAATAATAAAGAAGCCACTCGCAACTTTTGTATTTTTCTGTTTAAAAACCAAGTCATCCTTATAAAATTATGTAATTCTTTACATGTTTTTCTCCTTATTTTTTACAGTGCACCACAATAATAGCGTTTTACCTATATATATAATTATCAAGTTTCAACTTTCTATCATTAGCTGTTCTTGAGATATAAATATCAGAATGTTTTCCATGCCACGATACCCCCAACATTGATCAAACGGGATGAACAAGCTTTCCTTTTCCAACTTCTTAAGCGTGTTTTACACTGTTTGCCACTATTTCAAATATTTGACGATTCTCGCTAACAAAATACACTCATATCGTGCAATCGTTAAATTTTTGTTTGCCAAATTATTTATATTGGTCTGTTTTAACGGAAAAATATTTGATCTAACTTTTTGTCAAATTTTTTACTAAAAAAAAATTTGACAAAAAAGTTCAGTCAAATTTTTTTCCGTCAAAATAGTCAAATTTTTTACTAAAAAACATGATAGTATAATAAAAACACTTTTCTCGCATAATTACATATAAAACCTGACAATTACAACTTCTTAGTATGATTTGTACGTTAGGCACAATTTTTTTACAGCTGTTTAGCCCCAACTCTTTGAGCTACGGTCCATTATAACTTTTAATTTTAATAATACTTTCTTGGTATGCCTACATAGTAGTGATGTGCAATTCAATTACTTTTCAGTAACGAATAATTACTGAATACATCAACTTCAGTATTCGATACTTCTTCAAATACTTTACCAACCATGAGGTATTCATTTGTCATGTTCAGTATTCAATTACTTCTGTATTCGATACTTCTTCAAATACTTCACCAATTATGAGGTATTCATTTGACTATATACTCACAACCATTTGAATCCCGTGGTTCAGTATTCAATTACTTCGGTATTCAATACTACTTCAAATGCTTTACCAAGCTGAGTAAAATATGTTGTGCTTGATTTGAGTGGTATTTGAAATGAGGCAATATCGAATACTTCTCAAAAGTGGTGTTCGTTAATAATAATTGTTTAAAGTAGCGAATACTAAATAACGAATAATTACTTTTTGCACATATCTACTACATAGTGATAACCAAGTTTCATCTTTCTAGTATTAATTACAAGATATAAAAGCAAACAGTCCTCATTCAAGATTGTGAGCTATCAAGATACCTTACAACCCCCTCCCTTTTTTGTTTACTCATCCTCCTGATCCTGAACAAAATTATTTTGAGTACATTTCTGTAGTTCATTTTCATAAAAGTTCCAAGTTCCCAATTTCCAGCATAATCGGTTTTTTCGCTTTTAGACTTTTAACTTTTGAATATTTCTCCTTATGTTTTAAGAACCCCTTTGGCACTCTACTTAGGACCGATACTTCGGCCACGGACTAGGTTTTATTTTGATCATCACTAAATTTGAAAATAATTAGAATTAATAATCTTCTCCCTCAAAACGGTAACCCATAAATGTGATCAAATTGGCTACGTCCGAAACTGGATTTAGATCGGTTGGGATCAAACTTCAAATGAAGGGTCCTATGATACCTGTGATATACTACTTATATCCATATCATAGTATCGTTAACACTAGAAGTATACCACAATTGAATTTTTTTTCTAGCATATTAGCATTTTATTGAGAGCAGCGCCATTCCGCCAGCCTGTGGTGACTAGAGTAATAAGAAGATATTTAATAGCTGACAGCATGCTTACTTAATTAATTTTAAGTGGCTTTTTCGGTCTTTTGTAAGTTTTTTCGTAATTGTTATTAGTAGCGTCAAATTTTTATTTGGCGAAGAAACGGAAACAAAAAATAGTGAAAATTAGAACAAAAGCATAAGTTAGAGAATATTAAAAACGCTACATCAGTAAGTCTTACCGTCGGCCGCACAGAGGATAGCTCAAGTCCTCTGTGGGCCGACGGAAAGACAATTCACGAACAGCTATCATATAGTTAATTAAAATAAATAGATATAATATAAAAAATTAAATTAAATTTCACTGTATGGCTCAAAGGTAGATCTTATTTTTGGACCCTTTTGGGTAATGACGTTAATTTTTGTAGATTACATTAAATGTCCACCCCCTTTTCTCCTGTCCTCGTTCGGTGATTCAATTGTCAAGTTTTGTTTTGAGTTTTGCATTCATTTGTCAAGTTTCGTATTATAATGGCTTGGAATTCAAATATTTCAATTTTCTTTATAAGTTTTAGATTTGTTTGTCAAATTTGCTTTCGTGTTGTTCATAGACTGAATTGGTCGTGTAAGCCCTTATTACCGAATTGCTAGATATTGGTCAATATCGCTCATCACAATTCAGCAACGAGTTCATGAAAAGTTGATCCACATCGCCTGTTGCTATTGTTGCTGTGTGCTACTTCATACTTTCGTGACGTCAAAATTGACGAATATTGCTGTAAATTTAGCAATTTTTATCGCTCGTGTAAGAGCACCTTTAGGTCACTACTCGTAACAGGCAGTTAGAATTTGTTTTTAACTTTAAATTATATTTTTAGCTTCTGTTTTTCTATGGAGCTGCAACCCAAGTTCAATTCCCCGATATTTTTATTCAATTTGAGATTTGAGGTTTCTATCCATTTTCCAAAAAAAATGTCTGGCTACTGGTTATTACCCTTTCGGTCAAATATTTACTATTTGTTTACAAAATTCATAATCTAGGAATACCAGTAACTTCCAAAGCTTGGACAGCTTTAACAATTTGAATAACAACATTCAATTGTATTGTTTACAAAAACAATAAGACTACGGTGTCCGTGCAGTCGTGCAGTACTGCTCTACTCTTTAGATTATCATAAAAATTACCTGTTCGCAGTGATAGTCGACAGTATGGTAATAAAATTAGTAAAGTGTTATTAGCTTTTGACGGAGTTGAGTAAATATCGACACCAATAATTCTTCACCTATGATTGTACAAACAACAAACTGAAATCGTTGAAAAGTACGAAAAAATTCCGGGAGCATTGGTGCTAACTCGTTTCACAATCATTCGCTTAACAAAAATAACATTTCACGATGAAGATCGTGAAAATCGAAGATTTAAGTGGACTGGAAAAATAATTCCTTTTGTAAATAATATCACATTAGAATATTGTCGTTAATTCGACCTCGTATCCTTTTCTCTTTTATTATGATATTATTTTCGATTTTTGATCTCAGAAATTTGTTGATCAATTTATTTGTACGCGCTAAATAATAGGTTCCATGGAATTTTATTGTGTAAAATTGCATTTATTGCGCTTATGGTGAAGGTGCGTGATATGGTGTAAAGACGGGATCGATATCATGGATATAAGAAACGCGATAATATAATTTATGGTTTATAAATTGACTGATCTTGAAACCAGTTTTGTTGTAGGATCCGAGTCGGCTCGTTCATACCCACAATTTTTACTACGTCTTCTTTCTACAAATTGTTCTGAAATTAATCATATTTATCAGTATCAGGCGCGTATAAGGCCTATGTCATGAGAAGTTTTAGACAGGCTCATTTGCCCAAAGGCACCTTTTGATTTTTCTTCTACTTTAAATTGAATCTTATTTGAAAATTTAAAGTAATTGTAGTCGAATGGATGCTCGATATTCTTGAGCTCAGGCTTTTTCCTCAAAAAAGATAATTCTAAAAATTCAATTAATAACTGATTTTTCGGCCCATACAAACAGATGCAGATTTTCGTACCGGTTATGCCCATTTTTTTGTGCAGTCTTTCCTTTGACAATTTGGGGGACCTGAGCTCAATAGGGCATGACAAGCTGGTCAAGTTCTTTAGGGATCTGGGTTGCTTAGGGGATGTTTAGTGACCTACGAGGCTCTGAAGGGATCGCTATGGGTACTATTTTGGTGCCTAGTGAACGCGGTGGCTTAGCGATTCGCCCTTCTTAAAACTAAAACTAACTATGTCTATTTTGAAAATTTGTTTTAAACTTCCTTTTCTGCCATTTATGTCAAAAACATCCAAACTGTCGACGAAACTTAAATAATTGCTTCACCTACTATATTTTTTGATATAATTAAAGTCTACTTTGTCACCTTTTATTCTAGGGTAAATTTATTGATGTAGCTTGGCTGCTTCAGACGTTATTCACACTTAAGTATAGTACGACGAAACGAAAACGAACGAAAAAGGTACCTTCGAAGTAGAGTGAAATAAACTATACAGTTCGCTACTAGATTTCAGTGAAATGGAAGCGCGCGAAATTTGAAAAAAAATTAAATAAATTAAATTCCGGCATGCAACACAACAAAATATAACTCACACAAAATTTCCCGATCACAAACGAACTGAATTGATAGTGAACGGTTGAAAATTTTGAATTGTAAATGTACCCTTAGAAACCAAACTTTAACGAAACCGAGCGCCATCTATTAGTGACTACTGCAAATGTCCATTCCGCCCATGAACATAGTACTGAAAAACGAACGAAATATTTCGTCGCGAAAAATGAGCGAAATATTAATGCTTTTTTAAATGGAATTTAACAGTTCATTTCGTTTCGCTCGGAACACAGTACTAGGCTTTAACGAGAATAATTTCATCACTTAAATAATTCTTTTTTTAAAATAAAGATTTTCACGGTTACTTAACTAAAAACTGGAATTGTTGGCCTAATACTTCTCATAAAAGTCACCTTTTATTCTACTGATCAATCTTGAGACGTTATTCACAGAAATATGGTAATTTCATAAATAATTCTTTTTTTTAATAAAGTGTAACTGAGATCCTGCCAATTGTTGTTCTGTTACTAAAAGTTTATTGATTCGATTTATTTAAAAGCAGTTTTCTTGTTAAAATAATTAAAATCGAATTGTTTTTTTTTATAGTAACGAAATAGCATAGTAACGCAAATTAAAATTTTTATATTAAATTCTTAGTAAGTGACTTATGAGGAAGCTAGGAAAAAATGGAGGGTGTTAGAGGATTGCATTCACATGGTTTATTGAAAAAATGCGCCCATAGTGGTAAAAGTATCTGCACAATAATGACAGTACTGTCGAAACAAAGTATGCAAGTTGTGAGATATACAAGAGCAGCCAGATTATAGAGCTGGCCTTATTGGCAGCGATAAAATTGGAGTTGCAAATTAAATTACTAACAGAACGCAAATTAAAACTATTTAAGAAATCTTATATCTCTGCTCGCTGCTTTTCAGGCTCGGTGTCAGAATTTTCTCATGTTTTTAGCATTGGCGGTTCTAAGTAAAACAATTGGAACTCACGTAATAAAAACACATCTAGTTATTAAAATTTCTTACTTCAATTAATACACTTGGCCAGGCTGCAGTTTCGCGTTTTTACATGTTCGCTTTCAGACTGCAGTCATTTGTCGTTATGAACTGCCGTTTTATACTGCGTGTGGTACGTCGCAAAATCTCTTTCACTTTCGATAGTGTTTTTGAAATATACGGGCTCTTACTAGATTGTTCTTATTTGATATTTCCTGCAGTATAAGAATGAAATGTTTTGCAGGCCAAGGTTTTTTCCTCTAATTTTCACTGTATTAAAAAAAAGAATTACTGAAGTAATAAAATAGTTTAAGTTAAGAAACGTAAATAAGTTACATTTAATTTGTGTAAAAATCATAATGTGTTGAATTTTACATCAAAAAGATGTAAAAAAAAACATCGGCGAATCTGTGACTTGCTAAAGTAGGCACAATTTCTTTATTATGCTGGCTTTCTGTTCAAATAAAGGCGAATCTACTACAGGTCAATTATGAGCGGGTCTTATAATTGGTAGTACTTGAATATGAAAAATATTATATAATATAAAAATATCGCAGTGAAGAAAACTATCATTGAACCCTTGAGATATTACGAGCAGAGACGATAAAATTATTCTTTTGTTATATTATATTTGAGGTGGACATTTACACTAGTCGTTGAGAATTGGTGCAATTTTCCAGCAATTCCCGCTAGTTCTGCCAATTTGCTCAAACAATTTTGACCATAAGTCATTTAAAATGATGTAAAATTACATAAAAGCGTATTATTGAACTTTTATAGAATAAAGTAATTTATTTATCGGATTTGTACTGATCATCCATCGGACGCGTGACATTTGAAAAAGGTACAATTTTACAACGAAATTTTAACGCTTGTACAAATTTTCAGTATAACCGATAAAACAGAAAATTTGATCACTATATGACGGCACTCATAAATTATTGCCATTTTTCCGGTAAAAAGGAAAACCCATAATAAAAACGAGTTTCTTCTGCTTGCTTTCACCTTTTAAATTATGGCCTAAACGAGGATGTCCTTGTTTTTACGGTCAGAAGAAATTTACCTGCCTGGTGAATGTTGTGGATCCTTTACGTATTACGGGGGTAAAGGCTATCTATAATTTATTGGTCAGCCAGAAAAGATATGGTAGGGTCTATAGGGTGTATCATATCTACAACAGTTGAAAGCTGAACGATATTTTTCTTATGTGTAAGATTTTTGTTGTTGTTCGAAATTTAAAAAAATAAAAGGACATCTGCAGAAATATTTAGTTAAAAGGGTCTAGATAATTTGTTTCGTTTCAACGATATCTAAATGTAGATTTAAGTGTTTTGTCGGCAAGAAAGTCTTTTTTAAGTTCATATCGCAGCTGAACTCTTGTGTATTTATTGGATTTTCCTGTAGGTTTTTCCTCTGGGGAAATTGTTCTAATTGAACGCCAAAATTGGAGTTTTGCTTTCTTCGTCGAAAATCTAAGAGAAAACGACTTTCCAAAATATCTTTAACTGCGAAAGAAGGGAAGAAACCGTGGCTGGTCACAGGTGAAAATGAGGACGCTTCAGCAAACATTTTGCTTGATTAAGACCAAAACTCGACTGTGCAAGACAGAAATAAAATTACACCCAAATGTTCTACTCAACATCTAATCCAACAAGAACTTCTACATCACATTCTCCTATATCCTTCTCCATGGCCTAAAACCTAACCACCTTCAATTCTACGATAGTATAGCGTTGTTTAGCTTCATGGATTACATGCAATGAATTTCACCGCTTGCTCGTAATAGCGTCATTAACTGTTTCCTTATCGTTTACTGAAATTAACTTGATTCGAACTTACGACTTGCTCACTACGTGTGCGAATGTGTTTAAGTTGTGATTGAATTAATTCCGATCTGCATAATTAATGGTGCAATGCATAACACTGTACTATCGTAATCCAACACTTTTTCACTACATATATCATGAGAATTACATTGTAACTGAAAGTGAAACATTCTTCGTTAAAGTGGAGGAATTTATACGATATACTGGCCCATACTCGTGTGTAGTAGACGTGATCCAAGGAAATTGCTGAATATATCACGTTAGCATGTTGAAAACACGCAATATGAAATGGTGACATGGAATTTCCTTAACGATAGAGGCAATCCTGTTTTTGGCTGGTTGAGTTCATGCTTAAAATTGGGTTGCATTTTAATCAAGTCGCGAGGAAAAAGGCTCAATTTTAAATGAATAAATTTCTTGAAATTATATACGGCCTTCCAGCTTTCTAGAAGGCCTTTGCGAAAAAGAGGACATATTTCGGGTACATCTTTCGTGGCTAAGTATTTGCATTGATTTGTTTAACTATACCTTTCGGTCGTGGTTTATGGTGAACATTTCCTATCACCACCCTAATAAAATTTATTCTAATTGTCACCAAACAATTTGGTACATTGCAACACTGCAAGTGAATTAAAATTGAATTTTATTCGAATTTGTCGTTGTAAGGAAAAATATATCGCGATAGTATCTCAGTAAGAAAATTCATAAATTTTCACTGCAGATGAAGAAAAATTTAATTTTAAATGAATAATGAATTAGCGTGTATTTAGTATAGTTCACATACGAGAAACAAAACAGCGCTCAGTGAATCAAATAAGAATCGTAAGTGAATTTACACCAGTATGTGAACATAATATCTCATCTACATCGATGAATCGTTAATGATTCACTTACTATGAGTATGGTTTGCTGGGCTTTGATTAATAATTTGAAGAAATAATAAAACATTTTAAAACTAATTGAAATTTTTCATAAAAAATAATTTTTTTCCGATTTTACCTCAAAAATTTTTATTTTTGAGTCAAAACAGCTTTGACTCAAAAATACTAATAAATATAAATGAATATATATTTTTAAATTGGTCTATAAAGTACTGCCACAGAAGTGCGAAGAAGTTATGTTAGTGTGTTTTATTTTATTATTATTAAAAACAAAATATTTAACTTTATATTTTTTTGAAATATTGGATTGGATCGTTGAACAGAAGTTAAAAAAAATCGATCATAAAATTTTGTATTTTTTTACGTTTAGATTTTAAAAAAGCAATAAAAAAATTGGTCCGTCTGTCCACCACCGTATGCGAAAAGTACGCTCATAAACATTTTGAGATATTAAGTTCAAATTTGTGCAAAGTGTAGGTTGGACTGTCTTCTTTTAGTGTTAAATTTTGACGGCGAAGGTATTCCTCGTTGTCAAAATTTCAGGGGATATGATTTGAGCAAATGTTTTTAAATTTTTAATAAAATATTTGGCAATTGGGAAAACGATGTCTGGAGAGCGCAAAATCTGATATATTCAGATGTTCATATCTTCCAAAGTGAGTTTTAGGCGGTAGGCAACTAACTCCGAAAAAAAGCAAAAAGTTGTGTTCAAAAAAAAATCAGACCAATCGAAAGGAGTAATTTTCCAAAGCCGTTCGGAAAAAATTATTGAATAAGTTAAGGCCGGATTGGGGCTGTGAAGCCAGAGAAGCCATCAAGTTGCTCGAAGAAGCTTGGTGATTTTTTGTAGCAAACCAAAAAATTAAAGAAAAAAAAAAGTTTTTTTGGATTAGGATTTCTCAACGGTAGAAAATTAAAACATTCTGATGTTTATACAGAGCTGTTCTGTTTTAAAATCTAATAACTAAAAGTTTTGATCATTGTGCCGTTTTTTTATTTCATCTTTTTGAAAAAGAGTTACCATAGAAAGTTGAAACTTGGTACTTATTTATACTTGTACTCGTATAATTATGCTGAAAGTATTTTTGGAAAAAAAAATTAATATTAATTTGGGAGTTATGGTAGAATACACGATGGGGTAAATATCATAACGAGAATTAAGCCCAAGTTCTCCAGAATCATTTGAATTAGATAGACATAACATAACAGCGCAGGGTTTAGATTAAATTATCTTTACAGAGTTCTACAAGGCTAAGCACAGAGCTTTACAGAAGATCGTGTAAATTCTACAATATTATCAAAAAACTCCACCTTTTTTGGAATCAAAAAGGTATGTTTTGGAGCAGGTATACTAAAATTTATCAAGTTTTTGTAGTTTCTAACCGGCATCATTTACTGCCGGCATCATATACTAAATGTACAGGTCTATTAGTCCAGTGGTCAAAATTGTCAAATTCGCGATGCTCGGCTTAAAACAATGATATACAGAAAATATTTATTTGATTTTGTCAGCAAAACTTCTCACCCTACGGCGAAATAATACACAGGAACTGAAGAAACGCTTTAAACCAGTTTCATTAAATTAATTTTTTAATCAAATTTTTATTTTGTCTGCCAATCGACATTTTATTAAAATTTGATATGAATTTTTTAAGAATTTCAGTTTTTTTTTTGGTTTTTTACTAAAATCTACGAAAGACGATAATACGAATATGATTCCGTCTTTCTGTTGGAATATAAAACGAAAAGACAACCCGGAGCCCCACAGGCAAACAGAGCAATCGATTCGGGCAATTTGCATTTTATTTAAATTGAAATTCTGTATGGAACCGTTTTCTCTCATATGTGTTTTCTGTTACACAGATGTGTTATATGTTATTTATGCGAAGCCATGTGTTGTATATCGTATAGAGGAGAAATACCCAACAGAAGCTACTATGCACATCTATCGAGGTACAATTGTATAATTTTGCGACATTTATGCGTCTTGGGTAGAGATGTGTGTCTTCAGTTCGCATGCATATTTAATTTTCGGTCAAAGACTATGGGATAATGTTGCTGTTGTATCTTCCGTCCAAGCAAATTTGTATCTTAATGCTGTTCTTCAAAAGTGAATAATTGTCCGTGATATGAAATTTATTTTGAATTTAATTAAGAACATAAATTAATCCTAAGATACATAGTATGGCGATGTGGTGCGTGTGTATGACTTCTTTTTTTTAATAATAAGTTATGATTTTTTCCACAACAATATCAAGCGTGAAATTAATTTTTATGGTTGTGAATTGTATGCACACTATCATAAATTTGCACTTAGATTTGTAGGTACTTAGAGGTTCTTCTTTCAGTTGTTCAGGAGTCTGACATGAAATTTATTTTAACTGAATGATTTATACATTACGCGTCCATAGTATAATGTAATTTCATTCATGACTTGCATGCAAATTAGTCTTATAAAAAAGAGAGTGTGCAGACTGTTTCCTTGATGAATAGTGGGTATATGTTTTAAAGGTATGATGGAAATCTCAGGTTAAAAGCCTTTTCTCTTATGTTATCTTGGATGTCAGTGCATTAGCTAACTCCAGGTACGTTTGTGGTAATGACAGTTTATAGGTTGCTGGCGCCAATAGTGACAAATCCGTGTTATTTATTAAAAGGAATGGTGGCTCCATATAGGTACATATATCTTTTTCAAAAAAATCCACTAAGAAAAATTAATGATTATTGATAACATCTCCGAATTTACTACAGTAGCCTTCCCAGGGCTTAGTCCCGGTGAAGATGATGGGCAAGAATCTTATATTCGCAAGAGCATCCAGAAAACATAGTAAATCCAGAAAATTGAAATTGAAAATACATAAATTTGAAAATCGAGAAAAACTAAATCCATAAATTTAAAAATCCAGGCGTAATTCAAAAATTCAAAAATCCACAAAGACAAATTTCAGAAAAGCTTCAAGTTGGGTACTAAATCCGGAAAGTGAAAATCCGGATGAACAAAATTTAGTAAGACAAAATTCAGAAAGACAAAATCCATAAAAATAAAAATCCCGAAACACAAAATCCCTAAACATAAAAAGACAAGACAAAATCCATAAATTTCGAAATTCAGAATGGTGAAATCCAAAATTTCAAAACATCAAAACTTCAGAAAAGATAAACGTTTTGGTACTAAATCCCAAAAGATAAAGTCCGTATGAACGAAATTTAAGAGAAAATCCATGAAAACATGTAAAAACTCGGATGGGTAAAAACCATACATTTGAAAATCCAGAAAGAAAAAATTCATAAATTTAGAAAGGCACAATTCAGCAGGACAAAGTTTCGGAAAGACATAGTCCAGGAGACAAAATCCAGAAAAGATACAATCCAATAAAAAAAATCGATCGAAATCATATTTGGATTTTGTCTTTTTTGAATTTGGTTTTTATGGATTTTTGAATCCCCGAATTTTTTCGTTCTGGATTTTGTTTTTTTGAAAATTTATTTTTGGGGTTTTTAAATTTTGTTTTGGATTTACGCTACTTTGGATTTATTCTTTCGATGTTTTGTCCTGATTCTGAACTACTGTAGACTGTCACTTCACCTTCTCATGTCATAACTGCTGGCATCCCTCAAGGCTATTTTCTTTACCTTAATTTTTTATATTTATTAGTGACATCTTCAAATGTTCTACGAATTTAATCCATTGCTTAGTCGATGGCAGTAGCGTTTCCTTTTATTACTGATCTACGTTTATTGCCGAAGTGCATCATAATCCCTTACCACATTTTAGTTACAACACAATAGACTCATTGATTTCAGATATCGATAAAATTCTTGACTGAGGCAGAAAAAATATAGTCGAATTCAATGCATCGAAATCACAAAGCTGTCTTTTACCGCTCCAAATTGACCAGGCTTCCATGTTTTTTTTTGATAGATTGGTGGAGCGGGGATTTTGTTGTACTACCATAACTCCAGTGGGTCCCCAAATATGAGGCGACAGAGAGTGCTTCTTAAACATAGAATCCACAATTGGTTCAAAATTGTTTCCTTTTCTATTTGGGATGGGATTAACCAACTGTCCCAATTCAAATCAATTCGCCCAATTTTCAAAGATTAATTTGAAATCGTAGATTAATTGAAGGGAACGAACGGTCTAAGTCCAATTTTGATATTTTGGAATAGAAAGTTTCAAAATTTCGACATCAATGAAAGCTAGAGAAATGAGATCATTTGAATTCATTCTGTCGACCGCTTTTTCAACAAGGTAAGCGGGTAAGCCTAGAATTTAGCTGGTTTGCATTTACATACTGTCAGTTTATTAATCTCGCAATGTTTGATTGAATAGGGAAGAACATTTATATATATTGCAAACAATATCGGACCTAGAATACTTCTTTAAGGTTTTCCGACTTAAACTGATAAGAAAGACGACGGACAGTTGGCGCAGGTATATCAGGTGAAAAACTTTCACTGTAAGAACCAGCGTTGAACTTTGCTCGAAATTTAGTTCACAAGAGAGCGTATCACACCATACCTCCTGACATTTTTTTGGGTGTTTATTGAAATTTTTGTTTTATATTCGCTAATTACGGAATTTTATACCGTGAATTATATTGAAGTGATATTATGCTTCAAATCCAGTGTACTGTATATTTTTTTAAACTTTTGAAATTATAAAGTCACATTGAAGTGTACACCTTACTGAAAATAATTTCCAGTCAAGTTTGACGTAGTATTTAGTACATTAATGCAATTAAAAGTAACAAACACACTTAAATCTGTCCAAAGTTGCTAATTTTTGCTAGATAGCTAGAATTGTTCGGCACAAGTTGATGTACTTAGGTGACATAAATAAAAAATAATTAAAAACATTAGGAACTACTCAGTTGCTTATTGCTTTATTAAATCATAGCCATTTCTGTTTCCCATCAAACTTTTGCTACAAACCTTGCATTTTTAAATAATATAGTCATTAGTAATTACTGATAGCGAGCGTAAAGTGGAAACTGTTCGCGTGAATTTTGATTACAAGAACATTTTTGTGAGTCAGTTCTACCTACATGATATTTCAGTTGAATTCATTTTGGCATTATTTTCTGCGTGATTTGATTGGTATTGTATTTCGGAAAGCTATAATCGACTTGATGAAGACATTTTTAGATAAGGAAAATTTCTTTGAAATTAAATGCGCTGATCTCATACAGAATTCAAATCTTGAAAGTTTCTTGGTCCCTAAAAATTCACTCCAGACTTTTAATGATTGTCCATTTTGTTCAAAGACACGGATTAGTTGTTTCTTATCCAGGGACCAGTAAACGTTCTGAATTTCGCGATTCAAATCCGGTATTGAATTCTCTAGCTGGCACGGCTACAATGTCCTATTCAAACTCTTTCGATTCGTAAAACTTTAAATTTCAAAGTTGGTTATTCTATCAAAAATAAATCTAACAACACTTTTCAAAAGAGCATTTGAAGATAAAAAAATATTTTTCAAAAACATAAAAAACTGACACCGAATTTCGACATAAATTTGGTCATATTACAAAATTTTTCAAACACTATCTGGATAGTTTCATCCTAGAAAATCAAACATAAGGCTTAAAGGTATCTTCATAGATTTTCAAGAACATTCAGTTCCCTACTAGCACACTACCTTCCATAAGGCCTAACCGAAGCTATTTCCCTGCCTCGTAGCTTCAGTAAGGCCTTATGGAAGGCGTTTGCTAGTAGGGTTGTTACAATAAACCGTCGCGAGTCTGATGCTATTTAAATAATATGAAACTATTGAACTAAAATGTCCGAAATTCAATTATATTATTTAAACATTTTTTGCGTATGACTAACAATTTTTGATTTATTCTCGTAAAATCCTGCGATTAGATTTCTTTTGAAAAAACCATATTCAAGTCTTTTTGGTCTCATAATATTCTAAAAACTATTTGTAATTTGAATCATTGAGCATTGTAAGTAATTTGAATCTCTTTTAATTTCATTCCATGCATTTTAAAAAAAAGTCAGCCGTATTTGCCGTATACGCAGTGTTCAAATGTTTTTGAAGCGTCGAATATTAAAATTTATAAGATATAAATTTTTAGATTATGCATTTTTTAAGGTCTCAAAAGTCTTAAATATATTTTTCCTTAAGAATAAGTTTATATGTGTGTTCAAAACTTTTGTCTTTTCATATCTTAGGAACTGCTTGTGCTAGAGAATTCAAATTTGGTACTGAAATATAATAGAGATACACTTTTGATATCTCAAAACCGATTAATATTACAGGTTTCAAATTTCGCGAATATTAGAGTTATATATTCACAAAATTCAAATTTTGACGACGGTAATGACGTACCATGAGAAGTAAATATGATCTCAGGAATCACTCATGCTTGACAATTTTTTTTATTTTTATACGTAGCTATAAAATTGAAATTAAAAAAAATTGTTTTGGAAAGTTTTGAAGGGAAACGAGAATGATGTCAAAAATCGGTACAATAGACAATAGAAATTCTTTCTATTTCAAGTCGATGGCTAGCGAAGATATACTTTCTGGACGCATAGCCCCGAAGGGATGGGTAAAGGGAGTAGCTTATCCTATAGCGGCAAAACTGTAAGTTCATATAGGTATATTAGTGGAATATTAAAAAAAATTAAGAAAAGATTTGGCGCTATTTTATTTTTTAGTTAAAAGTCTGGAATGCATTTAAAGTTTAATTGTGATGGTGGATACTATACGACTGACAACGATGCATAGTAACCTACACTGCAATTATGAAAGTTTGTTCATAGTAGTCGAATATTTGGTCAAAATTTTGGAAAAAAATCTAGTCAAGTTATTTTATAACAGGCTAACTTGACGATTTCGACTTTGGGACTCTGTCAAAAATTTTACAATTTTCGCTGGTAAATGCAGTCAGATACATAATGGTCATATTTTTGTTTGTCGAATTGACTTGACTTGTCTTAATCGGAAAGTATTACTGAATTTATATTCAATACTTTGTGGTAACGCTGTACGTATGAACCTATTTTTAAATTAAGCTGTATACCGCTTTGTCAGATAATTGATAATTTTTGTTGATTATGCACATACATATTTATAAGATAATATATCACGCTGTCAAACATTAGGCAAACAAAGCAGTCAAGTTTTTCAAGTGAAATAGGCTTCGATAAAAATATCAATCAATTAAACTATCTGACTGCATATTTGGACAAAATGACATAGTACATTCAAAAAACCTCAAATCATAGCCAAATTTTTTTCCGTCAAATTTTGATTCTTTAAGCTACTATTACACTATTTGATCAAGTGGTCAAATTACAGTAATAAGCATTGCAAAATAGCGAATTCCAATTAATCTCACAGTATTCGCTCGGTCAAATTCGGTGTTTCGCATGGCTTATTACTGCAATTTGACCACTTGGTCAAACAGTGTAATACTAGTTTTAGTCTGTTTAATACCTAAAAAATATTACTAAATTTTTCGTCAAATATTTAAAATACAAACTTTAAAACTGGCACTCAATGAAATGTTTCCAGTTTAAAAACAAATTTTTTGGAATATCAAAGGGCAAAACGATTAAGTTTTGAAAGAAATTATTTATTAATTTCTTGTACCAATGTGCTGCATTCCTGCAAAATCAAATGTTAATGTTTGTACTTTAGAGGTAGAGCCCAAATTTTTAAACATTCGAAAAAGCAATTTAATATTTCTAACTACCTACATGGATTTAAATTAGTTTATTTCATAGTGTTGTTGAAATGGTTAAAGATAGGAAACTTCGAAAGTGTATTATTGAGTGAGTGACTTAACAAGAAAATATAATTTAGTCGCTTTTGGACTTATCATATTTTGGCGCTGGGGTGTTTTGAATCCAGATTGATTTTTTCACTAATTTCCCCAACTTAATTAAGCTATTAAGTCCGTAGAACTAGATTTTATTTATATTCAAAACATGATTTTGTTAAAATATGAATTTCACATTTAATGCATTAATTTGCGATAAATTTCCAAAAACGCAAATGATCGAAATTTAATACTAAGAATATGAACATAAAGTACTCCCCCTCAGTAAATCGTACCGCTCATAACTCTCGAAATAATATCTTATCGATAAATTTCGTATTATACGAACCTTAATATTTCGAAATTAAAACGAAGCAACGCTTGATATAGCCTTACATTTTTCGAATTTTCGAAATATAAATCCCGGGGCCTTGATGTTTTCTGAGCCATCGTTATTGAGTCGTTACAACCGCGCGCCACACATTCAAACACATATTCGAATTGAAAACTGTGTTCGTTCGTCGAGTTCGCAACGAAAAAAAGGTCATTATTTCGTGCGGAACCAATAAAAAACACAAGCGCAACCCCCCCCCCGAAAAATTCACAACACCAAGGGTTTTTGGCCAGGGGTTCATTGAGGCATTTTCTATCCTGCAAACGAAATTATCCGAACATCGTTCGTGTGTAACCTTTTTCGTAATATATGGCGGTACGGTACGGTATTAATTCAGAAATGTTAGAGGGCGCGCATGGATCATTTGACAGATGTCGTATTTGTCGGTGCGAGCGTTTTTGTCGGCACGTACGAAGGGAAAAGGGTGCGGCCATTCCATTTATCCCAGGGGCTAAAATGCTAACAAGCTCTCGGACCCGTTTTCGGTTTCCCTGGATTTTTTCGAATTTCAATACCATTCCAGAGCTGTGAATGAGCGCACGAGTCCCTTTTTCGAAATTCGGTTTAGGTGTATGGGAAAGTTTTGAGAAATCGGGTGGGGATGGAGTTTCGTGCGAGAAATGCCAGAGGGCAAAATCAGTGCGCATGCAAGATCCTAGAGAAATGTCATAAAATAATGCGAATGTATGAGTAGGCTTGCATAGAAAATGGTTTATTTATTGCGCCTGTCCTTACGTAAGGATTGCCCTGTGATTTCCTTGTTGATGTTACGGGGAAGGTTTCTCTTTTGCGTGTATGGAATTAATTTTTACTATACTTTTTTTACTACACAACTTAGCTACTAAGGTTTGGGGTTGTATTATTTTACACAACAAATTTGATTAAAATTTAAATAAAACATGAATTCTTATTTTTTTTTCTTTGACTTTAACAACAAGACTATTATAAAAAAGATCAACTTACGAGTTTTAAATTGGCACCGGCTGATTAAAGGTTTAAATTAAAAAAAAAATATTTTTGTTTTATGAAAAACGTATTCTAGTCACTGCACAATTTTTGCTGCATTAAACCGATTTTAATTCACGAGTAAATTATCCGGTCGGACCAGCATAGAACTATTGTCCACATTGGTCCGAAAGCGGTGAGATAATCGGCCACTTGAGAACTTAAACGGCTCTTAGTCACTTCCTGTCACCACTAAATGGTGAAAGTAAACGTTTCGTGTAAAATTCAAGTGTTAGTACAGTGCCCGGCTAAAATTTAGCTTGAGTATGGGTAGAGGGTGCAAGAATACCGACTTAAAACTTGGAACGATAAAATCGAAAATTAATCCGTCTTGGTCGGAGTTTGTCGTACAACTGAACACAAGTCTCAACCTCAACAACCATACGACTGGAACATGGAAAGTCACTGAAGCCAGAGGCACTTCTTTTTTACCATATAATAAACCTACTATACCCGGTTTCATATAAAATATATATAGAAGAGAAAAACCCTACCTAGATACGGAAGGAACACTGCTTTACAAATACACGATTCGAACCCTCCGCACCTCAAAGTCAGGACTTTATAGAGGGGTGTTAAATTTTCACCCTCATACATCGAACCATACAACGATACCGGGATTTGGTGTCGACATATAACTTAACTTCCCGGAGTCAAGGTGCCCGGATATTACCGGAGCGCACCATGTAGACATATTAAGTTTTTGAACTACCTTCGTGTTCGAAAAAATTCACGACATTACGAAGGTAACTTAATTTTGAACCAATAGACCGTCTAAATTAGCATCTCGTGATCTAACACTTTGGACGATATATAAAAAAAAGTTTAAAAGAAAAAATACTTTAGAAAAGTGGCCATAACTGTGGACGCGATTATAAAAGAGTTTTGTAGATCAGCAACAACAACAGACTCTTCAGTAGCGTTGAGTTCGTGATATGCTCGTTATAATTTTGTCTTTTACATAAAAGCATGAGGCAACTTGTTAATTGCTCTATAATTAGTACAGCCAACAGAAAAGGCTTATAATAAAACTAACTTTCGAAATGCTCGAGCCATTCTTCACGAACAGATGAGAATTTCTTATAAAACCGCATGGAAGAAATCTAACTTAAATATAATTTTATATCGTTTGGTTTTTGCTCAAATTTGAAATACGGTATAGTGTGGTGTGGTTGTATACACCAACGAGGGCGCATGATAATAGCCCAGGCCCAGGATATTATGCCCCAGAGGAAAACCGAAAAAAATCCTACTCTTTTCCTATTCTATACACTGCTATAAATGCAAGTTTTGCGATACAATAGCCAAGGAAAAGTGTACGCTATTCGTGGGTAGTTTAAGGACACGTGTAGGAAATTTAGCTTCTCGAAAATGTTTAAAGGAGGCTATTTACGAAGCATTGAACCCAAATGATTTATCTCGGAATGAAAATCTCGCTGGTGCGTATACGAAAGGATTGAAGCTTTTCCCTTTTTCTTGTAAACGATTTTCCGCTGATTTCGTTTTTATTAGCTAGCTTTTCATTTTCGACGCAAGACAGAAAAAATCGCTTATTTCGAATAGTTTTTTATTGTTTTCGGGAGTAATAAAATTGACGATTTCAGAAATTATGTGTTGAAGAGAAATCAAATTTTACGAGATTATTCTTTGTGTGGTTTGGCGCAATTATTACGGCCAAAATGCTGATAGGAGTTTTCCTGGATGGCGTTTTATAACCATCCTCCAAAATTTATGATGATGTCCCTCAAGGCTCTGTTTTATCACCGACTCTATTTAAAAACCTGAAAAGGCCGATTAATGTCAATTTTTTTATACGAAAATGATTTTTTTAATACTGTAGCATAGCTGGAGGTATCCGC
Source organism: Beris morrisii (assembly GCA_951812415.1). Classification (NCBI taxonomy): domain Eukaryota; kingdom Metazoa; phylum Arthropoda; class Insecta; order Diptera; family Stratiomyidae; genus Beris; species Beris morrisii. Next base: position 11,039,865 of record OX638312.1, on the reverse strand, counting down.
CCAAAGGTTTGGGCTCAACTTTATAATTTTTCGGGACAAAGTCTGGGAGACGGTTACTCGGGGTGCGACCGAATTACCGACGCCACTGACACCCATAAAGCATCAATATGAAGGGTTTGGTGCAACAACCACCTAAGCGCCAATTTGGTCGAGAATGAGTTATATATAATATTCCATATAAAATAATGTGTTCTATCGTTTGATGAAAGAGCCAACTATGAATTTAAAAAAAAAATTTTTTTTTAGTCCAAAAACCAGCTTTTTATTGACTCAAAAACCGAATATTTGACATAGTGCTTCATATATGTATGCCATATAAATTACAAATTGCCGTTGTGATTTCACAATTTTGAATTTTTTTTTATTTTAATTTTATTATATCTGGAGTAATTTGCATTTGCTTTAAAAAAATACTTTTGGGTGCAAGAAGCGGCTATGTGGATTTTTTTTATTTTTATAGCCCCGCGTGCTTCATATATGTATGCCATATAAATCACAAATTTCCGTTGTGGTTTCACAATTTAAAATTTTTTTTAATTCAACTAATTAATTTAATTTTCATTTGCTTTAAAAAAAATTCTTTTGGGTGCAAGAACCGGATATGTGCAATTTTTATAGCTCCGCGGTAAAATTGTTTTCGGAAATTCTTGTCGTACGTATTTATTGGCTATGCACAGCTTTCGTAACAAGTTTCTATATTAAATTTCCTTCTAATTCCATGGTAATACGTTTTTCGTGAAAATTGAAAATTGAAGATTTTGCACAAAGCCGGTTATTGCACCAACCCCTTTAACTACAGTTTTGAATCATAGTCTAGGACGCGGTCAAAGTCATTGCATATAGCACTTTTTCGATTGAAGGGTTTTATTTCAAAAATTAATTAAATAATAATTAAAATACAAAAGGGGTTAAATATCGAAAAATCCTGGAATTGACTTTATAGCGAATATTTAAAAAACTTGTGCAAATAAAATTCAATTTGATATTTAATCAAATCTTAATAATGTGGCGGAATTCGTGAAAACGCACATAAAATTAAATTCGTTCTAATGTGAATATATAAAAAGTCCGTGAAAGTAAAAATCAATTCAATATCTCGTTAGATCCAAGAGATATCGAGGAATTCCTGTAAAATTTTACTACTCTCTTACACACTGTTAGGGGTTCAATATAAAAAAATCCTGAAATTGGTTTTTAGGCACTGGAAATTAAAACCAATTGAATATATTTTTTACTCCTAAATTATATGCCAGAAATCGTGAAACGTATACAAGCTCTTTATATGACCATAGGGGTTGAATATCAACATATTCTGAAATATATTCGATATCTCAGACCACCTAAGAGATATGACGAAATTCGTGAAAAGAACTCCCTTTTCACTGTTCATTATTGTTTGCCCCAACTTCGTATGAATTGATATTTTTTCAAAAGGGATGAATATCGCGAAAATCAAAATGGATTTTTATGTGAGTGAAGTAAAAACCAATATAAATATATTATTAACCTGAAGAGAATTCGTGACAACATATTCAAACCTTATTCACGATTGATAAAAAGTGTACAATAAGAATTAAAACTCTATTCGATGTACGGACTAAATGATGACGACATTCTGAGACGTATTATATTCAACCCATTTTCTTCTTCTGGTGGTTGAATATTGTAAAATTCTGGAAACTGTTTTTAGGCACTTGCAAAATGTCAATTCAATACCTAAACAGACAGAAAAGAGATATGAACATATTCAAACTTTTTGAAAAAAGTCCGAAAACGTTTTTTATGCATTTATCTAACAAGTAAAAAAAAATCAATGCCGCGTTAGACCTAAGAAATTTTGTGGAATTAATGGAAATATACATATTCAATACCTTTTCATTTTCCCTTTTTGTGTTAAATTTTTTCTAATTTTTTTTAAACTACCCATAAAATAATGAAGTTGCGCCCAGACTGTTGGCCGATTTTTTTTTAGTTTTAATTACTCTAGTATCTCATCTACATATAGGTACTAAGTTTCAACTTTCTAGCATAAGCCGTTTCTGAAATATGAAAAACCACCCCCACCCCCGTACCTTGCTACCCTTATTAAAAATTCATTTTTCTGGGATGTTTTTATAGTAGCTCTATATAGTTTTACATTTTTAGCTTTCTATCCTTTGCGGCTTTCGAGAAATTAAAATCAGATTTTTTTCATTGCCACCTCCTCCCACTATCACTACCACTATCACACCCTACATCCACACCCTCAAAATTTTTTTCTCCGCTAAAAGTCTACTGGTCCTAACTCCTGTAAAATTTTCAAGATCATATCTGATATGTTTCTTGAGATATAATATAAAAATTTAATTTTTCAGAAGCCAAATTTTATCTTCCTGGCACAATTGAGTTGAAAGATATTGTAAATCAAAGCTTTTAACTCCCCCACTCCCATACCTCAACACCCCCTTCAAAATGTTAACCCTTTTCTAATTTCCTAGTATCTCTTAAGACAACTACAAAGTTTCAGCCATCTGACATCAATCGATCAGGAGATATGGATTTTAGAATGTTTCAATCCCAGCTTTCGGACGCATAGTTTTGGACGCATAGTTTTCCCTCCCACTCGCACATCCTCAACCCCTATTGACCATTTTTTTGCAAATGGATCCACTATCATAGTACTATATAAGTTCCAAGCCTCCTAGCATAAGCGGTTCCTGAGATCTAGAAAGCAAAATTTTTCATCTAAAACGCTCCGCCCTCCTCCCTCCTTACACCCCCATCCCTCCAAAAAATACCGCTTGTAGGGGTTCACTACATATCATAAAAATTTCAACTTAATATCTCAAGGGGTTTGTGAGCTACGCACCTTCAAACGGTTTTGCGTACGGCGTCCGGCGTCTACGGCGGATAGACGGACATTTTTTTTTTGCTTTTTTGGGGTTTACTAGTCCTAAAACGTGAAAATACAAAAATTCAGGGTAACAAATTTTTTTGAAATTTCAGGTCGTTAACAATACTTTATTATTAAAAAATAATAAAGTAAAATTAAATGGATTATGTTATTCAGATGCCACTGAGTCTATTAATTTCGTTTGAAAACTCAAGTTTTTTTTTCATAAATGCCTAACTCCAAACAGTGCTTCAAATCAAAGTCGTTAATGTTCTATTGAGTAAGTTACAAGCTTTATTGTTTCAAGATCTACTTTTTGAAATTCTGGCGCATTTATGGAATATAAAATAAACCTTCTTCCAATTTGACTAAAAACATGTATGAATAGATTTGCTGAGTCTGTAAAAAAGAAAAAAAAATTAAATAATAGACATAAGCACGGCCGTTTTTTCCTAACTTGAGTGAGCCTTTTCATAATTACTCACAATTTCTTCAAATTGAACTGAAGCATCAAATTTGTATTGGCCTAAGTTAGTAATCGATTTTTTTTAAGGAGCCTACTAAGTTTAAGTACTTGAGAAAATTGGAATTTAATACCTAAAAAGTTTCCTGATTTACGGTCCGTATTTGTTCAGGAGTCTTAAGCTCCCAGCACTGAGCACCACTGTAAATGTAATTTGTTATCCATAGTATATTTTCATTTATCAAATCTAGAATCAACTTTGTTATTAGAATTACTGATTCGTATTTATTACTCCTGCTCTATGCCATAGAAGAGAGTCCTACATACAGTGATTTGGAAAAAGCCCACTATTTTCACAATTAAAAAAACATAGATTCTTCATCTATCATATCGGTTGCAGAAAATCGTACTTCTTCCGATGTCGTTGTTATTACCTTTCGAGAACGAGTTTTTTGACTAAACCGTAAAAAAATAATAACATAAATATATATTAAAAAAATATATAGATTCATAGTTATAAGTTAGGTAAACAATTTGCTTAGAAAATATAAGAACCTTTTCGTATCCTTCGAAGAAACCCATCAATGTAATTTTTTCAAGAACCTTCATAAAAACAGAGTTACAACTATTAAACCCTGTTTATATCGTTTTACCTTCTTCGATGGAAATAACTATTACATTTTCACTATACCCGAACTACAGAAATTACTCAACCTTCATAATCGTAAAAAGAAAGGCAAAAAGAAATAAATTTTCCGCAGTTTTCGTGCGAAAAGACATCAGTTTGCTTAAGGTGGTATATTTTTTCAGTCGTAAATCATTTTTTCTTAGCCACTTTTCTTTCGACCGTAGAAATGTCAGACCTTGGGTTTAGTTTGATTTTCGACTATTAAATGAAATGATTTTTTTATTGTTTATTTATTTATTGTTGTATTACACTCATTTGGGCTATCGCAGTATAACTGGTATTAATTTATGTTATTTTTTAAATATTATATTGCTATAATTATATAATTCAGTAAAGAACCGTATCTTACAATTAGTTTCTTCAGTTCGAATATCATTTTATAAATAAAATAAATTTTCGTTTCTTAGATAATGTCCTCTACAATTGAGGTTTTTATAGAGGCCAATTAATAGTCGATAGTACAAACTTAAACATTGAAAAGTTATGATAGTTTAAAATATTAAAAGAAATTTAGAATTAAATTAATTTTAAATTCATCAAATATTTTACTTTTTTACATACAAATCTGTAGCAACCGTTGATTGGGGTACAGCCTTGCAGTCTTAAAATCAATATATTCAATTTATAAATAATTTAATAAGTTTGTCCTCTATAGCGCGATAGCTTAATTCGGGCCTTGGCCCCTTAAATGATATTTCTTCGATCGAATTTTGAACATTACGGTTGTCCCTTAGTCCCATCCAAGCTTTTCTCCCGATGCGTCTTAACTTGCTTTTTTCTCGAAATAAGTAAAGGCGCCTTATAGGGGACAAGACAGAGCTCTTTGTATAACACTTTCGTGTTTGTGTAAATTTTCACATATCGAAAACCAGCCTCAGGTTCATTACCAAATCATTGCCCACTTTTGACTTCCATAGATCGGTGGCTTAAGTCCGGTTCGACGGGCCAAGCAATGTTCGACACTTTTTTTTAAAACGGAAAAAAAGGTTTTTAGCCTAATGTGAAACTCCGAGAGAGAGGAGAATGGATATGGAAGGGCTTGAATCCGGCTCGACGGGCCAAATAATGGTTGACACTTTTTGTTAAAACAAAAAAAGAAGTTGTTAGCCTAACGTCCAACGACTAAAAATATTTCTTGGAAAATCTTCATTGAAAATGAAGATATTGGTATATGTAGCTACTATACACATTTTTTTTTAATACGTGACTGCGAACTATTTGGAGTTAAAAAAGTCCTTTTTAAGGCTGGACCTATTTACATGTTGCTTTTATATGAAAATTCTTTGAACAAATAGCTGTATTTTTTTTTTCATTTTAATAAGCTAAAATTTTGTTCCATACTTTACCGGTACCAGGCAAGAAAATCGGGAAAAAATCAACGCTTTAATTCGAGTACCTACCATACAAATGTGGTTAAAAATATGGTTGTATTTCTCTAACGCCTGAAGTCGACCAGGACGAATTTCTTATGAGAAACGTCTAGAAATAAATTTTTCATAAATAGTTTTAGTTGGAAGTTGGCGGGGAAGTTAGCTGTGGGCTGTGTGGCAAACCCAGTTTTTCAACCTTAAGTCCCTGGCTTGAGTGCAATGTTTTCAGGTGAAAAATCTCGATTTTATCATGGACATGGACAGTTTATGCTACAAAGTTAAATCATTGGAACTAGAAGCATAGTAGCATACTATAGTTGGGTCACTTTATGCAACTTACTTATTAAACTAAAAAAGTATTTTCTTTCTTTTCAGAGTTTTTCAAGCACGTGGGTTGCAACAAACAATTAAAGTAAAATAATAGATATTATAATATAAAAGTGAAAGTGAAAGTGAAAAGGAACTTTTAAAAATTAAAAAGCGAAAATAAAATCCGTCCGTTTAAACCGAAATATTCGCCGCGTAGGTAATAATAAAAAAAAACAGAAACAGTTGGAGAAAACTGGTGAGTTGATTTGTTGATTTTTTAATTATTACAAGTAGTCCCCAATCTTGCAAATACGTTTTGATTTCGAATCGACGATTTCGACCAGATTGTAGAGCCTAATCGAAATCTGGATCGAAGAAGAGTTGAGGATTTGATGCTGATTTTGGCACTTAAGGCACTCGCTTAGTAAATGTAAGTGTTTCGCAAACTGTAGCAGAAGCCGGGTATTTAGGGACAAATTATACTCAATATTGAACTCAATATTGGATTCAACATTGGAATCAATGAGACCAGGAAAGAAAATAAAAGGATCCACTCCCGTATGCGGACTGCGTACGATGATCGATGGGGCTAAATAACGGGCCGATAGGTGGGCTGGGGTATTGTCTACCCAGATAGTCGCATGGAGCGGCCTCTGGGTCTCGGGATGAGTTTGGGATTTGTTAAGAAACTCATTTGGGGTTAGGGTATTGAAAATCAACTGATTATAGGAAACCGTTAGGCAGGGACATTCTCCCTTTCTTCTGATTGTGTGTGGATAAGTAAGTAGTACGTCTCAGGAGCGCTCAAACTGTCTGGCCCGTGTATTAATATTGGCGAGTTTAACAAAAACCGTCCCGACTGCATTGGTGATTTCAGCGACTAATGTGGATCCCACAGGTGAGTGCGGCCTGATATTCTCAAATCCTGTTTCGTTACAAATCCTGTTTCGTTAAATCCTGTTTCGTTCGATTAGCAATCAACAGGGAAAAGGATTGATAAAGATTTAGAGATTCGCATCTACCCTTTTTATTTTTCTTAAATATTTTAATTAATCAAGTTTTTTTCCCACCTCGTTTCGAAATATCGGGGATGTCGCGTTGAGCACATGTGCGCGAGCTCATTTAACAGTTTGAAGAGTTCAATTGTGATCTTGTGTGTCGGAAAATATCTTGAACTTAGTGCGAATATCAAACTGTTCGATCGGTCGGTTTTTCGGAAACGGTATAACAAAGTGTTCTTTATTTATCACAAAAAAAGTGCAGTGAAGCTAGAAAAATACCTTTTAAATGTGTACCTTGCTATGTGAAATTTTTGTCCCTAATTAACCCGGATAAGCCCGAATTTTTTTTTTACTTTTGGACTTAAAATTTAAACAGGGCAATCATGAGTAGTCTAAACACGAAAATAAAAAAAAAACTATTTTTTTATTGCTGGTTTGTGACTAATATAGTGTACACTTGGGAACTTGCACTACTAAAATAATGTGAAATTTCTGAGTAACATCTTTACTATTTTAGTGCACCGAATTCGATACACTGGGGATGTCCGGGTTGATTGTCCTTTAAAATCAGTTGCCCTAAAGTCCCTTAATTCCCATAATATTGCAGTGCATCTAAAAAATAGTAAAAGTCTCAATTCCGGTTCAGATGAGAAATAAAAGGTCGGATGTCCACTAATTTCTTTGGAATTTTCAGTTATTCGAAATTGGTTATTTTTCAAATTATTAAAGTATCGCAAATTCACATTTACATTGCGATTGAGGTAATTTTTCCGACCTTTTACAGTTCGTCCACTAAATCTGTATATACAATAATTTAAAAATAAAAATAATAGCAAAAGTGAAAGTGCCAGAAAGTTAAACGAATGCAGAGGAGCGGCCAGAAATGAAATAGGTGAGTCCGTTTTTAAATTTTTATTTTCTTTAGTTGATTGCCTGTTTCAGCTATAATTTGGCTAAATACAGTATTCGAAATTCTGTACAACTCACAATTTTTTTTCCAAGTCCGCCCTTTTTCCTTGTACAACCCCTACCAAAAATAGCAACCCCAAACGGCGTACAATCGGTGTAACTTCCGTACAAATTCCATGTTGATAAAATCCACCCCTGAGGGTGGTATTTACTTGAATCCAATTCTCTACTACAAGCAGTTTCTGAGATATGGAAAGATTCAGGCTTAGCCCTCCCACCCCACATAGAGAGTGTGTAAAGAATCTATAATATTTTTACTTTTTTTCCAAAAATTATTTTTATAGTTTATAGAAGCGATTCGGAAAATATCGTGCTTTTGATATATTTTGTGAACCCCCTTCCCTCTACCATCAAATGCAACTACCCCCTTCAACAATTACATTTTCTGGATGCCTCCCCATCGAATTCCAATGTACCAAAAAAATTTCAGATTTTCATCGCTGGTCGTCCCGAAGATATAAAATTCACAAATTCTCACCCCTTGACTCACCCCCAATTTTGGACCAGATTTTTTGAGATCAGATAAATACTGCCATTTACTACTGGACTACCGAGAACATTATTAGCATCAATTGTTTTCGCTGACAAATAAGAACTTTATAAGATCGAACGGCGTACAGACGGACTGATTTCTTTTTTGCTTTTTTGATGTGTTAAAAAAATCGATAACCATACTTTCATAAAAAAGTAAAGTAGTATTTATTTTAACAATAAAGTAAAAAAAAATATGCCAACAGTCTGGGCGCAACTTTATTATTTTTCGGGTAGAAGTTCGGAACGCGTTTAAGATTAATGCGGTGTAGGTTACTATGTGACTGAAAACCCAAAAAAAATTGGTAGAATGGGGTCGCGCTAGAATACTTACGCCGCTGCCACATGTAAAATATGAATTACATAATTGGGTCATACTCCGGGGCGCAGTTTAAGTAGTAATATAATACTACGTAGTTATTACGTGATTAGGAAGTTTTTCGTGATTTGGTTTTGGGCCATTACATGAAATCGGAAATGCGTTTGTAGGCGATTATATAAATAGTCTGTGGAAGTGAAAACCAATCTAATATCTCATCAATCCTAAGAATATCTTGAATATCTAAAAATCCTGAAATCAACTTTTTGACGATTATATAGGAAGCCATAAGAAGTAAAAATGAATTCAATATCTCATTAGAACTAAGAAATATGTGGGAATTTGTGAAAATATATGCAACCCCCTTGAACCCACTTTGGGGTTGAATATCCAAAAATCCTGAAATGAGTTTTTAGATATATATAAAGAAAGCCCGAAAAAGTGAAAACCAATCCGATGTCTTATCACTCCTAAGAGATATGACGGAATTCGTGAAAACGTGTTCAACCCGTTTATACCCTCTTAGGGGTTGAAAAAGGAAAACATTTGAAAACAAGTTTTAGGTGATTATTAAACAAGTCCGTGGAAGTAAAAATTTATTCGATATCTAATCAGACCTGAGGGATATGGCTGAGTTCGTGAAAATGTATACATCCCCTTTACACCATCGTGGGGGTCGAATTTCAAAAAATTCTGAAAACACTTTCTAGGTATTTATATGAAAAATCCGTAGAATAAAAATGGATTCAATAATTGGAAAGACCTAATAGATATGATGAAAATCGTGAAAATATATGCATTCCATTTTCACTGATAATTTTTTTCGCTCCCTTTCTGTACGCCAATGAATATTTGAATTTTTTTTCAATCTAAAAGACTTTTCTAGTGGACTTACATATACATATCGAGTTTCAATTTTCTAGCATAAGCCGTTCTATAGTTAGGAAAAACACCCCCCACCCCCGTACCATACTACCCCTATAAAATATTATATTTTTTAAACATGCTGCTACTATAGTTCTATCCAAATACCAAGTTTCAGCTTTATATCTTTATAGGTTCTCGAGATATAAAAATCGAAACTTTTTCCTTTTCACCCTCCCCCACCCTCACCCTCTACCCGCTCACAATCAAAATTTTTCCCCGTTTGGGGTTTATTTGGCCTACTTCCGCTAAGAATTCAAAGCATCTACCTTACACTGTTCTTAAGATATGAGACTTGATATTTTAGAAAAATTCTTATCCTTTCCACTTCCATACTCCACCGCCCCCTTAAAAAATTTTACTTTCAGCAAACTTTATTTGTCAACCTTAATACAGAAACCAAATTTTATTTTTCTAGTGTAATCGGTTCGTGAGATATCGTAATCTAAAGTTTTTCACCCCCCACCTCCGTACGCCACTTCCCCCACGATCTATTCTCCTAGTATGCCCACAGATGTTCATCAAGTTTTAATTTCGTGTCATTAACCAATTAGGAGATATAGATTTTAGAATGTCTCGATCTCGGCTTTCGAACGCTTCGGACGCATTATTATTCCCCCAACTCCCGCACCCCTTTACCCATATCCTCCCTTTTTTTGCAAATGGGTCCACTATCGATGCTCTATATAAATTCCAAGTTTCAGCCTCCTAGCCTAAGCGGGTACTGAGATCTAGGAACCAAAATTTTCCGTCCAAAACGCTTCCCCACCTCCCCCCTCACACCCCGACCACTCAAAAGGTGGGCACTTGAAAGGGTCTGCTTAGTCTACCAACAAAAAAAAATTCAACATAATAGCTCAAAGAGTTTGAGAGCTATAAGCCAGAAATACATGTGCATATTTCTGCATGCAGCGCGGCAAAATGGATTTAGAACGCTTGAGTTTAAATGCGACGAAACACACGCTTATTCTGCATGCAGCGTAGCGCTGCAAGATGTCTCTACTTCTACTTTTGCTGTGCAGCGGCAGTGTCGCCACGCCTTGAAGTTTAAATTTACCAACACAGAAACATAAAAAAGTGGTGTGAGCTAATTTTTTAGATGTGATTTTGTACTTGTGGAGGAGCGTTTCATCGAACTTATAAAAAATAAGCAATTTTTATTCGATAAAACCAGTCAAAATTAAAAAAAAAAAATTTTCAGGATCAAAATTAAGATCATTTTTTGTCAATTAAAATAAACTGAAACTGAAACTCAAACCGACTATCCGAAAATGCGGTGTTTTATGACAAATACAACCAAGAGATTTGTCAAAAACTCTGCACGTCTGTTTCACATGCAGAGATGCGTGCAGTGCTGCGTGCATATATTCTGCACATGTATTTCTGGCTATAAGCTTTCAAACGTTTAGCGTACGGCGGACGGCGTACGCCGCACGGACGGACTGACATTTTTTTTGCTTTTTTGATGTCTATTAGTCATGAAACGTGGAAAAAAAAATTTTCAGGGTAGCAAATTTTTTTTTTAAAAAATCGATAACAATACTTTATTATTAAAATAATAAAGTAAAATGGATTAAATTCATTAATATATAGATATATGAAAAAAAAAATATCCTATTATAAATTATTTTTTAAAAGTATAACTTAAGGATTTTTGTGCCAGTTTATGGTTGCGCCAAAAGGAACCAATTCTTCACTCTAAGTTAAATTTAAAAACAAAATTGTTTGATGAACTTAATTAGCCATCAAAATAATGATTTGTTGTAGAAATCGTTGCCTTAATTTCTAGATGATCTTACTTTTGAAAAATTTTATTTGTTCGATTTTTGTAAACAAACCAAGTCCTGATTTTTAAAAATTTCACTGATTTATAAATAAATATTTGAGTTGGCTGTTTTATTACTAAAATAATAAAGTAAAATTGTTTATCGCATTGGCATAGTGTAGGTTTTCGGTTGTGTATTCGCTCACACAAGTTGCCCATTTTTGTTTCACTTCCATAGTTCTATACAAAGTTTCAAGTTTTAACTTTTAAGCATAAACGGTTCCTGAGATATAGAACTTAAAATTGTTCGTACAAAACGCTTTATTATCCTCTCACTTATAAGGCACCCAAACGAGTTACCACAAAAGGAATGTACTCTATCCACGTAAAAATTTGAACTTAATATCTCAGAGTCACTGCTGTCAAATATTTGACGAAATGTTTAGTCAAATTTTTTCTGTCAAAATAGACCTTGTGTAGAGCAAATGCTATAATGTGGCAAACAAACATTTGACCGTTACACTATCTGGATGCATTTGCCAGCGAGAATAGTCAAATATTTGACATAGTGGCATACAGTGTAATACCAACTTAAGCTACGAGCCTACTAACACGTTTTCGTACGGCGTTAACGACGGACATTCTTTTCTGTTGCCTTTTATGTGGCTCGCTAGTTATAAAACGAGAAAAATGAAATTACAGGGTAGTATTTTTTTTTTTAAATTTCAGATCAATTACAATCTTTTTTTTTATAAAAAAAAAATAATAAAGTGAAAGTTAAATTTTCAATTCTCACTATTAATGCTGTTATGACACTGGCTATTTTTGCGGCTTTAAAGCGGCTAGACAATCCAAATGGAGAGGGATAGAGACTTTAACATACAATTTAAACATTGGTGTGAGAGAGACAGTCCGAACAGCAAACTATGGGTAACTGTCAAAAAACAATCCATAACTGTCAAAAAAAAAGCGCATTCGAGCAGTGTTTCGCAACATTCTAGCAGTTAATCCAAGAAAAATCCGCTGGCGGCTAGATTTTCCAGCCGCTACCGACTAGTTTTTGACAGTTCGGTACGTATAAATTATGGAAAGTGCCATGTTCTGTTATGAAACGCGCCAGAAGCGGTATTTTTCTTAACATACCAGTTGTTAATTTCGTTTACTAGATGCCGCTAGCGTCGGAAAGAGCGGTATCTCTGTCTTTTTATTGTTGTTCGCCTTGTCGCACGATTGGCTATTATTGTACTTTTTTCTAGCGAGGAAATAGCCAGTGTCATAACAGCATAAAACAAACCACTTTTCTAGCAGTTAAAAATCCACTTCGAATTTAAACGAACCTCTGCGCAAGAGCTTTACGAACCATTGAACTGGATTTTTATCGGGCCGCCTATTTACAAATGGCCGAACCAACACCCTCTCAGGTATGAAAAGGTGTACAATACAAGAAATGGCTTCATGATGCACGAACGCAGGTAATTGGGTTTTATCTACCTGGAGAACTGAACGGTGTTTGCTTTCTTAGTGCCATTAGGGCAAAATTTGATGGGATTAGGCTGCCTACAAAATTATTTCGGTCAGACGTTACAAAGTTGATGACTTGGTGCCTTCGTTTTCCTTATTCTGGTGTTTTTGAATTGTGCGAAAAAGAGGTTTTACTGCAGTATCACCTGGAGGAAGTTTGAATTCCTTTTGTCGGACCATTTTACATTTAATCAATTTTATTTTTATTTTAGAATCAAAGAAAGTTGAACAGTATAACGATATCTTCAAGATTGTGGTTCAGTTCGGAAAAGAAGGACGGCTTCAATAAAACTCCTTAGTTCTTCGTACTCCAGATAGTGAAAAAACAAGCATCGATTGTTGATCAAAGAAATTTCCAAGAAGTTCACTACTTTCTTTTTCCCGGAAACTGTAGGTCTCCATACTTTCATTTTGTGGTCGGCTGTCCCCAATATCGAACCTAATAAGTTTTTAAAAATTTTGAAAATGGTGTCCAAAAACTTCCTAGAAGTCAGCCCTCATAAATAAATGTTGCTATCTTGATATGTTGGGAGTTCTCCCAGGTAATCTTAAAGAACATCTATACGTCGGATTTTTAATATTTATTTTGAAGACGGTAGGTTTTTGGACTCTTCTTTAAAATTTTCTAAGAAGCACTTACTAGGTTTTGAAATGAGACAGCCGTGGTTCCTAAACATTGAATAGCAGTTTTGGTCAATTTTTCCCGGGAATTCAATAAGAGAATCGTGTCCAAATCTGAATCTTGATAGAAAATGAGCCAATGTGAAACCTTCAGGTATTTAAGAAAAATACGTCTTAGGTTCGAGAAGTGTTCGAAGATTTCATTCTTATAGTGAACATTTCTTTAATGTTATAATTTGTATTCTTACAAAAAAAAAAATTGATCTCGAAAGTGAAAGTCTTGGCGCTGGGGATTGTGCAAAAGTCTACTCTTGATGTTGTAAACAAAATGGGGCAATCCCTTGGTAATCACTAGGTACCAAGTCTAGTTTCTTTTTGGAATATATCAGTACCTAGGTAACGCAGATCCAGTGCCAGGATTTTCTTATGGACGGGGAGATTAATCATCATCAATGGCGCGACAGCCCAAATCGGGCCCTGGCCTCCTGCAGGTTTCTGGTCAGTGGTATTTCTTCCGGTGATGCTTTGTCGGCGCCTTGACCAACCCCCGACTTGAAGAGTCCTACTTATTTATTACGCCTCGGTAGGAAAAGGGTGGGAGGTCTCAGCTCACTGTGACATGTTGGAGCTCTCCCAGCTATGCTGCGAGTCCAACTATGTCATACTTTTTGCCTTCTTCCTGAGACGCACAGGTGTTACTGGCCATTCAGGTTAACTCCATGTTCTCTCCTCCTTTCTCAACCGGGCTTGGGACCGACTATGGCGGGGGAGATAAGTGGGTCCATTTTCACTATAGTGAAAGTTTTAGTTTTTTTTTGGGCGATAATTAAGAACACTTTGTTTTTTTTCTGTTTTCGTTCTGTTTATAGTAAATTCACAAAATTTTAGAAACCAAGCTTTACACTTCCTCTAGTAATTGCGTGTATATAAAAGACTTTTGTATGGTAGGTTAGGAGTAAAACACTTTCTCTACTATTTACAAGCCCAGTATTGTGATCGACCTGAAATTTAAAAAAAATTTGCTTCCCTGAAATTTTGTATTTTCACGTTTTAGGACTAGTAAACTCCAAAAGAGCCAAAACAAAAATGTCCGTCTGTCCGCCGTACGCAAAATCGTTTGAAGGCGCGTAGCTCCCAAACCCGTTGAGATATTAACATGAAATTTTTATGGTTGGTAGATTGGGTGAACCGCTACTGGTATATTTTCGATGGGTGGGGGTATGAGGGGAGAGGAGAAGGGAGCGTTTTAGACGAAAAATTTTGGTTTCTAAATCTCAGGAACCGCTTATGCTAGGAGGCTGAAACTTGGAACTTATGTGGTACTGTGATAGTGGACTCATTTGCAAAAACATGGTCGATGGGGGTTAAGGGGTGTGGAAGTTGGGGGGGGGGGGACAATGAGTCTGAAACGCTTGAAAGCCGGGATTGAAACATTCTAAAATCGATATCTCCTGAACAATTGATGTCAGAAGATTGAAATTTTGTTGTTGTCCTTAGGGATACTTCAAGATTAGGGAGGAATCGGGAGGTTATTTGGAACGTTACTTTTTAGGTTGTCAGTCGCATAGCAACCTACACCGCATCTCAGTATTAAACACGTTTCGGACTTCTACCCAAAAAATAATAAAGTTGCGCGCAGACAGTTGGTAGATTTTTTTAAGGACTTCCTTATGTGTATTACTCGAAGGACTGTGGATTTTCAACTTTCTACTTGAAAGTGGTGGAGAATTGAAATTTTAGATTCGTAATACACGGTCTTCAGTTCACAGGTACGGTATACGACCCGTTGATGAAACAGCTCAATTTCAAAGACAATGTCCAACACAGTTTTGCAGCTGGAATTTGCAGTGAAGATTTTTCATCTGCCACGTCCTAAATGGCTTGTTTTGGAATTAATTAGCACTAGCTGAAGTAGCGTTTCCTCCAGTTGGGAATTATTTAAAATCCTTAAGTTAACTTCTTTGGTACAATGAAAAATTCATTCTACTGGGAGATATCAAGTCTGGTTTCTTGTAACACATTTAGTAGTTTTAGCAACTTCGGAAAACACGAACTGCTCAAGAAGAAGTTCCGTGAATTTTTACAAAAATCTTGGTTGAGACGAACTACAAATTAGTACCCTACTCTCTAGAATTACGAAACTTTAGTTAAAACGTACTGTTACTGTTCGTATTCGGTTTAAACAAATTGTTTAAAACTTTGAGTGAAAAATATTTTTTCCAAGTAAACCCAAATATCTATTAGATAAGAAGTTTGAAAGGAAAAATCTGAGCCGACTTATTTGTCTATCGTATCCAGAAACATTTTTATACTTTTTTTTTTTTAGAGAAATCACACAGTGAGTCTTGAAATTTCCTTTCACTGAACTGAGATTTAATTCATTTAAACGGTGCGACTTGTACCTGATTATATTCCCCGAAAATTGAAGGTATCACTACCTACCCACATATATAAAATAATAATAGAAGACCTAGTTGCAAAACTTCTGTTTGTGCATTATTTTTTAATATTGTTGCGAGCTAGGGGTTCGCCGGGATTTCAAGTAAAACACAATTCGGTTAAAATAAAAATAAGTGATTATTTATTAATCGCACTTTAAATTCTATTCGCACTGTATGGCAATACCGCCCGCTTATACCATATATCGCTTGACTCGTTCACTTTCGTTCTCTCTCAACACGGTCGCGTATACACGTTGGCTGTCACAGTCGACGTAATAAAAATTACTGTGTCTTCGCTGAAAGCTTCACCTGCTTATATACTAGCCGGTTGCAGTCTAGGATGTACTTGAATGTTCGATGCGTGTGGATTGTTCTAGAAATCTTTAGAGCTTTCGATTTTGATCTTCGTTCAGTGGTGTATGTAGAATGTTTGAGATCTTTCGACTTTGATTCTAATTGGATTCTAGTACATTGGAGAGCATTCGATAAGAAGAGAGATACAATCGTGTTGTTTCGCCTTATCTTCAGCTAGGTTTCTGATTGGGTTATTTTTGCAACTAGGTATTCGGTTGTTGTTGTTTTCATTATGTGAAACGATCGGTTGCGCGGTTGCCAGGTTTACATGTAACAATATGTTATCATAATTTCAAAGTGTATGAATAATTTTGTTAGGCTTTTTATAGGCGCTCATTCATTCGTTAAGCTTTATTCAAATGTATCTGCCAATGAACAGACTTTTAGCAGAAGAAAATTAAAAAAAAATTAGCCATAAGAACTTTATAATTATTATATTTAAACTTTTGTTTATTCTCTCTACCAATTCGAAAAAAGTGTTAAAAGAGAAACTTTAAGGAATACAAAATTGTAAAACTCAAAGCTAATAACTGAAAAATTTAATTTAAGTTTTAAGAAAAGCATAAAAACATCCAATGAAATTTTATTGAGTTATATTCTATATTCTATATTTTTAGCAGTAGTAAAACTAGGCAAGCTATATGAAGCCATGAAATTAACCAAATTTAATTGGTACTGGACTTTTCTATGGTTCATGATTTAGATATAAAGATTTCCTAAGTTGGTACAAATAAAAACGAAATATACTAATTTCGAAACTGATTCAAAAACTAAAGGCAATTGTAGTTTTTTTCAACCGGATCAATCTCTTGATTATGACTAAATGCATGAAAATTTAAATCTGGAAAGAATATCGCGATTTTCTGCTCTACTTTAAAATTTTGACATCTAGATGGCGTTGTTGAATCCGTCTGGATGTCAAAATTTGAATAAAGAACAGATAACTCAGATATTCTATCCGGATTACGATTTTCATTCCATAATCCGGTGAAATAGACACAACTAATGTAAAGGTCTTTCAATGCAGAAGGCATTTTCTATTTGTTTTTTTCAGACACTTCCAGTACGCTCGTACTCCATGTATGTTCACTAGCGAAATGCCGCCTTTATATCCTCTGAAAGAATGGCCAATAACAAAATTCGATACATGCAAGCCTTTCAACTCAAAAGACATTAAATTTGTTGAATTTTTTTAGACACTTAAGCCATCTCCGATACAGTGTTTGGACTAGCAAAATTACCGCCTAAATATATTTTTGAAGTATACTTCAGTTCGTACATGACACCTTCTTTCTATCACGCGACAACCCAAATCGATTATATTTCTACGATCGAAATTGAAATTCAATCAGAGTTTTTTTTCCAGGGACATGTTAATAGCCAGCCACCAAACCATAAGTTTTTCTTTCGTTCAGTGTTTTACTCTGGTTTCCTCCGGTTTTGACCAATCCACTTTGCCATTTTCGTATTCGAAACTCAGTGCCTATCAAGGTTTGTCCAGTCATTCTATAAATTTCTAATTTAATATTTATTATAAAGGAACGGACGTTTTTACTCAGAACGCTGTTTTTTCCCAAATGTTGTGCCTCCACTAAATTTAGTACTTTCGTGGTTTGTGCACTGACTTACAACATTTTCGACGAGGTGAATTTTATTCCCGAAATGCACCACGTTTATGAATGGTTTTTGTCTTCAATAAAAATAAGGTCGAAATATCGAATATTTGGTACAGTGGAGTAGAGGGAAGATTTTTTCGAGATATTTAAAAACTTTTAGAGCGGACGCATACCCTGCAGCAGCAGAATTATAATGAACGCGATGCGCGCGAGTTAAGCGTTGCGACGCGATGGCAGCTGATTTGAATGTATTTTAGTAAGTGCTACGAGTTACCGTGATATCGCATCGCTCTATTCGCACCGCTCTATTCTCTATATAGCGTTGTTTGTAGTTTGAATTTTTTTGAACAACAGACGTCACACGGCTAATAAATATGGAAAAATTAACCATATTCATTAAAAATAGGAAATAGTTTGCAGGCTGCGTAAAAAATATTTCGATATTCGCCAAAATTATTTAGCAGTTGCTGGAAGCAATTCAGTGCACTCACTATAACTGGTGTCGCGATATGGCTCGCGCTATGCGGGATCATAGCGCGCGTCGCTCTCACTGTAATTCCACCGAATAGCTGAGAGCTATGTAAACATGCCCTTTTCAAAAATAATTATAGGTAGGCTCGCTAATGTCCACCTAAGGGAAGTATGCCACTATTGCTACGGGATTAGTTGACACATTTTTGTTCAAGAAAATGAGAAAAATTGATCAAAGGCGACGAACAAGGCGAAGCAACAGCATATCATGAAATAAATGATCACAGATGTAAAAAACAGTCTGGGCACAACTTTAGTATTTTTCGAGGTGTGAGAGAAGTACCAACGCTACTGCCATGTGGCACCCTCAAAATACGCCAATTACGATTTTGGGTCTAAGTTCGAGACGCGCTCAATGCCATACTGTAACATTAGTTGCTTCGAAGCAGGCACCCTTAAACACCTTAAACACATTCAACCTGCCAAGCAACCTCAATAGGTTATTTTTTCAACTTCGGATTTACTTAGGCATTTAAAGGAAAATCTGCTGATAGTGCAATAAATGATAGTGACACTCTTCTTAATATCTTTTTTAGTTCTGTCTTTATAGCCGAAAATCTGACAGAGTGGCCTGTCATCTCCAATCTCCCCTATTCACATATTATTCAAAATCGCCAGGTTTGAGTTTGTACAAAATTTAAATCTTATCTCTGTCAATTGCGATATTGCAATGTTACTACATTTTTTGGATCATTGTAGATTTTTGATATATTGTCAATTGAAATTTGAAACTATTTTAGTTCTTATTTGCACTTTTATTTTAAGTAGATACTTTAAATTAGATGTTTTTTTTTTAAATTATGCGCGTGTGAGCGAGCCTCACCTGCTCAGAAAGGTACGAAACCTACTGGTTTTGAGGAACTTCTTTCAAAATTGACAGCTGTGTCGACGAAGTGCAAAAAATCGATTTTATAGTCTGATATCCAGATGAATAAAAATGAACCAAAACAAACAAACAATCATATTTATAACTAACTGCGAAAGTTCAGAAAACCCCCTCATTCCGTTTATCTTTCTTGATCACCATTCACCATCATTGACGTAGTTTAAAAGTAGCTTAAGGTTAGGTTAATTTAGTTTAAGTTAAATATAAGGTTTTTCACTCCGTTTTCCTTGTGTCGTAAGATTATAAAATGAGAATAAAAAACTAAAAAGCTATGCGCGAAAAATTAATATTAAAGTTGTAAAGACCATAAAGTAGTCTGACCGCTGTTGAATTTAAACTAGATTATAAGCTAAACACATGTTCATATTATGGAAATAAAATCAAATCAAATCAAACAATCACGGAAATAGACAAGAATGCAATGATTATATGTCGATAGCAGAAAATTTCTCAATTTATCAGTTGACTGTGCGGTCAAAAATTTGAATTGTAAGATTGCGAGTCTTCTCTTTAACACAATCAGTGCCAGCGACGCGACTCCACGTCTAACGAAAATTTTGACCCCTTCAAAAAGCATTGTCAAAATTTTTGGCAAAAATTTTGAAATAAAAATAAAATGTATCCCAAAAATCACAAATACCTCGGAAAAGAAACACAAACATAATAAAATTGTCTACACAGTAATTTTCAAAATAGTAATTTTTATTTAAGTAACGCATTGTGAAATAATTATCATTTTTTTTTTCATTCTCTCCAAAAGAAAACTTTGAATTTCCGATAAGAAATTTTCAATTTAAAATTGTTTCTTTTTGTTTTTCTTATAGTATTTTTTTTTTATTTTGTTTTTCTTTACATGGAATGCATATTGAAAATTTTTAGGATTTAGAGAGAATTGATTTTCATTTGTTTATATTTTTTTTTACATATATATTTCACTGCCACAAAAGCTTTTTGCGTACACACCCACAATATTCACCGTTTATACACATTCATTCTTCATTGTTATATAAATTAAATAAATCCTTACTTAATTCTTGTTTTCTTTTAATTATAATTAAAAATGTTTTGTTTATTTCAAGATGTCAAGCCGACATCTTTTACAAAATTCTTTTCGGATTTTTTTTTCACTTTTCTGCTTTTTCTAACTTTCGAAATTTTTTACTTTTGTTCATTTTATAAATATTGTATATAATTTTGTTTTGTTGCTTGTTACATAGTTCAATCTACAATTGTTTAAATATAATTTGTTTATTTGATTTTCATCGTTTTAATAGATTACATTACATTTTACTGCTTAAACTATTTTTTTTTATTTTATACAAACATTTATTTAAGTATTTTATTTTTAAAAATTTGTCCTTTTGAGTGATACGTTGTTGGTGATTTTTTTTTATTTTTTTGTATTAGTTTTGTAATTAAATTAAATTTATCTATTTTTTTTTAAAGAATGCACTAACCTTACAGATAATTGCTGTTTATATATTTTTTTATTATTATTTTTTTTTGTATGTATATAAATTAATATCATTCTGGGGCTATACTAATATCTAACATTTTATTTATCTTATAATTTAAAAGTTTTTATACGAATTCCCTTTTTACAGTAAACCTAAATTGCATTTTATATAAAAAAAATCATCGATAAGACATGTGTCAAACTTTACCAAACCAGTGATTTTTGTTTAAAGAAATAATTCAAACATGTACCAAGTGAATCAAAAGTTTTTAACACTTCATATGCTGTTTTAATTTACTTATTTATTATTAAATTTACTTTAAGTATAATTTAATTTCATTTAAGTGGAACAAAAGCCCTGTGTAATCCGAATTTGTTCGAAATTTTCTTTATTTATTTAAATAAATGAGGAAAACTATAATAAAAATTATTTTGAATAGAAAAAAAATTAATTGTACAAATTTAAGAATATATTCAACTCTCTCTCGTTTTCTTTTCACGTGTATACGAACAAAACTATTTTTTTTTAAATTTGTTCATTATTATTATTATTTTTATAATATCACTAGTAAACGTTTATATTACAGGACCTATTTGATAGCTTCAATTATTTTATTTCATTTATTTATTTAATATTTACAAAATCTACCTCCATCTGAGAATATTTATAATTTTTGAACATTAACCAAAAATAAAAAAAATAGGAAATTAATTATTTAATTTGCAAAACAAAAACCTAAAACAAAAAATATTTTTTTTTGAACAAATTGCATAACAAAATATTGTAGTAAGTGAGAACAAAAAATAGAAAACAAAAATTTATAATAACTTTTTTTTACAAAAAAAGATTTACAACAAACGGATTTTAATAATTTTTTTTTTCAAGTAAAGGGAATAAATATATCTCCTAATGTTAGTAAATTACTTAAAATCTAATGGCTTTTCGAATACTGCTTAGAGATTTCGGTTTATTATACTGGACGGTTTACTTAAATGTTTAATTTAAAATTTGTCTGTTTTCTTTTATTTACAATAATATAAGAATTTTAAATTTTGCATTTTTCTTCTGAATTTTCGGGAACTTTGACAAGAAATTAAGAGAAGGTAAAATTCTAGTCTTTCCTTCGCTTAATTTTAAAGAAATATTTGCAAAGAAATTTAATGAAACAAAATATAAATTTAAAATTAAACAAAATTGAAATCAATACGTACATTTTTAAAATTATTATAAACTAAACAAACAAGAATTATTTTTACATATTTGTTTATATTTTTCAAGTTATTTGTTGTTTGAGATTTGAGTCTCGTCAGAAGTGTTTTTTTTTTGAAAATAGTTTCAATTTTATATTAAAGGTCTTATCTTGGGAGTGTAAAAATTAATTATAGTATAAATAATGTCATTATTTTACTTTCTTTGATATTCTCAACGCTTCCCACTGCTTTTTTTTAATTTATTTGTGCCATTCAACCTTTTATTTTAGTTTCTAGTCAAAATTCCTAAGTTTCAAAAAGATAGATTTTGTCATTATTCTTTTGACTTCAATATATTTATCATTTGGACCGGCTGCTTAGTTCTGCTGATGGTTGTTCTAAAGGACTTAAACTTCAGTGAGAAAAAGTGGCTCTAGACAACAACTTCAAAAGTGCCAAATATAGCCAACATCTTATGAACAAATGATTCAAATGCTTACTGTATCTCTCCTATTGTTTGTGGTATTGAATTGAATTTGGATACTCAAAGAAATGCTTGTTAAACAAAAAGCTGAAGAAGTTTGACCAAAACCTTAAGAAGCTTCGACCCAAACTTAACCGGCACCCTGTGGTAACACAATTTTAATGCCCCCGCCGAGTAGAGCAATAGAAATAAATATATAATAATACACGTCGAGGTGTAGATATAAAGCTACTAGAAAATATTCTTAATTTTTTATACCTGGCCAAAATTTCAGTAAAAATGTGGGCTTTCAAATTTTTTACTATAGGTCGACGGGCTTTACTTTTTGGCTAAGACTAGAAAGTTGAAAATTAGTTCGGATATTTACAAAATTGCAAATTTAAAAAAAAATTGATATTTATAATTTTCGAGGGGGTCGAGAGACAAGACCTAATAAAAGTAGAAGCAAGAAAATTCAAATGTCCAAATCTGAGAAGAAGCTTATGCCAGTGAGTTGAAACTTGACATAGGTTCATATTTACTTTAAAAATAATTTATTTAGGATATTTATTTCTAAAATATAATTTATTTTTGCACTAGAATTCGGTCAGCGAAAGTTCCAATAACATTTATTGCTTCGGCTTAATTTTAATCAGATTTTTTTAACATACTGGTAAATTTACTGAAATTATTAACAAATAATAACATAGATTAAATTCTATTCAATACAAATAAAAACAATTAAAATAATTTAACAGACAACAAAAAACATAAAATTGAAATCCCGAAGAAATCTACAAAATTCAAAAAGAAAATAATTCGCCAGTATCATAAACCAATTCCATCACATATTTGGCTCATATCAGTTGGATCATGCATTCATACTACATATGCTTGTTTCATATTATTTTTTTTTTAATACAACATATATAATTTTATAATGGAGATCAGAACTCTTGCGGATATTTGGAACAATCAGAATTACTAAACAATGAATTGCTACTATCCTGATTATTCTGATATCCCTGATATGGTTCCTGATACAACTGATTGAGTCTCTAACCAGTACCCGAAAAGTGCCACGCGTCCTATGCACTCAAATGGGCAAATTGTGACGGATGAATATCGAACTGATGATAGGGATGTCCATACGGTGCCATATGATAAGGTACGATATTCATTGATGCCATTTTATGTTCTTTTTTCCATTTCATTCGGCGATTTTGGAACCAGATTTTTATTTGTCGTTCGGTTAGGCATAACGCATGGGCGATTTCGATGCGTCTTCGACGTGTCAGGTAACGATTGAAATGAAATTCTTTTTCTAATTCTAGCGTCTGATAGCGGGTATATGATGTACGTTGTCGTTTTGTTTCACCATTTGCATTTACCGTGCCTAAAAGTAAAATGAGAAATTACGAAATTAATTATTTTTATTATTATTTTTTTTATTAATTAAAATTATTTTTGGACAATATTGATTTAATTTTTGTGATATAAAATCGTTTACTTTGCATACTTCTATTTATTACACGATATCTGCCCTTTTGATCACTGCAAGCTGATAGCGCCAAAAATGATTTCAGATATCGGTGCTTAAGTTGTATTAGACTGTATGACATGGTGTCAAATATTTGACTAACGTTCAATAAAAATTTTCAAGTCAAATAAAGTAATTTGACAAACAGAAATTTGACTAAAATCAAATATTTGACAAACACAAATTTGACTGAAATCAAATATTCGATAAATTCAAATTTGACAAAATGGTCAACTATTTGACAAAGTGTCAAAAAGTCTTGATCAACGACCAACTATTCTTGGAAATCTTTTTATACGTTTTTAACCGAATACAGTGGCGATTAATGAGTAAGACAGAAGTTCGAAATTTATTTTGAAAAATAATCAAATAGCTCCATCAGCTTTTTACAGATTTTTAGATTTCGGATGCTGGTCGATCGCTCCATTCAAAACCCCAAAACCACATTATCAGCAATAAATCAAAAAATTGATCAAATCAAGCCGGAATTGATCGAACCATAAATGACAATAATAAAATTCCATTAGATACATTATGGAAATTAATTGGTAATTCAACTTACATAACTAAACACGATCATTAAACATCAATCTAACAAATTACCCATAAATAATTTACAACACCTAACCGAATTGATCGTAAAGAAAATATTAATGTTTACCCAAGAAACGAATATTGGATTGGAAATATTTACTTAATTTTTGGCCTGGTGGGATCATAATAAATTCTCGTTCAGGTGACAGATCTCTTTTCATTTGTACCGAATGTTTTCTTAGCACAAATCTTCTTGTGTTGATGCTTTAATGTAGAAATGTGGAGAGACGAATTAATGCTTCTTAAAGAAATTATCACGCGGGTGCGTTTAGAAGGTTCATTTTGTTTTGTTTATTCAACCTGTTGTACGTGTAATTGATTGAAATACCAAATTTGAAATAATTTATCAGAAAAAAGAATTTGAGGGATTACGGTATTTAAGATAGATAAATATAGTTTAGATGTTTATCAACTATAAATATCTAATGCTTGTTAAGATGAATCTGGCTGTAGTGCGGTCAAAATCAAAAGAAAACCCTTCCACTCAGGGGGTAGTTTTCCATCTCAAGAACCGCCAACGAAAGAGCGCTGAAACTTGATCGGGCTACTATTAAAACTTAGGATAGTCGGGAGTGGTGCGTCTTATGCTGGACAGTTTAAACTCAGTATATATATGAATATACAGTAGAAAAATAATGCCTTTTTTTTAGACTTGATGAAAACTGATTTTGAGGAAGGGTTCAATATTTTTTCACGAATTTCGAAATATTTCTGTTGGATGGGTTATTAAATTCATTTTTATATTTTCACTGGCTACTTTAAGACCATAATCTAAATGGTAATATTAAGATTATTATTTCTTGGTCCTATGGTGTGAAAAGATTTGTATATATGTTTTCACATATTCTACCATATCTCTCAACTCCGAACAGATATCGATTAGATTTTTACCACCACAAGCTTCTTATTCAATTGCCTAAAAATCGATTTCAGAATTTTTCGAAATTCATTGTCTACGCTGGTGCAAAGGGGTTGTAAATATTTGCACGAATTTCGCCAAATCTCTTAGGTCTGATAAGATATGATTTCCACGCGGAAGTAATGTTTAAAAATTAATTTCGATATTCAGCTCTTAGTTGTGTACTCCCAGTGGGGTACTTCTAGTGGGATACACCCGCTGAAAATTCAATGCAACCCGACGAAGAAGCTCCTTCGGACCTAGGCAACTGTAAACTTACCGTCCCAATGAAGGTTTTTCAACTGTCATATCCTCAATGGCAATGGCCAATAAAGCTATTGATTCCAGTCGGGATATATCGTCTGGTGTTTACACAAGAGATCACTCTGACGCCGAAAAAACTACCAAAAAATTCTTTAACCCTCCGTGGTCACAACTATGTATTCAATCTCGGTGGTCACACTGGGTCGATTCTACCCAGTCAAAAAGTTCAAACGGTATTGTGACCAAACTATCCGCCCGAAGTGGTTAAAAAAATTACGGAACATGCTCTGAATGTTCTAGATGATGTACGTAAAATTTATTTATAAGAAATAAAATGGCGACATGTTAAAAAAATAAAATTTATTTATAAGAAATAAAATGGCGACATGTTAAAAAAATTTCATGAAGAGGTGAAAACGTAAAAGACACTTTTTTGCCAAAAAAAATTATAGCTTTGTCAATGTTAAATATTTTTTCATAAAATTTCGTCGTTTCACTTCTTAGATATGCTGCTTCTGGGGAAAAATAAAATAGTAGCATAGTGCGCGTTCCAAAAAAAGGTATTTATTCCGACATACGAAGAGGATAATTTATACGCCCAAAGTTTGCCGGGTCACCCGACCCGGATTCTACCCCGTGTAACCACGAAGGGTACATACATTTTGAAAATCTCGAATTCTTTTCAAATGTAGTTTTTTTTTGTTAAATTATTGAAATATTCTGCGAAAACACATACTTTTTTATTGGATCTGTATTTTAGGATTTTTGTCATAAAGGGTTATTCAATAGGTACACAACAATTTTGTATCTTAATACAAATGCACCATTAAACTTTTTTGATGGTCTGTCAATGTCAAAACGACAGTCAAGGTTTACATTTTTATCACGGTGAAGTTCACGAACGAGCAACGATTCGAAATTATCTCAATTATTCTGTGTTTTATTTAAATACAAAATTGTTATGTCCCTATTGAATAACCCTTGGTAGACCTCTAGCAGAGAAAAACAATTTGGTGGTTCGAGTGTAGTGGGAGGAGGTGAAACGGAAAAAAATTCTGATTTTTATTTCTCGAAAACCGCAAAGGATAGAAAGCTAAAAATTAATGAAAATATAGAGTTACTATAGGGGCACCGTTAAAAAGGGGTAGCAAGGTACTAGGCTTGTGTAGTTCGCGAACGAACTAGTTCAGAAGAGCGTTCCCATAACTGAAATTAACGAACTAGTTCGCAGTCAGTCCTGCTCCTAGTTCATTTTTCATTGCCGTTCGGAACTCTGTGAGACAATATACTATACTAGATCTAATGTCTTTTTTTTTGCTCATCATGTTCTACTTGATCTACTGACCTTTTTTTTTGCTCATCATCTTCTACTAGATCTACTGTCTTCGAACTACGACTACTCATCACTGAACTCCCTTGAAGTAATGAACTAAAAGAACGAACTAGTTCGCGAGTGATCGGGAATCGGAAATGATCGCTAAACTAAAATGCGTAAGCCTGCAAGGTACGGGGTGGGGATGGTTTTTTGTATCTCTGAAACGGCTTATGCTAGAAAGTTGAAACTTAGTACGTATATATAACGTAAATAAAAAGTTCAGATTTTCATTGGCGTACAAAGGTGTAGTAAAAGAATTTTCACGAATTTCGTTTCGGCATGTCGTATTATCGAATTAATTTTACTTCTGCGGGTTATTTATATAAGCGCCTAAAAACATTTTTCTAAAATTTTTCGACATCCAACCCCTAAGGGTTGAATTCCGACATATTTCTTAGGTATCGAATTCGCTTTCGCTTCTAAAGGCTTTAAATGTAATCGGAGAAATTAATGTTTAAGCATTTTTGGATATTCAACCTCCTAGGGGATGTAAAGTATTGTTCACGTTTTTACGAATTCCGACATATTTCCTAGGTCGAACTGAGATATCGAATTCGCGTTCACTTCTAAGGGCTTTAAATGTAATCGAGAAAAATACGATTTAAGCATTCTTCGATATTCAACCTCCTATGGGATGTAAAGTATTATTCAAGTTTTCACGAATTCCGACAAATTTCTTGGGTCGAACTGAGATATCGAATTCGCGTTCACTTCTAAAGCCTTTAAATGTAATCGGGAAAAATACGATTTAAACATTTTTCGATATTCAACCTCCTAGGGGATGCAAATTATTGTTCAAGTTTTCACGAATTCTGGCATATTTGTTAGCTCGAACTCAGATATCGAATTCGCGTTCACTTCTAAGTGCTTTAAATGTAATCGGGAAAAAAAATCCGATTTAGACATTTTTCGATATTCAACCTCCTATGGGATGTAAAGTATTGTTCAAGTTTTTACGAATTTCCACAAATCTTTTAGGTTTAATGATCGCAATCCTAAAAAAGGAAAATATGACTCGACTCCATAGCTCCATTTCGTAATACAAAACATTTTGTGATATCAATAACTAAAAAAAAAAATAATAATACAAATATTAACTTGATTAATCCGACCGTTTATCCACTTTACGGCTTGTTAAACATCACATGCATCCTTTAAAACAATTCAAAAATTACATTGGCAATATAAAATTATTATTATCCGAAATGACCCATTAAATTCTCAAAATTCCCCACTGTCTACATTGGCAAGCAAAACGAAATTGCCCATACCGAAAATGTTAAACGAACTTGTTGATTTCAACTTGTATATATGTTTCGAGACGGCTCTACCCAACGCGCAGCAATTCTGTCACTCATTCAGACTTTCAACATCTTTCCCCAGAAGTGTAGGTATGTTGACACAAATCTCTTATTTTCATACGTTCTTAAAGATTTGTCCGATCGCGTATAGGAAGAAAATGCGCGTCCTAAATTCGTTGTCTGCTTCTCTGAAAGCATCTTTGAAGCAAATCTTAAACACACGATCGAGACAACTTGCCTCTACTATCAGCTGTTATTAAATTGTCCGTTTACTCTCAAATGAAAGCTGTCGACAACTCGCAAGAAAATTGTTCTACATTAAGAACTATAGGAAACTATAGAATTATTCATCAAGTGATTGAGACACTGTCCATATAGTCGAAATGGACAGCATCAGGCCCGATCTCATATCTATTCTTGACCCGGATGATTCAATCTTATATTGGCTTAGTTTTTTTTTAAAATTTTGAAAAGTGTCCGGTCTTTTCGAAAAGCATTTAAACGCCGATTTATTTGACATAAAAATCTGTTTACGAAAAATAATTGCGAATTTATTACAAAAAATCCAAGGAAATTTCTCATCATGCTTTTTTGGGGGTCACACAAGTGACTATACGAGTCACCCAAATACTCGAAAAAAAAATTCAAAACGACGTATTCATGTAAGTTTTCTGGCAGTTTGCATGCAAATGTCAACAAGATGATGGTCATAAGCAGTCACAAAATGTGACTATGATGGGAAGAAGGGGTTGGGTGGGTGGGTGGGTGGGTAGTTCAGAACATCCACGATTAAGAGTATCCCACGACTTTTTCGTTTTCTTAACCCATCGCTGCCGCTGTCATTCATGTAAATTTTTTTGTTCTTTTTGGAACAAGCTTGATAAAATAACCCCATCCCGATTATCGTGCACACACTGAGCAAAATGTAGGCATAGAAATTCGACTGATATTCAAGCACCTGACATTTTATATCAGTCGTGAAATTCTGTTTGACAACGTCAATGTCCATTTTGAGAGTAGAGCAGTGCTACATTGGACATGGACCGTTTTGCTACGTCTTCGGAAATTCTTGAAGAAGTTATTTTGTATATTTTCTTCAAGACAAAATCGTTGACTACTCTCAAGTCTTGTATCTTATGTTGACGATTTTTGCGTATATTGAGATTGAACACGAATTTGAATAAACTCTCAGCTTAAGTCTTCATAATAAAAAATGCGCATTCAATTGCATTGTGCACAGGTTTGTTCTTCTTTTTGAATCGCATTTAAGTTTTTCTGCAGTAGATTCATGGAGTCATGAAATTTAAATTTTGATTTTTTTTGTAAATATTTCGGACAGTATTCGATCAAGTCCGTAAAAATTTGCTTGCATAATTTACAAAATGAAATTTATTGGTAGCATTTTTTTATAACATATAAAAGAAGTAGGTCTTACGTTGTTTTCTTGAAGACATCGAAGAATTTTTTTTCAGTTTTAGAAACACACTGACCTTGTCGGATTTTATTCTAAGTTGTCCGGTTGTGTCGTCTTCATACTTAAGATCGTATAATGTAAAATACAGGAAACGTCGTGATGTGTAGGAGATTGCTACAAAACTATATCATTAATAACTTGACGAAAAATGTTGTTGGAACTCCTCGCTTTTAAAGATAATGTAAAAAAGTGGTTTTGCCGTACGTACAAGAAAGCCTTGATGCATTGGAGACAACATTTCAACATGTTGTTTGTTGTTGGAGGATTGGACGGAATCATAGTTTTGCATTTATTGCTGCTTGCATACCACATTGTTCAAAATGTTCGAAAGGCGCAAAAAAAACACTACATTTCATAGTTATTAATTAAACTTGTTAGAAATGATATTATTAATGGTGACACTTTATCGTATTAAGAAAAGTTAGCACTTAATAATTTCAATTTTAAGACATTCTTCTTGAAGCGATGATTGGGTAATTCCCGACATATCCGGTCACCAACTGAGTCAATTTTTATGAGATGACGAAACTTTTTGGCATCAGAATATTGGTTTTATTCTTGAATTGTAGTTTTCTAGTTACTAACAATTAATATAACACTAAGAGTAGATCTTGGACATTCCAGTCTTGATCTGTCTAAAGGAGATGGTCCCACGGACGTCCAGTGCAGCTTT
Source organism: Beris morrisii (assembly GCA_951812415.1). Classification (NCBI taxonomy): domain Eukaryota; kingdom Metazoa; phylum Arthropoda; class Insecta; order Diptera; family Stratiomyidae; genus Beris; species Beris morrisii. Next base: position 11,009,455 of record OX638312.1, on the reverse strand, counting down.
TCATAGGAGGGTTTGGGGGTAAGGCGTTAAGTTTTTTTTTTACATGGGGTTACATGGTTACAGAGGTACACACATTTTTTAAACTGCCTTGAAGATAATTTTTTAAAAAAAAAATCCTCTGTCCCTGGCCCACAAACGCCCACAAAGTCGCAGTAAGTATTGACTTAGTTGTGACGAAGTCCGTTCTACAACTATTAAGTCAGAAGATTCCGAGCAGTTGTAAATACAGAATATTGACGTAATAGCGATTAGTTGGTATGTAGTCATTACTAGCTACATTTTTAAGTCTTAACAATTTTTTTTTTACAACTACTTATTGACATTAGTTTGTATGACTAATATACGACGTATATGCGTCCCTTGACTTTCTCGTCCCATATCTAATAGTACTGACTACATGATAACCGGACATATGATTTTAAAGTCATCGACAGTGTTTAAAGTTGCAATAAAGTCGCCAAACTCACAAGCAGCACAAAGTCTCAGTAAAGTATTGACCTAGTTGTGACGACGTCCGTTCTACAACTATTAAGTCAGAAGACTCCGTAGTAGTAAATATAGAGTATTGTCGTAATAGCGATTAGTTGGTATGTAGTCATTACAAGCTATATTTTGAAGTCTTAACAACTTTTTTTACAACTGTTTACTGACCTTAGCTTATATGACTAATATACGACGTATATGCGTCCATATAGTCACATATAGAGTAGTACTGACTACATGATAACAGGATATATGATTTTAAAGTCATCGACGGTGTTTAAAGTTGCAATAAAGTAGAGATGGGCAAAGCAGTTCCTTTCAGTGAAGGACTTCACTCCGAGTCACTCACTTTAAGGAACGAGTTCAGTGAAGTACTTCCATGGAACTGTTCGTTCCATCGTTCCTTCGTTTCCGTTCCGTCGTTCGCTTGCGAACTAGTTCGTTTCTTTAGTTCATAGTTCATTACTTGAGGGGAGTTCAGTGATGAGTAGGCGTAGTCGGAAGACAGTAGAGCAAAAAAAAAAGGTCAGTAGATCTAGATGAGCAAAAAAAAAGGTTCGTACAGTTCACTCTGTTACTGTCTATTTTTCTTGAATAGGTATATCGTTTTTATTGTCAAGTGTCCAATGGAACTGCAGTTCACCAAAAGGAGCGAGTTACTTCACTCACTCACTTCAATGAAGTGTTCTTTTGGAACAATTCACTCGTAAACGACTTCCAGAAAAGAAATAAAATCAATCCAATGGACAACCGTAATATTCCAAATCCGATCGAGGAAAAATCGAGAAGAGTACAAGGTCCTCGCCATTGAAAAAAAGAACGAGCTCGACCTTACCTACTTTTAACTACAAAGTAATTTCTGTGAAAATTCTACTTTTGCCTCAACTATTTTTTGAGTATGGTATGGTATGGTATGCTCCAAAGAAATGAAAGCACAAATTTTGCAAGGACTTTAGCATGGTAGCAATCATTTTGCTTCGTCGTATACTTCATGTTGTTTATAGGAATTTTACATTATTTTTTAATAATTAAGTATTGTGATCGACTTAAAAAAAATTTTGTACTTTTACATTTTAGGACTAGTTCAAAAATCTTTGGTGAGGAGATCCGGCGAGCGTTTTAAATGGAAAATTTTGGTTTTATTATTTCCATTTATACGAATTCACGTCGCATACCGAATGAACTATTTAAGATAGAATTCTGGATTTTGTACATGAATTAGACTCAATAGAACCCTAAAAGAAAACAGCATTTGGGTGGTGAGGATGTAAGAATTCGGGTGGAAAGCAAAAAAACGTTTTTTTTTGTATCTCGACTTTGGGTAGAGTTTATATTGGTGGCATGTTCTAAAAATATAATTTTTTGGGAGGGTAGTATGATAGAGTGCTGTGAGGTGTTTTTTCCATCTCAGGAAACTTGGGGGGTAAAAATGTCGTGCACGAATTTCGTCATATCTATTAGGTTCTCTGAATTTCGAATTAATTTTGCTTTCACGAGCTCCTTTGATAAAGGCATAGAAAGGCCTTTCAGCGTTTTTTGATATTCCACCCATAAGGGGTATAAAGGAGTTGTGTACATTTTTACGAATTCTGCCATATCTCTTACGTCTAAGTTGATATCGAATAAGTTTTTACTTTTACGGACTTTTTATATAATCCCCTAAAAACTGCTTTGAAATTAATTTAAGCAAAATTTCAAATTCATATGTACGTTTTCGAACTGAAATTCATATCCACGAATTATAACGAGCCCAAGTTTTCCATAGTGAATTGCACTGAAGTTCACCTCATATTTTAACCAACTTGGTTGTTCACTAGGATATTAATTCTAATCGTATGTTGCACCTACTAATTGGCGAAATATTATGATTCTAAAACTAAGAGCGATGAATCCAGTAATAAATACTCTCAAACTTCAATGTTGCTGAAAATCTTATTTAACAAACCTTCTGACCTTAAAAAATTCCGCGATTTAGCAACAAATGCAGAGAACAACTCCAATCCGTATACCACAAACTTAAAGCCTTTATACCAAAAAGGAGCTCCTCATTTTTTAACATTCCTACCCTTCACTATACCCGGAAAATATATGAAGTAACAGAACGAAATTCATCAATCAAACTACTGCCGTTTTTCGTGACAGTTGTATACATAATAAAAGAGCAATTCAATTCGGTACTATAAGTATGCCCTTATTGCCTTGTGGAACAATTTCTATATAGCAAAACCCACCCCTACAGTAGAGTATAGCGCCAAAGAGTACCTATTTTGGTGTAGATATTGGCCAGGATTCTAAAGCCACCGCCATCAGTCTGGCATGCCCTATGTAAACATTTTTAGCGTAGTAAAGGGGAGAGCGAGACTTCCGTAAATGGGGGGGTAGACTATTCAATTAGAGTGTCAGAAACTACTCCCCCCGTTTACTTGTATAACTTTGTACAGAACAACTTACACCATTATAAGGTTGTTGTGGGTTTTCCGTTTTTGCCAGCTTTCTATTTTTGAAGATATTCATTCCTCCCAGAAAGACGAAGAAGCGGCTTGGAAATTTTTTTTCCTGCTGGGTTACGTTTTTACTCTTTATTTTTAAGTAGATGGAAGTACCTCATGAAAACTACAACAATAAATAAGGAAATTATTAATGGAGTTTTTGGGGTAGGTTAGTACTTTCCCGGGGAAATCGATTTTCATTGATTTTTTGACCTGTGCTGATATTCCCAGTGGCTCCTTTTGACATCGTTTACTCGAAGAAGAGACTTTAACTTTGTGATGTATTAAGTCGATGGATTGACGTGTTTCGATGTAATTTTCTTTGGCCATTAGTTTTCGAGTTGCGAAGTTTTTTTTTGTCTGCTGAAAAGTTTCGGTGGGAAAGTTTACAAATGACAATTTGAAATTTTTGATTCGAGGGTAGATTTGAAATTCAAAAGATCGATGCTGCATTGAAAGGGTGAAAATGTTTTTAAGGGTGACTTTATTTGTCTTGAATGATTAAAGAGTTTGCTCTTTTTGATTTTTGCTGTGGTTTTTCGTTTTCTCCAACTGGAGAAGATGTTAGGTGGAAAGTTGTAGTGTGATACTAAACAAACAAGTGAACAATTTATTATTATTTGAAATAAACGAAATATTTTCCGTCATCCTTGGTCCAGCTTATGGATCACTAGTCTACTACATACTAAGATCGTACGTTCGAATCCAACCTAGCTATGGGCTTATCAGTAAAAAATCTAATCTAAATAGCCTTCTGGTTATTTTTATGTTACCAGTCTCACTGTAATCTACACTCACCGCATCCCACCAGTAAACAGGTTCAGGACATCAAAAATATATAAAATTGCACCCAGACTGTTGGCAGATTTCTTGTTTTCTTATTTTTCAAGTTCACATAGAGTGTGAAATATCAACATAATCCCTAAAAGGTTAAATACCAAAAACTGTTTTTAAGCGATTATAAAGAAAGCTCTTTAAAATAAAAATCAATTCCATATTTCATTTGACCTAAGAGATATATCAAAATTCGTAAGAACGCACATAATTAAATTCCATGCCCTTAGGGGTTGAATATAGCTAAATTGATTTTTAGGCGAGACTTATACCTAAAATATTTGTCGGAATTCGTGAAAACTACTTGCACAACTTAAAAATATTCCCTTAGTGGTTGAATATCGAAAAATGCTTAAATAAGTTTTTGAACGATTATATAAAAATTCCGTTGAAGTAAAAGCGAATTTGATATCTAATCAGAAGTAAGAGATATGAAGGAATTCGTGAAAATGTTAACAAACCTTGTATATGCCTCTAAAGATTGAATTGATATGATTAAATTTTTTAGGCGATTATATAATAAGTCCGTGAAAGTAAAAACATATCCAATATCACATCAGACCAAAGAGATATGGAGGAATTCGTGAAAACTTACACAACTATTTTACATTTTGGTTGACGGGTTGAAGATCGGAAAAAATAGAAAACCATTTTAGGTTCGCAGAACTAAAATTATACAAACCTAAGAGATATGACGAAATTCGTGAAAATATATACACCCTGTTTTCATTGAGAGCCTAATTTGTTTAGTCTTGCCCGGGAATTGGGGCAAAAAAGTTTATTGAATCTTTCCAATATTAGTGTAATTAGTCAGTAAATTAATTATCTTGAACTTATTTATGATTATTTTCATTGTAGAAATGGCAATTTAATTTTCATAGTGAATTTTGCACATTTTACTATTTCTGAAATTCTAAGGTTAACGAAAATTTTTGAGTTTGTTATGTCGTTCCCATTTTAAGTATGTAATGTCGTCAAACCGCTATTCGCTTTACAAAAATCCGGCAACTCTGAATAAATTGGTCACGATGGTAAATAATAATTTTTTTTACTTGTAACAATTCACAGTAGCCGGAATATTTCTATGGCACAGTAGCAGTTTCTTTGTCGATTGCTGAAGGTTGAAGGTTCAGAGGTTAGATGGATATGCGGACTGAAGCTGGCGAAACCGTTGAGTCAAGCTAGTTATTGCATAAAAGTATTTTCTATTAAATTTTTTAAATATGCAGTCATAAATAATAAATTTCACGAACTTGTACACTTTTGAAATACTCGTTATTACGTGTATTTACTCAAGCTAGGTGTGCATATAACACATCGATTATCAAGTGCTAACTTCTTGACTAGTTTTTGCTCGATGTTACTAGCTTGATCTTGGTGGTTTGCTGTGAGCATTGGGTTCAATTCCCATTCAAGTTTTCACAATTGTTGAAAAATATCCGGTAGACGATAGGCTGACAACATATCCCCGGAAAAAAACATGTTGAAGATCTTTTCCATTTGAATAAAGAGCAAATGAAATACAGCGTACAATTTTCAATAGGTACAAAACAGAAGAAGGCAAAAGAGCAGAGGTGGACACAAAAATTGTTTTTTTTTAAGTTTTGATTTTATATAAATTTTAAAAATTTTGAATTACAATTTTCCTTTCATGAATTAAATTAATTAAAAGGCCTTACACTTTTTTTTTAGTTTATTCACTTAGCAAACTTATAGCTGCTTGGTTAATTGACTTCGATACGAACTTGATTAGCGAATTCGATATCAACTCGCTTAAGGTTGTATTATACTGTATGCTACTATGTCAAATATTTGATAATTCTGGCTGGCCAATGCAGTCAGATAGTGTAATCGTCAAATTTATGTTCACCACATTCTTTTTTTTTTGCTCTATTTTGGGAAAAAAATTTGACTGTAGTTCTTGCCAAATTTTCTTGATAACATTCGCCAGGATATTTGGCAAACGAATATGTAGTGGGGCCGCTTTCTAAAGGTGGAATTGAACGCGACTTGCGCGCGACAGACGAAGCGACGCGATAACATCTGATTAAAACGCATGTTGGTGAATGCAACCAGTTGCAGTGATATCTGAACTGGACTTAGGAGGTTAGTCTTTTAATACGCAGTAGCGTACAGTCCAGTCAGCATAGGGATGGGAGGTCAGAAATCGGACAGGGTATGGCAGTGTACTAGTAGGTGTTAATAATTTTTAGTATTTCCAACAATAGACTACAAACGGCTAATAAACATGTGAAAAGTGCCTAAACAGACAATACGTTTGCAGGCTGTGAACAAAATGAGTTAGCATTTGATAATATTACTTGGTAGTTGCGGGAAGCAATTCAGCACGCTCACTGGTATTGGTGTCGCGATACGGTTCGTGCGACGCGATTGGATAATCGCGCGCATCGCTCTCACTGTAATTCTTCTTAAACGTAGGGTTATTCGGAAGTGCTTAAAAAGCGGACAATACTACGCAACATTCGTTCACTGAAAGAAAAAATGTGTTTCTTCCATAGTTGCAGTGACCATAATTTAGTTATAATAATTATATTAAAATAGTTATGGGTGTCCTTGCCATAGCTTATAATTCACAAAAACATAATATGGTTGCAATAAACATATTTTGTGATTTTAAATTAATAAGGTTGGCCTAACCATGCTTGTTACATGATGTAAAAGAATTTTATGATAACAGCAACTATATTCCATGATCAGTACAACTATAGAAATTTATTGAATATTTCTCACAACTATTCTATGGTTTGTACCATTATGCACGATGATAATATAATACAAACATATTATGGTTATCGCAATTATTAAACAAATATGTTATAAAACCACAATTTCTCTCGTGTCTTTCGTATCGTTCGTGAGTTAAGTTAATTTATAGCTGTGCTTAGAAGGGAAACGTATTGAAGTGAAGTTAAAATTTTAAAGTTGAAGTGTTATTAATTAAAAAATATGTATATGCATTGAAATTTCTATTTTATAGGTATATTGAAAATATTAAGTATTTTTCCAGTTATAAAAATAGATTTACATATATTGAACTTACTATAATAATTTTTAGTACAATTTAGTCTTAAAGATTTGAAAATAAAAATATTCATAAGAAAATACGCAGTTTTTATTATTACAAAATCTTGTAGCTGTACAGAAATGTGGACTTCATAAATTTTCAGCGATCTGGGAAGACATTTTATCCGGCATTTGACGAGTTGTCTACCACACAGAGACAACAAATAAGAAAGTAAGTTTGTAATGAGAAGTGAGTGAGGATCCCCAGTGCCATTTTTTATTATATGATAGTATCTTAGTGTTCACAGCATTATGGTTATTGGTTATAAGAACCATACAACATTTTTGTTTCAACCTTAGCTCTGTTTGAATCAAACATATTAATGTTTCTTAGGATCGTAATTTTAGTTCTCACAACCATGTTCTGTAATTGTTACAACCATTTACATGATTGGCGTAATTAGAATATGTTTATCATAACTCAAGTCATAAGATACTGAATGTTCAACAGAATATAAGTTAAGTTGGAAGAACCAAAACTATGTTTGCGTTAACCATACAAGTTTTCAAAACCTTTAATTTCTTTGATTCAATCATAACTTATTTCTTAGAACCATAACTATTGTTGTAACAATCAAATTACAAATATTTTCATGATTGATATAATCATGGTATGTTTAGAGCAACAAGACAGTAAAGTTATTACAACCATAACAACATTTATTAGAATTATCTTACATCTTGTAACGTGCTTCACGCAACTATAAATTCAACCACAGTAAGGTTCTCCCAAAATATGGTTACCACAGTCATAGTTTGAGTGTTCGGTTGAGTTTTGCTTGCTAAATTTGATACGAACTCGCCAAGCGAATTTGCTTGTAACCCCACAGGACTTCAAGTTGGGAAAGTAACTTATTCGATCATATGCAAGCTGTTATTTTTGGGGATACCGAACTAGACTAATACTTGCAACTGTTGCAAGCTTCGCCGGGATTTCAAGTAAAACACATATTCGTTTAAAATCAATGGAAACAATAAGGATTTATATAATCGCACTCCTGAGAGCACTGCCCAATTTTATGTAGAATTTAATCACTAACTCGATCACTGCTTCCAAACAAAATCGCTTTACAAATACTGTCACGATGACCTGATCGTCGTCTTGGTTCACCGTACTGAAACTGTGTCGTATGCAAGCTCTGAGAAACTTATATACTGCATGCGCCGAGTCGAGAGCCCTCCCGAATATTCAGTGGTGTGTGTGGAACTTGCCAGAAGTATCTTCTGCATGCGAGTATTCGAGAACCATACAGAAGTTTCTCCGTTAGATGTCGAGAGGCGTGACTTTGTTACTGAAAACTGTTCCGAGTTTCGCGAGTTGCCAGGGTAGCTTGTAGGTTAGGTTAGGTTGGGAAGGGTGGACTGAAGCAATGTGCCACAGTCCATCACGAGAGATCACTGTGGATCCAAATCAGGCTCTCACGTCATTCAAGCGTGGGAGCCTGATTTCTCGGTCTTTTTTCCTCGTAAAGGGGATAAGGTCGGTTTTCTCCGGATTGATGTTGAGACCGCAGTTACCAGCCCACCTGCTCAAGGATTTGAGCCCAACTTCTAGTAAATCGCTTAAGGTGTCTAGGAACATTTATCTCTCACAATCAGAACGATATCATCCGCGTAGGCAACCACCTTGACTCCGGTCAAAGGCAGAGCCTGTAAAATTTGGTCAACCACTATGACCCATAGCAGTGGAGATAGCACCCTACCCTGTGGGGTTCCCCGGGTTGCTTTCATTCTGCTACATCCATCCCCCAGAGAGGAGTTGATAATTCTTCCCCCTAGCATTGACACAATCCAGCACGAAATGAATGAGTCAACACCCAATCTATTCAATGCCTTCTCGAACGCACTCGTCTCTACATTATTGAACGCACCCTCAATATCTAGAAACGCTGCTAGAGTATACTCTTTAACATTCAAAGATTCTTCTACCGTGGAGACGACCTCATGTAAGGCCGTTTCGACAGATTTTCCCTTTGTGTGCTGAGAAGCTGAGAAGCCTCTCGCGTCTAGAACACATCTGAGATAATAGTCCATCAGTCTCTCCATTGTTTTCAGCAAAAACGATGAGGACTAATGGGTCTAAAGTCCTTGGCCAGGGTGTGGCTTAAGTAGCTTGTAACAAACAATACAGTAGCGTGCAGTCAGTCACTTTTATGTGATGAAAGGGTTGAAAAATCGAGACGAGTATGACTCTGCGTTAACAAATGTTTATATATCTACTTTTTTAAACAAAAATAAAAAACTTAAAAAATACGGCAGACGAACAGATAATTTTTACTTCCACTAAAAAAAGTAGTAGTAGGGTTTTTTGTTATTTCAGGTCGAACACAATATCCACTTTGTTATGTATTTAAAAAAATTAATAATAAAAAAAAATTAAGCTGATTAATTGTAGAAAGCGAATCTGAATTATAATTTTAGGACCAAAGCACTGCTTCGTAGTTTCCGTAAATTAAAATTAATTACTATTTTATTACTAAAAAAACCTAGGGTCTTACTAAGGTCATGTCTAGTGTTAAAACTCTGTGTGGTCTCGCAAAAAAAAGGCAAATAATAATTAATGATTACAACAATGTTAGCATCTTGCATTTAAGTTACATAAACATAACTTTTCCGAAAATGTTATTTTCCCGCACAGTACCTATTGATTTCCGTAAGAAAAATCATGATCATTAATTTGATTTGAAAAGAAAACAGCTCAATTTAGAATAAGAATTTAGAAATGAAGCCTTCAAATTTAAAAAAACGAAGAACTAATCAAAAAAGCATATTATTTTCTAGAACCTCATATTCGTTGTTTCGATATATTCACATTTAAAATTTTGAATGTGTGAAGTAATATGCAATGAGTGAAAGGTTTACAAATTACCGAAAGAATTCCCTCATTTATTTTAAATTTTTTTCACTTCGCTGATTTTTTGTAAATACATTTTTTTTTGATGAATTCGAAACCGAAAAACGATTCTCATCGCTCAAAAAAACCCACCAACATATGAAGATTTGGTCGAGTCTTAAGCTCGGATATTATCAAACTGCAGATCCCTTAATCTCGATTTAATTCAATTTCACAGTTTATATTACTTGGATTAAGGAAAATAAGATTAGTGTGTAAAAAAAACAAACCAGAGCAATTCTCACGCTACTCAGCAAGAATTCGCGCATTTACGTCCGTCATAAACTTCGACGATCAAAAAGCCCGAATGAAAAAAATCCTTAAAAGATTATAGAAAAACAAATAGTAATTAATCTATTGGCATTAAGTTGAAAGTTATTTTATCTGGCGGCTTCTTGTTCCGTCGTCTTGCCGAAGTGACTTGAGTTTCTTTCTTGTGACTATGCTGAACGTTTTGCCGGATCAGAAAAAAAAATATATATATACAAACTATTCACACATGAAAGACCACAGAGGCTCTCTCTAAAACCGTGGAATAAGTGTAAAAGGCCACATCCTATAGGTTCACGTCTAATCCCACTTAATTACCGCTAATTAATTACATGTCATTTAGACTTTGCCCTCCCGTTGATATTTAGCCGTATGGCTGACGGTATAAAAACGGTTCGGGTCGAACACTAAAAAAACAACAACAAAATCAAGAAACGACCTAACTACGGGTCTCTTGAGGAGAGTACAGCGTTAAAAGCCAAAAGCATTTGCATTCTGCACGTAACAAACATATAGCGTGAGCTGTTTTTAATTTCGGGGTCTAGAAACGTTTTGTGAAATTTCTGATGCGAAGTTGTGAAGTTAGTTTCACCTTCACCATTGAATCGAGTATTTAAACTCGACATCTTATCTAAAGTTATTTACAAAATAAGGCACGTAACGTGTGATTGTTCCAAAGAACTGGAGTGGCTTCAAGGAATATTTGGCTAAGTCTATCGATTTGGCCGCCCAGAGGTCGCGAGTACAAAACCCAGTTTTCCTTACTTACATGACAAAATCGATTAAAAAAAAATTCCACTCCCAATTATCCTTGCATAACCACACCATTCCCCGGGGGTTGTGCGATGGGATAACAGCCTATCCCCGGAAAAAGTACTGTGATGAGTAGCTTCTAGGAAAAGCTCAGATTGGGTGACCGTAATTTTGTCCAAATTCAATCGGGGAAATATCGATTCCAAAAAAACTCCACTCCCAATAATGAGCATACCCCGGGGGTTGTGCGATGGGATAACAACCTATCCACGGAAAAAGTACTGTGATAAGGAGCTTTTAGGAAAAGCTCAGATCGGGAGAAGAAACGACCAAAATGTCCAAATTTGATTGGGGAAATATTATCGAAGGGGCTAAGACTTGATTGTCGCGACATTGAAGAAGAATTCAAAGGTCTTGAATATGGGAACCAGGCGGATAAAATAGCGGCCTAGAAACAGTAGCCTTATACTAGCCTTTTGAGCGCTTCTTATTGAATACCTGACCTCTAACATAAAATTATAGCTAATCGTTTTCGTAGTCCACCGTTCGATTTGAATTTGCTCTTTTTCACTCTTTCATTCTCTTTCTCGAAGCTATAAAAAAACCCGATTTTTCCGCAAACAGTTAGCCTATCTCCGAACCTAAAACCTTTTTTTTCAACCGGTTAAAACTTGAGGGATCACCCTTTAATACCGATAGTATTTGGACACAGTTATGATCGGTGAGGGGATGGATAAATGATGTTAGGATAAAGAAATTGATTAGTGATACCTCCGGAAATGATGGTAGACGTTAGACATAAAGCACCGAGTATTAAACCGATCAGGGAACACAATTGCCTATGCTGTGCCTAAGGTCGCCAGATTGGGCTATTTCCCGCGATTTAATCTATTTAAATGTTCAATTCGCGGGTACAAATTTCAAAAAGCTACTTATAGCTTTTTGGGCAAACGCACATAGGGCTATTTTGCTAGTTTACAACAGACCCAATTTACGAGGAAAAAATAAAAAATTAGAAAACTAAATTTCAGTCGTCTCTTGGGTTAAATCTGCTCATCTGCTAAAATACAACGGTTGCAAACTACGTCATATTACAAATCCTTTTGCCACTAAATTTCGGTTCTCCAGTCATAATATTAAAAAAAATAGTTCACACGATATCTATCTGGTATTAGAAAAGATAAATTAATTTAGAATCGGTTCATTATTTGTGGCATTTCTACAAATGAACCACTTTCTTTGAAGTTATAGACCCCCCTAGATATAACATACATACAAGAGACAATAGATTTACCAATATTGATGACTATCATAGAGTTCCTTTATTTTTTGCATAATGTATTAATTATAATTTTTACTGAATTGGTAGGTTACAGACACGTGTTGCAAAAATTTCAGTCCCTCTAAAGTTATTGTTACATGTGTACTCTGACAACCCGAACAACTCACTTGTTATTGATATTAAAGTTTCCAGAGAAAAACAACAACTCTAAAGAGCTCTATATACTTCTCGTGTGTTTTAGACACTTCTCGCATGTAATAAACGTATAAAAAATAAACGCGTTCTATACAAACAACCGCATATATGCTGGAAATTTCTAGACTCAACACATGCAGTATATAAACGCCGCAGAGCCGATGGGGGATAAGTTTTTGTACTGCGAGAGTGAAACGACGGTCTACGCGAAAGCATATTTTTAAAGTGATTTTCATGGATAAAAGCGATCAAGTAGTTAATGAAATCGAATTATGTTTTACTTGAAAACCATTATTTTTCAATTATAATTTTAACCTTATATTTAACCAAAATATTTATTATACATTATACGAATTCTGGAACACAGTTCGTCGTCCAAATCGCAATTGTGTTCAACACGTTTAAGTAGGTCTATTAAAATTGCAAAGTTGAGCGCGGTATTTGGGCTAGAAGTCTTCTTGCGGGTTTTGGGCTATTTCATAAGCTCACTCGGCTGTACCCTTCCTGAAATAATAGGCTGTGCGCAAATAGAAATGCTACAGTGAAAGTCACGCAAGAATATGGTGCTCTAGACGAAGTACTGAGCTCTAATTTATAGTTGGTGATAAAAAAATTGAGGACTTTCTTATATGAAGTAAGGACGGGTGAATCTCATTGCTCATTTTTGTGGATCATTGTTCGGTAGGTATTTAAGATCAGAGCCCACGAGGATCTGAAGGGATGGCAATGGACCCGTATGTTGCCTAGTGAGCGCGGTGGTTCTAGCGCTGCGCCTCTTCTTGAAACTAAACTAAGATCAGTACCTTGTACCTTGATTCAGGCGTGAACGCGAAAAATTACTAAAATTAAGAATTTCGTTGACTAGATTCAGGAGACTGAAAAGTTACGTGTCCTACAGGCAACTACAAATGTACAAGAAGTTCATATTTAATACTTTACTTAGTGCTTGTAGACAAAACCTTCCATTGCCGTCTATGAACATTTCGAAATTTTAAGATCCCTACTTACGGTGCATATAATAAGTGGAACCACGTAATTTAAGCACATCTGTATGGGAGCTACCCAAAAGTATGTGGGAATTTCCATCGATCCCGATTGAACTTTTTTTCTAACTCAATACTAAATCGTATGAAAGTTCGAATTATGGGCTGAAAGTTTTCTTGTGTGTAATGCAAAATACACGCATTTTTCAAGAACTTTTGTATGTCGGCCACACGAATAGCTTGCTTGATTTCGTTAAAACTTCTTTTATTTCCTCTAACTAACGGAAAAAAATGTCAGCATTGAAAATTTCTAGATTGCAGAGTACTGAAATTATTGGCTAATATTTGTGTACACGTATTTTAAGGACTTTTGTATGGGAACTACTCGAATGTGTGCGGGATTGTGCTCATTAAAGGAATTAAACCTAAATTTTTTTTAAAACTTATTGGTGTACAATTTCGATAGCCTAGAACTGAACGATTTCTATACATTTTTTTTGAACATACATATTTTTATACAGCCCAAAAGTTTGTAACGCATAGAACCGAACCTCGGACGAAAAAAAGTTATATATTATTTTTTGTTTATTTGTGGCCAAAAACTCCAAATACGCCTGACGTCCGTCCGTCCGTCCGTCCGTCCGTCCGTCCGTCCGTCCGTCCGTCCGTCCGTCCGTCCGTCTGTCCGTTAGCACGATAACTCAAGAACGCCTTGACCAGGGATGTTGAAATTTTGAATCTGGATGTTTGGTCGAATTTGTAAAGCTAGGTTCGTTAACGGGCAAAATCGACCTACTCCTTCGGGTAGCTGCCATATAAAATGTAAAACACGTGCTCAAGAATATTGGCCGATAACTTTGAAATTTCGTATGTGTTGATTTTCCAATAGTTAGTGAGTGAAAACGAAGTTCGAATTTACTAGTCAGCGAAACTCCTTCTGGTAGCTTCCATACAAAAAATTCTTAAGACACGTGTTCAACAATATTTTCTGATGAATTTTGAACGCTTCAAGCTACGAATTTGAAATTTTGTACACATTAATTTTTAAATGGTTCCAAGGAAAAGGATAAATATGTAAGAAATCGAGTGAGTCTTTCCTACACCTCCCATGTGAAAGTCATTCAAAAAGGAAAAAAAAAATTTCGGTGACTCACCCAGTTCAAGATATTAAATTAAACACTGACTATAATGTCTTATAAAGTTAGTTTCTAGTAGCAACCAAATGGGAGTCCTTAATAAAGGACATACTACATGCACACACCTTATTCTACTATATCCCCAACTACAATATAAATCGGAGATCAGTATTTCATCTAGAGTATCATACGATTGGCTTGCAGTCGATCGTGACTGCAGTATGTTTTAAGTTACAGTGGATTTTGCAATATGAACTCACAAAATTTTGAAGCACTTTTGTATGAGCTGCTCGAAAAATTTGCTCAATTTTCTCAAAATCCATTCTTTTTGCTTCCAACTATGGCAAAATTACAGTATTTGATATATTTCTTGTAGCTAGAAGTCTTTTGAATTTATAGGTCAATATTTATGAACACGTTTTTAAATGACTTTTGTATGGGAGCTACTGCTTAAAGAAGCGGAACGATTTTGCCAGTTAACGAATTTATTCTTACAAATTATATCCGATAAAATTTCAAATTGCTAGGTGAAAGTGTTTTTGAGTCATCGTGCGTTCGGACCGAAAATCCATAAAATCCGTTGAAGATTTTCTCTTTAAAGATTTTTATATCAGAAAATTAGCTTTTTTTGAAATTTTGAATGTCACATTTGCAACAACCTCTTACCAAATTTTGAATGTGGAATGTCACCTTATTCCGAAAATCCTACAAATTGCTTCATTGAACATATAAATCTCTGCCATATATTGACCGATAGATACGTGGGTAAAGTACTTTGGGAAATTATGTGGCATATCACCTTTTTTCCGCCAAAAGCATTGGAATTCCGTGCAGCAAATACCAGGGCTCTTGTCCTCTCCAAATCGAGTCACAAAGGAGCTAAGGACCTTCGCTTTAGTACAATTTGTTCAAATATTTCGGACGATTACTGTCGCAACACTAAAACGAAATTTGTCTCGGATAGTTTTTCATTTGATTTGACAGCTCTACATCTTGCTGACCACACAAAGTATAGCAGGTTGAATTCGCAGGACCTGGAAGTTGATGATATCAGACCAGACAAACGAACGAATTGTATCGCATCGTATACAACATAATGGTTTTACAAAATTGAAACGGCGAATGTTGTTCAGGGAAGTGAAACCTGGGCCAGACATCACATTTAGTTTGGAGAAAATAAAGATGAAAATGTTCTGACACGATTCCTCGCTATGGCAGGATTCCACCCTCTCGGTGCCACCGGTAGACGTATTGAGAGAATGATGAATGTCTTATCCT
This sequence comes from Beris morrisii, assembly GCA_951812415.1. Lineage (NCBI taxonomy): Eukaryota > Metazoa > Arthropoda > Insecta > Diptera > Stratiomyidae > Beris > Beris morrisii. The sequence goes on along the minus strand of OX638312.1, from coordinate 10,993,775 downwards.
GGCCAACAGGGACATGTAACTGACACACATATGACCCCTAACATACTTTTCAGACGAGTTTTCGGGATGTGAAACTCCTCGATCCACTTACCGCACACACATTTTCAATAAATGCCATCCGTGAAGTTTTCAAAAAAGGAAAAATCATTTGTTTTCCACATTTAACACACACAGCGTTGGATAGGACGACAGAGATGCCGCCACATGCGATCAAAGAAGCCCGTCCTTCGTTCCTTCAGTCGTTCGGTTTTTACACTTAACTACACTTTAATTAAATGGCGGGTAATTAATTAAAAGTTTAATCACAAATTCCAGGAGTCACTGGCATAATGGAGAAGTTTATTCTCTGGCGATGTTGTACAGCGGATCGACAGTCAGTCGGCTGGTTGCCGTCAAGCCTTTTCTAATTGTTGGTAGGATATTTTGCTTTTTATCGCTTAATTGAATCAGCGAAAATTTTATGTAAAATTCTCTGATATTTCTTGTTGCATACCATTTTTTTGTAATAATGTTCTAATTCTATCGCTAGTCCACTAAGCTTCAACTTTCTAGCATTAGAAGTTTCAGATATTGATAAAGATTGTCAATTTCCATCCAATTTCGTACATTATTTTCCATACAATACCACAAGCCCTGTTCTTAGAATGGGGATTGTTATATATGTACGTTTCAAATTTAAACTTTTTAGCAAGAGCCGTTCATAAACCATTGTGTTAAAAAACTTTGGATTACATTATTTTCCGACCCAATTGCACCAGGAAGATAAAATTTGATTTCTGTATACAGGATTACAAGTGGAGTGCACTCAATGTAAAATTTTTGAGGGGGGAGGTGGAGCACGGAAGTGAGGTTAGCAAGGTTAGCAATTTTCCAAAAAAATTTAATTTTTATATCCTAAGAACCGTACCAGATATGATTTTAAAAATTTTTCCAATTTATTATGGTGCGGGTTTAGGGGTGTAATGGAAAAAAGGGGAGGAATGGAAAAAATTCTGATTTTTATTTCTCGAAAACTGAGTATTATAGAAAGCTAAAAATTGACGGTTATATTGAGCGACTATAGTTGACAAAAGCTTACTCTGAGGAACCGCTCGACGGTGACCTTTGCCGCTTGTGTTACGAAAGCAAATTATTTCTGATTTACTTGCATTTACTGTGAGTGCCCAATCGGAAAGGTATTTGAGTGTTACATCAATGGCATTCTGAACCTCTGTCTTAGCTTGAAAGGGAAGGGCATTGCTTGCAAAAATGATTATGTTATCCGCATCCATAAAACTACCTGCACCTCTCGCGAGAAGCTGGTCGCAATGACGTGGTGACTGCGGGGATTTTAACGACGGAAGTGGAATATCACACAAAAACAAATTAAATAATTTCGGACCTAGAATAGAGCCCTGAGGAACTCCCGAACACGACGGAGTGTGATGGACGAAAACCGCCCAGCAATTTTTACTACGAAGCAGAAGCGGCAAAGGGCATTCCGCAGTTATTAATTTAAAACGTGTTTTTCTCCAAAGGCGAGATGTATGAGGGGGACTTAGTGAAACAAACCTGACTCAGAAACGGCTTATATTAGAAAGTTGAAACTTAGTACCAATAGGTAGATCTACTACAGGAGTAATTAAAGCAAAAAAAAAATACAGATTTTCATTGGCGTACAACGGTGCAGTGAAAAAAATATCCGTGAAAAGGGTTTTTTTTTTACATTTTTACGAATTTCGGTATATCTTTTAGGCCAGTCGAGTTATCAAATTAATTTTACTTCGGCGCGCTCTTTACAGAAACCCCTGAACATGTTTTTCCAAATTTCGGATTCCCAACACCTACGGGGGTGAAAAGTGTGTACCAACATTTTCACGAATTTCGATATATTTCTTAGGTCTGAGATTTCGAATTCACTTTCACTTTTAAAGGCTTTAAATATAGTTGGGGAAAAAAAACAGATTCCAGAATTTTTCGATATTAAACACCCTGTTCAAGTTTTCACGAATTCGGGGTGAAAAGTGTGAACATTTTCACGAATTCCGATATATTTCTTAGGTCTGAGATATCGAATTCACTTTCAATTCTAAAGGCTTTAAATATAATCGGGGAAAATTTTTTTCAATATTAAACACCTTGGGGGTGTATGATATTGTTGAAGTTTTCACGAATTCCGACAAATCTATTAGTTTTAATAGGATCAAATTCACTTTTTCTATGGACTTTGTATAAAATGATATAAAAATTTATTTCATATAAAATGATATAAAAATTTATTTCAAGATTTTGCGATATTCCACCCCTACGAATGCTGGTATATCACTTAGGTCTGATGAGATATCCAACTGCTTTTTACAATACTTCAACGTTCTTTTTATACAATTGCCTAAAAACTGGTTTCCAAATTTTTTTACATTTAACCCCTAAATACGTGAATAAATACAAAGAAAATCTGCAAAAGTCTGAGCCCAACTTTATTATTTTTTGGGTAGAAGTCCAGACCGCATTTAATGCTGATATGCGGTGCAGGTTACTCTTTCTTGCAGAACCAAAAACATACATCCAACCAATTAAAATCTTCATCATCATAATGAAAAAATCATTGTTTTTGAGCCGATGTAAGGATTCATTAATATTATGCAAACCGTTCATAATTTTTTGATCTGCTTTGGACACTCACACAATAACAGAAATGATGTAAAAAAATGAATGATGTAAAAGTTCGTAACATTGATGAAGACTATAATTCGTATTAAAGTACAGATTCATTATTACTATTAACTGTGTCACACTCAATATAATATGATAAATGATTCATAATATTGATGAAAAGAGTAATTAATGTTACTAATGTTGTTCTTCATATTAAAGTAAAAATTCATAATTGCGATTAATCCTGTGACAGTAATCAATCAATCAATCATAATATTAATGCCCATACGGATATAACGTGGAACTGGATATAATTTCGGCTTTTTATGCCATATGAAAACGAATAAAGGTTCCTACACACTTGTGCGAAATGTTAGCTACTGCCGGACTAATTCTCAGCGGAACAATTGACCCCATTTGATTACGTGCCGTCGATTATGGGAACCTTAACAAAAAAAAAATAACAGCCAACAGAGGAATCGTAACCTTGAGCTGTGCGATAATCCTTTTCTTCAATATAATGAATGTATACATTATTACCATAATTAATATATTTTACCATATACCAAGCAAAGCTACTATGTTTCGAAGAACTTTATAATCAATATAATGAAGGCGTGCATCAAAATTCCTAGGTGTTCATATCTGAGACTATGTGTGCCCTTTCCATATATACAAATTGATGAAAATATTTTTAATGAAATGGGATTCATACTATTAATTTACGATTTATATGTCATGAAAAATATTTGATGATTTTCTTCATTGTTGCAACGATTTTTTCATTAATCCGAAGAATTTTGTTTAATGAAAGGCATTTATTAATATTAGGAACAGTATTTTTTTCAATGTATTTTCTTTAATTTGTATCGAATATATATATATATTTTTTTTTTAAATGCTGGTTAGGTAACAAATCAAAATGGATTAATTTTTTGAATGTATGCTTCATCGAATGTGCGCACATACTTTTTCTTATCCGATTTGCTATTTCAAAATAAAAATCTGTTTCTTTTCATTTTCACAAATTTAAAATTTAGGCCATTCAACATACCGCCCTCATACTTTCTTCTTTTAAACTTCTATTGTTCCTTTCTCAATAGGCAAGCTTCTTGTGACATTGTTAAACTGTAACACCCTTATCATGCGTTTAACCGCCTTTAACATCACAAAGACAATATCCTGACAGGATGCCACTATCTCAGCTCCTTAAAGAAAAGACACTGTATCGAAAAAAAAACCCACCAAGTAAGTGAATGAACCAACGATCTGGAGTACAGGACTCCTTTTTTGGAACATGAAAAACATCGACCTAAAAAAAAACACAACCCTCAGCGGGGGTTGTGATTCTCTGGTCAAGAAAATATTCGTGTTATATCTTTTCCCCGCGATACATTCAAGTTGCGTGCCGTTTCTTTTACATGGGAAAATAAAGAAATAAATTTTACTCAAGTCAAAATATCGGCTCAAGGGTGTTTATCAACATGTCGAAGAAAATAACGAAAAAGGTAAAGCTACCCGGTTAATGCCAAGTATATCCATGCGACAGGGTTACTTTTCGATATAGGGAAGGTACCAACAATATGGCGCGGTATTGAAAGCGATAACGTTGTTGTTGTTACTGGTTTATTTCACTTTTTTAACGTCTTCAAGACCAAATCGAATGCATGGTAAATGGGTGAAAATATGTTAAGCAAGTAGTTTTTAAATCAACCCGGTTGAAGTGGTGAATTATTAATGGCACTCGTACACCACCTAGACCAATTGGCTACCTTCATATGCTCGTACGTACCTATACGCGGCACATCTAGCCAGAATACACCTTCTGCATAACAAACGAGATGTTGCTGCTAATTCAGCATATGAATGCGTTTCGCATTTGCGTAGCTTTGCTGCTGCAAAAATAAATTGGCATCCAAGCAAATTACTTTCAAGATTTCGAACAATGCAATCCAACAATTGCAATTTGTTCACACACTCCCGCCCATCGGTTCGGTTACTTTACTTTTTCCACATATTGCCGAGGTATCTTTAAAGTCCGAAACACGTTGGCACTTTATGATCATATGAGCATATGAGATCTTTAGTTTTCTTACTCGTTGTTAAGATCGGGCGTTCGTCTTGGAGCCATACTTTGTGCGCGGTTCATTAAAGGCGGGACACACATAACAGAATCATTCGCGATGGATTTTCGCCTATACGTTGTAAAGATATGTGGTCATATGTAGCGCGCGTCTTTGGGACCCTCTTATATGGAAGCCACCATTTAAAGTGCAGATAAACCCACACATGAGATTGAAATGGTTGGGGTATGGTAGATTTTACTGCCGCTATCGGTTTGTTAGTTAGTCAGGCCCGTGGTGGCTGAGAAAGGCCTAAGAAATAACCGTTTCACTTTCCAGAGATCTTTTCTTAACGTATTAAAAAAAAAAAATTTTAAATAAAAAAATTTAAAAAAAAACTGCCAAATGAACTGACAACGTCCAGAACGAATTCTCTGATTTCTACAGGCATAAAGAAAAATCGAATAATAATAAAATTAAAAAAAAATATGAGAAGAAATCGTATGTGGAACCTTTACCTTAGCGCAAAAATGTGTTTACCGCGCGGTATGCCCACCGAGGTAATAAATTTAAAAGTTTATGTGGAGAGGTAGAAAAGTGTTGGAATAAGGAACAAAAACTTTCGTAACCCGAACAAAAGTAAAAACGAGTTACAACAATCAACCGACGAATGGTAATTTTCATTTTGAATTCTCTTAGTGTTACGAAGAAATCGGCGTCTACTACACAATGGATCCTTTGTTTTCGAATGCCTTCAGGAACTTCGGAATTATGATTAACACTTTTTTTAACTTTGGATTTTTTTTTTCAATAATAGCAATTTAATGTTTTCCAAACGAATGATATTTCTGTTTTACAATTGACCATCGAGCGTTCAAGTTCAACCTCAATATCCTTGACCAGGAAATTTGAAAGGCCAAGAGAGGTTCTACCCTATCGATTAATATTAAAGGCCCTGAAAATCTAGTTTTTCAGAAAGATCTTGATTTTCTGTGGAATTATTAACAATTTTTTCAAAATCAAGATTAAAACAAAAATTATTTAATCCAGTATTTTTTTTGGAGAAGAATTTTTGGGTTGTTTTTAGAGAGACGAGACCGTAAAGACTTTCACATGAATTTCTCGGCTGGGATCAATCGCTGACGTGGCTACTATCATTGAGGGGATGACAGTTGAAAAACCTTTACTGAATAGTCGAGTTTCGAAACTGTGTTGGATTTGGTCCAAGGATGCGGTTTGATATTGCAAAATTATCAAAAAGAAAACATTTTTTTGAAATGATTTTTTTTTTGATATATTACTTTATTTTTTAAATTTCAAAAAAATTTGCTACTCTGAAATTTTGTATATTCACGTTTTAGGACTAGTAAACCCCAAAAAAGCAATAAAAAAAAAATATCCGTCGGTCCGCCGTACGCAAAACCGTTTGAAGGCGCATAGCTCTCAAGCCTGTTGAGATATTAAGTTGAAATTTTTATAGTGAGCATAGTGGGTGAACCCCTAAAAGTGGTATCTTTTGCGGGGCGGGGTGTGAAGGGGGCGGGGGGGGGGAAGAGTGTGGACCGTTTCAGACGAAAAATTTTGGTCAGATCAAGGAACCACTTACGCTAGAAGGCTGAAACTTGTAACTAATGTAGAACTATGATAGTGGACCTATTTGCAAAAAATTTTTTGATTGGGGTTGATGTGTGGGAGTGGAGATGGGGGGGGGGGAGGACAATACATCCGAAACGCTCGAAAGCTGGGATTGAAACATTCTAAAATCTACCCAGTATAGAGGTGTTCTGGGAAAAAAAAATAGTACGGGGTGGGGATAGTTTTTTGAAACGGCTTATGCTAAAAAATTGAAACTTACTATGTATATGCACGTGTGCTACTAGAGTAATTAAAGCAAGAAAAAGGTTAGATTTTCATTGGCGTACAGAGGTGGAGTGAAAAAATTGTCCGTGGAAAGGGTTCTTTCCACATTTTCACGAATTTCCTTATATCTTTTAGACATGTCGAGTTATCAAATTAATTTTACTTCTGCGGGTTCTTTATATAAGCGCCTAGAAACATATTTTTTCGATATCCAACCCCTAAAGGTGCTCTTACACAAGCGATTAAAATTGCTCAATTTGCAGCAATTCCAGACAATTTTGACGTCACGAAAACATACAGCAACATTCAGCAACATCAGCAATTGACGACATGGATCAATTGGTGGTCAACTCGTTGTTCAGCAGTGGCTAGCGATATGGAGCAATACTCATCAATTTGGCAATGAGATCATACACAGACAATTCAGTCTATGAATAATACGAAAGCAAACTTGACAAACAAATCCAAAACTTAAAATAAAACTTGGAAATATTTTAATTCAAAGTCATTATAACACGAAACTTGACAAATAAATGCAAAACTCAAAACAAAACTTGACAACTGAATCACCGAACGAGGAAAATTGCTCGGAATTTTTAAAGCTAGTGGAAATACAGCAACTACAGGGCGAGCAGTACCAGCAATCTGTGGAAACATTGCCACATTGCCGAAATATTGCCGCAACTAACATGATATTGCTCCATTAATCGCTTCACTAGTTTTGGCAATAGTCGTTGGGCAATCAATTGCATGTAAAATTGCTCGTATACGAGCACCTTTAGGGAGTGTAACGTGGTTGTGTACATTTTTACGAATTCTGATATATTTCTTAGGTCTAATGAGATATCGAATGCACTTTCACTTGGAAGGGCTTTAAATATAATCGGGGAAAAACCGATTTAGGCTTTTTTCGACATTAAACCTCCTTAGGAGGGGGGGGGGGGGGGGGAATGTAAGATGTTGTTCAAGTTTTCACGAATTTCAAAAAAATCTTTTAGGTTTAATGAGATCGGATTCCGCTGTTACTTCTATTGAATATTCTATTGAAAAAAATACTTAAATAAATAAAAAAAAACAATTTGCCAACAGTTTTGGCGCAACTTTATTATTTTTTGGGGAACGCGTTTAATGCTAAGATGCGGTGTAAGTCACTATGCGACTGACAACCTAAAGAATAACCAGGAGGGTATTTGGAACGTTATTTTTTAAGCTATCAGTCGGTCAGGAAAAACAGCCAAATATTTTACAGCGTGGCAGACAGTGTAACACAAGATTAACTCAATTTCATAAAAAATGTGACAACCGATTTTTTGTTTATACCTAAATTAAAAAATTTTTCTCTCAAAACGTTAAGTTTGTGGATTATCACGTTCAAAATCTTAGTTTGATTAAAGTATAGCTCATCATTCCTTTCTTAAGGGGTTTTCGAAAAATCGATTTTTTTTTTATTTTAAATGGTCCCTTAGGACTTCAAAAATGATGTCCCAAAATATTATGGCCGAAAAAAGTCTCTAATGACTCGGTTTTCGAATTTTAGTACAAGGCCGGCTGCAAAATTATTCATTATTTTCTACTAGTCAAAACTTCAAACGCGTTTATCTCAAAACTTTATTTTTCAAGTTAGACGGAAATATAACTCAGACAATTTTCAACCGATTCACTTGAATTTTGAATATATCTTTAAAACTATATTGTCCATCAGAGTACGTAGGATTTTTTTTATATTGCATAGTTCATTTGTTATTAACAATTTTCTGACGACAAATTTAACACCTTTCACTTTAGAAGTGCGCCGTATGGCCAAAAATTCATATATCGAAAAAATCCTGCGTACTCTTGTAGCTGTTGTTATATATAATCGAAAAAAATTCATTGGCTTATCGTAATTCAAAAATAACAGGCGTTGTGTGTCCGGCCGTGGACCCTGGAAAAACGGAAACGTCATCGCAAAAACGCTGCACAGCCGCCATTTTGAATTTAATCGCTTCAAAAAAATTACTGCACATAGTCAATAATATGTATTATAAACACCCATTTTTGTAATGTCGATTTATTTTGTAGTTTCTTTGAAAAAAATACCCAAAAAGGCCTATTTTTTCAGCCTCTAGAGTGGCCTAACCCCTTCAGAGAATAGATATAGCCTAGGAAGAGGTTAAGAGCCAGTAACAAAAGACCATCGTGGTTCGAGAAGCAATAAGGCTTCTAAAGGTTCTACCAACAAATAATAATAATAATAAAGTATAGCTAAAATTGGAAGAGTAGGAATGAAAAAAACCGAATTTTTGATACTTGTACATGAACAAATAATAGTGGGTCCAGATTAAGGTTGCCAGATTGGGCTATTTATCGCGATTTGGGCTATTTAAATATTCAATTCGCGGGTATAAATTTCAAAAAGCTACTTATAGCTTTTTGGGCTATTTGGCAAACGCAAATTGTATTGTTTTGCTAGTTTAAAACATAGCCGATTTACGATTTTAAAAATATAAGAATTAGAAAACTGAATTTTAGTCGTCTCTTGGATTAAATATGATAGTGTTACCGGCTCAAATACAACGTTTGCAAACTACGTCATATCACAAATCCTCTTGCCACTCAGCTATCGGTTCTCTCTAATGAAAAATAATAGTTCACACGATATCTATCTGGTGTTTGCAAACTAAAATGCATTTAGAATCTGTTTATTATTTGTAGACTTTCTACAAATCAAACACTTTCTTTCAAAGTTATGGAAACCCATAGAAATATAACATACAAGAGATAATAAATTTACTGACTGACTACTGTCGTAGAGTTTTTTTATAATAATATTAATTATTATTTTTGTTGGATTGGTGGGTCCAGACACGTGTTGTAAAAATTGAAGTTATTGTTACATGTGTTCTCTGGCCACCCGAAAAACTCTCTTATTGTTGGTATTTAAGTTTCCAGAGAAAATCAACAACCTTGCAATATCGTAGAGAGCTCTACATACTTCTCGCATGTTCTAGACATTTCTTGCATGTAAAAGTTACTTCTGCGCGTTCCACATAAACAACAGAATATGCGGGAAATCTCTCGACTCAACATATGCAGTATATAAGCACCGCAGAGCCGCGAGAGAGTGCGAGAGTGAAACGACGATCAGTTCTACGCGAAAGTGTATTTTTAAAGTGATTTTCATCGATAACAGCGATCAAGTAGTAAATGAAATCGAACTGGGTTTTTGTTTGTATGCAACAATGTATCACGTTAATCGGGAGGCGGCTGAATCTTCTTTAGACGGAGGATAATTCGTTTAGGCGAAGATGACTATGAGGTGCTTACATTATAAAATATTGATGTGCGCATTTTGTAACATAAACTACTAAAAAGCAAAAAACCCGATTTTATGAAAACTTACACAATTATGAAAATTACAAATTATTTTTCAAGTATAATTTAACCTTTAATTTGCACCTAATATTTTTTTTCAAATAATATTTTTAAAATGGTGATAAATACGAATTTATGTATTCACACAATATTTACATTACAGTGTTTCTTACGAATTCTGGAGCACAGTTCGTCGACGAAATCGCATCTGTGTTCAACACATTTAAGTAGATCTGATAAATTGCAAAGTTGAGCGCGGTATTTGGGCTACAAGTTTTCGTGGGAGTTTTGGGCTATTTCATAAGCTCACTCGGCGGGTTCTGCAGCCAACTATCTAGCAACCCTGGTCCAGATGGTTTCCTTGTGGCACTCCATACGTGTTTTGCAAACCTCGGTTTCACTGAGACCTGGCCAGGTAATACGTCTCAGTCACGACCTACCTTCTTCTGTACCTATCTAGGTACCGCCACGGGGCTTAATATGATAGTCCGCCCTCAGGGCTACTACTCCTTTAAAACGGATATACCTCCGACTCGGTACATGATATAGAAAAATCAGTCCAGTTTTTTTTAACCTTTAATAGCAAATGTTCCATCTAACACTCAATAGATCTTAGCGTATAGCAAACCAAGGAATTGTAAGATAACTTAGTGCGGAAAAATATAACAAATTAAATTTAGCTAGCAAGTTGCATGTTCATGAACTTGATAAATTAATGATACAAAACAACTTAGAAAGAAAATTTAATTTTCCAATGAAATTGAATTTTAATTGCTTTTAAGATATATCAAAAGTGCCTCTAGCTCCCATTGATTTCCTTCCATTGAAAAATAGTTTAAATCTATCGATAAAACTGCATTATGATTTCTTTACAGGAATAGTTCGGCAGTGTTTAATTTTTGTTTTTTCAATTTTTTTTTAAAAGAAAAGCAAAGTATGCACTCGGTCAAGTCGTTACTCAATTACAATTTCATTAACTTTGAACACGATTTTTGAACGGCACTAACAAATCATACCGAAGGGCAATTTTTAATACGCATATCGCGGCAATCACTTGCTGTTTACTATTACACGCTCATATCCTGGCTGACGGCGAATTAAAAAAAAAAAATTAAATAACAAGGAAAATCATAAAAAAAAATACACCTAGGTAGTTACTTGGTCATATGAAAAGGTGTATTAAATAATTACAATAACAAGAACAACAGCAACATCTCGATAAAAACAACTACAACGACTTGGAATAAGCCACGTTGTCAGGAAGGGTTTGAATAATTGTTCAATTTCCTTAAACCGGTTTCATATTTTTGCTCCTCTTTAGTTTTTAATATTTCTTTTTATTTACACATTTCACATGCTTTTTGCTTTAAGACTTTGTTCTTTTTTATAAATATATAAAATTTATTCATGGAGTTTCTGGAGTAGTTCTACCAACCGGTGGTGTGTATTTTACCTGTATATTGAGTGTAAATCGTGTACTGTCCGCATGAACAAGTACACCGACCGGCATAAAACACAATCTGAACTAATAAACCGTGGATTATTAATTGCAATTCGTATTCATATACTTTCAGTTGATGGGCCACATTAAACACGGATTAATTTATTAACAACGGTGTACGATTATATTTTATAGTTTTGTTAATTTTAAATTAAAATGATTTATATTTCGAAAAGTTGTTAACACGCAACGATTCCCTTCAATAATTAAAAGTTAATCCCGGTACTTCTTACAATAATCTTACAAGTTTGTACTATTTCACTTCGGTACAAACTTTTCCCCCAAAATATTCACAACATTTGTAATTAATAGATGTTAAATCCAGGGGGAGAATTTCGAAAAGATGGGAGATTCAATGTCATCCCATCATTAAGCTTCTACCTTCGGATAATTAATGGTTTTTTAATTTGTCCAGTTTTTCCGAAATTATACAATTAACGAAAAAAAAAATTAGTAATAGTACCGATTAGTCATAAGTCCTATTGTCCGCCTTCAAGTCAGACTTACCGCTCGATGCGGTTTATTTTATTGTTGATATTTCCATAACTTTGCATAAAATTAAATAAGTGTTAAGTGTATTTATTCAACTAATCACGAATCCAATTCGAAACGATCAATCACATCGGCAAGATCAATTTCAATTTATCATCGATCGCGGCAATGCGAAAAAAAAAATGATATGTGAGAATATGTAAACAGGAGGTATGAAATCTCAAGATTTGCAACTTGTCTTCTTGCAATTTTTGCCTTTTTTATTTCGAGTGATATGTAGGTACTTTTACATATCGTTGAATTTATGGAGTTAAATCGTTTTGTAATGCTGCCTGTGTTGATCGTTCGTTTGACCGTGATGATCACGCCAAGACGATCTCAAACTTTGCAGACGATTTTTTTGATCTTTGCCATGTTTTTTATCGTTCGTATCATTTGTTACCATAATAATCAATTTTAAGGATATTTATAATAGTTTACACATTGTTTGGCAGACCGGATTCATCGAAATTACAATATGAATGGTTGTATGGTGAAAATCTGGCAGATTGCCCAATCGGTTTTAGTTTAATTTGTTTAAATTTTCATTAAAATTGATTGTATTTTGAATAGTGTTTGATAGAAATTAACACTCACATATAGTTTCTGGCCTGATTTTTGGATTGTTTTAAGCTAAGTGGATTTTTTAATTGATCAACAAATGATCGTTGCAGTCCTTCAAAGATTGCAGTCGAAATTTTCAATTAAAATTACTGAATATTGTTTAGCATGTTATAAGACTGGTTCGAGCATTTTTAACAAACAACTTTACGACGATTTATCTTTTTCACGATATACTCGTATGAATGTGTAGATGTGTACGTTAAGTATTTTAATGATGCTACTATGCGATAACATAAAGGTAACTCTCTACGTTGTTTATCGACTTTCTGTCTATTTCCAGACAACAAGGTGTGTCTACATTCACTTTCTTGTACACTTTTTGAGTTTAGTGGGATAGACATTATGTTCACCTTGAGTCCCACCTGGTTTCAGTATCTATACTTCATTTTATATACGACTATCTATCAAATAACAGTAAATATCCGTTTTCGTTTGTGACATATACCAAATGATACATTACAGCGTCATCAAACAAATAAATTGATATTTTTCTTAGCGAGAATTCCATTTAGTTGTGTTTTGAATGTGTTAAGGATTTTTTTTAAATATAAATTAAACAGAAGTTTAATTTCTTTGATAAAGTATCTATACCACAATATTTTATAATCCAAAATACGATAAATATATCATAATCCCTTAAACTTTTAGAAATCGCCTTTCCAATTAAGTTGTTCACTCGTCATACTCAGATTGCTTGGAAATTTAATACTATCGTCATCTTCAGTCGGAGCAAACGTAGAGTGGTCTCCGTATATTTCTCGGGTAGCGAACTATTTAACAGAACAGATAAAATACAAAATGTTATTATTATTCTACCTATAGATAGTCCGGACATTTTAAATAAATTATGTCCCAAAAATCAATAAAAAATGAATGTCCGTTTGACCGCCGCCGTACGCATCTCGGAGAGTCCGCGCCGCGCAGGAAATTTGTCCAGTAGGTAGACCCTTAAGGGTGAAATTTTTATGGATCGGGGGAGTAAGGGCAGGGATTATAGCGAAAACTTATCTCAGGAACGGCGTACTCTAGAAAGATGAAACTTACAAGTAGATATACAAGGGAGTATGAGAAAATTAAATTTGTTTAGTGATGTAGTAGCTTGTTAAGGGGAGCTTGTAGTGAGTGCAAAAATTACCATTTTTGAGACCCAATTTTTTTAAAACTCTAATTGTATCACTATATTGTTTTTTTTATTTGCAAAGCTCTTTTAGTACTACTACTTGATCGAAGCATTTTTAAAAAATCGCTTCACTTTTTTTATAACAGCTGGTCAAAGATTGCTACTTTTTGAACCTTCCTTAATGGCCTACAGGTCGATACTGCGGTATTAAAATTTGATAATCTTCGATCAACTATTTCTTTTACAATCTTTTGTTGATAAATTTTCGTGATTTTTCTAGTCTTTTTTATATTTCGTAAGACAACAGTGGCAGCACTGATTTTTATCATTTGACAATAAAATCATCAGATGATACGAGTATTATAGATTTGATCAACTTGAAATTTTTTTTGGAAAGTTTCCATTTTAATTTTAAAATTTAATTTTAGGCACTTCCCGGCGCCCAAATGTCGCGATTTTGGTCTTGTTTTATCAGGAAAAATATAAATTTTAATAACCAGTCGAAAACCAAAATTTATTGCTTTTCTTTACCCTACAAGCTCCCCTTAAAGTGGGGCTATAGAAAATAGCACTAGGTCCGGCATCCAGACTTTGACATTTTTATATTTTGTAAATACTTGAAATGGGCCTCACATTAGAGAAGTACATTAAAAATAAAGAACAGTGCCCTCAGGGGAGGGGTTAAAAAATTTTGGATTACAATATCTTACGAAGGAAAAAGGATTAAACGTTTAAATTTGTTTTCTGTTCTAGGTATTAAAAGGAAATGTAACGAATATAAATTTATTGTAGGTAAGTTTTGAGCACAAATGGATAGACTGTCAGTAAGAAATTACCTCGAAAATGACGATTACTATCTTTAGAAGCCTGCAAGATATGATCTTAAAATTTATACGGTAGTTACATTCAGTGATCTCCTTCTGGGGTAAAAAGTACGGGGTTACTGCGGTAAAGGATTGGAGTGAAAAGAGCGAAAACCGAATATATACTAATTTTTATATCCCAAAAGCAGCTAACGATAGGATGCCGAATCTTGGTAATTTTATAGTGACACAACATCGATTTAAGTGTTTTTTTTTCTATAATTGGAACGACTTATGCTAAAAAGTTAAAACTTGGTATATATATGTTGGAAGTATTTTTGGTAAAAAAATTTCAGATTTGCGTTGGCGTTCGGAGATGGTGCAAACGAGTGTGATAAAAAGGTGTTGAATATAATTTAATGAATGTTTTCAGAAAAAAATTTTTGGATTGAAATACAAAGTTTCAAAAATGGTTGTTTTGGCGTGAATTATTTTTTTGTTTATTTATTTGAAGAACCGCTAATGGTAAAAAATTTAAAGTTGGTTCTCACAAGGAGCTGTTCCAGTGACTCATTCTGGAAATACACTTTTTGATGGACCCGGTAGAGTACCGGGATGTTGAATGTTTTTTCTTCCTTCACTTAATAAAGAGTTTAGTAATCGATTTATATGGGGAGTAGCTGTTACTCATCCATCTGGTTGATTATCATATCCTTTACGTCTAATGAGTCGTTACAAATTCTGCAGTCACGATACATAGTAACCACGGACGTATAATACTCTAGATGAAATACTGAACTACGGGGATAACTAATGACTGTATTATCAGTACATATCATAGCTCGATGTATTTTTGAGTTATTAATAGTTCGAAAAAAATTTTGGTTTCTAGATATCAGGAACCGCTTATTCTAGGAGACTGAAACTATATAGAACTGTAATAATGAACCCATTTGCTAAAAAATTGTTGATATGTGTTGAGGGGTGTGTCGGAGCGGGGGGAGAAACAATGCGTTCGAAACGCTCGAAACCTAGGACTAAACCTTTGAATTGAAATATCTTTCGAACCAATTGTACCAGGAAGATAAAATTTGGTATCATTTATATCTCAAGAGCCGAACCAGATATGATCTTAAAGGCGCTGTAGACCTCTAGCAGAGGTCTAGGAAGGGTACGGGTCTAGGAGGGGTGCGGGTCTAGGTGGTGCTACGGCCATGGTAGGAGGGGGTCGAAACGAAAAAATTCTGAATTTTATTTTTCGAAAACCGCAAAGGATAAGGTAAAAAATTACGACTATATAAAGACACAATAGGGACATCCAAGAAAGAGTTTTAGAATAACCAGGAGGCTATTTGGAACGTTATTTTTTAGGTTCCGCATCTCAGCATTAAACGCGTTCCGGACTTCTACCCAAAAACCTACCCTGTGTTCGTCATGCATTGAAAAAAATTAAGTTTGCAGACGGCGTATACGGCGTGCAGATGATAATTTTTTTTTTGGGTTTTTACTATAAAAATCAACATTTTTTTTTTAAATTTTTTTGTTGATCACAATTATTTTATTAGTTCAAAAATTATAATCAAATTTTCTGATGAATTTTCTGAATGGCCTATGCTGAAGAGTTGGCGTAAACTTTAATACTAAAAAATTCTTCACTACCCTGGTAAAATCATTCTAACCTGAAAAATAGTCGTACATATCCAAGCTAAAATCATAACAATAATTTGTTAATTTTTTTTTGTTAATAATATTTTTCAATCGTCTTGTTGAAACACCAACAAATTTTTTTCCAAAGTGTTGTGATCGATTTCTATATGCAACCCTGAACCCTTTTTTCACGTTCTAGAACTAATAAAAAAAATTTGTTTTGTCCGTCTGACCGCCGTCCACCGTACAAAAACCCGTATCAAGGCCCGTATCTAAAAAACCCTTCGAGCTATTAAGTTAAATTGTGGTTTGTAGTTTGAGTTACTTTTTGTAGACTTCAACCGCTTCTTGGACTTAGTCCCAAAAAATAATTAATTTGGCATTTTTTTAAACTGTGTTCATATTCACTTACATGAAACAAGTCAGCAGTACTATATCTCACTTCTCAAGTATAAGAAATTGATGTTAAATTTATGGAGATTGAAGTAATAATAGACTTATTGGCAGAAAACCCACTGAAGTCAATTATAGCTCATGATCTTAATAGCAAAATACTAATGAAATTAAATACACGTTATTACAAAATAATCGGCGAGCTTCAATCAACAATAAATTTAATTAGGCTTAATTTCTTTATTCATGTCTATCAAAATTCATAGGGAAAAATTCGAAACAATTAAAAGTATAAATAAAATTAAAAATTTATTCAGTCTGTGTAAAAGCCGGCTAAATTTATACCGCGGCTTCTAGTCTATAGCAAATAATGTACCTCACATAATCACCTTGTGAGCAGATTGCATCTGAAGGTATAACATAATTCCAGTAGAGGAACATTAATGGTTTCATATGTGTGGAAGCCAGAGTCGTTCCGTGCTCTCATATATGTTAATTTTAAACGTGTCTCAACTGTTGGCCGCCAGAGCAAATTTACGCGATTTTAATAGACTCCCATATTTATGGACTCCCCCTTTTATAGTCGGTACTTGAATCCAATTTCTGTGTAACGATGCCACAGGTCTTAAAGTAGCCTGGTGTGTATATTGCTACACTATGCCTCCTCCATCGAGAAGAATTGAATGTGTGCTAATAGAAGCGACATAGACGTTGAGATACCAAAGGGAATAATAGTCCCGATCGAGAACACCTTTAAGAAATTCCCTTCATAAGAAGTAAGATGCTATCAACTGGATATTGTTGTCTCTGTACGCGCCGGGATTTACCCAAACCGACGAACATCATAAATCATTTCGGGAATAGAAAATTGTTGAATAATAGCAAGGAGGGTAGAGGGCAATACAATTTGCCTGGCCTATGTCAAAGGCATAGTACAAGGAATTCCGAGGGCTTTCTTTCCCTTCAAGGAACTAATACGTCGGCCTGTACGGGGGCACTGTGCTGAATGAACTGGTAAAACTTCGAATTCAATTCGACGAGTCAACATCTTGGGATGATGGTGCTGCTGCTACACGAATGATTTACACACCTGTAGGATTCCTTTAGCCCAAGTCTTGTTCCTCTCCACATCGGAGTTTATATCGGGAATTTTCAAGATAAACATCTTGTCTTGAGGTCGGGATGAAAGAAAGGATACAGGGGGGAATCGAAGGCCAGAGGAAGACTTTTGCAAGTATTCCCGAAAAGGGAATACTCTGGACAAATCACTGGGCGATGGTAAGATTATTGGTGATTCTACCAGAAAAGACGCTTCTACAGAAGATTCTTCATCCGGAATCGCCCTCCCCATTTCGTGACTGCATTCGTTCGCTTATAAGTGCAATAACATTTTGAGGTGTGCTTGTAGATAGAGCAAAGATTAGGCTGCTTTATTAACTATTTATAGGAAGAAGATTTAGTTCGGGTCGTTTTGGAGAGTCTTGGAATTATCGAAGATTTATGATTTTTTCGTTTCTATGGCATTTAAAGTACGGACTGTTTGTGAAAGTGTAGAAACGTGCATTTGTCACAACTTGAAGACTATTTTAGTTCATTGTTCTAATAATAAAATTATTGAAACCGATTAAATATCAAATATTTTCTTGCTGAAGGCTTGAAAATCTCTTTTTTAACATTTTGACTGCAAGACTTTTTGCCAAAAATTTTGACAATGCTATTCAAAGTGTTTAAAATCCGTTGGTAGATAGGCAGCTATTTAAAGTGATCAAAATTCGTTGGTAGATAGGCAGCGAAAATGTTAAGAGATGTGTTTAGATATTCCGTAAAATTTCTCAGTTCACAAATGGTTGCGTGATTAACTTTTTTTTTACGAGGGTCACGTTTATATTTTCTTGCTGAAGGCTTGACAATCTCTGTTTTAACATTTTGACTGCAAGACTTCTTGCCAAAAATTTTGACTGCAAGACTTCTTGCCAAAAATTTTGACAATGCTAATCAAAGTGTTCAAAATCCGTTGGTAGATAATCAGCGAAAATGTTAAGAGATGTGTTTAGATACTCCGTAAAATTTCTCAGTTCACAAATGGTACCTACCGTGAATATCTTTTTTTTACGGGGGTCACGTTTATATTTTCTTGCTGAAGGCTTGACAATCTCTTTTTTAACATTTTGACTGCAAGACATTTTGCCAAACATTTTGACAATGCTAATCAAAGTGTTTAAAATCCGTTGGTAAATAGGCAGCTATTCAAAGTGTTCAAAATCCTTTGGTAGATAAGCAGCGAAAATGTTAAGATATGTGTTTAGATATTCCGTAAAATTTCTCAGTTCACAAGTGGTTGCGTGATTAACTTTTTTTAACGGGGGTCACGTTTGCAGCCAAAACTTTTAGAATTTCTTTTATTATGTTCCTCAGTATAAAAGTGTTTTTAAATGATTTGAAATTTTTAAAAAATTTATAATTTTGAGATTTCTATTTTTGGCTGAATGTAAAGGACTCGAAAGAAAAGCCAATTTTATCTAGCGCTTTATATTTGGAACCCTTGCAAATGATATAGTCAAATTTTTACAGTATGGGAAAATGGAGGTTGGGCTGCAGATGACAAAATTAAATTTTCACAATAAGGGAAAAATATTTTGCCCGCTGCATACTAGGCGTAAGCTTCTTTGAAATGTCTCAAGCTAAAAAGTCGAAATTTGTGGATATGATAGGAAAAAATTTAAAAATAAATTTTGGGCGAAAAGCATAACTGTGAAGATCCGTGTACCGAGTGGAGAGAGTGGAGGAGAAGTTTGACACTTGAATCTCCTTATACATAGAACGTGAGTTGGAAACAAAATTTCATTTGGGTTTGAAGGAGTCGTGTGAAAGAAACTTCAATTTCAAAGGAAATACCTGTGCATTGGGAGTGACCTTTTTTCTCTGTTAAGCTTTCAATTACTCGACTGATGGGCACAGCAGCTGATTTATGAAATTTTTCTTTGAACCTACACTGTTTTAAAAAAATTTAATTTTTAATCTAATTTTTACTTGAAATTTCCAGTATATTTAATTTTTTCAAGTAAAAGTGCTCATTTCCGAGCACTTTTACACGAAATTACTGGTATTAGTAAATTATTCATGTACTTTTCAACTGAACCGTACAATTTACATGAAAAGTTTCACAAAATTACGCAACATTTCGTGTAAAATTAACAACATTTATATATGAATTGAAAATTACGTTCTTTTTGCTATGCGCGCCAAACCTACGCAGCGAAACCAGAATTAGGCGCGGGTTTGATTCTTACCTACAACCAAGTGTTTTATTAAGAGTAAGTAAGTATAAGAAATAATATTAGAAGTAGAAATAAATGTATCTAAAAGAGTGCTAATTTAACACTTTTTAGATTGTAAATTCAAGAGAATATCTAGTGAATTTTCTGCGTTCGAAGTTGAAATTTACTGATTGCAAATTGAAATTTACTGACCGAAAGTTGAAAATTACATTCAAATTGACTATAACATCCCAATGTAAATTTAATTGAAAAGGTGAGGCATATTTGTCTACTATCCAAAAGATGTAAAATTCAATGGATTTTTTTTACTGTGTACCTAAAAACATCTACCCTTTTATAGTTATAGTCCAGCGAAAGAGAAGCATCGCCAACGAATCAATAACGATTCATCTGGTTTAAATATATGTTCATATGTGCATTTGTTTACGATTCCTCGGTGAATCACTGAGCGTTCTGTTTACGTATTCTTAAGTAAATCATGTAGGTTTGGAAATAAACTATTCGTTTAAAGCAAAGAAAGGTGCTTTTATAATTGTTATATATTTTTTATTTAAAATTCAATTTTTCGTTACCTAGAGAACTTTTATGCACTTTTTGCGAGTATAATAAATTTTTCATGTAATTGACATTTATTTTCGATTGGCCATAATTGTGATTTGTATTTTTAGAAAAATAAATAATAAATTTATGTTTCATAATGCTCTCTTTTAATACTATGAGTAAGCTTATGAGAGTACCTGCTGATCTCATATAAGTGCTCTCATAAGACTCTGGTAAAGTTATGTTCTTATAACTGCTCAGTAAAAACCCTCTCTCCAATAAAGCAATTTTCTTAATTCATGAATCCGGATCATTAAATAGCGCGTTTATCAAAAACTGTGGACGATAGCCATCAACCAATAACGAAAAATATATCTATTGGTCCCGATATGATTATTACACTACCGGATTCTCATCTTACTTTAATGTTTTTTATATGTAAAATAGTTTTAATTTTATCGCGTTCCTAAGATGATGATGAGAGTTCGTGATCTGCATACATTCTTCTTTTTAATTGGCCGACGATTTACGCATTCTATGCCGGGCGGCTCTATACAAGCGTGTTATTATGTAATTATACATTTTTCATAAGAAAAGAAAATTGCAAAAAAAGCATGTAAAACAGTTAAGCTGTTTCATCGTCAGCATAGCATAAATTGACACTTGCTATACGAGTTTGTCTAAGTACTCACACTAGTTGTTGATGTTGTAAGTTATTTTTTAAACGTCTAAAAAAAACAATAATTAAAACGTAGGCTCATCTTTTATGCTCGCAGGTGTAATGACGATTAGAGAACAAATTTTCATAAGATTGTAGATCTTCTATCAGGATTTTAGATGTAAAGTTATCGCGATTGAAGTATTTTAAGCGTAAAAAACTAAAGCATTGTTTAATTCTGTTGAAATTACTGTTGCGTATATTATGGTTGAAGATTGTACTTCGATGCAGTTTTAAATATTTCAATATTAAAAATGGATACACGTGTACCAAATTAATCGAAATCTGTTTAAAACTGATCTTCTTCAGTCTCTTTTCATTAGCAAAATTCAATTAAATTTTTACTTGAAATTTTTAGTATATTTAATTTTTTTCAAGTAAAAGTACACATTTCAATCACTTTTACACGAAATCACTGGAATTAGTAAATTGTCCATGTACTTTTCAACTGAACCGTACAATTTACATGAAAAGTCTCACAAAATTACGCAACATTTCATGTAAAATTAATTATATTTATATATGAATTGAAAATTACGTTCTTTTCGTGTAATTTTACTTATCTATTTGAATTTTACGATGAAAAACATGTAATATATGAAACAACGAAGTTGGACACTTCGTTCAATTTTGTTTTCTACTGAAATAAAAATGAAACGCTTTCAATGGCGCAGTGCCTACACGCGCCAAATCTACTCAGCAAAACCTGCATTTATCGCGGGTTCGATTCGATTCCTACCAAGGGTTTTATTAATAGTAAGTAAGCAAGAAATAATATTAGAAGTAGAAAAAAGTGTATCTTAAAGAGTGCTAATTGTACACTTTTTTTTAGAATGTAAATTCAAGAGATCCAGTGAATTTTCTGCTTTCGAAGTTGAAATTTACTGATTGCAAATTGAAATTTACTGACCAAAAATTGAAAATTACATTTAGAATGACTATTACATCCCAATGAAAATTTACTTGAAAAGATGTGGCACATTTGCCTACTATCCAAAAGATGTAAAATCCTAAAAATAATGTAAAAAGATTTAGTTTAATTATTAATTTTTGTTTCTACAATAATGCGAAAAGATTGGCGGGGTTTGATGGGTGGGAGTTTTGCAGAAATATATCAATGGAAATTTGGCTTAAGTCCCTGTTCACTGTAATCATAGATACAATGATTTATTTTGTTGGAGGAGATCAGATAAAAATATCTTTACTGCGCCGTTAGAAAATTTGATTTCGCCAAATATTATTTTACTGTATGTCCAAAAGTGTATCTAAGCAATTATGAGTTTTTTCATGCATTTCTTTTAACATTTTCCAATTGTTTGATATTACACGAGCTGAGAATTATTGCAGAGAGATTTACTTCAATTACCATTTTTTTCGTGCACATATCAAAAACATTTTTATCGCGTGCAAAGCCGCTGGCACAACTAGCACAGAAATAAAATAAATCTAGTAAAAGGTATCTTAAAGATTTATGATCTGTGGTGTTTTATAAGAAGGAAAAACCGTACAGTGATATCGAATTTGCATTTATATCTTCTTTCCATATCATCATACAAGAGGTACATAATTTAACCAAACAGGTGTATGGCTGAATAAGGTAGAAGCATTCTTCGGATTGATATTATTCGAAGAGACGCTCGAACATGTCAATCAAACAGATCTGCATTTCACCAATCTGGATATGAAGCGCCGTTCTTTATCTTATAGCGAAAGGTCGTGTAATTTGTTATTCATCATATTTAAATGATATGTAGAACAACATACATGGCAGTATTGGCTATAGAATGATGCATTATTTTGTATGATTTTATCTGTAAGGGCTGAGAAGGATCTAAGGATTACCGACTTAGGATTGTAGATTTTTAATAAATTTAATGTTTTCTTGATTTTCATTCCTTGATCCTTGTTTTCATGATTGCAACGCAAATGAAGGGAAAGATTGAGAACTTTGCAGAACAATTGCGCCTAAGGATGATCGAATATTTTCTGCTCGTTCTGCTCAATCTGGATGCGCACAATTTAGAAGAAATACTTTACATCTTCTAACAGAATTTGAAAGTGTACCGCTATCGGTAAACCTTAATATCCAGGTGAAAGTAGACCTTTCTGAACACGTAAGGTGGATCAAATATGAGAATGGAGAACATACTAAATGCTTCGACTTCCTCGAAGGTATGGCTATAGCTTAACTCCAGATTAGATGACGGAATGACATTTTCAATTTTCAAATTCAAAGTCAATTCAGATATTGCCTTATCAAAAACGGGTCTAGTGTGCTTTTAAACTCACATGTGATGCGTCGCGAGATGTCGAGTATATTCGAATTTTGGGTTGTTGTGCATTTCTCCGGAAATTATAATTTCATTGAGAATAAATTAAGCGGTCGTCATGTATGGTAGCGAGGCGGATCATGCTCATACGTCATACCAGACGTACCAGGAGAGTGTTGATATAATATTATTAACTGAATTAAATTATTAAAGAACTAAACCATAATCTTTATTCGCATATTTTTTTTTAATATTGCGACAACCTTCCCCTTTAAAATAAGCCCTCTTTTATTATTCTTTGATAAAAATTAACAGAGATAAGAATTTTCCAAGAGGACCCGGACATCATTTTTGCCAAATCTTTAACATACTATAACTAACAAAAAAAAATTAGATAGAAACAAAAAATTTAAATCATATTTTTTTTTTCACCAATTCTTCAAGAACACAAATCTTCAAAAGAATCGGCGATGGTAAGATCACAATTTCGTAATTTTTGGACCCTATTGAAAAACATTTTTCAGAATTTTTTGATTCACAAGCCCAAAGAGAACATAGATAAAAAAAATAAAAAAATTCTACACATTTTCACGAATTCCGACATATCTCTTAAGTCTGATGAGTTGATTCAAAACCTCAAAGAGGATATAAAGAAATTGTACATATTTTCACGAATTCTGACATATCTCTAAAGTCTGATGAGAAGTGGAATTTATTTTTTATTCAACAGAATTTTTTTATAACCGCTTAATAACTCATTTCAGGCTTTTTCGATATTCAACCTTTAAGGTGGTGTCGTATTAGTTTTCACGAATTCCGTTATATCTATTAGATCCGATAAGATTTTCGAATAGGTTCGAATTTTTTATGTCATTATTTAAAAATCGATTTCAGTATACTCCAACCCTAAGAGGGTAAATTTTAACGAATTTTGCCATTTATCTTAGGACCGATTCATCGTTGGGTCTTATAATCGCGTAAAACTTAATTTTATGATTTTCCGATAAGCAACCAAAAAGAGCTGGATCACGAATTCTGCATATCTCTTTGGTCCGACGAGGTACCGAATTGTCTTTCATATTTACGGTTTCTTTTAAGGAGGCGCTTGAAGTGGTTAATTATATGGGCAGTCTTTTCTTCGACAATTTGGAAGATCTGAGGTTGATAGGGCATGACAAGTTGGTCAAATTTATAAGTGATCTAGGATGTTTTGGGGGTTCTACGATATCCGAAGGGGTCGCTATGGGCCCTCTTTTGGCGCCTAGTATGCGCTAGGCTCAGCGCGGCACTCCTTCCTAAAACTAAAACTAAAACTACGGTTTCTTTATATCATGTCTTGTAGCGTAATTTCCATCCAAGGGCGTATATATTTTAAATTACTAGTCTTATCCTTCTGTATTCCTCCGTCAAAATATTTTGTGGCCTCCTTCTCTATCTTTCTTGAAAATTTGAAGATTATATCTCTAGTGGGTGTTGAGCTATGGTACGTCATCTGCGTATACGGGATACGGACAAAATTGATTTTTTTGATTTTTCGTCCTAAAACGTGTCAAAATAAAATTTTGAGGTTCTAGATTTTAATTTAGGGCAATTTTTTTTTAAATTCTTCGATTTTGACATTAAAGGTGCTGATGCCTCCTTTTCAAATTCACGAACAGATTTAAAAAAATTTAAAATTTGCGTCCAGGAGAGGCAAAAGAAGAGTCGCAAATTTTGAATTTTGACGTTTTTGGCTACTATTCCCCCATTTTTGATCCGATTTTGATTTTGTTTGGATTTTTGAGCAGCTGTTGAGCTCCCCTTTTGTTTGCAGTGTCACTTGCGTAAATCGAAAAAATTGATTTTACTTTATTATTTTTTAATAATAAAGTATTTTTGAAAAATGTCATGGTACATGGCGTTTTTTTAAAATAATTTAGGGCATTTTTTTTGAAAAATTCTCCGATTTTTTTTTTGTATAATAATTGATTTAATCTCTTCATGCAAAATGGGCAATTCCTTCCCAACTCAAAAAGTTGGAAAAAAGAGTCCCCATTTGGGTACACTTTCTCAACTCAATGAGCTGGAAAAATTTTCACCAATTTTGACAAGTGACCCCTTAAATTAAAGGTGCTGGCGCCTCCTTTTCAAACCCGCCGACAGATTTAATAATTTTAAAATTTGCAGCAAGGAGACGCAAAAGAAGAGTCGCGAATTTTGAATTATTTTCGACGTTTTGGCCACCATTACCCCATTTTTGATCCGATTTTAATTTTGTTTGGATTTTTGAGCAGCTGTTGAGCTTTTGTTTGCAGTGTCACTTGCGTAAATCGAATTGGCATTGGCATTTTTTTTTTTTAAATTTTAGGGCAAATTTTTTTAAACTTCTCCGATTTTGACAAAAGACCCCTTAAATTAAAAGTGATGGCGCTTTCTTTTCAAATCCACAAACAGATTTAAAAAAATTTAAAATTTGCGGCCAAAAGAAAAGTTTCAAATTTTGAAATTCCAGGTCTATTTCAATATTAAAAAAAAACACAGTAAAATTTAAATTTTATAATCATTTACCAATTTTTGCAATAAATCACAGAAAATATTAAAAAAAAAACCAAGTTTCCAAAATTTGAAATCAACTGTTTCAAATATTGTCAAAATAAAAATAGCCTTAGACTAAATTTATCCCATCAAAAACTATCTTAGTGATTCGATCGCAGTTTTTTTTTCCCAGTTGGCCCCGCACTAGCCTTAACTTCTAGTTTCTGGATTGTTTTTTGTCCAAATTTTTTTTATCTTCCGCCCTCTTGAGGATTCCATCTAGACTTCTTTAGCATAGTGCCAACAAACTAACTTTCGTTACGGATCGAAACACTTGTTTATCGAATGCTGTTAAGAGCAATCCGTCAACGAGCACAGCTTCTCAGCATCACGCATATTTTTTCCATCTATCGTCTATACAAAATATCTTTCGAGGAACACGCTTAGAACGCTTAGATAGTCGTCGATCTTGCGAAGCACTAAATAATTTTTCAAATTCGTTCAATGTTTATATGTTTTGACATTGCGTAGAAATGATCTTTTCGTGAAAGCGAGAGTGGCAGGGGTGGAATTTTTTTTTGTTGGGTGTTTTTTTTTTTTAAAATAGACTTAGATTTTTGCTACTATAACATGGTGAAGAAGTACCGAGCTAGACATAAGAAGGAGTGAGTGAGTGTGTGAAAAACGGGAAAATTTATATGGTCGATGATCAGGGAAAGTCTCCATACCTCTAGGTGATCTGTTGATCTTGTTGTTTTTTTTGGATTTTTTTGAGATATGGCTAAATATAATCTTTAATCGGGAATGATTGGTATAGTATCGGACGGAACTGTGGGATTATCAGGGGTTTGAAGCCAGGTCAGACTAGGTGTCTAGTTCCACGCTAGCACGATCAGTGATCTTGCCTGATATCGTCTTGAATAGTGAAAAGATACTGAAACTATTTATAGGCAGGTATTCAAGGTAGGTGAGAGTGTGTTTACTTACTTTGTCCTAAATGAACTCGTTTCATCCACGGATAGATTTGCGGTGGACCATTGCCTTTCTTTCCGGAACTATTTTGACTACTGCCAGCTTCGTTTCCGCTTTCGCTCGATGTGTCCGAATCGCCGCCATTTGGACTATGCATTGGGACATTTGTCGTGTGACTATTGCTACTATTTAGGCCCGTTGGTGTATGATTGCTGGTTGCGTTCGTTGATGAAACGGCCGTCGCCGACGATTTATTAAGCGATCGCGCGACACTTTCCACCACCGAACTGGGCGATAGTTTCGGCGATATGTCACGTGTCGATAGATCCTGCGGACTCGATATCGATTGATTGTTGTTGCCCGTTGGTGTCGTTTCCGCGGCATACTTACAGCTGGGTTGTTGGGGTGGTTGCTGTTGTTGCTGTTGTTGGGGCTGTTGTTGATTTGGCAAAAGTAACCGTTGCGGCTGCAATTGAGTATAGTCCACCATATCGGCCGGATTCTGTTGACCACCTAAATTATATGCCTGATTCGCATAATGAGCCTGTGGCGTATTTGGATATAAATTTGGGGTATATGCCGCTGCCGGAAAGTATTCACTACTTGCAGATGTCTGCGATGCACTCGTTCCAGCTGCACCCCCACCGGCTGCGCCACTGCTCGCATTTGTCGTACTACTTGCCGTATTCGATTGATGACTTTGTTGTTGATTTATTTGCGGCTGCGGATAGCATGAAGCTAACGAGTTAACAAATTGATACGACGACATTGTAAAACAGTCGGGATCCATTTTGTCTTGCCTGTTTTGCGATAAATTATATCGACCCCGTCACACACACCACACAAGAATGAAACGTAGGCAGCCCAGGTACAAATACGAATTTGCCTCAGGTGAAAAGTTATTTGCGGTTGATTGCAACGGATTTTGATATCCAATACATTCCTGTGAGGTGTATTAAGTCGAATGTCCGCTAGGAGTTGTCTGCAATGAAAAAAAGTAAAAAACGATTTTTAATCAAAAAATGGTTTAGAAATCAGAAAATTTGAACAGGATTTAAATAACATGCAGATTCGATACAGTGGGTGTATTTTCGTGTCAATGTTCTTCTAGCACAGCTGGACACCTGGCGAACAGTTTATAAATTTTACCTAGCGAAAAACTTAATTCGGTCATTTTTTGGATCCCATGGTTTTGGATTGTGTAAAAAGTAAAAATAAGGTCGTTAAATAAATAATTAAAATTCAATGGAAAATTTCGTTCAATGGCCATAGATACAGTCCGGTAATAAATGATCTTAATAGTGATTTAGTACGAATTTATATAAATATTAAGAAAGCGGTTTGTTTCCATTTCGAAAATAAATATTTGTTTAGCAGATGGCTTTTTCTTTAAGATTTCTTGTTATAAATTGGTCATAATCAATTTTACAAATAAGTTTCTCTATATGCAATTTGTTTTTATTTTTTATTAATTACACTTTTAATTGATTTGAACATAAACCGAAAAGATTGATTAAAAAAGCATAGGTAGCAGTCGACCCGAGACAGCAAGGTGTTCGGTTGATTGAGCGCGGAAATCAGGTTGATTGCATCTGCATTTATTTCAGTTAAGCATTATTGACAAAATCGAACATGACATCCTGAAGTTCTACCACTCTAATCGCACCTGTACCAAAACAAAATATCAAAATTCCGCTCCCGCTCTTCATTATTTATTCAAAAATCAACATAATCTACCAATACCAAATGCTAAAAACCTAGGTGAATAAATTTTTAAGATATTATTGTCCAAAGTACTGATTATCGCCCCGCTCCTGGACTTCATCAAAAATTTTATTTATCCAAAAATGTTGAATTCCAAAGCCAATTTTTAAGATTTTCAGCAGTGTTTCCTGAAATATATGAACATGTACACTTTTCTGTCATCTTTTTTATGACCCAACTTCCACACGCCCTTCTCCCGTCAAAAATTATATGCTCTTTTTTTTGAAACTTTCAGCCAAAATTTTTGACAACGCTGAAAATAGCCTGCCGTTGAAAAAAAAACCTTTATACAGGTTTATAAGAGGTTTCCTATACTAAGTTTCGCCATCACCCAAAAATGTCAACATTTTATTTATCCAAAAAAGTTATTTCAAATTTGTAGCATAAGTCCAAAATTCTTGATGGAATGACCCTATTGAAAAACATTTTTCAGAATTTTTTGATTCTCAAACCTAAAGGAGATATAAAGAAATTGTACAAATTTTCACGAATTCCGACATATCTCTTAAGTCTGATGATTTGATTCACAACCTCAAAGAGGATATAAAGAAATTGTACCAATTTTCACGAATTCCGACATATCTCTTAACTCTGATGAGGTGTGGAATTCATTTTTTATTCCACAGAATTTTTTTTATAATCGCTTAATAACTCATTTCAAGCTTTTTCGATATTCAACCTTTAGGGGGGTGTAAAGGAATCGTGTTGGATTTCACGAATTCCGTTACATATATTAGGTCCGACAAGATTTTCGAATTGGCTCGAATTTTTTATGTCATTATTTAAAAATCTATTTTAGTACAGTGGATGCAGCTTATTGTAATCACTTTGGGACCAGCCATAAACAATAACATTAACCGGGTGATAACAATAAACGAAGAAAAGAAATAAGCGATGAATTCTGTTTGTGGAAAATGGAACCCAACTGTTTTGATAACAAAATGCGGCTTATAACATTATCCGCGATTACAATAAGCGGCATCCACTGTATATTTTGATACTCGAGGGCACATTTCAACAAATTCCGCAATTTATCTTAGGACCGATTCGTCGTTGGGTTTTATAATCGCGTAAAACTTTATTTCATGATTTTCCGATAAGCAACGAAAAAGAGTTGGATCACGAATTCTGCATATCTCTTTGGTCTGACGAAATACCGAACTGACTTTCATATTTACGGTTTTTTTAAGGAGGCGCTTGAAGTGGTTAATTATATGGGCAGTCTTTTCTTCGATAATTTGCAAGATTTGAGGTTGATAGGGCATGACAAGTTGGTCAAATTTATAAGGGATCTAGGATGTTTTGGGGGTTCCACGATATCCGAAGGGATCGCTATGGCCCTCTTTTGGCGCCTAGTATGCGCTGCGGCTTAGCGCGGCGCCCTTTCCTAAAACTAAAACTAAAACTACGGTTTCTTTATATCATATAGCGTAATTTCCAGCCGAGACAAAAAGGGCGTATATATATTAATTTACGAGTCTAAGATGCTTCTGTATTTCGTCGTCAAAATATTCTGTGGCCTCCTTGTCTATCTTTTTTGAAAATTTGTATATTATATCTCTAGTGGTTATTGAGCTATGGTACGTCATATGCATATACGGGATACGGACAAAATTGATTTTTTTGCTTTTTTCGTCCTAAAACGTGTCAAAATAAAATTTTGAGGTTCTAGATTTTAATTTAGGGCAATTTAAAATTCTCCGATTTTGACAAGTGACTCCTTAAATTAAAGGCGCTGGAGCCTTCTTTTCAAATCCGCAAACAGATTTAAAAAATTTTAAAATTTACGGCCAAAAGAAAAGTCTCCAATTTTGAAATTTTAGGTCTATTTCAATTTTAAAAAAATTTTATAATCATTTACCAATTTTTGCAATAAATCACAGAAAATATTGAAAAAAAACCAAGTTTCCTAAATTTGAAAATGTCAACATTTTATTTATCCTAAAAAGTTATTTCAAATTTGTAACATAAGTCCAAAATGTTCAATTTCACAGCTAATTTTAAAATTTGCAGCTATGGTTTCTGAGTTATAAACATGTCCACATTTCGCCACCCTTTCTTATGTTACTATCACATATTCTTAACTGTTTGATTGGTAGACATTTTGCCAAAAATTTTGACAATGGTTTGCATTCAATTCAAAAAGCTGAAGCAAACAATTCGTGTGATTTCGCTATGGACGTATTAAAATTTTCTATATCTAGCACTAATATTTATACACCAATTTTTGAGCTTGTAACATTTGCAATGATTGAGCTAAAAAAACAGAATCTTTTTAGTTCCGCCCACTTCTCGCCTTCTTCCTTAAAATTTCTTCGAAAAGGGTGCAACCAGGGTACCAACAGTAAAAATTCTACGTTGATATCAGGGGTTTTGAAATATGAAGCCTCTTTTCCGCGATACATTTCTTCAACCTCCACCTCTGAGGGCTACAACTCCCCTAAAATATACCTTCTCTTATTTCTCTGGCGCCCTCGAACGCGACTACTCCCATTAAAAAATTTATTTTTCTTGATGCTTCCGTAACATACTGCCACTCTTCTCCTTACACCCGCTCACTCAAAGTCTATTCCCAATAAAGGACCACCAAATCCAACCATTGTTAAGATTTAAAACTCGTATCTCTAGGGGTTCTGGTGTAGTTAATACGCATCAAACACGTTTACATACGGTGGACAGACGGACTTTTTATGTTTTTATTTTTGAGTCCCAAAAAATAAAAATACAAAGTTTTAGGGTAATAAATTTTGTTGAAATTTCAGGTGCATCGCACTGTTAAATATTATTTTAATAAAAAATAATAATACAAATGGGAATTGCAGAAATTTGTTCGCATTATTAAATAAGTTGATGAAGAAATATAATTCAGTCTCGAGTCGCAGCGTTCACCCGGGTAAATACCTCGAAAAAACAACATATTGTTACATGCTACCCTGGGAACTCGTACAACCCGATCAGTTTTCAGTGAGAAAAACAACAACCTTCCAATACCTAACTGGAAAGCGAAGAAAAACATCCGATTGGCCATCCGAACTGGACTTAGGAGGTTAGCCTTTAATACACTGTAGTGTACAGTCCAGTCAGCTTAGGGAAAAAGAAATCGTGCCGGGTATGGCAGTGTACTAGTAGGTGTTAATAATTTTTTAAGTGCTATTTGGCTGTGATATTATTTACCGGTACAGCAATGTTACCTATAACAAATTAACTACTGTCTGGTAGCTCTGATGGTGTTTGTGAATCTGATAAGAATGTAAACAGAACTCATCTGCTCAGTGTTAAATCCTTTAGTAGTGACCCTATTAATATTTAAAAGCCAATAGCAACTGAAAAATTCTTATAAATAATTTATGCGTTGAGTGGGAATTGAACTTACTATATCGCAGAAGCAATGTTTTCAAGACCTAGTACACTACCACTGGACTACACCCGACTTTACAATACCCAATGAGAGAGGTGTGCATACTTCTGCAAAGTTTGATAGTGTTCGAGAAGGATTTTCCCCTTCTAGGATTGTTCTTAACAATTCCCGAGTATTCCACATACACGACCGAATATTCGGGAAAGCTTTCGATTCCACACATATAGTATAAAAGCTCGGCAAAGCTTGCAGCTAAAAACAGTGTCAGAACTCAAAATTTATGACTAACTTGGATAAATTTTTGACAACGCTTCGTACTCGACTGACATTGTTATTTTGATCGGGGAAGGGATTTGAAAGTCCAACCACTTCACTTCCTGAAATACTCGCCAATTGCTGTTTGTCCAATACAAATATTTTCTTGATCAAATTTACCACCCCTAAATGATTATATGGAATCGAAAACAAGGCAATACAGAAGCTACGTAAAACGTGACCAGGAAGGATTCAGCAAGCAAATGAAATTCGGTAGTTATAGTTGCAAATGGTGCAATACAAATTATATTGCGCAGGACCACAAATTAAATGGTTAAATTGATTTATCACTATACGGTTTCAATTCGGAAATTTGTTTGAAAAGCGGCATGCCCAAAATTGGACCATTTGATCATGTTTTTCTGGCAATTCCATTGATCGCATAATCTTAAGTCCGATTTTGACCAAAAAAACGAAGAAGGCCCCAACAAATTTTCGTTTGCAAATCACAAAAGAAGAAAGATGGTTCGTCTTAACGAAAAGCAATTTAAACGTTTCGCCATCGAGGGAAGAAAAAAAAATTCCTCGCCCTCCTGTCCAGTCGACCCTTTTACTCCCTATGGCTATCAACTCTCCATATTCCGGTCAGACTATGGCACTAACTTCTTTTTTTTTATATCTGACCGTTTTTATTAATTCCCTGGTAAAAACATGCTAAAGGGCTAAATTGCCCATTGGTTCGAAATTATGGGTTTCGTGAGGAGCACTGAGCTCTTCTGGTTTTGTGGTGGTTTCGTGTTATCTTTAACTTGCTCTTAAAAAATTTGCTGCTTTTTTTCTTGGCTTTCGTGTAGATTGTACACGAGGAAGAAACCTGCAAAAGTTCAGAAACCTGCCCCGGTAAGATATTTTCCTTGATATTAAACCATCACCTATAGGTTTAGTTAAGAGTATAGTTTGCCTTATAGGTTTTTGATCAGGTTTTATTGACCCAATATATGCGATGAGATGGCGGCTTGAGTCTTTTGTTGATTTTTTTCAAAAGAAGAGTTCATTAGAAGTACGTACATTTTGGTATTTTTCCAATTTATGGCGTGTCCCTTCGATAAGTTTACCGATTCGATTTACATAAATCGAAGAGTTACCGTCCCGAACGATGGTATGATTTTCTTCTGACAATCTTAATGAACGACAATCTTCTGTTTTAATCAAGTGCGATTCATTACGAAGACTGTGAATTCGATATACCTACCTGCTGATTGAAGGAAGGACAGTCACCTGATGGCTTTCTTGCAACCACTTTACAAACGTTTTACAAGTATAAGCGCATTCCATCATGGCATAATTTTTTTTCCACCATTTTTAATAACTTAATCGATTTGTATGATGCGGCGTTCTGAAAATTGATCTTCAGGGCTTTTCTTTTTCTCAGACTTAACTTTTTTTTCACCGTAAATTTCTCTGCTATCATGGCTCAAATCTTCTTGAATTTCTTTCGCATTAAAAGTAAGTGCTGCTGTTTACATACATTACGTGATTATGGTTATTATTGTGCAATTTCAGATCAGTAAGCTGGAAAATTACCGAATGGTTTTGCGATTTGAAAATTCAAGCGAACTGTGCACACTTTAGAAGGGTTTCATTTTATTCGATCGTATTATGTGATATGAATATGCTTTTGTATTATTATTAACTTAATGTATAGTTTCGGCATTTTTCTTTATTATTATGAATAAGCAGAAAACGACAAAATTAAGCTTGATTCAAACTTCAGACATCACTTCGAAAACGGTAATAATGGAATACAATCACAATCTAAACATGGGTAAGAAATTACGTAAAATTCTAGTAGTTATTAAAATTTCGACGTATGCATTAGAGTAGCATACTTCTATAAACGTACCACAAAAATGAGCTAAAATATAGTTTCTTAGTATTGGTGGTCGAATTGGTGACCCCGATATTTCTTACAGCATAATAGTAATTTCATTTTAGGAGTGAAAACCAGCCTGGAAAAGTTTCCGAAATTTCTTTAAACACTATCAACAGCCGATATTTTTTAGAATGCTACAAGCTAAGATTTTAAAAGGTGTCACACATTAATTTTGCAGTTGTTACACGTTGAACAAAATCTAGCGAAAGTTTTCCATAGGTTTCACACAAAAGTCTTTTAAAAATTTGTGCGTGTAACACCCAGAACCCGCTATACATATCTCAAGACATCGTTCAACCAGTAACTACACTGTTTTAAAAAAATTTAATTTTTAATCCAATTTTTACTTGAAATTTTCAGTATATTTCATTTTTTCAAGTAAAAGTACACATTTCAATCATTTTTACACGAAATTACTGGTATTAGTAAATTATTCATGTACTTTTCAACTGAACCGTACAATTTACATGAAAAGGTTCACAAAATTACGCAACGTTTCGTGTAAAATTAAGTATATTTTTATATGAATTGAAAATTACGTTCTTTTTCGTGTAATTCTACTTATCTATTTGAATTTTACGACGAAAAACATGTAATATATGAAACCACGAAATTGGACGCCTCGTTCGATTTTGTTTTCTACTTCGGTGTTGCAGTGGCAACACCCGCCAGAACTACGCAGCAAAACTGGAATTGATCGCGGGTTCGATTCCTACCTATAGCCAAGGGTTTTATTAATAGTAAGAAAGTAAGAAATAATATTAGAAGTAGAAATAGGAAGATCATACATTTTTGTTAGAGTGTAAATTCAAGAGAGTATCCAGTGAATTTGCTGCTTTCGAAGTTGAAATTTACTAATTGCAAATTTAAATATACTGACAGAAAATTGAAAATTACATTCAAATTGACTTTTACATCCCAATGTAAATTTACTTGCTGTGGCATATTTGCCTACTCCAAAAGATGTAAAATTCAATGGATTTTTTTACTGTGTAGAAATAAATTTTTAGTGAAACGAAATGTTGAGCGAAATTACCCCATTTCAATCTTTTTCTATCTTCTAAGCAGTTTGGAAATAAATGTAAGTTTGTATTAGAGCGTATGTCATATGCTGCCAAATAACTGGCAAAATAATTTTTTGGAAAAATTAAATAAAAATTTTCAGGCAATAAACGATAGTAGCTGTCCCACAAAGGACAAAGAAAGGTGGGTGCTTAAATGCATTCGTTCAAACTTTCGATAATTTTCGGACGGACTTACCTAAGTATACATTAAAAAGCTTATATTATTTAATTAAGTGCAAAAAAAAAGAAAGTGGTATAATTTTTTTTTAAAGTTCAACGTACAGACTTGAAAATGGTAGCAATTGTACGTTTCTTTTCTAGTAGCCACCATACAGTAGTATCTAATAAAAGAGATTACATTGTATGCAAAATCTTGTTAATATGTTTTTTTTCCTCAATGTTAATCAAGTTCAGTATTTCATCCAGAGTATAATATGATTGATAGTCTGCTGTCAATCTTACATATTCGATTTATCTTGGATGGCTTATGTCCACACACAGATCCTAATACACCCGATATTGTTGTTGATTGCTGAAGAGAAGTCGAACTTCTTTACGATTTTAATTCGATCTTAGGTACGGTCAAACTCTCACCTGTGCCCTGCATTAATCACTCTTTTCATCTAGAAATATTGCGTTTCATTTCAACCAAACTTGTTAAAGATATGGCGCAATCGACTAATTTTTAGTTCTAGTGCATTAGCCTCTATTTTGCTCTTGTTCTGTTCTTGTTAGCCTGTATATATATTTTTGCAATTTTAATTTTCTTTTGTCGAATTGTTACTTATGTTCAAGCCATCCTTTATTCGTTTAATTGTTATCAAATGTGCTAAGGGTATCTTCAAAATTTTTTCACACCCCACCTAAGTCTTAAGAATAGCAGACCGTCACTGGAAAAGTGTGTCATTGAGAGTATAACTGGTGAAAAAAACCGCACCTAAGTCTAAGAATAGCAGACCGTCACTGAAAAAGTGTACCTAAGCCATTGAGAGTATGACAGGTGACAAACTTTCACTAAAAAGAGAGTTGAGGCTGTGTTGAACTTTGTGCGAAATAGGGCTGTTTTATTAACGAATCCTAGTCATTGTCGTACAATTACCAACGATTACATCTCTCACTCATATATATTTGTACCCCCACCCACTCAATGCTCACTCCTTCACTAAAGTCGACAATTTTTTTCCGGAATAGCTGATATCTATAAGCTCCAAGTTTCAATTTCCTAGTATAAGCGATTCCTGAAATTTTGAGACCCACATTTTTGATCTAAAAGGCAGAAGCCCCAAATCGATTTTTACTTTCAACATTTTGATTATGAATGTACAGTTTTTTGAGATTTTGTATTTTGAAACCTTTTGCTTTATTTTCATTTAATTTTTTGATATTTAAATTTTTGGAAATCTAGTTTTGAAGACCCACACCGAATTACACCTGCGAAGTTTTTGCTTTTGAAAGATTAATGAGCAGAAGGAAGAATAGGACAATATTGTTGTATTTTATTTTTTTTTTTTCATTTATTTATTTGTTTTTATTAATTTTTAGTTTTTTAATAATAAAATATTTTGATGAATATGAAATTTCCAAAAAAATTGGTTCCTTTAAATTTTGTAGTTTCACGTTTTATGACTACTAGACCGAAAAAATAAAAAAAAAAAATCCGTCTGTTCGCCGTACGCAAACACACAATATCTTCTGAACCAATTACGTCAAAAAGATCAAATTTTGGTTTATGTTCATAAGTGAAGGACGCTAAATGTAAAACAATTAGAATGGTGCTAAAGAACGGATCAGTTTTTATACCTCAGGAAATTTCTCAAAATTTTTGTAGGACTTAGGCCCATTAGACCTCCACTAGAGAAGTTTTGGTAAGGGTGAAATGCAAAAACTCATTATTTCCTGAGGACCGCTAAAATAGGGTCAAATTAGAAGAATAAAATGTTTGATAGGGGGACTCAGGGATTTTTGTATTTCAGTAAGGGTTATGTTAGAAAGTTGAAACTTAGTACGTATATGTACATGCAGTACAGAAGTAATATAATCAAAAAATCAGACTTACATTGGCGTACGGAGGTTGGGCAAAGAATTGTCCATGATCGGGTTTTTCTAGAATTTTACGAATTTTGTCATATATTTTAGGTTTGCCGATGGATTGAATTAATTTTAATTTTTATTGTCTCTTTATGCACTTGGAAACCGTTTTCCAGATTTTTCGATATTCGATATAAAGGAGCTCTGTATGTTTTCACGAATTTCGACATATTTCTTAGATCTAATTAGATATTGGATTCGGTTTTACTTCTAAAAGCTGTAAATATAATCGCTAAAAATTCAATATACCTATTTTACTATCGCCCAAGTTGGTGTATGGCGGTTGTGCAAGTTTTCACGAATTCCGACATATTTTTCTGTCTAATGAATATTCGGAAAATTCGGTTTTACTTCTATAGGCTTCTATATAATCGCCTAAGAACCAATTTCATGATCGATAATTAACCATTAAGGGGATGCAAAATGGTTGTGTAGTTTCTTACGATTACCGAAATTTCTCTTAGGTCTAGTGAGATATCGAATTGCTTTTATCATAAACGATAAATAATAAAGTTGCACCCAGACTATTGGCGGATTTTTTCATATTGGTTTCACTTTGTTAGGGAGTATTACAGTCTAGAAGAAAGGGTAATATTTTGAAAATTAACAAAAAAAATTTGAAATTTGTAAATTAGAATTCTTTTTTATTAAATTTTATCTCTATGTGTTAAATAAACACTATCAACAAATTAATTGAAACAGTATTAAAGAAACTATCCCTTGAATAAATCAATCACTTACAGTAAAATGACAAGCATATTAATATTTATATTTATTATTACCAACTACTTACTGTTACTACTCAAACCAATTGAAAGAAAACCTCAGAAAATTACTAAGATCCATAAAACTAACTCCTCCCTTTCGATAACTGCCCACCTGTTTCTTTATCGCACCTACAACTTCTTATTCGTTTATAAAGAAAACTGTCTATACCTAAAAATATATCTGTATAATAATTTTGACGGTGTTTCATAGAAGTCAAATAAAATGTTGTTTATTTTTATGAGGTGCTTACAAATTTTACGAGCATTTAATGGCCAATTCTGACGCAACAGGAAACCCCTCATGCCACGAGTTCTGACCATAAATTTCACCTCACCCGAACATATCACCTTCTTCAAATTCGACAAGGTAAGAAAAAAACAGAAATCTTGAAATAAAAGAAACAATCGAAAATCTTTGAAAAAATTATGATAATTCAACGGCCATTCTTGTGGTATAGAAAGATTATTACCATATATACCTTAGGGGTACATTCTTATCTTATACCTCAATAAGGGTCCACCATATTGTAGAAGGTAAAAAAAACACTCCCGAAAGGTAGGCACACATACGATAATCTCACAGGATCTTTTTTTTGCACAATCGAATTATAGTTTTGTTTCAAATGATTTATGTGACGGGTTTCGGTTTGTGGAATTTTCGATTCGGTTTTCGAAACGGTTCAATAGTTCAATATACGATTTTCTCGCTTGTATTTTTATAATTCTTTTTTTACAAGCAGTATGTAATACTACTTCGAACTTTCTTATAATAGATTCGGTTAAATTCTTTTTAGTTTTTCTCTCACTAAGCGCATTAGATAAGGAAAAAAGGATTAAAAAAAATTTTTTTTTTATGTGCTTAAAATCGAAAGACAAAATTTTGCATATTATTTTCCAAGTGAATTGAATTCGATTTGACTGAAATAATAATTTATGAGTTGGTTTTTATGTGGTATCGTTTAGGATTTAATTAACACCAATTGATCTGTGACTGGAGTGAGCAATTCGGAAAATTTATGGCCAATCGGACTGATGGAGAGACGTTTGTGTCGGTGTCTAGACGATATTTTAAGCACGGTACATTTTGAATTATAGTTAGAAATGTGTCGTGAGTTTATTAGTCTAGATGAAAAATTTGGAAGTGGAAGTACTCGTATAAAAAACGTCGAAAAAACGTGAATTTATTACCCGTGAGTCAATTTCCAATCGCTGGTGATTCGCTTTTTAAGAGTTTTTCATATTCAACTCCTTTTAGACCCAAGGGGTTGAATATAAAAAAATTCTGAAATTGGTTTTAAAACGTTTGTATGTGGAAATGAAACAATTCGATTTCGTAAGAGATATGATGAAATTTGTGATAACATTTTCGACCCCTTTTCTGATGAAAGGGGATGAAAATAGGAAAAACCAGAAATTATATTTGAGACGAGTGTATAAGAAACTATTGAACGCAAAAACTAATTCATTACCTGATCAAACCTATGATATATGGCGGAATTCGTGAAAAAATATACAATCAATTTTCATCCTCTTAGGGGTTGAATATCGAAAAGTTTTAAAATAAACTTTTATATAGAAAGATAGATAGATATTACATCACCATGATATGGAACTCGTGAAAACCTTTAAGATAATTTTCAACCTACTAGGGGATGAATATGGAAAAAAAACCAAATTTTAAGTGATAAAAAGGCCTGTGGAAGTAAAATTAAATTTAATATCCCATTGGATCTGAGAACTATGGCGGAATTTAGATAAATAAAATTTGGACCCTCCTTAGAAGGTGATTCGCTTTTTAAGAGTTTTTTTTTTATATTCAATCCCTTTTACACCCAAGGAGTTCAATATCGAGAAAGCCTGAAACTTACTTGTAGCGATTAGGGGATGAATACGAAAAAAAACTGCAATCGAATTTTAAATGATAAAAAAGGTTATGGAAGTAAAATTAAATTTGATATCCCATTAGATCTAAGAACTATAGCGGAACTTAGGAAAATAAAATTTGCACCCCTCTTAGGGGTTGAAAATCGAAAAATCCTGAAACTTGACTTTTATCGATTTTCCAGTATTTGTACGCCCGGAGAAAGGAGTATGTCCGACCTACCTTCTCTAAAAATTACAATGTTTGAGAAAAGAAACATGATTTTCGAGAGAATTTGCCCTAATTTCGTTGTACTCCTTATTCCATTCAAAAATTTTGTATGTACTATCGCATATTTTACAAACCTAGTCTGAACTTTCTGCTGTGATTGGCTTGGGAGATATTACAAAAGAAATTTAAAAGCTACAATTCTTCCAAGCCGTTTGCATACGGTGGACAGACGGACAAAAGTAGTGTCGTAGTGTTTTTGGAGTCCAGGGGTAAATTGTGATAATCAAATATGTCAAATATTTTTGGAGAATTGAAAACACGATCTCATCGTGGTTGGATGATAGGCTAATTATCGATTCCCGGAAAAAAATAGTAATATGTTGTGCAGCTTCGAGACAAAATTAGGGTCGGATGACCGATCAAAAATTTCGAAATTCGATCAGAAAATCATAGAAGAGGACAAGGCCCGGTTTGGACTTTCGCGCTATAGTCGAAAAAGAAGAATTTGGAAATTTAAAAAAAAACTTGACTGGAGTTAAAAAAATACTAGTAAAATTGAAAGATTTTTGGACAAATGGAAATCGGCTGACCTAGAAGGATGGACCAAAAATAGGTCAATAGTTGATGTTAATTTGGAAACAATTCGACAGGAATAATTTAATGAAAAATTAACGCAAATGTAAAATAATGCGTTGTCTGGATGGCTTAGTGGCTAGAGCACTTGCCTTCGGCGCACCTGGTACCAGGTTCGAATCTGCTTGGCGACAAGTAATTTTCGGAAATGGGATTGGGTGCCGGACTGCCAGTTCACTCAGCTGTAAATGAGTACCTGAGTTAAAAATCGGGGTAATAATCACGGACGAGCGTGTGGCTGACCACTTCACCTCCTAGTGTTCCGTTGGTCTAGTAATGAAGTAACTCTAGCATTGCTTCAAGGCCTAGGCCCAATTTGGGCTTTTGCGCCATTGATTATTATTAAAATAATGCGTCACAATTTGTTCAAAATTATTCTCCGAATATTTGTGGTAAATGGGTCAAAATATATTTGACCTAATTTTTTAAAGCTTACTCCATTTTTCATTAGACTTCCGACTATGAGACGAGAATTATAGGCGCCCATGTGTTCCGTAAAAATACTAATTAATTTTTAAATTTTCCTAACATATTCACATATGCTCTAATTATCGAGCGAATGACTTCATAATGGCAGAAAGCATTTTTGTTGAAATATGTTAAACTTTCCTTAAGATAGTTTATTTAAAATATAGTGATATCAAGCTCAGATCACTGAGAAGTTCAACCATGTCTCTATTTTGAATCTTCATATTATTACAGCCTAAAAATCGTATTCCGGACACTGTATACAGTAAAAAAAATCCATTGAATTTTACATCTTTTGGATAATAGGCAAATATGACACTCCTTTTCAAGTAAATTTATTTTATTAACATTGGGATGTTATAGTCTATTTGAATGTAATTTTCAATTTTCGGTCAGTAAATTTCAATTTGCAAGCAGTAAATTTCAACTTCGAAAGCACCAAATTCACTGGATATTCTCTTGATTTTACACTCTAAAAAAAGTGTATAATTAGCACTCTTTAAGATACCACTTATTTATATTTCTAATATTTTTTCTTACTAACTTACTCTTAATAAAACCCTTGGCTGTAAGTAGGAATCGATCCCGCGATCAATTCTGGTTTTGCTGCGTATGTTTGGCTCGCGTAGCCACCGAAGGCATTTCATTTTCATTTCAGTAGAAAACAAAATCAAACGAAGTGTCCAACTTCGTGGCTTCATATATTACATATTTTTCGTCGTAAAATTCAAATAGATAAGTAAAATTACACGAAAAGAACGTAATTTTCAATTCATATATAAATATAGTTAATTTTACACGAAATGTTGCGTAATTTTGTGAGTTTTTTCATGTAAATTGTACGGTTCAGTTGAAAAGTACATGAATAATTTACTAATACCAGTAATTTCGTGTAAAAGTGATTGAAATTTGTACTTTTACTTGAAAAAAAAAATAAACTGGAAATTTCAATTAAAAACAGTGTACAGGTTAAGGTCAGAAGATACCATCTTTATAGTCATGCGGTCATTACAAGTACACGATTAGTACAGTTGCATCTTTTCGCACTTCCACCAAACTTTCAAGATCATTTTTGGTTTGTACGAAATATGAACCACATCAACCTAATGGGTTACCAGCCCCGAAAAATACAATAGATCTACGTTCGTAATATTCGCGTATAGAAAAATTAATAATTTAAGGCCATGGATAAATCATAAACCGATCAGTTATATTTGAACGGCTCAAAGCAATATCGTCTATCGAAAATTGTAATAAATAGAAAAATAAAACACATCGCACACAGTCATCAACACAAAAAAGGTAAAATTTCAACAGGAAAGATTGATCGACGTTATAAATAATCGTTCTTATGATATATTGGGCATCCAAATTGAAGATGATGGTCAAGAAAGTTAAGGCCATAGATTCAATTAGATTTTAAGGCGGTTATAAACTACAGGCGATATTGACACGTGGCCCGTACAAAAATCGATCCGAATAACACCTATGCGATTGTTTTGTAATCCCATAAATGAAACAAGGCTTTAAAGATACTTTTGGTGATGAGTTTATTAAGAACTTTGGCAATTAAAAATAATAAAAGTTGCAATGATCGTATCAAAACCTTGTAACCGATTTTATTTCGCAAACATCGAATTCTTTTTTTCAATAGAAATATTTTTGTCCTGTCTTCTCGTAACTAATCATTTGTCCGATGATCTTTGAAAGATCTTAAAAAATTATAAGTGAAGAAGTATTTTCTTTTGTCAAATGCCTTGCATCAAGCGATTTACACGAAATTGGGCATTTGCCAACATATGTCCATTGCAATTTCACAGATCTTAGAATTTATATATTCATTATGACTGGCGGCACAAATGTACAACGTAATAAATTTAAACTTTTTGTAGTCGTTTCGATCGAAATAAACAGGAATCCCTTTGAAATAAATATTTAATTTTAATAATAAATTTTTCGATGAATATTATT
Source organism: Beris morrisii (assembly GCA_951812415.1). Lineage (NCBI taxonomy): Eukaryota > Metazoa > Arthropoda > Insecta > Diptera > Stratiomyidae > Beris > Beris morrisii. Next base: position 10,950,560 of record OX638312.1, on the reverse strand, counting down.
TTAGTCGAATTTGGGAGATGTAATTCGAACTGAAGTGTAGTTGCGATAGGTTTTATTTGATGGGATCTATTATGTAGATTTATTTAAGACTAACGTTAAGTTTTAAACAGAACAATCCAATTGAAAGAAGAACGTCATGCGATGGAGTGTGAGGGAGGCTCAGAAGGAGTGTTGCGCCTATTGACTAAAAAATGGAAGAAACTCTTTTCATTTCGACAAATTGCTAATATAGAGACTTACATATTTCGCCTTGGCTGCGCATCGCACTACATTTTACCTTTTCCTTGTTCGCGTCAAAACGATGACTCCGCTGTTCTGCCAAACTAATAAAAATTTCATGTTGAAATTCAACCAAACATGTGAGTCAATATTCCCATTCCTAATCTTTAGTTCATGTCTGTTTTTCTTTTGATTTCCTTGCCAAACTTTGTTTTCACTTTTCAGTAATATTTCATAACGAATAAGTGCCTAAGAGGGTCATTCTTCACTTCGTATTTTAAGGGCTCAAAAACTATCTCCGTAAAACGCCATTACACGTAAATATTGTATATTATGATATTACACCCAAATTGCCGGTTTGGTCATTCCAACGTCGTGCCGACGTCATCGAAGTCTTGGCGACGTCGATAAAACTTATTTGCTAAATGACTTTTTAGTCATCTCGATGTACACATAATTAGGCTTCTTCTTAAGCTGAGTTCTATCAGGTGCTCAAGGCGGTATTGCGAGTAGAGGTCATTAATGCTATTTTATTTTATGACCAATTAGTCATGTGACTTGAGACTCATGTCTTTCAATTTTTTTTATAAAAATTGGATGCGAAAAACTCATTTTTCTATGTGTGAGTGTGAGAGGTATAGGAGGCCAGGCCCCGATTTAGGCTGTCGCACCATTGATGATGATTAGTGTGAGTGGTACGTTTCAGACGTTTTTTGGTTTCGATATTTTCGGAACCGCTTATGCTTGGAAGCTGAAACTTGGAACTTATAGAGAAAATCAAGTCTCATATATCAATAAAGATTGAAGATAAAATCTTGGAATTTAGGTAGGCCTACTAGAACCCTACCGGAGGACATAAATTGGAGGTTAAGGAAAGGTAGTATGAAAAGAAAAATATACATGCACGTATTTTAACATGTCTCTTAGGTCTGATTATATATCGGAATTGATTCTTACTTTCACTAGCTTTATTTTGAATAATCGCCTCAAAACTTTTAAAGATTTTTTACAATTCATTCTCTAGAGTCTTGTGTAAGGGGTCTGTATACGTTTTCACGAATTCCGTGATATATTTTAGGTCTGATGAGATATTAAATTCTGCCTTTCCACAACGTGCTTTTTATATACTCGCTTAAAAACAGATTTCAGAATTTTTTTTTCATTCATCCCTATGGAAGTTTATGGAGGTTGCAGTCTTCGATATGAATTGATTTTTACTTTCACGTGTCTTTCATGTAATCACTTAAAAACAAAATCTTAATTTTTCGGTATTCAAACCCTTAAGGAAGTAAGGGGTCTTAATTCCTTTTCACGAATTTCGTCATATCTCTTAGGCCTGATGAGAAATTGAATAGGTTCTTACTTATTCATTCAGGATTTTTTTACAATTGTCTAAAAATCATTTTTAGTATTTTTTGAAATTCGAACCCTAAGGAGAGTTAAGGGGTTCAATTAGTTTTTACATATTCCGACATATCTGATGAGATCACGACTTGGATTTCATTTCCTCGGAGTTTTTATATAATCGCCTAAAAAACAATTTCAGGATTTTCCTAGTGTAATAAATATGACGATAGGTTAGGTTAGGTTTAGAGGAGTGAACTATAGCACTGTCTTACAGTCTTACAGAGATCACTAAGGATCCATACCCCTCGTATAAAAACCGGAAATATGACGATAAACAGTCTTCCAAGTTATTGAAATAAGTTTTAATCCATATTTGAAACAAAGGCTTCATTGGAATTACTAGTCAGTCACATTTGTAACCATAATGGACATTACATTTTTTTTGTTGTAGATAAATATGACTAACAGTCATTTGTAAATAATATTCTTCATATGCATCACTTAATGTACTAAAATAATATGAAACGTTGTCTTTTAGTTATGTGATGGACAATAGTTCTTTTTGATCAATTAGTTTTATCCGTGACCAAATAGTTGACCAAAACGTTGTCCCGACGTCATCCCGACTTGACCAAAAAATTGTAGCTATTTGCCTGGTTGCGTGGCGTTAGTTCTATAGTTCCACAACTTTAAAGTTATTCAGTTTTAGTTGGGCTGGTATCACGAATAAATTGGGATAACGTTCATTGTACAACAAAGGTCTACAAGTTTACAAAGAAGTCCGCAGTGCCAGACTTTATCGAATGCTTTTCAAACATCGCTTCACAACGTGTTCAACAAACAGGAAAGGCTTCAAGATTGTTTAAGACTTTCGAAATCGTTTAAATTGAAAATGGGAGTGTATACAAAGTTTCGTTAATGACCACATTACACGTGTTCAATCTTCAAATCTATGAGATGAACATTTACTACTTAAGATTCCTGAACTAACAAACTCTTTTCTGCTAATACATTTTGCCTATGAAACGCGCAAAAATCTGCATGACTTCTAGTACCAAATAATGAATTTGTTTGCACGGCGCAGTTTTGTTCATGGATTTCCGTTCCAATTTGGAAGCATATCACATATCATAGAATATTATGTATGACTGGAAAAAACAGATTCTCTGTTCCACATAAAACGTGGCCAAAAGATCAATCCTAAATGTATAAAGAATGAAAGGCGCGGGTATAAGCTCACAAAATTATTTGTACAGTAATTTTATGTATTTAATTTGTTATCCTTTTCTTGCCCCAAAAAGAAACAGTTCATCTAATTGACCGAAAAATTGTTCGAATAAGCTTTATCGCAAATAATTTTAATTTATATTCTTTCTGCATTAAAAAAAACTATACTCCACATAATGACCACATGTTGTCACGGTAAGAATAATTCCGGAAAAAAATTCAAATAAAATCGAGGATATGTCAAACGTTTTTCCAGCCTATTTTCGGGTAGGTACAGTGCCGAATAAAAAATGAGAAATTTCACATCTCACTGACCGCGCGCCACTCTGCACGATATCCACTCAAGGAAAACCCAACCAAAAAAAAAATTCGTATTTGTTTTCCTTATTGTTTTCTGCTCTAGTTTTCTTTCTTTTAACACTACACCTACCTCTTGGCTTTTATATCCTTTTCGGCTTTTCTTATTGCCCTGTGGTTGTTTTTGTAGTTCCTCGCTGGTTTTTTGAAAATTCCATGCCCGGAATTTGTATCCCTCTTCCTTTTTTTCCCCAGCGTTTTTAAGGAATACTTATTTTATAAGAAAAATGCCAACTGCTATTAATGGTCGTACGAAACGGAACGCAATTTATATTAGACCCGATAACAGAAAAGGAAACGTAGAAACGATATGGCACCTAATCTAGCCGAAAAAATAGTACAGGACTCTAATGATTGAAAAAAACGCTGAAATAGCTGGTTCGTGTTGATAGTCACAGGCTGTAAGTGGTTTAATTATTTTCATATTACTTTGAATACTAGCTAAAAGTTATATGGTGTGAAAGATGGCTTTCATGCCTTTAGGAATTATTAGCTAGTTTACTTTTGAATTACGTTAATAAAACTTCATTTTATGGACAATTACGGTACGTAAATTAGTGTATTTGATAGTGAGTAACATTTGTGGCTTTGTTTTAACAACAGGATGCTTCATACACCGTTCCCATTTTGTTTGTCCTCATTTTCTTTAGTGACATTGCAATCAGTTGATGTTTCACAAACTGAGGTTCACATTATGAAGCATTTATCTACTCTACAATGTGCAATATGTACTATAGCTTTCTAACCAAATATTTCGTCAATTTTGAATTTGAATTTTGGTCACTCTTATTAACTCTCTCATTGACTTTATCAGCTGTCGTAAAAATAGTCACACTAAGCCAAGACAGCAACCAACCGATTGAAACCAAACCTTGGAACGTCATAACCGGTTATAACGAGACGTAGGAGTAAACGTAGCTGACTGAGGAACAGGTCCTTAAGATATTTCAAAAATATTTTAAATTGAAACTGATTGCATAAAATTTTTGAAAAGGTTTTTAGCTAAATCGATTCAAATTTCGAACGATTTGATTGTTTTACTTAAACTTGAAGGTATTTCAGTCAAATATTTGAATATTTTCGCTTGAAAATGCTGTTAAATTATTTTATTTGTCCTGCCTCAAAACCTTATTTACACAATAAATTTGACTTAATAATTTGTTGTTAAGAAATTCTACTTTATTTCTTGTCAAATTCTGTTTTACTTAAACTTGGTCAGTCAGTTTCAGTCAAATATTTGAAGAATTTGAAGAAAATGCTGTCAAATTATTTTATTTGTCCTGACTCAAGGCCTTATTTGCCCGAAAAATTTGACTTAACAATTTGTTGTTAAGAAATTCTACTTAATTTGTTGTCAGATTTTGTTTTACTTAAACTTGGAGGTATTTCAGTCAAATATTTGAATATTTTCGCTAGAAAATGCTGTCAAATTATTTTATTTGTCCTGCCTGAAAGCGTTATTTACCCGAAAAATTTGACTTAATAATTTCTTGTTAAAAAATTCTACTTTATTTCTTGTCAAATTTTTATGATCAAATATTTGACTTGTGGTACACAGTTTGATTGTTTGATAAAAGCTTAAGACTATATATTTTCGAATTTAGTAACTTACTCGTAGGTACGTTCAGAGTTATTGATTCAACCGTTTTATATAGATCTCTGGGAATTTTTAAATTTGAATTGTTTTTATCACACGATGATCGTGATCATGAAAAATGAAGACAACGTTTTATTCTTTTTCCTTTATATTATAAAAATGACTAAGCTAATGATTAATGATGCGTGATGACATGCTTTTGAAATTTTGGCAAAAATCATATGACTGAAATAAATTCTTATTAAATTTTTACGAAAAACATCCAAAACCCATTAAAATAAAAAAAATCAGATAAAGTGCAGACCCTAATGAAGAACACAGTCCGGAACCGTACTGTTCTATGAAGTGCTGGTTATAAATGAACGCAAAATTCGAAAAGCTAAAATTTTTGACTTAGAATAGTTCTGATCCAAGGTTGCGTACATGTTGAACTGATGAGGATCTTGGCTAAGCAACTTGGATAAAGGAGAGTATTAAAAGTAAAAATTTAGTACAATTGCCACTTCCTCAATGTTCTTGACCAAGAATGCAATCATAACATCTTCAAGAAATATACATATTATTAAATTTAGAAGATTATATTGCGACTTAGCTATAAAAATATACTTTCACTGATTACGTAGGTGTCATATCAGCAATTCTGCGTAATAGTAAAAAATGATACTTAGTTTTTGAACAGTTCTACGTAAAAAAATGATTTCTTTGGCTGACCTCTTATCATACTTTGTTTTGCAAACAAAACCTCTAAGTATATTCCGCACTTGAAACACCAAATTTTGTTTTAAAAATCCGAAGGGCAATTTTATTTCTAATCTATTATTTATATTATACCTTCTAAATCTGATATTATTAAAATTCTAAGTTCCATACTCCCGAATAATTTTTAAATACAATTTTTCTGTTATTAATTTTGTATGATTTTTTTTCCAGATTATGAATTACTACAGTTTTGGACCTTGAAAATAAGTAAGTGAATTGCAAAAATTTTTAATTTTTAGCTAAAAAGTATAGATTACGATTTTATACTGCCTCGCACGCTACACCATCTAAGTTGTTTGTGTCCTAGATATGCATATGCCCTTTCTATTACAAGTTTAATCGATTTCTGCATTGAGGTAGTATAGAAATACAAAGCCCTACATACGAAACGTATTTTTAGTTCTAATTCGCAAGAAACTAAAATAGAGGCCATCAAATCTTGAACGGTTTCTATGGGTTTTTAAAAGACATCACTAATATGAAATTTGAACAATAGTACGGAATAGAGGTTTACATTTGCTCAATTCGCCTTCTACTGTACTAAAAAACTACTTTCTACTTTCGACTGATTTTTTGTTGTCAAGAATTTCTGAGGTGTTTTGAAAAAAATTAGAAGATTGCATAAATTTACAGATTAAAATCCTCATAAATGCAGTGGTAGTACGCAGCGGACGTCTGGCACAGTTCACATAAAATTCAACACTTTTTGAAAAGTATGTCTAAGTTCGACTATTGTTTGACTTTTATTATCATTAACTATTTAAAAAAAATTAGATCAGTAGAACGCAACAAAACCTGAATACAAATAAACAATCCAAAAAACTCTTTTTTTGTGAAATTTTTACTATTTTTTCTTAAAGTATATTGTAAAATAAAATTATTTTCGGTAACCATATACACAAATATGAAATCTGCCTTTCACCAATTTACTCAAATAAAATTTCTCGATCAGCAGTCAGCATGAGGCTGTCAAAGCAAAAGGATAACAAATTAAATACATAAAACTACTGTACAAATAATTTTGTGAGTTTAACTCCGCGCCTTTCATTCTTTATACATTTAGGATTGATCTTTTGGTCACGTTTTATGTGGAACAGAGAATCTGTTTTTTTTCCAGTCATACATAATATTCTATGATATGTGATATGTGATACGCATCTAAGTTGGAACGGAAACCCATGAACAACACTGCACCGTGCAAACAAATTCATTTTTTGGTACTAGAAGTCATGCAGATTTTTGCGCGTTTCATAGGCATAACAAATTTCAAAAATGGATTAGCAGAAAAGAGTTTGTTAGTTCAGGAATCTTAAGTAGTAGATCTTCATCTCATGGATTTGAGGATTGAACACGTGTAAACTTCATTTATACTCCCATTTTCAATTTAAATGATTTCAAAAGTCTTAAACAATCTTGAAGCTTTTCCTGTTTGTTGAACACGTTGTGAAGCGATGTTTGAAAAGCATTCGATTAAGTCTGGCACAGCGGACTTCTTTGTAAACTTGTAAACCTTCGTTGTACAATCAATGTAATGGGATTACACTGGAGGATGAATTATTCAAGCTAACAGTGAGCAGAAAGAACTTCAGTTCAATCTATTCAGGACAGTATCAAGAAGCCCCTGGAAATAGATCAAAACTTAGTTCACTATATTTGCACTACTATGCTGACTACAGTGCCTTGAAGCCACATTTCTAGAACGCAGTAGTAGTTAACACCATAGTTTGTAACTTGCAGATTACAATTTAATTATAGCTAGTAAGCTGGAGAATAAGTACAGATAGAAGTAGCCAATATTTTTAGATATTAAATTTCCAAGACTTTGATGTCAGAAATGGCATTCTGTTCGCACATGTTATCTGACTTGGTGTAAGTTGATATTAAAATAAGTACAAGTAAGTAACTCCAAAAAGTACAACGCCACTAAAATAATCTTATTTAGTTTTATTTAATCAGTGTGTTCCCTCACTAGTTACCGAAAGAATAACTAAAATCGCAATACAAGCTAGTTAAAGCCAGTTTAGTTAGTATCGTCCATTTTTTTTGCTTTACGAGTATGTATGAAATGTGTAGAATATTTTTAGTTTTATTCAGCCTCAGCTGTTCTTAACGCATAGAATGAGGCCTCGACGACACTACAAGCTATAATTTAAGTTTTATTCAGTCTGAACGCACGATATCTCGAAAATACGTGAAGCTATAAAAATTTAAAATTGGAATCGAGTTATTTGGCTGCCATACAGAAGTCCTTAAGATAACTGTGTCACATCCCGTAGCTATTGCTTGACAACTTTCAGAACACTGCTCCAAAATGAGTATCTTGGAAATCCTGCTAAGCCATCTAGTAGATCATATACAAAAGTCTTTGGAAAAGACTTTAAGTTTAAGTTTTTTAACCATACAAATGAGATTAAAATTAAAATGAATGCTTGGCTTTGCCCTTTACAATAACTGGCGAACAGAAATTAAATTGAAAAATTATTTCTAATTAGATACTTAAGTATAGGGGTTAGAAGAGGAGTTGGGTATGTTATTAAGTAAAATTTATTCACTAAAAGTGATAAAACGGTTCTAATCCATCGAATATTACCACTCTCATGGGATTGAACGTTAAATTTCAAAATTTCAAAACTCGATCTGTACAAATTTAAAATTTTCTATTTGTTTGTCCAACAAATTTATTTAAATTTAGGTTCGCTTACAAGTGAAGTCATATACGTATGTGTACTACGGCTTTTGGTAGTTCTCAAATGTCCTGACATATTCTGATCCACTGAACTTTGAAAATGCGTTGCGATAAAAAAGTGAGAATTTTATAGGACAGGCAAAGATGTGTTCAGGTTAATGTCTTGACAAAAATCGCTTGAGTCTTTCGACTAGCCCCCATACAAATGTGATAACGAATTGAGGAATAATATAATTGTTCGAAAATTAAAATAACTATGGACCTCGGAATTACTGTACTAGTACTGCAGCTTAAATAATATTTAGATCTCATAACCCAACCCTTTATAAAAAAGTACCTATTTGCATTGCATTATTTTAGTATTAATTATTTATTAATACAATAGTTCTTTGATTATCTATATATTTACAAGTTATAACAAAATTGTAGTCAAAGAAAAGTATTGATCACATCATCATCAATGGCGCGACAGCCCAAATCGGGCCCTGACCTCCTGATTGATCACATTTTTACATTTATTTCACAAAAGTCACAAATCATACCGAAATAAATTATTTCATTTTACCAAAATTGCACAAGAAATATTTTCGAATAAAAAGTAGGGTCAATCCATCAGGAAGGTCCAAAACCCTTAAAACTGATATTTACGAAAAATAGGGGATAACTTGAAACCACTACCACCCAGTAAATACAAATTTAGAATACTTACGTTAGTTACAGTAAGTTTCAAAAGAAAAGTTCAAAAGTTCTTGCAATTTTTGCACTCATCCCGTCGAATCTTTCAAAACTCATAAAATCATTCAGCTTCGAACAAGATTTTTTTTTAAGAATTAATTTCGAGTAAAACGCTAGTTCAAATTCATAAGTGAACGAAGCCCGTTCAGTCCTTCGAGTACCTTCCATACAAAAGTCATGAAATTATGTGGTCATGAATATTAGTCGATGATTTCAAAACGTTTCAAGCTAGGAACTTGAAAATTTGAATACGTTCCTTTTCTAATAATAAAAATGTAGAAAATCGAGTGGTTGCAATGCAATGATTGAAATATTTTTCCGAAGTATTCCGAAAAGAAATCGTACAGCCAACAAATCAAAATTGCGCAGGAAATTCTTTTAAGTTAAAAACTAGGTGGAATTCGTTAATCAGAGAAATACACTTTTTTCGGCTGGTTGCATGTATTTACGATTAACACATAATCCGGAAAGTTAATAATTTAAAATATTTTACCGAATTTTGATTCATTTCAAAGCACAAGAAAAGAAACATATAAATAAAGTAGCTACTATACAAAGTTTTTAAAAAATCGCGACAACTCGAAAAAAGACTAATTATATGATTGAGTTTAAAGTAAAAAACGGAGATTAAGTGTGTTATTGAGCAAAATCTGTCAATTCTTGTGATAGTTTTCACACAAAAGTATTTAAATTACGTGGTAAAACTCATAACTACTGAAAAGAAAGTAATCCGAAATTTTGCAGATTGGAATTTTTCTGAAGTAACCAGGTATATAATTGAGAGTAACAGCAGTTGCCGTTATGCTTATTAGGTGCACTACATGCGCACTTATAATTGTTTTTTTTTTAAAACGCTGGTGCATGAAGTGGTTTAGAAGTAGTTTCTTTGAAATGATCTTAAGTCGCGGTTTTGAAGTGAAGGTTTTCCCACTGTCATGTTCTCAATGGCAGTAGCCAGGACAGCGATTAATCACCAGTCGGGGATTTCGTGTTGGGTTTTCACACCAGAAACTCCTCTGATGCCGGAAAACAAAAAAAAAATTCTTAAAATAATCTTAAGCCGTTAGAACATGGATTTGGGCCTTTTTGGGGAGTGATTTAGTTTTGAGGGTTCACTGTAGATTTTTTTTGGTATCACCAAACCCTACCAGAACTAAAATTTGGTATTTCATCTTGAATATCACACTATCAGTTCTTGTTTATTCTAAGTGCGGTATCGTTTTTCGTTCGCTTTAGGCGTTGGAATAAAAACTTCTCTTCAGGATCGCATAAAAAATGCTTAATGTTGTTTTAATGAGAAACGATCGTCAAATAAGACACCGGAGGACTTTACTAACTTTAACGTACGATAATGGTGAACCGGGTGAGTTGTAACAGTTATTAGTTATTAAAAAAAAAGTTTAATTGACACCATGTTGATGGTTTTCCCAAATTATCCTGTAACTCCGTGGAATACTTAAAGTGTTCTTACACGAGCAATTTTACAAGCAATTGATTGCCCGACGACTATTGCCAAAACTAGTGGAGTGATTAATGGAGCAATACAGGGCAATATCATGTTAGTTGCGACAATATTTCGGCAATATGGCAATGTTTTCGCAGATTGCTGGTATAGCTCGCCCTATAGTTGCTGTATTTCTACTGACTTGGAAAATGCCAAGCAATTGTCCTCGTTCGGTGATTCAGTTGTCAGTTGTCAGTTGTATTGAATTTTGCATTTATTTGTCAATGCAGCAAAGAGTTAATGAAAAGTTGATCCACATCGCCTGTTGCTATTGTTGCTGTATGTTGCTTCATATTTTTGTGACGTCAAAATTGACGAATATTGCTTCAAATTGAGCAATTTTAATCGCTCGTGTAAGGGCACCTTTAGGACATTTGAAGATTTTCAGTTCATCAGCATTTATAAACAATAAGAAAAGCAGCAACCCTAAATGGGAACCCCGAGGAACACCTGATGATACCCTGAATGATTTAACTTTTACACAATAGTAACAATTAAAAAGGTAGGTACTTCATAATCCAACTAAGCAATGTATCTGATAATCCAATGTAATTGAGCTTATGTAAGAGCAGTGATTAACTTTTGATAAGTCCGCTTAAAAAGTGTGGGCCTGGTTGAGGTAATAAAATTTGCAAAAATTTTGCAAAGCGAATAAAACAATTTAGTTTATCTTTGTCTTTAAAATAAAACATGAATTGTAACACAATTGTAAACGAAACTAGTGAATGAATTTATCTATCTATCTATCTATCAAATAAAACAATTTGATACACCAAAAAATTTGACTGCATTTGTCAAACGCTTCTTTTAGGCCTGTTTGAGGCAATAAAATTATCAAAAATTTTGTAAATCAAATAAAACAATTTGACACACCAAAAATTTGAATGACTTTGTCAAATGTTTGATAAAATGGCATTCAGTTGAATATTTGCTTAAAACGAATTGGAAGGCCGTAAGTTACACCACATAAAAAAATTTTCATTCAAGTGAAAATTTTTTATGGTTACAAAATTTTCATCATTCAAACGTACGTACAATTTATGAAATCATCAAGACGGACTTCAAACCAGATTAATGAGCATTATATAGTCATATTGTAATTGCCATGTAATTGCCTGGAAAAAAAGTCTTAAGTTCTATCACAAGTTCCACTAATTAACTTGCGATGGTCCGGTAATTATTGAAATCATCTGCTCCCTACCTTTATAATTTTTAATTATTTTATAATTTACTTAACAGGAAAGTAATTAACTCTAATGTTCGTCTTACCTTTCATAGTCTCGATATCCTCCGTGAAGACATTGAAGATCTATTAATTACTCGCGAATACCGCAACTAAATCTACCATAATCCAATGCACTACACTAGAGTCCATATAAAACAGTCCATTCCAGTTAAAAAAAAATTTCAGCTAATAAGTTTCCAATAAAAAAATTAAATGTATAGAAAACTGCGATCATCAATTAATTAAAATCAATAAGAACCAAAATACCAACACAAGACTTAATTTATGAAAAACCAAAAAAAAACTCAATTTGATTGAAAATAACGCGAACGATTGTAAAACGCCTGCGAATAAATTTACACTATTTTCACATATAAAACCACCTTCGAAAGACCGTTAAAAAATAACTAAAACTGCAAACTGCAAATTAAAGGCAACAGTGCAACGCTCTATCATATCCGAGCGATTAAAATACGATAGTAGCAATTAAATTACTTCGCAACTAAAGCGAAAGTAATTCAAACGTAATAGTGTAAAACACGTGTAGGTACTAACTCAAAAACACATAAATCAAAGGTATAACAACGACAAGACGGCTTGACTTGTACCCGAGGATCAACACTATTTAGGGAGGTGAAAATTTATGACAATTGCACCTCATAAATCTCTTCACCGACTTAGAGGAGTATGTGGATTGACCCGAAGACCAGTAAGGGATGTTGTTGTCTTATAATTGCGGTGCGGCTATCGTCGTCTACCAGGCAATAGTAGTATGACCCTCCTTACACTGTACCCTGTTGAAAGAATTCTTGCAACATTTCGCCCGATTACCAACAGGTTCACTATAAATTAACCGAACAATAACCGGTGATTATTGGGTCCGTCGTTCGGAACAAAAGTTGATAGTTTCCGCACAATATTTCGAAACAAACACAAATTTTTATTCGGATTATTGGAAATTTATTTAAACAAACAAAAACACACACCTTTCGATTATTGTTTTTTTTTTGGCTTTATTGCGATTATTATTAGTTTCTGTTATTTTGAATAATCTTCGGATCAGTTATGAGATTAATCAAACCTCAGGAAAAAAAAAACAATTTTATTTTTTTTTATTAACACTCAATCCGCGACTATACGTGCTCGAAGCGCCAGTGTTTCACTTTGACTAGTTGGGCATAATTCAAATCGAAGATATCTTAGCATCATATGATGCACGACATTCCAAGTGTTTTATGTACTAAAATATCCCGCAAAAGTGTGTGTATCACACTCGTGATGGACAGAGCAGGCAGTAACCATACTACATATGAAAAAAAAAACAACCAACAACAACAAAACCAACAACTTATAATACCAACAACATTCGTACTATCGATGTTCAGTTTTATAGTAACCAAAATGGTATATAGTATCAAAAGTAAAACACACTATCCGAAAAAAAAAGAATTATCCACCTCATGCAGTAATGCTTATAATAAGGAGTCCTTGTTTTGTTCCGAAATCGAAGAAAATTTTTCCCTGCACAGGCCGACCGTGTTACCACTACCAGAGCAACCTTACGATATATCTTAAAAGCCGAGAAATTCCCCAACAATATCAAGTACATAAGATTTGCTATCAAAAGACGATGAAAGAAGAGTCTCGAGGCCCCATCGATAGAAATGAAATGCCTCTAATCCGTAAATCATACGAGCAAGTAAGAAGCCATTATATCGCTGTCTATTTCCCATCTAAGCGCCGCCCCTTCGAGTAACAGAGAACGGTACTGCATCAGTACTGTACGAGTAAAGATATCGACGATAGGAACAGGTAGTTGAAAATGAGGTGTGTACATTTTTATGCAGAGATGGTTTCTCTGTTGACTGAAGACTTTTGTGTACGAAAAAGCAACAACATCAAAAACACACATGGAAAACTTTAAAAACTTGTTTTATGAATGTGTGTTCAACCACATCGTGTCTGCACTTTTTGTTGCACGTACACTGTACGTTGTAAAGTACGCGCGATATACCGGCCTCTCAAAAGTCAAAGCGTACATGCCCCTTGGAGGAGTATCGGTGTGTCTTTAAGTTTTACAATGTGAGGCATATAATGATGTGGTAATTTTATGTTTAATTTACATTTAATTAGTCAAAATGACAAAATTTATGATTTCTGTTTGATTTTTTTTTGTTGTGATTTGGAAGAAAACAAACCATCACAAAAAAAATGTTTATTTCAATATTAGAAACGTAAGAACGATATGTTTCGATTGAGTTGTTATTGAGGTAATAATTGGATGTAGAGTGAGTGATTCGTTTCGATTTCATTTACCATTTTGATTGATGTTTTGACAATTTTTTGACATTGGAAACTTTTCTATAATGTTGTTTGGGAAATTAATTTTAGTAATTACTATTTAGTCGTATAGGTACGTGAACAATTGATTAGTGTTTTTTTTTTTAATTTTCCCTGTCGTTGAAGACAGAAGGTCTAATACGTATTCTCTTTGAACTAAAGCTTGTAAAGGGTTTTCCAATAAGGACTTGACAACTTTTTTTCAAAATAAAATGCAAACCATTTGAGATATTTCAAAAACTTTATTATCGGGTTGAAGTACAATCAAAACATTTATGAATGGAACTCGACTTCGTTCATATGGCCACCGCGGGCACGTTTGCAGCGGTCGATTCGTTGGACCCAATTTTCGATGACTCGGCCACACATTTCGGCCGAAATGGCTGCTATTTCGTGTTCAATGTTGGCTCTGAGCTCTTCCAACGTCGTCGGCTTGTTGGCATAGACCAACGACTTGACGTGGCCCCAAAGAAAAAAGTCCAGAGGCGTTAAATCGCACGAACGAGGCGGCCAATCGACTGGTCCATTTCTTGAGATAACACGCTCATCAAACTTACTCTTCAATAAATCGATTGTAACGTGTGCTGTGTGGCTTGTGGCACCGTCCTGTTGAAACCACATGTTGTCCAAGTCCATATCTTCCAATTCGGGCCAAAAATAATCGGTAATCATGGCGCGATAACGATTACCATTCACAGTAACGTGACGATCATTATCGTCGACGAAAAAATATGGCCCTATGACGCCGCCAGCATGCAAACCGCACCAAACAGTTATTTTTTGTGGATGAAGTGGTCTTTCATGAAGCACATGTGGATTTTCACCGGACCAATAACGCATATTTTGCTTATTGACGAACCCACTGAGCCAAAAATGAGCTTCGTCACTGAAGATGATTTTGCGATGAAATTGATCATCTTGGCGCATCTTTTCCAGAGCCCAATCGGAGAACGTACGTCGCTTCAAATGGTCCATCGGCTTCAATTCTTGAGTCAGCTTGATCTTGTATGGGTGTAAACCAAGATCCTTACGCAAAATTCGCCATAACGTGGTCTGGGCGATGCCCAACACTTGAGAACGCCGTGGAATTGACTGATTTGGATCATTTGCTACGGACGTTTCAACGGCAGCGATATTTTCGACACTTCGACCAACCCGTTGTCTCACTGGCACGGCAACATCACACAACGAATATGTAGACTCCAATTTTTGCACTAAACTTGTTACTGCCTGTCTACTAGGGCGAGAATTACAACCGAAAATCGGAGTTAACGCTCTTAAAGTAGCGGTCACCGACTCCGAATTTCTGTAGTAAATTTTTATAATTTGCAGACGTTGTTCCTTCGTGTACTTTACCATGATAAAAATGTTAAGTTTACTGAATAAATTGACAGTGACAGTTCGATGATTAGTGAAATGGTGCGTTCACAAATTGAATTCAAAGTTGTCAAGTCCCTATTGGAAAACCCTTTATTTGATTGTATGTTTTATGGCGTCAAATATTTGATTAAAAAAATTTGGTGAAAAATTTATTCTAAGGAAAAATTGAGTTGCTTGTATAGAGCAATTAAATCAAAATTTGACAGTTATAGATTGCAAAACCGTCACATATTTGACACCGAATGCCTCTACGTCAAATATTTAAATATTTTTTCTGGTAGGTATATACTGACTGTAGTGTACTGTAGTGTAATTCTACAACTACGGTTTCGACATTATTTTATTTGCACTACGAAAAATTGAACTGAGTATCTCATAAATTTTATTCGTCAAATATTTGACAAAATGGCATACAATCTAAAGCCTGTTGTACACTGTATGCCACTATGTCAAATAATTGCCTAGTCTCGCTTGTAAATGCAGGACAGATAGTGTAATCGCTAAATATTTCTTTGCCATATTATTTTATATGCTCTACACGATGTCTATTTTGCTGGAAAAAAATTTGACTGAACCTTTTATTGTCAAATATTTGACAGCATGACATACAGTGGAAGATTTATTACGGCAAGGCAAAACTATATATTTTTTTCTTTAAAGTATAAATTTACTTCTGAATACAATTGTTGTCATTCTGCTTCGATAAGCGCGCACGGCGGTGAGGGAGGGGGGAGGGGGGGGGTGGTTGAAGAAAAATTTAATGAAACTAAGAGCGATAAATTACAAATTTTATTCGCCCAATTTAGGAAACATAAAGCTACGTTTGAAAGATAGATATCGATGAATGTATAAGAAGCTCATACTTTTGACTTTGTTTCTTTGTCGTCGAAAAAACCTTGTAAAATTCCCTCTTGAATAAAACGTTTTGGGGAGCGATGGAGAGGGCTACATCCTTTAAAACCACCGCCTACATTCGCGTCTGGGCAGCCATATACACAATGAATTTTTCAAAAAGATACCTTTCAGAAGTCATTTGTATCTAATACTGGCACCAAACATAACTAAAATCGATAATATCTCAAATCTACGCAAAAATAGAGTTGCGTTTCCTGCATACAAATTTTTCAGTACTGACTTTTCTGCACAAAGAACCTGTCGTAAAACTGAAATCATCTTTGTGTTGCCCAAAAACTGTACGAAAAATGCATCAGTACTGATAACATTGTTCGAAAACAATTCTGTTTTTCAGTTCGGATTTACTACCGAAATTCATCATTCGTGGAACATGCAATTCTGCAAATTAAGACTTAATTCCAAAAGAATTCTGTTTTTCAGTATCCAGGAGAAAACTCGAACTGCAGCGATATTTTCTCAATACTGAATACAATTTTGTTTACAAGCATTGGATACAGCGCTCTATAACCTACGCCTTAGAGTTTTGTCTTCAGACTGCTATGGTCCCGAATTAAAATCTTGGTAGTTGTAGATTTATTCTAAAACATTAAACTTTAAAACATATATTATAAGAGAACACTTTAAAACAAAAAACACAGAAAATTTGACCGGTACTGCAATTGTATCATTTATATTTATATTAAAACTCACAACAAACTTCACTAAATTAATACAGTCGGTACGAGTCTATGTAGTACTTAATCTGCAATATTGAAGCAGTACACATGTTCAGTACTGAATACATTGATTTTAGCTGAATTTAATCTGTATTATTAATGTTTCGTTGGAGATCTACATCTTTCGGTACTAGGAAATGGCCAATAGGTATGAGAAAATTTGACATTAAGGTGGTTTTGAAAGAATAGCGATAAAGCATTTTAAGCTGCATTTATTTCTGAGGGTCTTACTTGTTGATGTTGTATGTAAAACTTAATTAAATTAAATTTTGTTTTAAGATAAAAATAAAAATATGTGCCATGAAATTATTATTTTTGAAATTTAGGTAAAAATTAATAACAATTTCGAATAATTTCATCTACATGTTAATTTCATCTACATCAAGAGAACATTTTTCCATATTTCCTAAATAACAAAATTTGTAAATAAATGGAAGGAAAATCAAATTTACCATTCATCTTAAATTGATCTCAGCCGGGAAGTTCGTAAGGTGGTGAATTACTTAATATTATAAATGTTTAAAATGTTTGATTAATTTTGATTTTCTCGTCAAACTTTTCTGAAAAGTTGTTTAAAATTTCAGACTTTAACTAGAAATATAATATCTAAAGTGCATTTCCTCTATTTTTTACTATTCACTGCCCATATTTTTTATGTACTAAAGGCGCTTTTTATATCTTAATAGTGTTCTTCAAAATTTATTCGTTTATCCGTTTATTTAAAAAACCTTCACATTTTTTGATCATTCTTCATATCTTATTTTCAGGGTAGGTATTTAGTTTTGAACAATTTTTCTTATAACTAATATAAATTATTATCGTGAATATACTCATATATCTACAAGCACATTTCTCTAAATATTATTTCTGATTTTTTTGCTCAATATGTATATAATAATTAGAGTAAAATTACTCCGTGATTTCGTCTTTGAAAAAAAAAAGAAATGAAATTACTGTCCTATTTGTAAAAGTTATTTAGTTTTCTCATTAGAGAAATTCGAGCAGTCTTTTCTTTCTGCTTCTAACAAGTTATTAAATGTTTTATTAATTTTCGGATGACATACAAGTCCTACAAATTACAACGATTAATTACAGTATTCCAATCAAAATGCAAGTAATAACTTATGGCTTTCGTAGATTTCAATTTAAATGATAAACAGGTTTTCCATAAAAATAAATATTCATAAATTATAGCAGAAGAATAGAGAACTTAATTCGGATATTTGTGAATATCTCTTTTATCATACCATTGACCATTAATCACAAAAAAAAAAATTATTGTTAATTTTGAATTATGGATATAATTATTGATGATTGGAAATAAATTTAAAGAATAGCTTCTGACAAAAGCAAACAAGTTTATCCATACTTATTTAAATCAATTTTGTAATACTTAATGGTAATACAGAAATTGATACCCGAAAGCTAGATAATTTCGTTTTTTTAATAATCATAGCCTTAGCTACTTTTGAATTAATGATTAAATGCCGAAATGAATTACATAAATACTTCATTAATAGAAAAGTAGAATATGCGAAGGAATGGATTTTGTTTGACATTGTTTTTCTCTATGTAAAAGAAAATGTTTATTTCAGTTGGTTTATTAAATTTTCTTCAAACTATAAGTTTTGCAAATATTCAAGAATTAATATAGTGGTGAATTTAATAAAATACTTAAATGTTAGAATACAAGTGTAAATAAATCAATAATAATAAATAATATTAATCGCACTAAACAATGAAAACCTTCATAAGAAAATGTATCACTCATAATATCCTTATATTTCCAAATTAAAAGAATGAACATGGATTTATTTATTTATTTATTCATTCGGACACACTGTACATATTTAAGAAACCCAATTACACAATCTGTTAAATAAAACGGATTGTTGTGTTCATTAATGCAATGAATATTCTGCATTAAAAAAGATCTTCTTCAATCAATCGGTGAATTTGTACATTAAAGTTGGGAATAATATTAATTTCCGTACCCATCACTAAATGAATATTTTAATTAATATAACGAATAGATTCATATTAGAAAGCTCTCGTTCATTATAGCAGAGTACAAACTTATTAACGTTGTAAAGGCGAATTAATGCGTTTATTTAATATTATAATTTTTTCATTACTAAAATGAATACGTTAAAAACTTTATTCTTTGTTCTTTAAGATCGTGAATTTCTGCCTTACAACTATGAACTAGAAAAACTGCGCTCATAAATACTTAGAAATCGTTTATTAATTCAATGAATATATTCACACCTATCATTTTTTTGGCAATTGGTTTAGAGTAAGTCACGAAGTTAACGAACTATTATATTATTAGGTGTTATGATTTTTACATATGCTTGATGTTCAGTGTAGCATAAACTTCCAGTCGAGGTATTTGAAGGAATTGTTATGTGATTTTACAGTTAAATGTAAATTTCTCTTTCCAATTAAATGTGCTTATTTTGTGTTTTTGCATTTACATGATAAAATCTATAAGAATTTTCTGCATATTATTTGATGTCTTCGAAAGTAATGAATATTCATATTCAAACCACCAAAACAATCTTCTGACTTCGACTTTTTTCCTGGTTATCCTCCACCGCCTTTCAGCATTAAGCGCGTTTCGGACTTCTGTCCACAAAAATAATAAAATGGTGCCCAAACTGTTCGCAGATTATTTTTTTATTCCAATTTCAATAAAAAGCATAAGTCTGAAATTTCGACATAACATCTTAGAGGTTAAACATCACTGAAAATTATTTTTAGGCGATTACGGTCAAAATCTCATCAGACCTAAGAGAAATGTCGGAATTCATGAAAACGTGCACAACTATTTTACACCGGCTTGGGGTTGAATACTGCAAAATACGGAAATTAATTTTTAAGCTAAAATATATAAAGCCCATAAAGTAAAAGTGAATTTGGTATTTCATTTGACCAAATTTTGTGAACACGTAAGCAACTACTACCCAGGGGGTTGAATATTGAAAAATTCCGAAAACCTATTCTAGGCGATTATATGAAGAGTCTGCAGAAGTAAAATTAATTTGATTTGTTGACAGACCTAAGAAATATGACGAAATTCGTGAAACTATACGCACCCCCGTTTTCATTGAATTTTTTTTGTCTCGCCTCAGTGCGCCAATGCAAATCTGATTTTCCTTAAAATACTTTTCTAGTACCCACATCTACATATGTATATGTATGTACCAAGTTTCCACTTGCTAGCACAAGCGTTCTTGCGATTCTAAAACCATCCCCCTCCCCCGCACTCGCATACATTGATACCCCTTTCAAACATTTTATTTTTATAGAGTGCTCTTTTATTGGGTCTATACCGACTTCAACTCTAAGCTTTTTTACCCAGATCATTAAGCTCCCTTTGTAAGAGGCACACATTTTTGTACTTAACAACTAATTACATCTACTCTAGCCTACTTAGCTCTGGATAAATTCCTAAAAACTAATCATATTGTTGCTAGGGGTTCGTCAGGATTTTAAATTAAACACAATTCATTTAAAAACTATAGAAATAAAAACATTTTACTATTCACATTCACCAATCGCACTACTGGCAACGCTCCCAGATTTTATATTCAACTTAATCACTGTTCGATCGCTGCTACCAATATAAATCGCTTTACAAATACGTTTGCGTAGAAACTGATGGTCGTCTCGCTGTGTAGTAAAAACTGTACTAGGCTGCAAGCTTTGACGAGCTTATAGACTGCATGTGTGGAGTCTAGAGCTTTCTCGAACATTCGGTGGAATGTGGATTGTTCGGGAAATGTTAAGAACAACCCAAGAAGGGGGAAAAGTGATTCTTATCGAACGCAATCGATCTATGCCGAAGTTTGCAGATTTTACCACGCCTTTCTCATTGGGTATTGAAAGGTGGCCGGAAATACCGGAATATTTTTCTTCGCTATCCAGTTAGTTACTGAGAGATTATTGTTTTTCTCACTAGAAACTAATCAGTTGCGCGGGTTGTCAGGGTAGCATGTAACAATATGTTAACGAATTTAAATGTAAAATATACGCAACTGAACGGAACGAATCAAACGTTTCCACTTTAAAAAATTCCCAATAGATGCTTTTACATTTTGTGGAAAATTACAGATTACGTCTCTTTAACTCCATAAATTCGTGTAAAAGTAATTTTATTGTGTAAAATTATTTTGATTTTCATGTAATTAAATTTAAATGGGAAAAATTTAAATTCCAATATTAAATTGATTTCTTAGGAGAAATACGTAAAATTGAAAATTAATTTATTTTAACATTGTTTATCGAAAAATAATTTTTTTTGTAGATATCAAATTGTAAGTAGTGAAAATCAACTTTTAAGATTAAATCAAAATTTAAAAAAATTACTTTTATTTGAATATTTTTTCTGGCAAATTTAACTACTGTATGGAAATTAAATGTAAAATATACACAACTGAACGAAACGAATTAAACGTTTCAACTTTTGAAAAAAATTCTGTAGATGCGTTTACATTTTGTAGAAAATTACAGTTTACGTCTCTTTAACACCATATCTTCGTGCAAAAATAATTTCTTTGTGTAAAATTATTTTTATTTTCATGTAATTAAATTTAAATCGAAATTCCAATATTAAATTGAATACATATGAGAAATATGTAAAATTGAAAAATAATTTAATTTAATATTGTTTATCGAAAAATATTTTTTTTTACCAAGTTGTAAGTAGTGAAAATCAACTTTTAAGATTTAGTAAAAATTTAAATAAGTTACTTTTATTTGTATATTTTTTCTGGAAAATTTAACTACAGTATGGAATGGGTTTTTGCAAAATTGTGGAAATAAATATTTTTTACCTACCTAATTTTGACCGTTAATTATAAGAATTTCAACCCCGTTGAAAGAATTTTTATTGTATATAGTTTAAAAGCCGATAGTATACATACTTAACTGTTGAGCTAAACTGTATTTTAATATTTCCAAAAACAACTTTATATTCTATAAACAATGAAATGCAGATTAATCTATTTGTAAATCTGCAGATCTTAATTAATAAATTTTCTGTATTTGTTTTTCCTGTCGTAAATGGAATAATTTTTGCTTCTTCTCCATATCTCAAAATATTTCAAGCTGAACGACAAAACAGTTTGTTTATAATTTGTCTTGGAAATTAATCGTTATTTTAGCTTTTTTAGATAAAAACTAATGTAAATTTTATTTTTTTCAAATTTCTTACGAGACCGACATTTTGATAGATTCTATTTTATATACGTACATTTAAATATTGTTTGTGTTTTTTGAAATGAACCGGAAATTAACAAAAAAAAAAACTATCCACATCTATTTTAAGATACATATCTTAAATCTCAGATGTTATATTAACATTAACTATATTTTGTTAGAGGGTATGTGGTCATAAAATTAGCAACTTTGTTTCCCACCAACACAGCCAATAAATTACCATAAAAATACATCTTTGTTGGTAGTATAAAAACGAATCTAACCAACATTTCGGCGAAACAAAAATCCCCAAAACTGGTAGTCAAGTTAAGTAAATTGATTTAAATTGTCTTTTAATGTTAATGGATATTTCATTTTGGCCGGCAGAGAAGAGAAGAACAAGGCTGGCTGTTGATTGTGCGCCTTTTTCGGCTTTGCCCCCATTGAAATTTATACGCAAAACTCCATGATATAGTCGTGCGATTTTTTTCTTTTGAATTTGTCTTAAGTTAAACATGCGAAACTCGAAAAGTTGTCTAGAAGAAGCGACACTATAAGAAATAAAAATTTTTACGAAAAAAAATTGTTAAAAACCAACCAAAGATGATCAGAGCGCGCTTGAAAATGGAAACCGAAAAATCGACTTTATTCAAGTGCTAATTTATTACGAACACATTTAAATCGCTTTGATTTGCGTTAAGATAGTATTAAGAAAAAAACAAATTTTTTTAAAATCCAAGATGCATGCCGAGTTGTTCGAGAATCGTAGAGGACTGCTGGCGGGGTTCTTCTTGCTACAGTTTGTTTTTCTGGTCAAGTTTTTTAACATTCGTATGGATTGGATGGTTGAAAGATTAGAGCAAAAACCGAGAGATGTGCAGAAAAAAACAAACAACTCCCAACAACTAAGAACTGAAAGAAATCTTCGTCTTCGTGGGTTCAAAGAAGGAAAATGGCAAGACACCAGGAGCTTGTTAAAAATAAATTAACCTTTTTTTATAAATCTTTTTTTTTCGTCTTGTTTCAACTTAGAGCCCCGGATTCTTCTGATGGCGCTTTAATTTCAGCGAGAAGAAACCGGCCGTCGAAAAGGTTGGAAGCAAAACTCGATTTGTCTCTGTTCCGTGAAGTGTGCTATCAAGACTTTTCTCATTTCCGCCACATGGTTTGAGCATTTGCTTGCCTGGGCGACTGTGGCGGAGGAGCTACTGCGCAATTTCCGTAACTATAGATCGTAAATTATGCACAGAGTCGGGAAAGGTGGAAACATTTTCAGCTCCGCCTACACCATGTGCGCGGATTCAAGCTCAAGCCCGCAGCTATGGAAGAAGATACTTGATAGATTCTAGAGTCTAGCTTCAGGGGAACACCGACCGGAATCGACTGACTGAATCCTATTTAAAAAAAAAAACAAAATTAAATTTTATTGGTTTTTAGCCTCAGTTTCCGAAAAGGTAGAATATCAAATCCCCTTCCAAACATTTGCATGCGTCGTCTACACGCTCGTCCTTGATCCCTGGTTATATACCCGTATATCTATAGGATACTTAACCGATTTCGACTTGTTTCGATTTTCAATAAGCCATAGGTACCGCAAAAATTTACCTCGTTATACCGATTCCTTGTAAGCGTCACGTAGTGCATTCAAAGTAGGACACAAAACGGTTGAAGACGGTTCGAAGAGTTGAGTTTTCCTTGTGAAGTTTGATGAATATAAACAGGTAGATCTAGGTGTATTTTACCACGTACGTGGAATGATTGATTTACACATAGTCAGACAGAAAGGATAAACAGGTTCAAAACGCAAGTCCTTTTGCAAATTACGCTAAACTCGATGTCCTTGAGTCAAATGCTGAATAGATATTTTGCAAAGTGCATTATCGTTTGGTAATTTCGGTCCTTTAAACTAAGAATGCGGTCGTTTAAAGGAGTTCATGGGACGTTACAACGAAAAGGATATCCCGTCGCGACATCTTATAACTCTTCTTAATTTTTTTTGTTGTTAGTAAAATCAGTTTTGTCATGGTTTTTTACAGAAATCTGCACAAGCTCTAGTTTGAAATAAAATTTTCCATCTGGCCTTGCAAATTTCGACACGTTACCTCGGCGAATTTGATGAATTAGTGGTTTTAAATTAAATTTAAATTTAAATTTCTAGTGAGCGGTAACCAAAATAAATTTTATTCAGCTTTTCGGTAGAGTGTTTTTATATTTTAAAATTCTTACAAAGTGGAATAACGTGTTTTTAAGGAGTTCCGGTTTTTCTTGCGATGACATATTGGAAATCGATTAATTTGCACTCTGCATTAAATTTTTGTAGAGTTTGTTATGCTTGGCGTGAATTTATTACTGTCAGACAAACAACACTATTCTTATCTTAATTTATTTCTTTTGGGCAATTTGATGAAATGTCTACTTCTGTAAGAGAAAATATAAATGTACAGATAATATTTAAAAAATATATTTTGTTTAATTTCGTAAAATGGATTGGGTACCTAATTAAATTGTCTAGGCTATGATTCACCTAGGTCAATTATATGTTCACAGCTGCGATACTTTGGCGAAACTTTGAGTGGTTTGTTTCGTTATTTGTAAGTGAATCATGTTAATGGATCGTAAGTGAATCATGTTAGTGGATCGTAAGTGAATCATCTAGATGGCTCGTATATGAAACATCTCGGTGCGCTCCATTCACAACTTGTCTAAAACAAAGTAGAGAATTTACTTGCGTCTCTTGTATTTCTCATTTAAAATAATTTTTTTTACCTGCACTCAACATTCGTGATTCTTGTTTTTGCTGAGATGCAAGCACGATATATATTTAATATAAGTAACTTCTTCGAGCTCAATTCAATTCTATCTAAACTCACCTGCAGTGAATACTTGCCAACTTGTTTGCTGCGTAATTAAACTAATTTTGACTTCATGTCGCAACAACCCCAAGAACTATACGAACTTTACTTCTAAATTCACTTATCTACTCTACGGATAACCAAGTGTAATAATCTCAAACCTATTGAATCACAAGTGAATCTGTAATGATTCGCTTAGACGAAATATGTGCCTATTCACACGTTTCTTACGCGAAAAACTAAGTATTATTTTTTTAATTTGTAAATTAACAAACTTTAAATCTGAATTCACTAATCCGCTTTTGAGTAAATGAAATCAAATCAATCGGAAGTGAACACTAACTAACAATTCACCTGGTTTAAATATATTTTTCAATTCATATACGTTTTTTAAGTAACGAACTGATCAATATGTTTTGTTTTTGTGAATGCATTACGTAGATGCACCGCAATAATCATTTAGGCGAATTGTTAGTGACCCATCTTAATGACTCATTTTCAATTTGTCTAATGAGTTTACAAGCCGTTCACTTAAATCGCTTACATCACATGTTTTCAAATATGCTGTCAAAAAGAAAACATAATATTTAGTCAAGATAATAGTTGTGGGAGTTAATAATATAAATTAGAGGAGACAATAAGCTTATATCGAGGTGTAAATACAATAAAAATTGGCCGACTCAAACCAAATAAGCCAAGACTAACTGTCATGTAAAAACGTTTTGTATTCGGCGATTAAAATTCGATTTTACTTCAGCTCCAGTGAATGTTTATGAACTTTTTAATGAGCTGCAATGAGCACTCCTACTAAATTTTGTTTCAGTTCAGCTGCGGTGAATTTACACATATTTCTCAGAAAACCGAAATCGTTACAAGTGAATCGCTAACGATTCATCTAAGGGAGCTTTATGCTCACATGTCCGATGCACTTTCTCGAATTAATGGGTATGAATCACTGAGGGTTCTTTTTTGTTACTCATAAATGAATCACCTAGGTGGACTACATGTGTATCGTCTAGGTGGCTCGTGTATGAAGTATTGAAGTGTAACTTTGTAATTTTGCATGTACGCAATTAAAATTAAATTTTTCTACTGCTACAGTGTAATTCAAACTGTCTAAGCTACGAACGCGATATGTTTTCCATTTTACCGACTCCTTCGTATTTAATTTAGTTTCGATTCATTTACGGTGAATCTTCATTAAATTATTTGCTAGGCTCCAGAACATTTGGTTTCATAAACTAAATTTTTGTAGAACGTTTTAAATTTGCATTTTACTACTTATTTCATTTTTTACTATTATTTTTTTTGACAATCATGATTTTGACTTTTAGAAAGGTTTTTTTTAAACTTTTCTGTTATTTTAATTTTATTTATTATTCTCATAATACCTTAAATATTTTGACCAGCCAGAAATTAAAAAATTTTATACAACCAACTCAGTTAATTTGATACTTTTTCGGCGCCCTGAAAATTAGTAAAACTGTTCGTCACAAAAAAAAAATAGTTATGCAACCGATACAAGAATTCTTCAAAACTTATTCATAACAATCATCATAACAATTTATTCATAAAAATGTCTGTCAATATTATGAATTGGTTCATTATCCTTATGCACATGGTTTTTACTATGATAAATATGTTCATCACTATAATGCACCCCGACAGTTTTCGATGTATATACATATTCTTGAACATACCGAATAAGATCAAAATCATAAAGAAATGTTCCATCAAAACTAGGAAGAGCTACGGTATTGAAACTATCGTTTCAATCAAAATGATGAAAGTGTTCATCAAAATTTGTAGTCGTTTATTTCTTATAAATACGTGATTTAAAAATATGTCAATATTTTTAATGAAATAGTGGGTGTGTTTTTTTTGTGTATTTATCCAGATCAGAGTAGTGATTAAAATTTGTATTGAAAACACCAAGAATATTGCTGTTTTTGTTATTTTTTATTGCTTTTCCCTCTAGATAGTAGGCTAGAATATAGATTTTAACAGGAATTGCTGCCTCAGTAAGTTCACTAAGGCAGCTATTCGCGATAAATACTCTAATCTAGCCTACAACTATGGAAAAAAGTTGTAAAGAATCATAAAAACAACAATGTTGTTGTTATTTTGTATATAAATTTTCTAACCTACTCTGTTCTGGATAAGTGCGCATAAAACATGCCTAGTATTTATCTACAGTACAAAGATCATGAAATATATTCATTGATTTTGATCATTGTTCCAACGAATTTTACATTAATCCGAAGACTGTTATTCAATGAAAGGCATTCATTAATATTATGAACTATGTAACTCTGAAATCATAGTACAAGTTGAGTAAAAATAAACAAGAAATTTATTTTTAGATATTATTAATATAATATGAAAATTTACAAATGTGACTTTAAGTTACACAATTTCATGATTAAATTTTAGTCTTTTAAAGCTACGACTTGAAGTGTTTTAGTGGATAATAAAACCTTTTGATGGCAATTTTTTGCTAATAAAAATGATTAACAAAATAAAAGACAAAGTTCAAAAAAAGGTGCTTAATATTTTTTTTAGCAAATTATTCAGTTTTATTTGTTGAATCCATTTATAAAAAATTAGATAGAAAATTAGAGAAAACTTAATAGTTTAAATATTTACTTTTTACAATCAAAATACAACTAGCAACTAATTGTTAGTTTAAAAGTTGAATTTTTTTAATGTTTCGGTATTCTGTTAAAAACTTGAGCCAAATTGTTCCGGTACACTAATTTCTTAAATTTCGATGTGTAGTACAGAACTGTTGGAAGTTCAAAATTATATTCAAAATTTGGAATAATTTCAAAAATGTGTGCTAATGTCGAGGTACTAGTTCAAAAGACCCTCTCAAATTTTGAGCCAACCTCGTAGTAATTCACAAAAATTAGTATATAGCACTTTTGGTCCAAAATAATAATGTCGTGTAAACTGAAAATTTTTGCGCTACACTATCGACTTATTGAACAAGCACATTTTATTGGAAATAGTTTCTAGATGATTCTCGAAGTTAGGTTTATGCAGGCTTAGGATAAAGTTTTTTTTAATAATTTCTTATAGTGTTTTTTTTGAAATTTGAAAACTTTACACCCATTTTGACCATTCAAAAGCTCGCACTGCAAATCGGACTGAACGAAACCTGTACAACTGAAAATCTGCAATATCGTCGACCCTTGTTTCGTTGATGTACTCGAATTGGGAGAAATCATCTACCCTTCCAGTTGGATGCATCTACCCTTCGTATACCAATTGGAAATTTAACTGGCATGCAGAAAATATTGACCCGTAGATGGCATCATGCGCATACTGGAATTTTGCACATATTCACATATTCCGGTTAGACATGAGGCCCACAATCGATATACCAACAGGTCCTTTTTGTCCTCTCTACAGCACGACGTTGAAGAATTTTTTAATTTGTTTCCGAAATTTAGTTCAAGGTTTGGGAAGAGCCGAAATGTTTTGTTTACACAGAACACATACCCGGGGCTTGTTTCGCTTCACAATTTCAATCAATTTAAACGCATTTACGATGTGTAGGACTGTGGAGAGTCCTTTAAAGGGTGGCCTTTTAAAATTGTTCGAAGACAGCCTCGACATCATTTTTCATTCTGTCTTCGGGGGGTTGGGCACAAGAACGCTGAACACCATACGTTCACAGCTGAGCCGTTATTGACGTTGTCAATTTTGACGGGAATTGAAATAAAGGCGAAATTCAGAATGAATTGTGGAAAATGCCGTCTTGAAAGAAACATGAACACCCGAGTGTTGTTGTTCTTTTGCAAAGGCTTCTTAAACTTTTTCCTCGACATTGTGGTTTTTAAGAAAAATTTCGAACAAAAGCCACCCTTCACAATTAAAACATTTTTGACTTTTTGTAGATTTTTATCAAACAAACCGCACAACTTCTACCACGTGATGATGGCACAAATGTTTGTTCAATTTATGCCAACAGTTGCCTGTAGTCAGCAGTGCCATATCGCAGCCCAGAACATGCAAAACGTTCGCCTCAAAGTGAAAAACTAATTAAAACTGAAATAATTAGTTCTCTGTTAGTCCGTTGAAAATTTAATTATAAAATTTTGTGAATGAAAAAACTTTTTAATATGCACCATTATTGCAGTTTTCCTAATTTTAATTAAATTCTCAAGCTTTGTAAGCTGTGAATGTGAACGAGCTTTTTTCATTCGTTTTTTTAACCCCGAACCGCAGTTTTTACACCCTGGAAAATTTTCATTTTAATTGTTGTATTGTTTTTAATTGAAATTTTTTTAATGTATAATATGGAAATATTTTAGAGATAAAGAAATATATGTTAAGATATTGGGGTGTAATATAAAATAAAAATAAGTATGATATAGGAAACTGGAGCAGGCATTCGAAAGAAATCCAACTAATCCTGGAAGGAACTATATAATTTAGTTACATCACCTTTAGATGAGCGTGAAATACTCTTGCACGATGCCAAGACAGATTTGTCGAAGGCAACTGCAATTAATCCCCGACTAAAGCAGAACGAACCTCGACTAGAGCTAACCCTGCGTCTACACCGGCAATTTATCTGGCAATGGCAATGACAACGGTAATATTGCCATACACAAATTGACAGTGTAGACGCATCAAACGAACATGGCAATATTGCTTTCAACATTGCCATATCAATCATTACCATATTAATTTTGAGAACAATATTGCCAGAAAACGCATCGTTTGACATAAGTTAGTGTCGCTTGTTTTTATTTGCTTTGATCGCAAAATGGCTGAAAATAAGTTCAGTAAAGAGAAAACTATTGAACTTATCAACAGTTTTTTTTTGATGCAATGCCCGACATTTTGCTTTGCTTTAGAACTTGACACTTCGAATTCACTCGCTCAAATGAAAATTGGCTGGCAATCAAATGTCCACTCTTTACGATTTGGCATTTAGCGCAATGGAAATATTGCCACTCCCATTGCCAGATAAATTAGCCAGTGTAGACGCAGGGTAAGAAGAGCCATTAAGAGTATGACAAGTGAAAAACTTGTACTGGAAAAGACACTTTTAAACCAAAAGAAGCTGTTTCGTCATCGAATTACATATTATGCAACTATCGAAACTCTCGGACAAAAAACTTGTTTGATAAAAGACTCAGTCAAGTCCGAAACATCACACAAAAATAAAATAAAATATATTTTAGCCGGAAAACTACTATTTCCAAAAATTTTAGCTTTATTTGTACAAATTTTTTACTGCGAATTATATCAAAGCAAAATACATAAGTTGTGGAAATCCAAATACAATTATTCGGAAAATAAGCTATTGAAACAGAAGCGGATTATTTTCATATTATTGCGGGGGTTCGCTAGGATTTCAAGTAAACCACAATACGTTTGAAATCAATAGAAATAATAACGTTTTATTATTCGGGTTAAATAAATAATCGCTCTAATAATCACTACAGGCAACGGTCGATTTTATATACAACTTGATCACTGTTCGATTGCTGCTACTAATCCAAATTGCTTTACCAATACTTTCGCGTAGAACTGACTATCCTCTCGGTTCACCGTAGTAAACACTGTGCCTGGTTACAAACTCTGTCGTGCTTTTATACTGCATGTATTGAGTCCAGAGCTTTCCTACATATTTGCGAATGATATAGCAAAGTTTTGTTATAAGATTCAGAACTTTTTCAATAATAATATTACTAACATCTTCCGTAAACTTGTTTGAAATGCAGGTTGATCTCTAAGATAATCACCAACTTTCGGTATGTTTAATTTGTCCAAAAGCGTTTCAATATGCTGGATAAAAAGTGAGTACCATTTATAATTTGACTCCAGGATACTTAACTACTTGTTTTTTTAAAGATGGATGTTGGAGGATGTCAACTATAACTTAGACTCTGTCCGCATCGCGTTTAAATGCAATTTAATGAACAAAATTAGAAGAACAATCTATTACTTCGAGTAACTTACGAAAATTCGACAATAATTTAGTTTTCTATAATTTAATTAAATTGTTATAATCCAGAACACCATATGTTAACAAGAATTATGTTTTTCTGGAGCCATGGAAGCGAAATTAAAGATTTTTAGGGATATTTTTTGACGTTAGAGGCGTTTGTAAAAAAATAAATAGGTGAAGAAATTAAATTTAAGTGTGTTTTTCTTTTTAAGTTCAAGTCGCGTTTAAAAATTCGAAATGTGTTCCGACCTAAGAGATGTGGCAGAATTCGTAAACTAACCTGTTTTCAACCGCTATTGAAAAATTGTGAAGAATTTTTTAGGCTATTGTGTAAAAACCCTTGGAAGTAAAAATTTATTCGATATTTCATCATACCCAAGAAATATGATGAAATTCGTAAAAATATATTCGCCTATATTTCATGAAGCAAATTTTTGCTCACTTCTTAAGTTACCTAAATTACTTTTAGAGTTCATCTACATGTCTATACCGGATTTTAACTCACCAGGAGAAACTGTTTCAGAGATTGAAAAAAACACCACGGTACCTTACTACTTTAAAAAAAAAATTTCTCAAGCATCGAATATTGCACTACTATAGGGTGATTTCTTTAAAGGTATATAGTTTTTTCAGTAAAGCTACCTGTCAAACTTGACTGGTGTCTTTTACATTTTTGTTCAGTACATTTTGACAAATTATCATGGAAAGACTTACACCAGAACAACGTTATTGTGGAAATTTATTTTCGAAATTTACGTTCTATACGGCAAACTCACAAATCGCTGCGTCAATTATATGGTGAAAAAATCATCTCAAGAACTGGACCTGTCAATTGTCCGCCTAGATCGTGTGATTTGACACCATTGGATTACTTTTTGTGGGGATATATCAAATCACTGGTCTATACTGATAATGCCAGCAACGATTCAACATTTAGAAGACAACATTCGACGGGTTATTGATGAGATAAGACCTGAAATGCTCGAAAAAGTGACCAGAAATTGGACTGATCGGATGGTGTTCATTAGACGCAGTCGCCAGAAATTTTTAAAAATTAAACGCCATAAAATAATCTTTTCAATAAAAAAAATTTTGCCATTTGGTAAATTACGTATGTCTTTTTTTCAAAAAGAAATACTATACCTCTAAAAAAAACACCATATAATACCTATATGTTATTCTTCAACGATATATACAATGTAGGTATCGATTTTGGGCAAACTCATACAAATTGCCTTTTACAGAGAAAAGTTGAATACTTTACCCGCGGTAGTGCACACGAACAGATTGACCGAAATTCTATTCACCACGTTGTCGCATTGTAAGAAAAAGAATTCTAATCAAACGACGATAATCGCTTGGCTTAATTTTTTTTTTAAACTACATTATCTGTCAATATCTACTCTGGTAGCCAGAAAAATAGAAGTTAATAAAATAATAAATTAAAATTTTGGCAGTAAAGTTTTAGGTTGTTGTAAGTAAGTTGGTAAATTTTTCTTATCATATACGGTGAACATCTTTGCGTGGTAGCTTTTAGAACAAGTTAATTTAGGAATAGCAGCAACTTATAGCTACGTTGATTCACAAATAATTATGATAAACTTAAAAGTTGAAAAGTAATACCACTCATTCACTTAGCTACAATACATTTGACGGAACATAAAAATTCTTTCAAAAGTTGATCTAAAAAAAAAATTTTAATTTGCGTGTTTAATAGATAAAACAATTCAAGTTCGTTACTGAGCAAAGTCAAAATTGTTATCCCTTCTTCTGATAGTTTCCATATGTCTTTAAATTTTGGGATTTATTGCTTAGGTGAACACATTAAAAATATATTGAACTGTAAATTTTACAGCATGTGAGATAAAATCACAAACCGACTTGCGCATTTGCGGCAAGTAATAAAAACACGTTTTTATTGAGATTCAATTAAGCACTAGTGTACAAATTTCTACAACCTACTAATAAAGACACTCTATAATCGGGCCACCTCTTAATTTATCTGTACATTTCGAGCTTTTCACACTGTTGTTTTCGATTTCGCTCAATATTTACCGAACTCACTAGAATTGAAGTAGTTAATTCCATACGATAATTTCAATTGTACATTTGGCAAAAATTGAAATACTTCGAAATCGAACCATCATTCGACCCTATATAACAAACCTAAAAAATCGGACCACATGTCTGGTCTGACTTCAAGTAGCAAAAAATGCAGAAGGAGGATGTTATGTACAATATTAAATTAAATGCTATGATATTTTTGTCTAATTTTAAAATGTATTCATGTAACTCTTCATCTTTGTGTATGGAATGATTATATTAAAAAATAATTGCGTATTCAAATAATTCATTGATTTTTAAATGATCTTGTAATTGAACCATTTTTTTGTGGTTTGACGGACTCATTAGAAAGTAGGTGTCAATTTAGGTGTTATACGCAAGAAATGGTCCAAAATGAATTAAAAAAGTTGCTAACTTTAACATTTTTTGGGTAGAAGTTCGGAAAGCATTTAATGCTGAGATGCTGCGCAAGTTACTATGTGATTGATACTCTAAAAAAATAACGTTCTAAAGTGTGTTTGTTATTATTTAGGCTATCATATAATCCTGAGATATAAAACCCAAAATTTGAATCGGTAAAAATTTTCTTCGTTAGTCATTTAACCTATAAAAAAAATTGTAAATTTAATTTCTCAATGAGTTTTTAAGCTACGAGTCTTTAAACGCGTTTGCCTATGGCGTTCGGTACATATGGTGGATAGACGGACTTTTTTTGGAGTCAAAACGTCAAAATACTCAAAAAAAATTCTAAATTTTAGGTCTACAACAAAATTTTTTTTTAAAAAAAAAAAAATAACGTACTAATAGGTAAGCAATAATAATATGAATAATTTTTTTTCAACTCTAA
Organism: Beris morrisii; assembly: GCA_951812415.1. NCBI lineage: Eukaryota > Metazoa > Arthropoda > Insecta > Diptera > Stratiomyidae > Beris > Beris morrisii. The sequence goes on along the minus strand of OX638312.1, from coordinate 10,916,620 downwards.
CGTATACATTCGAAATTTATCCTGCTAGCAATTCCATAATTATAAATATTTTCGAAATTATATTCTATTTTCGTTACTTAAAAAATATTTGAAAAAAAAACTCATTTCGTAAAAATTTACCTATCGTAAAAATTCCAATCAAAAAAAAAACTCAATAATTTTTAACGTGAAAAACTTGATTCATATCAAAATCATTCAAATTTTATATTTTTTTATCCGTTCCGATACGTAACCGGTCTAATAACTGAAACAAATTTACGAGATCAAAACTAAAAAATTCCGTAAAAAAAAGCCGAACAGCTTTGTAGAAGTATAGAAAAAAAAATTGGAAGCCTCAAGGTATACCCAGTGATCCCATAAATATACGATGACCGGATTCCCATATAAATTAACCGAAACACAACATAAAGCATTTTAAAAGCCATAAATCGGTAAGTTGCGCACCACATTATCATACAAATGTGAGGTTTTTGCTTCAAAAAATCACTGACCCAGCACCACCGCCACCACTGTCTTGAATTAAATTTTTATATGATGTAAGAATTAATTAGTCTCCGCGGTTCCATAAATTTTATCTCGATAGATTAAAGCCAAAAAAACAGAAAGAACAAGCCAGCAGACACTGAAAGGTAAGATGTATTGCAGCTAAATGTGACAAAAATAAAATAAAATATGGGATGAGAGACAGAGGCGCCCAATGGTATACTTTGACGATTAGAGACCACCTTAATATGGACAATATTCAAATTAGATAGAGGCAGGTAGCCAACTCCTTGCCCTTAAACATGGTCATTTGTGAGCTACTTTGGTGACCCCGACTACATTAAAATTCAGCTTAACATAAATAACTCTTCCTTCGCGTTTTTACTGATGAAAGAACCGTGCAGTTCATAACTTAAATTTTGATGGTAATAAATACAGAGCCTAACTTAGGCTCTACCGTTCAAAATGGATGTCTTTTTGATAAACGCGTACAAAATATAAGCCAGAGGGATGGAATTTGGTTTGTGCTGAATTGTTTTTTTTCTGTACTATATTTTGATAGATGGCAGCTCATCACACACCTTAAAAGGCCACTAGAATCACTTGCATACCGTGACGATGAGCAGGACAACTTTTTACGGTGTGTTTATTGAGTGCACGCAACGTTTTTAAGGACTGATACACAGGGGTGATAAATTGTTGGGGCTGCTTTTCAGACACGTTTGTAACGTGTTTACAGAACTACTTTTAAATACAAGTAATTTGTTGACAGCCATTTTATTTATAACTTCTAATTTTACTGACTTTTGCATGTAGTAAGCGTCTTAAGAAACGAAGTGCATGGAAGAAAAGACAGCCATGCCGAGTAGTTTCTAACTTGAATGAATATTCAAATATTATGAATACGTAAAGTAGTTTTAAAGTTAGTATTGCACAAAACTCTATCAAATTTGAAATTCGACTCATTTTTGTTAGGCTTGGTTACCATTGACAAGGGTGTTGGTAAAATAGTTTTAAGCTAGAATTTGACTGTATGCCATACTGTCAAATATTTGACTAAAAAAATTTGATTAAAATTTCTGTCAAATATTTGACTAAAGAAATTTGACCGAAACTTAGTCAAAAAAAATTGACTAATATTTTTGTCAAATTTTTTTCGTCAAAATAGACTTTTTGCAAACCAAATAAAATAATGTGGCAAACAAAAATATGACGATTACACTACCTGATAGCATTTGCCAGGGAAAATAGTCAAATGTTTGACATCATTAGACATACTGGACTCTAAAGATTTGGTCTCAACTTGGATCGGATGCATGAGAAATAATGTCCATAAAAACGATTGGACGAAATTGATCGAGTAGAGCATGGCACTGTTTGGACTGTTGCGTCGTTGAAAATAAAAGAAGTAAGGCAGAGATATTGCACAAGGACGCTTCAGAGCAGAGCAAAAAGTTTTAGTTTTGACATCTAGATGACGTTGACGTTATATGGGTACGAAAGGTTACTAATGGAAAACTGATATTTGAAAGCGACGACGATATTGCAACCTGCGCAACTGAATTAACCCATTCAGTTAAATTTTTTGTCCGAGAAGTCACAGTCAGCTGATATTGGAGAGAAAATTAATAGAGAATAGTCTGACAGCATGTTAAAATCTGTATTTTATCTGAAGCAGATTACTCCGATGTAGCCAACCTGCTCTACACTGGATAAGGGCGCAAAAGAATACACCTTTGTTAAGTCAAAAATTAACCAAAACTGTACTTTTTTTGTAGATACTTTTTTCAATCAGAAAATAGTTTAAGTGAGATGAACACTAAATGAGATTTTTCAATACTCAGAACTCCTATGCAGTGAGAGGGATGTTTTCTCATGCTCCATTCTTTTAGAAACTGGTCAGAGAAAATATTTTCACATCTAAATTTTTTCCAGGGATACCGAAATGGACTTAGAAGGTCAGTCTTAAAAACAGTAGCGTAGATATAGTTCAGTCAGTTCCAGTGAAATGACGTTCAGCAATCGGGTCGAGCACGAAAGTGTACTAGAAGGTGTTAATAATTTTTTTTGTACAATTGGTGATCTTCCAGAACACCAAAGTACGAGTAATAGCAAATAACTTTAGAACGTTTCAGCTTAGGACTTTTAAAAGTTGGTCGATTTTTTGTGAGATAAAATTTTTAGCTCCATACGTCCCTACCGGCTTTAGAGATTTTTTTTTCTTTTTCCCAAAGTACCTGTTCATATGTGTTGCAAAGTACCTGTTCATAGTATTTTGATACTAGTGACCTCGGAGATATAATTTAAAAAAATTACAACTTTATGTAATTTGGCTTTTTGGGAAAATTTTGTAAATCCCCTCATCTGTGAACACCACTACTGCTTTCAAAAACTTTATTTCTTGGATATTACCCTACCATATTTCAACACTTCAGATTCCTTGAGGTACAAAATTCTCAAATTTTCATTATAGTTGAGTTGCGACATAAGTTCCAACGCTACAATGCTACCACTACTACTTCTAAAATACCAATTACGGTTTTGGGTCATGGTGAAGGACGAGGGCAAAATTGTAAAGTAGTACTGGTTGTTCCACGGCTCCAATATGGCTACAGCCTTTAAGCCTTTTAAATTAATTTTAATTAAAAAAAAAGAGACAAACACTCTTAATAAATTGAAGAAAAGTCTAATTTTGTATATCATTCAACCTAAGAGATATGACGAAATTCGTGAAAACGAATGTAACTTCTTTACACCTTTCTGTAGGCTTAATATCGAAAAATCGTCCAATTAATTTTTAGGCGATTGGATGAGCCCGTAGAAGTATAAACTAATTCGATATCTCATCGGAGCTAAGAGATATATCGGAATTCGTGAAAACGTATGCAATCCTTGTAAACCCCGTTAGGGGTTGAATATCAAAAAATCGTGAAAGGCTTTTCAAAAGGTTCAACATCGAAAAATCCTGTAAGCAGTCAATCCTGAAAGCGGTTCAATTAATTCGGTATCTCGGCAAACCTAAGAGATGTGACGAAATTCGTGAAAATGTGCACACCCCTTCCTTAAGAAGGTTACCAAAAATGCCTAAAGTGAAAAGATTTGAGACGAGTAGAGAATGATCAACTTTATTAAAAGCCTTTGATTAGTCGGTGGGTGTATCTTGGGAAATATAAATCACAAAATAGAAGTCACGTATAATTTTTTTAAAAATTTTTTTTTGGTTTAATTCAATTTCCTGGATATTTAAAGTTTTGTCGTGAATCCTTTAATTGAATTAATTTTGTACTGAAATTGTCAGTTTGAATGGTTGCAATTTGAAGCCAAAACATCAAAATATCAATACTGTTCCTTAATATTATAATCTAACAACATTCACGGTTTACTAATTCTATTTAATTTTCCTTTTGGTGTTATAGGCTTTGTATTTTAATTTTACAGTCTTAACATATTTTTAATTTTTAAAAATTTATTCAAGTTATTATTTTCGATTTTGTCTGCAAGGAGTAAACAATTAAAAAAACTACTTCCAAGAAATCCTGCGTATCCGAAACTACAATTCCAATAACCTCGGCAAAACTATATAACGATGCGCAAAAATGGTACCCTTAATTCCGGCTCCTCAAATATTCTGCAAATTTGCAGTAAATTTTCCGATTTTTTCACGGAAGCAATAATAAAATCCGACAACACAACAAAACCCAGTAAGTACTGAATTTCAGTAATTTCCTTGCCTTTCAATCCTTTACCGTAATCCTTTCTTTAATTACCCTAAATAAACCCGCCCTTGGACTGTAAACAGAGCCTAAGAAAAGTATTTTCATACGGATTCGTCCATACACTTGGCCTTCAGCCCTTAAAGATGGTTACTGGAAAAAGGATTAGAACGGATTATCTTCATATTTACAGTAAACAAGCGGTAAGGGGTTGAAAACTGCAAAGGTAGGTAAAGGTTGGTTGTCGGTGTCGTGTCACATAGACACCGGGCAATAAACGATTAAGAAATTAGTCGGGTGACCTTTCTTTCGTCCGGGATGCAGTTCATGTGCAACAAAAGTTTCGGGTAGACTTCTTGGCACAGTTGCACTTACTGCACGCCTTTCGGATCCAAAAAAACAATTCGAAAAGATCCTTTTTTCTTGCATTCACAGGTCGACGCAACTACCAACGTTCGTTCCCGAATTTTTCGAAAAGTTCGACAGATTGTTAATGTTTGACCGGTGGTCGGTTTCGCCCCGACATTATTCCGATCCTGGATCCGAGGAAAATGAAAAATGAGCAATTCGATTGACTTTGATATCAGCACACCACAAGCGAGCTGATAGAACAGAAAATTGTCTGGAATTGATATCCCCCATTGTGACAGGAGGGTAGGTGCAAAAAAAAGGACACGACATACACGATAGGGAAAGTGCAGCTGCGTTCATTCAGAGGGCAATTCAGGGGTTAGTTGGCTGTAAGCGCGCATAGGACTCGCAGGTTTTGTATTGGCAAAAAGGGATCCTCGTTCGGGAATAGTGCGAAATACGAAGGACTACGGGATATTGTTGCATCCAGCATTGGCTTTTAGTGGGCGCAATGGCGTTCGTCATATGTGACATTGCTAAGCGAGTTGATTACCGTATATTAATTTCGATAAGTGTATATGAATTAATAGCAACTGACATACACTTCTGTGAATCCAATTCATAAATTGTTCCATTTGCTTTCGTTTAGAATGTTGCTGATATTTGGACTATTAGACGACAACTGAAAAAACACTCAACCTATTTTTCATCATTTCCGAGTAGGAAAATGTAGCCACCCTTCTAGTAGCTACCACATAAATGTCATTGAAAAATGTGGTCTGAGCTAATCTTCTACAGATACCGGTTAGGCTTCTTGAAGAAACAGCGTGGTACAAGGGGCCTCTTTAGTAGACCTTAATGCCGATGCCCTTGGCAAACTAATGGTGTCACCTTTCATCATCAAACTTCTACAGAGTCAAGAACCTACATAAATAGCCAGGAACTTAACAGTCTAAAAAAGCGAAAAAAAAAAAACATTGTTTTTATCCTTAAAAAAATGCTCAGAAATATGTCAAAAATGGTGAAAGTGTTTGCAACCTCCTTACATATCCTTAGAGTTGAATATCCAAAAATCGTGAAATTAACTTTTAGGCGATTATATGGGAAGCCATTGGAAGTAAAAATAAATTCGATATCTCATCAGATCTTAAAAATATGTTGGAATTCATGAAAACATATGCATATGCATATGGGGTTGAATATTTATTAAAACCTAAGATCAGTTTGTAAGCGTTATAAAAAAAACTCTGTACAAGTAAAAGTCAATTTATTTTTCATTAAACGATATTAAGAGATATGACGAAATTGGTGAAAACATATGCAACTCCCTTACACCCATTTGAGGGTTGAATATCCAAAAATATTTGGAGGATGTTTCTAGATAAATATACAGAAAGTCCGAGCAAGTTAAAACCAATTCGTTGTTTACCTACCCTTGCATATTTCAACACTTCAGATTCAAAATTTTCAAATTTTCGTTATAGTTGAGTTGCGACAGAAGTTCCGACGCTACTAATGCTACTACTACTACTCCTAAAATACCAATTACGTTTTTGGGTCATGCTGAAGGGCGAGGACAAAATTAAAAAGTAGTACTGGTTGTTTTAAGACAAGCACCTTTAATAAATTGAAGAAAAGTCTAATTTTGTATCTAATTAGACCTAAGATATTTGGCGAAATTCGTAAAAACGTATGCAACTCCATTATATTTTCTTGAAGGTTTAATGTCGGAAAATCGTCCAATCAATTTTTAGGCGTTTGGATGAGCCCGTAGAAGTATAAACCAATTCGATATCTCATCAGACCTAAGAGATATATCGGAGTTCGTGAAAACGTATACAATCTTTGTAAGCCCCTTTAGGGGTTGAATATCAAAAAATCCTGAAAGTGCTTTTCATGCGATGATGTGAAAAGGTTCAATATCGAAAAATCCTGTAAGCAGTCAATCCTGAAAGCGGTTCAATTAATTCGATATCGAGGCAACCTAAAAGATGTGACGAAATTCGTGAAAATGTGCACACCCATTCCTTCAAAAGGTTCCCAAAAATCTCTTCAGATCTTAGAAATATGTCGAAATTCATGAAAACGTATGCAACCCCCTCATACCCCTTGGGGGGCTGAATAATTAAGAAAACCCAAGATCAGTTTGTGGGCGTTATAAAAAAACTTTGTAGAAGTAAAATGCAATTTAATTTTTAATTAAACCTAAGAGATAAGACGAAATTTGTGAAAATATATGCAACTCCCTTACACCCACTTGAGGGTTGAATATCCGAAAATTCTGGATTATGGTTTTAGATAAATACACATATAAAGAAAGTCCGAGCCATTAAAAACCAATTCGATGTCTTATCACTGCAAACAGATATGACGGAATTCATGAAAATATATTCAATCCTTTTTTTACCATTTTAGTGGTTGAAAAGGAAAATATCTTGAAAATCGGTTTTGTTGGAATAAAAAAGTAAAAGGGTAGGTACACTTCTTTATTTTTTCTTATCTCGCGACTACAATTGAAAAAGAAGTGGAGTATTTTATCCAGAGTATTTGCTGCTGCCTATCACGTCTGCGTTAAATTTTATGCGATTTGAAATTAGTCAGTAATTAATAAAATTAATTAAAATAAATAAATTGGTTTGGTTTTTACCAAAAAAAATTCAACCTGTCGCAATAAATAAAGTACGTGCATATCCGAAGCGCGTCCAAAGTATTATCGAATGACAAATTCAAATTAGTTGTGAAAGATTTATAACTTTTTTTCAACTCGATTAAATTTATTTAGTGTAAGTTGAACATCCATTGAATTGTAGAAAAAACTTGGCTTTCAAAAAAATTCTTTGAATTTGAGGGAGTCGTATTCGATTTTCCACATTTTTACGAATTGCTCGATTTTTGCAAATTAACTCTTAATATACGCCTTACTTTCAGATGATGCTACTCGAGAATATACGCTACACAGAAAAAAAAATCTATTGAATTTTACATCTTTTGCATAGTAGGCAAATATGCCACACTTTTTCAACTAAATTTACATTGAGATGTAATAGTCAATTTGAATGTAATTTTCAATTTTCGGTCAGTAAATTTCAATTTGCAATCAGTAAATTTCATCATTGAACGCAGCAAATTCACTGGATATTCTCTTGAATTTACACTTTAAAAAAATACATGATCTTTAATACACTTATTTCTACTTCTAATATTATTTCTTACTTACTTACTCTTAATAAAACCCTTGGATGAAAGGAGGAATCGAACTCGCGATCAATTCTGGTTTTGCTGCGTATGTTTGGCTCGCGTAGCCACTGCTCCACCGAAGGAGTTTCATTTTCATTTCAGTAGATAACAAAATCGAGCGAAGCGTCCAACTTCGTGGTTCCATATATTACATGTTTTTCGATAAGTAGAATTACACAAAAAAGAACGTAATTTTCAATTCATACATAAATATAGTTAATTTTACACGAAACGGTTCAGTTGAAAAGTACATGAATAATTTACTAATACCAGTAATTTCGTGTAAAAGTGATTGAAATGTGTACTTTTACTTGACAAAATGAAATATCCTGTAAAAATTGGATTGTAAATTCAACATTTTTAAAACAGTGCATATGTGTACATTGCCTCTGTCTTGCAACTGGAATAAGTAAAAACGAAGATAGTCTTTCTGGACCAATGTTCGCCTTATCATTTGATCTAGTGATGTATGCTTCATGCAGGCCGTTTAAGAGATTTTAATTTCTGTTAACAACTTTAAGCTACCGACCTTCAAGGAGATTTAAGACCAGAACAATTTTCTTCTTCATCTTCGTTGTCGTCTTCGGCGGTTTTCTTAATGGTTGTGTTGTATAAATTTTTGTATTAAAAACAACAACATGGAAATAAAGTTATAAATCTTTTTCGGAGCGCGAGTTGATGTGTTCTTGAAACTGGTTATATTTTTTTTTTACTTCATCGGATTTCTATATTTTATGGTAATATTTTCTGATTTTATTGCCATTTTATGAGTTATTTTGATCATTCGAAACGAGTATATAATTTGATAAGGGAATACGAGCTTTTCATATGTAAATTAGAAGATATTAACAGAAAGGTACGATTAATTGCGGCGAAGATAAGGTTAATAAGCGCAGAAAAATGTAGGTGTTCGGAAAACAATTCGCGGTAATTATGCAGAAATTAATAAATTTTTGGAATATTTATGGGATTTGGGAGTTTTGTTTGTTAGGTTGTTTTAATGCCATAAAATTCGGACCTATTAGTTCTTGTGATCTCTGCGTCTCGCGTTTAGAACCGCGTTTGTAGAGTGCAATAACTCTGCTACTGTGCCAACAAAAAACCTGTTCTAAAGTAATCTGAAGTTTTGTTGTTGAACTTTTCTGATGCGTTTCCACGGCGCGTTTTAGGAAAAAATCAGAATTAATTGACTGGTTAAATGACCAAAATGTTGCCGACTTCAGTACAAGCACGCAGCAGACGACTGGAGGAAAACACTGCTTTTCAAAATTTATGACGAATAGTTCGCTTCTTGTTTGTCTTTGGTTGTTCATTAAATTGAATATTATCAGAAATGCGGTCAGTAAAACACTAAAGCTTTAGACAAATCAAGTTATGTAAGTTTCAAGTGTACAAATAATTTTGTTTGCTTAATTATTGTCGCCTAGTTCATTTTGTACCTAGTGCCTGTACATGACTCGGATTCATGTTCTATGGGACATGGTATGCCTGTGAAGCCGTCTCGAAGCCAAGGAGTTCCAATTACTTTTGGACTAAAAACTAGTATGACATTAAAAAAAAACTATAATGTTGAAGCCATTACCACCTCACACAATACATCAATTAAATTAAAATTAATATTGCCTTAACTCTAAGCTAAAAATGGTGGTCTTAATTTTTTTGTACGAAGTATTCTTAATAATTATACATAAAAAAACCTGACATTTATGCGAACAATGCGCATTATGTCTTGTACACCGGTTCTGAAAAGTATTTGGATACTAAATATAAGACTGAATGATAACTATACTTGGGGTGGTGTGAGAATGTGAGAATAACAACATGTTTGAGCTCGCATTCGAAAGCAGTACTTGAGACGTTCTAAAATTCATATCTGTTGACCGAATCTTGTTACAAGGATGAAACTTGGTGATTGGCTGTAGGACGAACAGGATATTCTATTAAAAATTTAAGGGTAGCAGTAGCGACCGGGAGGGAGTATTTTGTATTATAATATCTCGCGATACAGACGCAGGAAAAATTATATTTGGTTTTTGTATGTAGAAATACAAGCGGAATATGTTGAATATGATATTTTTGAGGGGACAGTGGGACACGAAAGTAGACGGGGCTATCAATTTTTAAAGAAAACCCAATCTCATATCATTGGAACAAATGTAGGTAGAATCAACAATAGAATATCGAATAGATTTTTCCCCTCCCTGCTTTCTCCCACAGATGTTTTTCATAATGACCTAAAAATTGTTTTCTGGATTTTCAGATATTTAACCCTTAAGGTTGTGTTAAACTGTTCTATACGTTTTTACGAATTCAGATATATCTTCTTTTACGAATGCCGCCATATCTATTAGGTTTGATGGGATATGGAATTGGTTTTTACTTCTACGGGTTTTTCATAAAATCGCCTTAAATGGTGTTCAAGAATTTTTTCTATTGAATCCTTAAGGAAGAGTTAAGGGTTTGTATTAGTTTTCACGAATTTCCCTTAGTTCTGATGATATATACTTTTACGGGCTTGTTATTTAATCGCTTTTTTTATTTAAAAAACACACTGCAGTAACGATAGGCAACAAGACAATCGTATGATACTTTAGATGAAATACTGAACTCCGATTTATATTGCTATATGGAATGAAACAGAATGGTAAGTTCGCATAGAGTACGCCTTTTTCAAGTACAATTATCATTGTTGTTACTGGAAGGAGAAGGACAATATCTGCGAATTTCAATTACAAGACTTCGACTCACAGTATAAAAATTTCGGATGATTTTCTTATCAGGTTCTAAAGTTATTACACAATTATTATTTAGGGACAATTTTATCGAAAATACCCCATGGACCACAATGATTTCGTGTTTTAATTTTGAATCTTCCTATCATGCTCTCAGGCTGTCGCGTGTTTAATCCGATGGAAGTAATCACTTTTTAGCGATTAACGACTGGTAAAAAGTTGAGGGAGCTTCCGTGATTTTCACTTGATTTCTACCGCCTCTCAAACTCGTTATATTTTCCAAAATTTACTTTTTGTCTTGAGATATCGCGATATTAACAATGTTTTGGACAATGTTTTTTACCAAAAAAATTTGTCAATATTCGTAGATACTGTTTTTGACAATTACTTTTGGCAGCAATTTTGACAATTTCTTTTGGCAGAATTTTTGACAGCATTTATGATGGCAATTTTTGACAAATTGTTCAATGCGCCAAGATCCGTAATATTTGAGTTAACTGCAAGAATATATTTAGTGATTTATATTAATAAAATCCAAGCCTGTTGCTAATAATTTTCAATATTTCATTTTTATATTTACTAAAATAATCAGTCTTTATATTTTTCTTGAATATTTTCTACATAAAAAAAATCTTAAATCAAAGAAATAAATTATTTATAAATTTTTCGAACACCATCCATAATTCTATTAACTAATTAAATTATTTACAATATTTCACTTTTTTTTACAATAATATTAAAGCCAATTCCGATTTAAATTATTAACAATTTACAAATTATTATAAGAACCTTATCGATTATTATTTGATGCCTTTGAGGATATTTTCTTAACTTGACTGAATTATGTGTGCTCTGGTTCGGGTTCCTTATGCTCCTTTGAACAGTAAGAGGCCTAAGGGACTTGAATTTCTCGAATAAAAAATTGGAAATAAAAAAAAAAACTAACCCCCAACATGGGGGTTGCTAGTTGTTATTATTGGCACAAAGTGGCACAGAAGTTAACTACAAAGTTAGCATTAGTTTTGTCTACGCCGGATAACCAGAAGCTGTTGTTGTTGTGGTTGTTGGCGAGGGTAGAAGTGGGTTGTAGTGTTGTTGATGAAGATGGGGGTGTTGGTGGATCAGGCTTGAATCCCGAAACCCCGATTCAATCGATGATACCGGAAAATTTGTCGTTGGCGAATAGTTTTGAATTGGGTTGTTAGTGGCTTGGGTGTAGGGTGTATATTGCTGATGATGGGGATGCGATTGCGACAAATTATTGTATGCCGCGGTAAATTGTTGTTGGGTTTGTTGGAGCGATTGTTGGCTGTGATGGATTAGTTCGGGAGTCAAAGCTGTTCGATGATCCTTTTTCGCTTTCATTCGACGATTTTGAAACCAGATCTTAATTTGGCGTTCGGTCAGGCTTAAAGTGTGAGCAATTTCGACGCGACGTCTTCGTGTCAGGTATCGGTTCGAGTGGAACTCCTTTTCCAGTTCCAACGTTTGGTATCGCGTGTAGGTCTGACGCGTTCGTTTTGAGTCCTTATGCGAGTCTAGAGAAGAAGAAAAGAAAGATTGGCATCAAATTTGAAAATGGCCCATTTTGAATTTTTGAACACCTACCTGAATGGCCACTACCATTTTGAATCCATTGGTACGTCATATTTGGCGATGACTGGCAACTTTTCGGATCGATAATCCGTGAGTTGAGTGTGTCAGTCGGTGACATAGGTGGTGTACTAATCCCATCGACAAGGGATGATGCCGGCGAGTTGAGACTCATAAGGCTGCTATTGGTCATATCAGGTAAATCGGGTGTTGTTGTTGTATTCGTATTCATATTTGGCGGTTGTACTCCATCTTTGGTGCGATGATTTGACAATTTTGGCGAACATGGAAGATGATCAGAATCGCTACGATTCGGTGATAAAATTGCTGCGTCATAATTGTATCGATTTTGGACACCGAAATGGCCATGTTGATTTCCGCCATAGAAGTTGTTCGAATAGTCCAAGGCGGCCTGATGTTCGGGATGAACATTGCTGGATTTGGCGTAGTAGTCCGGTGAATATTTCAACTTTTTCACAGGATTTGTTAGTAAAGCTCGAAGGGCTGGTGAATCGTCGCTATTCAGTTCGTTGGAGGATCGTTTATTGTTGACTTCTGTTGGTGGATCTGGTTTGGTAGTTTCCAAACAACTGTCGGCCGGACTTGGTATACTGCCATTGTAGAGATTCGGATCCGAATTTGGCAATGCGTTTTCCGTGTAACCTGCGTTGTAATTATATCCGCTGTAGTATTCGGAATAGCGTTTGTGCATCAAATAATCGTTTTGATTCCAGTTTGCGGTACTATTTGACATCGCATTGTAATTGCTTGAATAGTAGTCTGCATAATTTTGTTGACCGTAAACTGTGAAAAATTAGAAAAAAATTATAAGTTTTAGCTGTTTAAGGTACGTGTCAACCCAGTCGGGCTGGTTTCGGGACGGTTTTTGACAATTTTTGGCAGTCAAAGAATCACTGGAGATGCCAAAATTAATTTATCTAATTTTGAACAATATTCTTAATCTGTATTACTTTTGACAAAATTTTTAACAAAAATGTTGTCTATGTAGGTTGTTGTTTGAAGTGGGGGAATGTCTATGTAGGTGCTGAGAAACATTAAAAAAATCTTAAGTATGTATACGTTTTGTATTTAACTATTACTACCAAACTTTAAAAGATTTTAGTAGAATGAAAAACAAAAATTATTATAAAATATTTAAGACAAAATTTTTTGCAAATATTTTTGGCAAAAGTTTTGGCAAATAGTTTTGAAATAATTTTTACAACGATTTTTTATATGTTTTTTTTTGACACATCGTCAAAATTTTAGGCAAACATTTTTGGGATAATTTTTAATAAATATTTTTGTCAGTGCTCTTTTGTCAAAAAATTTTGACAGCCTTTGTTTGTTTGTTTCTAATTATAGAGTGTTTGGAAGACAGTCGAAGGATTGTAAAAAGAATTTAATTTTGCAGAAAAGTTCAAAATTGTAATGATTGAATATTTGAGTTAATAATATGGTTCCTCGAATGTTGAGTGTTACGCAATGAAAATACTTTATCTTAAAATGTTACTTACAGTTTTGTAAGGAGCACGGATTCGGGACACTTTCGTAGTTCGCCATATTATTTAAAATGTCTTAATTGTACAAAAAATGGGAATTATTAAAAATTATTGGGCACTGTTAAAATCCATATAATATTGTAGAACTGCACAATAGTCTTCAAAATCACGTTATATTTTTGGAACTTGCACGGCACACTTCTGTAGAATACACTAACTTTTCTGCTAATTTATCCGGAAAATGTTGGAATCTATCGACGAACCGATCACTCTGAGATTTTGTTACCGAATGATTGGATAGTGTGCCGAGATCTCGAACGACAACTGCTTATGTCGATTTTTGGCACACGACCTAACGCTCAGGCCCAGGATACAATATTGCTTCATTGCTAACCTACCCTTAAAATATCGTCGTGGAAAGGTTTTGGAGGGAGGGTATACGTTCGGAACAATAAAACCCTCGTACCCTTCGAATATAGAGAAGCTGGTCATATTTTTATTTATTGCTATTTGGCCGCGTTCTTGCGACTGTATTCCTACCGAATGAGGGTAGAGAGGGTGAATTTTGGACAGAGTAATACGTCGACATGTCTATTTTACCGCGGTATATCCGAGGTTCGGGATGTCTTGCAAAAACCGTTCGAAAACGTGTCGTTTGTTTTCGACACTAATAATCGTAAAGTAACAAAAAATAATAAATTTTATTACTATAAGTTGTTAATTTTTGTCGGTTTTTTTGGCGTATTTTGGGTCAGTACCTGTGCTCTTTTGAATACTGCAGTAGTCTTACAGGTACTTCATCGAGAAGTCCTGCCGCTTGGCATCTGTATATTTACTTATGCGATTATCGGGTAACACTATTTTTTTTTATTCAATTTATTTTGGGGTGGATTTTGTGGATTTGACTTTATACTCGGTTCTTGGTTGGCTTTCAACCAAAACAAATACGAATTTCAACCGAAATCCAAATATTGAATTTCCACAGATCGGGGAAACGACATAGGACCTTATGTGACTGAAAGAGTGCTGCATCTGTTAACTTTGTTCTATAGTAAGTCGATTCTTTCCGATTACATTTGATATTATAAGGGTGATTTTCACTGGTTTTGATATAATCCACCCCCTCGTCATATACGTACAAACCCATCGGAGTATTCACAATTTTCACATGCTTGAATGCAAAAGGTCAAAAATTTAGTTGTTGTAGTTGATGTTTTTTTTCCTTGGGGGTTAGTGTATCATTTTTGTTCGGCAAATAAACATCTATTTTGCACTGAGTTTGTGGAATCGAAGGAAAAAATATATTCAGTGAGAAAGGGGTGGGAAAAAATACATAAATTGAAATATCTTACTGCGAATTGAATAGTGGAGGGTGGACATTCTGAAATTATGGCGTGTTACTTTTTTTTAGCCATGTTTTGAAAAGGAGGCAACCCTCCTTGCCTTTGACCAATGGCAGATTTTTTTTTCATAATTGGGTACCTAGTAGTTTAATAAATTTGTATTTGCTCAAATAATTGTTAACACGCTTATTTCACACGGCTGATGCTGTTACGAGTATTAATGAAAATGCAAAAGTGAACAATCTTTTCGAAAAACTCAAAACTCGATGTGAAGATTGCAACAATCCCCTAAAAATATATTTTATACAAAAATTGTAGTTTGGAAAAAATTACGTAATTTGCTATTTACACCTTATTAAATTGTTCTAAAGGCTTGAGTAGCGTATTCATTTGTAAATATTCTGACCTTAGTTAATATTAGGTTAAGTTCCAGATAAAGGTTTTGTTTTGTTCACTTTCCCTTTAAATTATAAAACCAATTGTAAACAATTTCTAATTAATCAAGAAATATCGATCACTTTTTACAGTTGTGCTTCGGTACTGAAAAACAGAATTGGTTCAGAGCTCAACAATGGCGATGCAATTGCGATCCGGTACTGACTAAACAAATTGCCTCCTGCAAAAAATTGATTAACTTGGAAACTCTGGCGTTAAACTGAATTCAATATGAATTTTCAGTACTGAATACCGTAGTACTGAAAATTCATATTGAATTCAGTTTAACGGTATTCGTTCTGGGGTCAAATAAAACTTAATTCATATACGATTAAAATTTTCGGTTTTGTTAGGCCGGGGCCTAAAAATCCTAATTCATATAACCACAAGTAGATATAAACTCAGTCAGGTGGTTGATATCCTTCCATTAGAGCTACGGTAGATACACACTTCTTATGATTTCAATTTATCAAAATCGTGATAAAAGAACGAAACTCAAAGACCGAACCATCGATATGATTAACGTTTTGAAAACGCCAACCTGAAAAACAATTAACCCTTAATGAGCCAGCTACTATCAATCGAGACATGTGGGTTATCGGGACGGGACGAGTCCCTTTCGTTAACTACTCCTATCCTAAAAGTATTCTCCATGAAGTGATAAAACTATCAAAGGAGGACATCATTAGTCACGAGCCAGGCTCAATATCTTTTCACTGATGGCGCACACAAAACATCAGGTCGAACGGGGAGGGCGCTAGTCCTGCATTTTCCGATGCAACGTATATCGTCAGTGTTGGTCTGTACGTATAAATGTCAAGGTAATTTATTAATTTTTCGCTTTAGAGAGTATATCGGAAGTTAACATCTCAATATGTCGAAATTGTTGCGATAGGAAAAGCCTGTGTTCGGTATTTTGCGAAAAAGGGCAAAAACCAACATCGTTTTTGATATAAAGAAGACACAGAGTGGAGTGGCTCAATAGCGGATAGTCAGTCCGCTTTGCCACATGCAGGACCTTCGTTCAATTCAACGGGCCTGTCAAACGAACAAAATGCTGGAAAATTTATGGGTTTTCAGGGGGTTGAAAATGTATTCTAGTTTTTCCGTCAAAAAATTCTGTAGAGAGAATGAGGAAAAGTTTTTTTTTTAATTTTCAGTGGCATGATTGTTTGTTTAATGAAATAATAGTAAAAAAATTTAGCAAATTCAGCCTTACAAAATATTATTATATATTCGTTATTTTACAACAGAAAAATACGCTACCCGCTGATTTTCCAAGTGATACTAAAATTTGTATTTATTAGACTGAATGGCATTCTGCCAAACATTTGTCTATTTTCGCCAAATATTTGTTTGCCAACTTGTTTGAGTTATCTTACAAGAATTGTCTTGTTCGAGAGCTCTCCAATGAGTTTTACTCTATCATATCGAGCGTAGGCTGATGGTATTCTATGTATTTCTAAAAAATGGTTGCCCTGACATTTTTTTCACTTTATAGCATAAGTGTACAAAAAGAAGAAAAGGAGAATTCCTTTAGATATTGAACAATTTTTTTTTTGGTGAGTGGATTGAGTGGATTGGGTTGTAGATTTTTGAACTTAAATTTTGGCTTAACTGTATCTTAGGAACAGCTAATACTTGGAAGTTGAACCTTTGAATTTTCGATCTTAAAATCCTTCCATATTGAGTTCGAAGTTTTTTCTAATCTTTCATTTTTCACTTACCTTCTTATTGTGGATTGGTGGATGAAATATTTTTTTTTCAAGAAAAGTCCGGGAACTACTGAAATTTGTTGTTCCAGAGATTTGCTAACGCTACTGACAACCCCTAAATCTGTAATTTTGGCCCTATATAGGACGCGGTTAAAGTGTTATTAGTCTGGCGGTTCGAGACAATGAAGATATTTGGAAATTAATTTTGTCAATGAAGAAATAGCTTCTTGTAAGAGACAATTTTCAATATTGTTATACAAATAAAAAACCTATAGAAATAAAAAAACACTATTCAATATTTCTGTGGTCACAGGGAATAACTTGGTAAGTCGAAACATAGTAAAATGGGATAAGTGTACTGTGGTCATCTCCCAAGGCTTACACGCACTGTGAAAAAGTTATTGTTATTTGAATACTGAGATGTCAACAAATTTAATTTTTTCACAAAAACTGGATTTACAAGAATAGTTTAATAGTAAAAATAGCAAAAAAGTGCTGCCCTGAAAAGTTTCGTTTTCAGACTTACCTACTTATTTCCTGTGGCCACAGATTTAGTCAGACCTAAAAGAAATGGAAAAATTCGTAAAAACGTATAAAACCCGTACATACTTCAACTTCACCTTGGGGCCTCAATATCCAAAAATCTAAAAACCCAAAAATTTATAATTTTAGGTGGTTTTATAAATGGCCCTTGGAATAATAAGATATGGCGAAATTCGAGAAAATGTATTAAAAATTTTTATACCTCTTTAGGGGTTAAATATAAAAAAAACCTGAATTTATTTGGGCGATTACGGTAGAAGCTCCTAGAAGAAAAAATCAATTCGATATTTTATCAGTCCAAAGGAATATGAGGAATAGGTTGAAAATAGAAAGCACCTGAAATTATTTTTGTATCGTTTACGAGAATATTCTATAAAACGCTGGTGGATGTAGCAATCAACTTAGTATTTAATTAAACCTAAGATATATATCAGAATTCGTGAAAAATATACAATCCCTTTCCATCCCTTAGAGGTTGTGAACGTCAAGAAAGCCTGAAATTGATTTTAGTCGATTTTATAGAAGCCTATGGAAGCAGAAATAAATTATATATTTCGTCACACCTAAAAGAATTCATGAAAACATACGCAAAGCCTTTCCTTTAAGATAAGCTCAATATATCTGAGGACGAGGTATGACAATATTTTTTGAAAATATACGAATCTATTTTTTACCAAAAATTTTTTGGACCCACCTCCAATTTTACTAAGTTTCAATTTTCCTGTAATATTATGGTTCAAACTCCCCCGACCCTCATTCTGCATTTCCCTGTCAAAAATTATATTTTTGGACCGTACCAGAACTACATGGTTCTGGTAGTGGGACGGGGAATTACCAAGTTTCAGATTTCCATCTCAACCAATTCTCAAGGTATTAAAATCGGAACATTTTACTTTTCACCCTCAATTACCCTGCTCCTTGTAGGTGTTAATTGAACCATCCTGTTGTATAAATTCAAAATTTTTTTTTTTAAATATTTCTTGAGATGTTATACTTTTTTTCGACGTTTTCGGTCACCATTCCCCATTTTTGATCCGATTTTAATTTTGTTTGGATTTTAGGGCATCTGTTGAGCTCCCCTTTCGTTTGCGGTGAAAAATCGAAAACCGGAAAAATTTACTTTTTAAAAAAATTGCTATGTACCCTTGGCAAATTTTAGGGCAATTTTTTCCCAAATCCTCTCACAATTGTCCGATTTTAACAAGTGACCACATAAATTAAAGGTGCTTGGGCGTCCTTTTCGAATCCGCAAACAGATCTCAAATCGCAAATTTTGACTGTTTTTTTCGACGTTTTTGGAAACCATTGCCCCATAATTGCTCCGATTTTAATTTTGTTTGTATTTTTGAGGAGCTGTTGAGCTTCCCTTCCGTGTGCAATGTCACAATTCAAAAAAATCGATTAAGTTTTTAACAAGTGACCACTTAAATTAAAGGTACTTGTGCCTCAAATCTGCAAACAGATTTAAAAAATTATAAAATTTGCGGCCAGGAGAAGCAAAAGAAGAGTAACCAATTTTTTCCATTTTTTTGTCATTTTTTTTCGACGTTCGATTGTATATTTCCTACAATAATTGTTAACCCCCAAACACCTCTATCGTGCTGGGCTTATTCAACGAGGTATATAGTAAATGTACAACCAAATACTTTATTCGCGAGATCCATCCAAAGTTTTTCATCCCCAACCATCGGATGACACTAACTCCTCTCCCATAGAATACCTAAGAACAACCACTAAGTTTTAACTTTGTGACATGAACTGTTCCAGATATATGGCTTTTGGAGTGTCCCGATTCCTGTTTTTGGGTGTTTTAGACCCAGTTAATTGTCTCCCACTCTCACATTCCTGTAACTACAAATGTTAATGATTTTTTTTCCAAATGATTATCTTCTCATAGCTCTACAAAAATTTAAAGTTTCAACTTCCTGCCTTAAGCGGTTTTTGTGATCCCTTAACCTTTTTGCGTCACACCTCAGCCCCAAATTTGAGCAATTAACCCGCTAAAAAAATGAATTTAAGGGCTAAAACCGTTTTTGTAGCTATGAGCCTTCAAACGCGTTTGCGAATAGCGTATACGGCATATAGACGAACTTATTTTTGGAATCAGTTCAAAAGAGTGAAAATATAAAATTTTTGGTTAACAATATTTTTTTCCAAATTTCAGTATTATAAAAAAAAATAATTAAAAGTAGAATTACCAAACAATTTGTATACTTCGGAAATGTGGCATACATCCATCTTGTAAATTAGCCCATAATTCAACTTTATTATATTTAGTGTATAACCTTTTTTAAAATAAGAATAAAGTTCTCTAGAAGGCCTGGAAGGAAACAATGAATAATAACTGAATAACTAATAACTTTTTTTTCGGAAAATATGAGATTTTTTGGTTTATTATTATTTGTATAATAATTGTTGTATTTTTCCAATTTTTTGTGTTTTCGGCACAACTGTTTGGTTTAATGAGATAAAACCCCAACCTTCTCCGTGACACAATCAACCCATTCAATTTTGATTGATATAAATTTTTACAGCAACATCAGATAACAATATATTCAAATTTATTAAACAAGGTCTACATTTTATATATCTATGAAAAATAAACGATTTAAACACTTTTAAATATTTTTAAATCTCCTGCTGACTTTACAATAACAAAAAAGAATTCATCAAATCATTGGATAATATGCAGAAAATTGATAATAAACGATCGGAGTAATTCCTTTCAAAACGCGTTAGTGAACAAATTTTACACATACCTACCATTAAAAAAAAGTTAGATTGTCGGTATCACAATTCACAACTATTTTATAATGAGGGTATACAACTCGGTACAGGCAGACAATAGTTGACCGGGTGGAAAAAAGTCGAAAAGATACTCCGGCTCCTATAACATTTGTAGCGAACTTGTGTAGTAATAGCGTGCATTCAGGGCCTCTTGTATTTGCATATGACATCATTAACAACAATAAACGCCGGGTAATTGATGATCATCCGTCAAAGGTATCAAATTCTGAACAAGAATCCATTAAGCAAGACACATATTGAGAGATATCGCGCACTAATATCGCGTCGACTCTGCTGGTGCTGCGCTATGTCCGCTTTTTTTTTGAAAATACTTGGTTCACCTCTTAGCGATGGTAAAGCATCCTAAGACGCTTGTTTTCTTTTTGGTTACCTAACTTAAACGCTAATACTTTCCGATAACTACGAATAAGGGAGACCGGTGTTAGTCCTTGTTAATATTTATTAAATTTTAATTTGACTAAATTTTGGAGTTTTCAAGGAATTCGGTATTAATTGGGCATTTACAACCTTACTCGTAAATAAAAATGTATCAAACTTTCGGGTTTTTTGAAATTTATTCGTTTTTCATTCCAATTTGAAGCAATTTTTTTAAAATTAAAATTCTTTGCACCTAGAAACTACAAACAAACTTATACATTTTAAACATAGCAAAATTTTGATTTATTTTTGACACGTTCCGGCCGCTCTAAATTACGAAATTTTCAAGAATTACTTCACCGATCTTAACGAATAAAGCTTGTATTATACTGTATGCCACGCGGTTAAATATTTGATCATAAAAATTGGACCGAATTTGATTTCAAATATCTATTTGACACGCTGCTCGATTGCGATATTACACTATCTGACACATTTGACACCATCGTCAAATATTCTCCTCGTGTTAAACGGTTAAACGTCATCAGGTCAGATCTATTGTAAATATTGGTGTATATATTACACTGTATGCCACTCAGAGCACCAAATTCTCGAGTTCACAATTCCGTTCAAATTAATTAATTAAAAAATTAAGTGGATTCAACAAAAAATAGGAGTGTAATAAGAAAAGCTATAAATTTAATGTTTGTCGTTATTGGTGCAGGTATTAAAAAATTAACAAAAAAAAGTGCTATGCAGTAACTATGATGTCGTATTTATTGGAGGAAAGACAGAAGTAGCATAAACTAATTATTTATTTCACCGATCGCCACAAAAAATTAAATATTCACGAATAACACTTTCTATTTGACCCATGTGTCAAAATTATTTTTCAAAAAATCCCAAACGGTCAAATGTGGTCAGACTGATTGTCAAATGGTGTCAGACGGTCAAATAAAACATTTTGTCAAACAGCATTTCACCATTACACTATCTGACAGCATCTGGCACCATTTGACAGGGAAAATGGTCAAATATTTGACTGCGTGGCATACAGTATAATACTAGCTTAACGACAATGCAATCAAAATTATTTATATGAAGGAAATATTTCGGGTTCCTTCATACGATTTTTTTTTAAATATGAAGAGATTTTTTGTTCCTGAACAATTTCACAAAATTTCTTTAATTTAAGAAGAGCTAATAGATGGCGTGAAAAAAAATTCCATCTACTAAATAAACTTATTTTGTAATGTAATGTATGTAATTTGGTAATTATAATGTTTTATCTCAACTAGTGGCGTAGGTAGTAGGTAGGTTTGGGTGATTCTATATTTGTCGTATTATTTTTTATTTTTCATTTTTATTTTTTATTTTAACGTAAGTTAATTTAGATCTTAAGTTAGGTTTAAGGCTTGAATCATTAGGTTTTTGAGAGTTTTTCCCTAAAAAGAAATTAACTAGTTCTAAGGCATTTGTGAAGTATTTGTAAACTAAGCAAATTTTATTCAACATTGAAGTCGTAAAGACAGTTCTAGTCTAATCACTTGAATTCAATTCTAAACAGCAACTATGCTATGTAATACTTAACAGTTCAATGAATTATACGTATGTTTGTATATTTGTCGTATCAATAGCTCTATTATAAAATTGTCACCCCCAAAACGTTACGAATTCCATGCCTAATTCAGTTCTATCGCAGTGTTGAGTTTTCAAGTAATTACGTTACTCTTTACAGTTCAACGTCGGTACTGAAACACAGAATTGCTTCAGCTTGTAACTTCTGATATGGTATTTTAAAAAAATGCTCCATTGAAAAATTTTGGACAGTATTAAGAGCAGAAAATAGAAATATAGATTCGCCGAAGAACGTTCAACTTTACAATAAAGTGCTCCAGTGTTTTTTCATAAAATCGCGAAAATCGGTTAATCGTTTGTGAAAAATGTGTGAAATCAAAATGCGCACTGTCTGCACTTAGTGCTCTCGACTCAAATAAATATTCAAATTTATCCCTTTATTTATCTGACATAAAAATATGGAATTAAATTCATTCAAGATCAGATTTTTGAAAGATTATAGTGTGGTAGATATTCCAAAGAATAACGTTCTTTAGTTCGAATGAACGCAAGCAAAAATTTTTGAAACACGTTTGTATGGTAGCGAAGCCGTTTCTTGTTTTTGACAAATTTTCTTCTTATACCTGCAAAAAGCCAAAGATTATAGTTTGTACTATTTTCAGTTTCAAACCTTAAACGGTCTCTCATGATCGTTGAAGCTAGAAGGAGTTCAGTATGAGAGTTTCCCGAAGGACGAAAAGATTCTGGTCAGTTAAAAACTTGAGTTTCTTTTTAGTACGAAACTATTGTTTGTAAAACTATGACCTGGTAGTCATGCGTTCCCAGATATCGGAGTTAATAGTGCTCAGAGGTCATCAAAAAGGGGTTACAAATTTTTTTTGAGTTGTAATAAGATTCGTCACATAAATTCACAAATTTTTGAGCACCAACCGTGACCAGACCCATGATCTAACTGAATAGATTTTTTCTCAGATTGAAGATCTCATTGCAATAACGTGATAAGCCAAAAGCAATTTCAGTACAATATTCTAGCATAATTTAATTAGACACACATCCATCTAAAGTGTGACCACTGGAATTTTGAAAATTAAAAAAAGTTATCTTCAATTTTATCAAAATGGCGCTGTGGCTTATCACGTTTTGGCAATATGCTGTCTAAGATGTACGACATGATTCTTCAACAAAAACTCACATTGATTCAAAGTATAATTGTAAAAACCTGAAATTGTTCCACCACCACCCCCTTCTTCTACCCAAATTTAAATTTTAATCTCAGAATTTTACTTCCTAAATTTGATTTCCAAATTTTGAAATCCATATTTTCTTATTTTTCTTTTTTTTTTGCAGTTTTGAATTGAGGAATTCTTATAAATTTTAATATTTGAGATTTTGCATTCTGGTATTTTGTATCCGATATTTTTGACGCCTTGAATACCATTCTATTAAATGTCAAAAACTAGAATTCTCTACGTAACCCTGTGATCAAAAATCTCAAGTTTTTAAAATCAGTAATTTCGAAGTAGCATGATTTCGAAATGCTGCTTTCCAACATCTTTTGTTTTGAAACTATTTGGTATATATAGGCCGTGTCAAAAAGTAGTATTTGTTTTTTTCTTAAGATGTTTTTTTTAAATCGGCGGAAACCGAAAAAGGAGTAAAATAAAAACGCAACATAATTTTCCTAAATGAAGTATCATTTTAATTAATAATATAATTTGTCAAGAAATAGAAATAGTACACTATAGTTGTAAAGACAATAATTATTTCTGATCTCTACAAAAATTGAATGAACTGTAAATATCTTATAGAATAACTGTTATAATTAAATAAATAAGTAAGTAAGTAAGTAAGTAAAGTAAAAACGTAACATTTTTCACGAAAAATATGTTGTAAGATTTAGTCACAGTATTCTTAGTTTATTGAAGGGGGTTCTCTCTACCACCCTTGAATTTGTCAATGTTTTAAATAAAATACTGAATTACATTTTAAAATTGTCGTTGGGACTAATAACGATAACGAACAAAATAAAGTTAACAGTGCACACTATTGAGTCATCGTTCGCTCGTTCTGAAGAATTGATAATTTTTTAAAGACATTTGTATGGTAGCTACTCGAAGCATTGGTGGATTTTGTTCATTTTCATTTTAATATCGAGATATACGAAAAAAAAACGAATGTAAAAAAATTGTTTAATTTTTTTTATCCTTTGTGATACACACTCTTAACGTTAGATTAAACACAGAAAGACATTCTACTGCTTTCTACTGTATCTTTTTCAACTAAAACTAACCTCGTTGTGAACCACACTCTCCCCTATACTACAAATAAAATGTTTTCTTATTTTATTTCCATTTCAAAATTGTTACTTACGATGATGAACTGTGTGATTATGAACTTTTAGTGGCATATGAAAAGCGTAAAAACGTTATGTTTTTTTGGTTGACTTGTTTTTTGAATGGAGGTCTACTACACAGGTATTCGTATATTTTATGGTATATGCAAACGCACCAAAGATTTGGATACCCTCGACAAATGTTTGAAACAACTCATTAATATCATGGTTACAGGAGGTCTTCAAAATCATGTATGGTCTGAGATAAACGTGACAGCATGGATTGTAAGGAATTCGCAATTGCACACCAAACATTGTGTATCTTATCTGATTGGAACGAGTGAAAATCAATTAATAATAATCGGTGGGACGAACGTTTGATAGTAACCAGCTGGAAAGGTGTTTTTTTTTATAGTTTAGTATAGGTATACCCTCTAACTTGTTTCGTCAAAAAAAAAGGTATGTAGGATTTTCTTTCCGACTTTTTTTTTTTGAGTTCTTAGAGAGTTTGTTTCTGGTTTCTCGTTTGTGTTGTTAATGTTTCTTTCTGCAGACGGTGTGACTATTGGGTGTAACTGTACGGAAGTAAATTGTTTTCAGGGAGGTTCATGACATTTAAAATAATTTTAAGGTCAGTTATTGGGAAAAAAATTTGTCAAAAGAGCTAATGAACATTTTGTTGATCTCTGATCGTGTACAATAATTTTTGACAATTACTGATTTTGACATATTGGCAGATTGACACTGTAGTAGGTGATGTATTTATGTTGTTAGTGAATCATTAATTGCGTGAGAAATTTTAGCCTGTCTATTTGTTATTTATGTTGTTGTGATGAATTTCAATTTCACTTTCGTTGACGGACTATTTCAGGTTTTTTATGTGGTAGGTAGTTTTGTTTTTTGACATTGAATTATATTTGTCTATTCTGAAAAAAATAAATTTGCGTATTATTTATTAAAGGAGTTGTTCCTTCTGTATAAAATGGAATTTGTGAATTATTATTTAGGATAAACCGGCCAGTCATGAGGGATGAACAATACATCAAGAAGTCAAATTTTGACAGCTCCAGTTAGTCAGTTTCTTTCAAAAATTCCGTTGGATACAGTGCAAGCGATATTATTGCTAAAAAAGAATAGAGTACATTCTGATTCTAATAATAAAGAGTTGTGATCGACTAAATCCTAAAAAAATTGTTGGACTGTAATTTTGTTTTTCGCACTTTGGAACTATAGCTAGTATTACACTGTATGCCACTATGTCAAATATTAAACTATTCTAGTTGAAAAATGCAGTCACATAGTGTAAACGTAAATTTTTTTTTGCCGCATTATTTTTTTCTGCTCTATTTTGACAGAAAAATTTTGACTGAACTTTAGGTCAAAATTGTTTTATTCAAATATTTGACAGCATGGGTCAAATGCATATGCTAGGAAGTTCAAACTTTGAATTTAAACATTTACGATAAAAAGATGACATCCGTGGAGGGATACCAAAGTGGATGCAAAGAAATGCGCATACCTTTAGTGACTGAAAGCTGGAATTGAAATATTATAAAATTTATACCTTCTGGATCGTTTACGTCAAAAAGTCAAAACTTGGAATTTATTTGTAGGAGTCCCAAGAAAGTGTAAAATATATATTTTATTTTTAATTTTAAGATGGAATAGTGGCTTGTTGGGGGCGAGAAAAACTTGGTTGACGATATCCCTACAGCAAGTTACGCGAAAAAGATGAAATTTCAAGAACATTTCGATGAGGTAGAGGAGAACTGAACTGTAGAATTTAAATTTTTTAAAGTAATCATGTCAAGAACAGTTTTGAATACGATCTTGGAATTTATACAGGGGGTGAGCAGAATGAACCCATACCAGAAAAAAAATAATAGGTCGAGGGGGAGGGTGGAATGCAAACATTCTGATTTTATGTCTCGAGAACCATGGCGTTGAACCTTAAATTTGATTGATATGTAGTTGTGGTACGTTCTAAAAATAATGTCAGTTTTGAAAAAAGTAGCACGGTTGGCGGAGAGGGTATTTTTTCCAATCTCATAAACGGTTTATAAAAGAGAATTGAAAATTAGAACGTGTTTGTAGATGAGCTGTAAAAGTAATTTTAATTAATAAATTTTTAAGATTTACGTTGGTGTACGCAGGTGGAGCTGGTTTTGCTTCACGAATTTCGTCATATCTGCTAGGTCTTCTGAAATATTGAATAAATCCTACTTCTACGGTTTCTTTAAATAAATGCCTAAAACCGTTTTGAGTATTTGTTGACATGCAATCGCTAAAGTTGTTGAAAGGGGTAGTATACATTTTCACGAATACCCCCCTATTTTATAGCTCTGAAGGGATATCCAATTGTATTTTACTTCATCGAACTTTTCATATAATCGCCTAAGTACTAATTTTGTGATTGTTAGGGGAAAGTGTTAACCCTCTGTATTCAATCTCGGTAGTCAAACTGGGTTGATTCCACCCAATCAAAAAGTTCAAAACGGTATTGTGACCAAACTAGTCGCCCGAAGTGGTTAAAAAATTACGGAACATGCTCTAAACGTTCCAGATGATGTCCAAAAAATTTATTTATAAGAAATAAAATGGCGACATGTTAAACAAATTCCATGAAGAGGTGAAAACGTAAAAAAGACACTTTTTCGCTAAAAAAAATTATGGCTTCGTCAATGTTGAATATTTTTTCATTAAATTTTGACGCTTCACTTCTTAGATATGCTGCTTCTGAAAAATAATAAAACAGTAGCATAGTGCGCGTTCCAAAAAAAGTATTTATTCCGACATATGGAGAGGGTCCATTTTACGTCGGGTCGATTCTGCCCAGTGTGACCACGAATGGTGAGGTTGTATGCGTTATCACGAATTCCGCCATATCTCTTAGGTCTTACAAGATACTGATTTCACTTTTGCATTCACTGGCTTTTTATTTTAATTTTTCTAAAAATTAATATCAGGATTTTTCAATATTTAGCCACTATACGTTTTCACAAATTCTGTCATATCTCTTAAGTCTGAATTCGCGAAAACTAAGTGTTTTGAAACTTTTTTCATTATTTGTTAATATTCAACCCTATGGGCTGTAAATGGGTTGAACCTTTTTATTACAAATTCCTCGATATTTCTTAGTTTTGATGAAATCTTGAATTCAATTTTACTTCTTTGGGCTTTTCACATAATCGCTTAAAAATCAATTTCAGAATTTTTTGATTTTTAACCCTAAGCTGGCGTAAAAGGATCATATGCGTTTTTACGAAATTCTTCTTTCTTATGTCTAACTCACTCGTTCGACGTTGGGATCACCTATTTTGGCAGTCACAATTTGGTGATGTTTTTTTGAAACGTAAAAATTGTGACCTTTGCGAGACTCTGAAAAGTCACAGTTTGTCCAAAATTGTGACTCTCCGCTAAAATTGTGACTTGTGACTGTACACAGAATAGACCGCATATAATTTAAATTCTAATGAATTTTAACAACATTGATGAATGGTACTACCTGATGAATCATCACATCTAACATAGCTTGTCCTTAATGCCATAGTTTTTTCAAAATTTCAGAATTTTGCACGAACAATTCAAACTCTACTTTAAATATTTACCTTTAACTAGGAGTACACCTACTGAAGAAAAATAATCAATTAAACCAGAAATTTAACAAAAACTGAATAAGGTTGACTGCAAACCTCGTACTTTCAATAGTCAGTCAAACCTACTGGATCCTTACAAAAACCCATACCACCCGATATGGGGTGAAACCGAAACCGGAGGGCGATACCTTCCTCTACAAACGTCTGAAATTCATTCGACTCTGTCTCTATTTGGCATGAAAAATGACCTCAAATTGATTTCAATACACGAGCGCATATAATTAATGATCAATGCAAAACTTTCAGCCACATAAGCGCGCATTTTTTTCCTTGAAAACGTCGCTCGACAAGGACGAAGGCGAAAAAAAACCCACATATAAAATAATTCAAGGGACATCGGGCGAAACTATGGCAGGGATCAAAAGGACCTTTGGTGAGAAATTTTCTCTGGTCCGCAAATATTGCCAAAACGATGGAAAAAAAAATCGGATATGCCGCCGAATGAAATGGTCCACACTTTAATCGTATTAATTTTAATGATCATTATACAAAAGAAGTGGAAGGAAGCTGAACCTGCTCGAAATCAACTGACGTCACGTGTTGATTGGTATACTGCACAGATATTGAGTTATTACAGGTGAAAATATCGATACCTGTACCTGTACGTACGGAAAAAAGTGGTTTTTTGAAAATTAGGTGTTGCTGCTAAACAGATAAGTGCTCAATTATACACGTATCGGTGTGGAGATGGTGCCATGAACATATTTCGACTTTAAGTACGAAATTGCCTTTAATAGGTTGCGATCACTGGAACGTACCACAATGCGCCTATTTATTAACAAGTTTTAACATTCAATGTCAGCATCTTCAGTGATTAAATCGAAGGGCGGGGACTGCATCTGCTATAAATGAAGACAGTAATTGAGCTTTATATTGATTACATTGGTAAACGTTGCCCCGGAAAATATACAACGAACCAATCGTTCCTTGACAACTGAGAACGGAATGAAATTAAGTTTTTCACTGGCGTTGAAAATATAATTTCTTAAATTATATGTAATTTGATGTGATTACATCGAACTCTCTACTACCTGTACAAATTTAAATAAAAATTCGATCAGAAAATTCATATTTTGTATTTTGTTATTTTACATGTACCTAATTATTAATTTCTCTTGACAATGTATCGCAGCACATTATTTTAATAGTATCCTTTTAAATTTAATCTTTAATCTATATTCGTAAAGGACTAGCGTCAACTGCTTTCTTAATCCATTATCGACCTGTTTAAAGACACAGTTTTAAGCTTCCGCTCCTGTTATGCCGGATCCCTACCTAGTTCAAATATAATTTTAAATTTTCATAGCCTAACCCAACCTCTTAGGGGCTATATATCGAAAAATCCTTAAATTAATTAATGGGCACTTACATAGAAAGCCCGTTAAAGTAAAAAAACGATTCGATATCGCAATAGACCTAAGAGATATGTCGGAATTCGTAAAAACGTACAGTTTACTTTTACATTTACACTGCCTTAGGTTTTGAATTTAGCAAAATTCTGAAATTGATTTTATAAAGCCCTTAGAAGAAAAATCGAGTTTGATATCTTATTTGACCTAAGAAATATGTCGGAATTCGTGAAAACGTATACAACCATATATTTTTAGACGATTATATAAAGCCCTTAGAAGTAAAATCGAGTTTAATATCTCATTTGACCTAAGAAATATTTCGGAGTTCGTAAAAACCAACCAACAACCACAACCACCTTATACGCTCTATCTTTGCAGAAAAATATTAGACTCCAAATATGAAATAAATCTTATACTTTCTGAAATTCAATTAAAAATTCTGAAATACAATTTATATAATCTGAAATTAAGTTTATTCGAGTACTTATCCACTTTCGATCAATTTGAAAAGAGATTCAACCCTAAGACATATGTCGGAATTCGCAAAAACGTACAGCTTAAGTTTACATTTCCACTGTCTTAGGTTTTGAATATAGCAAAATCCTGAAATTGATTTTAGACGATTCTATAAAGCTCTTAGAAGAAAAAACGAGTTTGACATTTCATTTGACCTAAGAAATATGTCGGAATTCGTGAAAACGTATACAACCGTATTATACGCTCTGCCTTTGCAGAAAAGAATTAGACTCCAAATGTGAAATAAATTTTATACTATCTGAAATTTAATTAAAAATTCTTAAATAAAATTTACATAATCTGAAATTAAGACTATTTGAGTACTTACCCACTTTTAATCAATTTGAAAAGAGGTTCAACCCTATGAGTAGCCTCCTAGCCGTCAGCACATTAAACGAAGTTCTAGTTAAAATTCAATGCCATTGAAGAATGAAAGAAACGTGTCTTAACATACTCCACACTTTAGTCATAACGTTCGATAATGTCTTCATGCTTTGACTACTGTTGTACTCGTAAAAAGTCAATTTCAATAAATTTTCCTTAATATTCGTTGCATCCTTGAATCTTCAGAAGGACGACACCGATAAAGTCCGATGTTGTGTATCAACTGTTTTCCCATTAACCAATGTTTTCAGTACAAATTCGTCATAGATTTCGTTCTAACCTTGGACATGGTCTTTTATATTTTCCGTAGTTTGTGTAAATCTTGAAAAGTAAAATCCTCAATTATCGGTGTAAGTCGTTGTCGCCGTCGTCGCATGCGGACAATCTTCGATGAAAAACGTAAGCCCAATACGAATGTTGTGTCCATAATTGTTTGTTTTTCTGTTTACTCTGTCGTCTTTTATCCGAAGACATTAGCAAGTTATGTTCGCAGCGTGAAATATTCCTTGTCCTTGACTGTAATGTCGAAACACCCAATAAAGACGGTCGCGTGAATTTACTGTCGAAGCACACGCACTTTTCACATTTTCGTCCATCAATTTTCAAAGGTAACTTATCTACACCTAGGCATTTTCTGAGGTCGGGAAATTTTAGTGAAAGGACAAAAAGAACCTACCTAACCTAAGCGAACCTATTCGAAAAGGACATGTACTTAGCGCAATATTGCGTAAGGACGTCTTCCGAACGGTAAGGAAGACGTGATTCCAAGATCTTTCTTTTCTCGTACCGAATTCCTAATTTTATTCCTTTACAATTATTGGGTGTCATAATAATTTCGGTTTTATGATTTTATGAGAACCGAAGAAGTTCTGTATGAAGTAGCCGAAAGTAATAAAAGTGTAAGTCGGAGTGGTACACACTTATGTCGTAGGACATTTCGTCTTTTAACATGAAATTTCATTTGACTTGCATCCAAATATACAGCTTCCATATGACAAACTGTTTCAGTCATCCAAACATGATTTGGTGCGACATTGCCGTTTTCATATTTAAATTATTTAAATTTTTCAAATTTTTATAAATATGGCAAGTCAATTCTTTGTGATTACTCATGCTGCCGCTAATAGTTGTAAAATTTTTATCTATATTAAAATATATACATAATAGCGACCAAGTTTAAACTTTTATAGCATTAGCCGTTCAAGCGGTGAAGGATAAGCCACAAAAAATGATCTGTGCCCTCTACATTTTATAATGTGAAAACTGGAAAGAAAAACCATGTTGGAACTAGAGTGCTTTAAATTGTAAAACAGTTTTAAACGATCTGTGCCCTCTACTTTCAACATTTACTGGTGATTTTTCAAATAAAAATCGTGATCATATAAACCAATTCGATATCGTATAAGATCTAAGAGATATGTCGAAATTCGTGAAAACTGCGATCATTTAACATCCCCTCGGGGGTAAAAATTCGGAAATACTGAAATTATTTTGTATGCGACTACATAAAAGTCAAGTGGATGTAAAATCGAATTCGACATCTCATCACATAAATAGATTTGTCGGAATTCGTAAAAAAATATGCAACGTTCACTCCATTCACTTCATTGGCAGTTGAATGCCAAGAAATTCTAAAATCAATTTTTTGGAGATTACACAAAAAAAAACCCATGGAAGCCAAAACTAATTTGCTTCTTCATTACACGTAAGAGATATGACGAAATTTGTGAAAACCCATCGAGAAATGAATTCTTAGATGATTACATAAAAAACCGGACGTATGTCGGGATTCGTGAAAACGTATGCAATCTTGTTGTATTTGCTTGGGAGTTTAATATCAACGAAATCCTGGAAATCGTTTTTAGAGGATTAAACAGTCCGTGGAAGTTAAAACCAAATTTATATTATTAAAAACCTGAGAGATATGATGGAATTCGTGAAAACGAGTTCAATCCCCTTAGGGGTTGAAAAAGTAAAAAAATTGGAAACGGGTTTTAGTCGATTATAAAACAAGCTCGTGGAAGTGAAAAGTTTTTCAATATGTAATCAGACTTGAGTAATACGGCCGAATTCGTTAAAATGTATACAAACCCTTAACACCCCCTTAGGAGTCGAATTTTAAGAAATGCTGAAAGCACTTTCTAGGTATTGATGTGAGAAATCCGTGGAATTAAAATCAAATCATAATTTTAGAAGACCTAAGAGATATCATTGAATTCGTGAAAACTTATAGAAATCTTTTACACCCTCTTCATGGCGGAAGAAAATATTTTGAAAACTACTTTTATGCAATTATCTAAGAAACCAGTGAAAGTGAAAAGTTATTCGATATCTAATTATTCCGAAGGGATATGGCGGAATTCGTAAGATGTGCAATCACCTTTATTTCCTTTTGAGCATTTAATTTTCCAAAAATCCTGAAACTCGTTGTAAGCGATTATAGAAAAATTCGATGGAAGCAAAACCCAATTTAATATCTTAATAAACCTAAGAGATGAGACGAAATTTGTTAAGACATTTCATTTCGTCAATGGCGCGACATCCTAAATCGGTCCCTTGCCTCCTGAAGTCGCCGCCTCCAATAGTCTTGATTCAAAGACCGCGTCCTCCATTCTCCTGCTAATTTTTAAGATGGCTTGTTAAGATATATATAACTCTTTTATACGCGGGGTTTAATAGCAAAACATCATGAAATTGGTTTTTAGACGATTATTTAGAAAGCTTATGGAAATGAAAACTGAAACCTTATTCAATAACTGGTAAGACCTACGGAATATGACGGAATTCGTTAAAACGTAGTCAACCCTTAATATGACCGTAGGGGTTAAATTAAAATTAGATAGTTATTTTGTGAAGCTGTGAAAGTAAAATTAATATTTTAAAGGACCTGGGAGACATGGTCAAATTCGCGGAAATATGAACAGGGTTTGTGAAATACGAGCCTTCAAAAGCGTTTGCATACGGCGAACGGCATACGGTGGACAGATGGACTGATCTTTTTTTTTCAGTTTTGTGGTCCTCTAGTCCTAAAACGTGGAAATACAAAATATCAGAGTTCCAAATTTTTTTGACGTAACAATTATTTTGGTGTTTTTGGTTTTTAAGATGAAAAAACTCGTTTAGTCTCAATTTCCTTTAAATAATTCATTTTATGGATTTGCAAAACAAATTTATTTCAAATCCAGCCTTAAAATTAATTTAGTGTCCATTTTTTACTTTATTATTTCTTAATAATAAAGTATTTAACCTGAATTCCAAATCCTTTTGTTGCTTCAAATTTGATTTCACTTGGTGAATTCACTAAGAGTTCAGAAAAAGCGAGTTCTTTGGTGTCATCAAGAATAATTCTAGTGAATTCAGTAAGTGATTTCATGTCTTGCACACGAAGATGAAATGAATTTGGACTAACAAATAATTGGTTCTGTATCGAACTCGCTGTCACTTAGTGAATCATTTCTGAATTCACTTTGCTTTCACTTGGTTCGCTCGGTACACTTATCACTTTGTTTCGATAGTATTCATGTCGTTTCAGTTTCACTGTGAATAATTGTAACGATAGGTCTTCATTCGCCACTTTAGGCATTTCTAAAGCAGATTGAACAAAATTCCATACCATCTGTGCCTAAGAATTTCGAAAAATTACGAAATTACACTATTTTGCGAAAACTGATTGAGCACTGCGTTTATTTTACCAGTATCTCAGGTTAAGTAACAATATAAATTCTTTTATAATTTTACTTAGGAAACCAAATAAATATATTACAAAGTTGCAAGATTTTCTGAAGAAAGTGAACGATGAACGTTTATCGAATCGCTGTCTCGAAAAATAAATACACAACCAGAACATCAAGTCATGAATGTAACGCACCAAAAATTCAATTAACGCATATTTACTCGGTGTGTTGAGTATTAGCACATTAGCACGTTTGTAGTCGAAATAAAATAATAAACAATTTATTCGGAGTAGAAAACGAAGAATTTGCACACATTAAATTTTTGCAATGAATCAAATCTCGATAATTAAGAAACAGTCGGATCTAAGCTAAGCACAGACGCACTATCTGAGCAATCTGTAGCGCATCTAGTTTTCATGTCTCTCTCTATCGCCAGACTTTATCTTAATTTGGCGCAAATATTTTAATTAGAAAATGTCAGAATAATAACAGAGATCATTAATTTAATTAAAAGAAAATTAATAAAAGGAATAATTATAAAGCATCAGTCGTCAAAGCATATCTAAGGTACCCTACGTGAAAATCACGTGCTAGCGCTACTAAGATACTGCGAAGGTCTGATGATTGCATTAAATTTCTTTAGATACATTTTGCATCTATAAATTCGCTCCCATGGTGGGATAATGTACGGTCGAATTTGTCGGTTTTTATGCGTTTTATTGAGTCGCCGTTTGTTAGGTAAAAACGAGATATCGCACGGCCCATGTAAGCTCAATGGTCCAAAACAGTCGCCACATTGCAAGCAATTTTGTTACTCGGAAAACAAACGTCTGTAAGATTTCTTATATATTTGTAAGAACCCCGGGGACATCTTTACGGATGCTGTTCGGTTTTATTTTTGTGTCCCGAACTTCAATGGATTCCGATCTTTTTGCGTAAGTAATTTGTGTTTTGATAAAACTGAATCTGGTCTACAGTCAGAAAAGGTAGTGGTTCGTTTTGAGTTTTTTTTTTGTCTTTTGCAAGGGTACGTTATACTAGGAAAATTATAATTAGACGGGAAGAAATTAAAACGACAGATTTTATGGCTCCAAGAATAGAAAGAACGATGAAATTAGGTCTTAAGGATAATATTATAATGTAATTTTTTTGATTTCATTTCGATTTTGTCGCTAAAATTGTGCTTGCTTTGAAATTGAACAGATTGCTTACTTTGAAATTGCACAGATATAATGAAAAGTTGATGAAAAAACGGTGATCTTATGAGCACAGAGGATACGGTGCTTAAAAAAACTTATACAGCAAATCGAACTCTTCACAAGTGAATCATTAACGAAACACTTTAGTGAAACTTATGTTCACATGTGAGTTCACGAATGATTCCTAGGTGAACCATTTAGTATTCCGTTTATTTTCCTCGTGTAGATTCAACTTAACTTCGTTAATTGAATTGGAAAATATCGTAAATAGTAGTAATTTGGAGTTTCTTCTTCTTCAACAGCGCGAGACCACAAATTGGGTCACATTTTCCTGGATAAACCTCTTATTAGACCTCGATTCAGCGATTAGAAAATCATCGATTTGTCTTTGAATGTATTGGGAACTTGAATAAGTTCCAACCGTTTTTTCGTGAAAATGAATACCTTATTTAAAAAAAAATGGTAAGTAAAATATTGCAGCAAATTAAAAGTATTGTCCATCGCTACTTTCTCCCATCTTTCACCAAATCTTCACTAGCAACGTTTCAAGTGGACTAAATTTATCTTCACTGCCACACGAATTCGTTGATCTATAAATGATTCACCTAAACAAATGAATTGCAAGTATATAATGAATTGAAGTATTTGACAATAAATTGCATAGTCGAATCATTTATTCATCAGTAATTTCAATTCTCCTACAAAGAAAATGTTCACCTAAAAGTTTTACGGTTGCCTCATTTTCGAATTAACTTTTTTGCTGAGATAGAAAAATATCATTAATAAGGTTTTCATTTAGTCGAATATAAAAGAAATAATATTTGTGGAAAATGAAAAAAAATTAAAATCTGTTAACTCCCAGAAAACAATTTTGTGAAATTTAATGAATTTGTTCGAATTTCCTACGAAAGATTCGGAAACTTAAACGTGACTGAATAATGTTCGCTGTGGATGAAACAACAATTATTTTTACTGAAAAAATGCTTTATATCGGGATGCTTCACATATAAGCCACCTAGGTGATTCACTTATGGTCCACCTACATGATTCATTTATGAGTAGAAAAACCGAATGCTCAATGATTCACCTAAGATTCATAGACAAATTCACCTGTAAAGATATACTTCACCTAGGTGAATCGTTGGTAATGTACTTGCGATACTTTTTAAATATGGCTTTTTTATAAGCTCTGTCATTTTTCTAGTTAAAATTTTATTTTTCTTTACGTACAGAGGACACATTTTTTGGACAAAATTGTTTGTTGTGCTTTGAGCACGATATATTCTTTATATTACCGACAAACTTTATGGGACAAATTTTAATTTAACATTAAGAGGGCCTAAGACGTCTAAAAATGGAGGTAAAAATAGGAGGCCTTCAGCTATACGTTCTGGAATGTTGAAACTTCGCTATTAAGGCGCTAGGAAAATGGAGCGAAAATAAATATTTTGATAGAGCAATGGCGTAACAAGTGGCACTACAAAATCCTTGTATAGAAAATGAACGAATTTTGGTATACTGTTTCTTTTTATGTTGAATGAGCAATGCCGAACAAATTTTTTTGGCAAAAATTAAGTACGGAAATTGGTGGTTACCAATAAAATCGTATTGT
This sequence comes from Beris morrisii, assembly GCA_951812415.1. Classification (NCBI taxonomy): domain Eukaryota; kingdom Metazoa; phylum Arthropoda; class Insecta; order Diptera; family Stratiomyidae; genus Beris; species Beris morrisii. The sequence goes on along the minus strand of OX638312.1, from coordinate 10,879,505 downwards.
GTTTAGATAGCAGAATTAATTTGAAAACAATAATAAAAGGACTAAAAGATAAATATAAATTTATATAAGTTACGAAATATTAGAATATATTTTTCGTTGCAAAATTGACTATGTTCATTTGTTTCACATAACTATAATAATTTGTTGCTACTTACACCAAACTAATTAGTGAATTACTACCAAATTTATTATTTGTTATTATTAATTTATTATTATTACGAAATTATTACCAAAAACTATCTTGAGGATTGAAAATAATCCAAGATCCCTGAATAAGGTAAGGCCACCTCCGGATATGTTTAGACACGACATAATCTCAGATACTAATATTGACTTTTCTTCCTCACAGTAGACTCACGACTTTTATGATTCCTTCTACTGCAGTACCTAACAAAATTTTTTTGTTTTTACCTTTTTACTTTTACAACTTAATGAGGGTGCAATAATTGTGCGTTCCGTGCGCTCACTTAAGACGAAAAAAGTAGGCATTTTCGGGCGTGCGACCGGGTACACTTCAGATGAAAATTGCCGCTACCTTTGACCTTATCCTTCAAGCAATTAGGCTAATAAACATTCGAATTATATTGCTCTGCGTCGTTTGCTTTCTTCGTTTAAATGTTGAAAAACGTTTGAATTTTGGACAAAAAATGTATGAAGAAATAGAAAGAAGAAAATATGACCTTTCCTTCGAAGAAATGGTATTAGTACGAGGAGTTGGTCTTTTATATTTATAATGTTTTTTTTTATGTACTGAATTTTTTAAAATACTGTAATACAATTTAATGAAAAAAGTTTAATAAGAACTATTTCCGTGCTTAAAGGGGCCCACATCCTGTTTACCACTAGATAATTGGGTATCCACTCGTGATCAATTAATTAATCAGTGAAGCAAACCCGGTGACTTCAAAGACAGATTTATGCCAGTAACGTAACCTTTGGCTTTTGACTATAGATAACTTTTGTGACTAGAGATACGACATATTATGCCATGTTTTGGGTGTCAATACCACTGAAACTACAATAAAATTTACTCCAGTAGCAAAATTATATACTGGAAGCAAATTTCAACTTTCTGGCATAAGGCGTTCACTAGATATTTTTCTCTATAACAGCTTTAGATAAAATGTTCAAGTTCCAACTTCCTGTCGTCAAATCCGGAGATTAAAAGTTGGAATATGTGCCATTCTACCAACATTTTCCACCTCTAATATTTCACTATACTGGTCTGTGGATACTACCCGACTTATAGATTTAAAGAAGGGTTTTCGATTAATTGAGATTGCATGTGATTTCTCAGATAAATTTTTGTTAACTACCCACTTCGGTACTCCACCGCTACTCCCAAAAAATTTTAAATTTGGTAGATATATTTAATCAAGTTGTTCGGTAGGTTAGTAATTTTTTCAGGGTTGATTCCTTGTTTTTTTTTTGAGAAAATCATTGTTCTACAGAGTGGGTCCAGTTTTAATATCCGCAAAGATACAAACTGACAAAAAGGTTTAAGTAGAACCAGAAATTTTAACAGTTTTATTTAACGAGGGTCACTTTATGGCATATTAAATTTTTAATTGATACTAGTTTTCGCTTTGTTACCTGCAAAATGGTAAAGCCTAAGTTATACGTATGTATGCAGCTTTTGCAGGTAATAATATGGCATATACAAAAATGAAATTAAAATGGTATTTTAATACTGGTGCTTTCTTAGAAAATCTCATTGATCAGAGAATTTTAAGGCTCATGATAGCAAAAGTTTGTTTTTTGAAGTAAATTTCTCAAGAGCGAGTGTAACTACAATATCATCAATGGCGCAACAACCCAAGTCGGGCCCTGGCCTCCTGTTTTTTTTTCGTTTCTTGGAGGGCAGTTATGTTGAAGTTGTGTTTGGCCACTTCTTCGAGGAATTCTTTCAGAGCTCCTGTTTTATATAGCGATCGAACATTCCAAGATCCAAAAGAGTAGTCCATTTTGTGTTTGCGGGGTCGTTGCCGTTTAGTCAATCCTTTCCGAGGCTGTTCTTCAGGTTTCTGGACAGTGTTATTGTTTCCGGTGATGCGTTGTCGGCGCCTCGCCCAACCCCCGGCTTGGAGGACCAGTCCTACTTATTTATTACACCCCGGTAGAAAAAGGGTGGGAGTTTTCAGCGCACTAGGACATTTTGGAGTTCTCCCAGCTATGCTGAGAGTCCAACTATGACTATGTCATACTTTTTGCATACTTCCTGAGACGCACAGGTGTTACTGACCATTCAGGTTAACTCCATGTTCCCTCCTCGTTTCTCAAACGGGCTTGGGACCGACTATGGCGGAGTTAATATAGACGCTTACATCAGATAAAAAGTAATTTAATTAAATCTTAAATTTTTCCACCAATAATTTCTTTTGTGGCACACCAATATAGTTGCATCCATACTTTTGTCAAATTCTCTATCTTTTTTGTCTCTAGATTATTGCAAAACTGTTAGTCAATTTCGGATAGATATTTTATTATTTATTATTTATAATAAATAAATTATTACACATTAAAAAAAAAAGAATAGCTACCTTGAAATTTTGTATTTTCACTTTTAAGTCCGTCTGTCGCCGTACACGCCGTCATTGTATGTCGTATGCACTCGAGATACGGACCTACAATTTGTTTAGTCGTTAAAACCAAAATATTAGATATTAACCTTTTATAAAAAAAACCCTCTTCCAAAATCAGGACACCGTGCGACATCTCTATGTGAAACTTACTAACTAATCTGCAAGGATGATTCGTGCAAAACCGGAACTACAAACCACCCCATTAGGCGCACATGCACGCACACAAACCGATGCCTTCCAATCGGATTGTGGAAAACGGAGAACTTTTTGACCATTTAAATTCTTATAACTGTCGATTCTAATTGGAACATGAAAACAATTATGAGATTTATTTCTTAATTGCAATTATTAATTATTCTACCTTTAAAAAATACGAAAATAAACACTAATGAGAAAAATTGCTCTAAAGAAGCTTTTGCCAAACTGAACGACTTAATATCGAAGACACAAACCAAATTTGTCGGTATTACAGTTCCCTCTCATCACACGTTCATGTGGGACGGAACTTTCTTCTTTCCATGGATAGACGGCGGGACCGGTTCGTTTCGTTTAACTGCCGCCGTTTCTTCTTGTTTGTGCGCCTTTTATTGCAACATGACGTCGATTCAAACTAATTACCTTCAATTTATTTTATTATAATATTTTCCAACAATGGAAATTTTCACACTTAATTTAATCACGTCGCTCCCGTAATTTTCTTCAGCTTGCCAACCGCACATGAACAGATTTTTCTAATTGTTTTTAGCCGCGCGATGATTTAAAATTTAATACAAAAAAAAAAATGTTTTCCACATTTGGTACGCGAAAATCGTATGGAAACGTTTTTTACCTACCGGTTGGTGAAGGATTTTGAACGTTTTTCTCGTGAAAGTTAGGTCTTGGCTGGCTAGTTTCGTTTACATACTCTAGATGTTAGGAAGTAAGGTACCACACACCAACGAAATTAAACGATAAAGTCTTAAAACCATTAACCATATAAAAATGTAAGGAAAAAGGCAATAAGAAGGGTGAAACTGATCTTAGGAATCTCCGCTCACTGAATCCCAGCTGCGCTTTATATTTCTTAGCATTCCATTCCGAAGCGTACCTGTAGAAGGTGCAAATGAAGCAGAAGCAAAGCACCACTTACAAATTCATGCCCAATAGAAATTGTATTTGGTTCAATCCAAAAATCGTTCCCATACAAAACATCTGAAAATCTCGTCACATTTATTTCTTGACAACTGGAGAAGGCTTTAAGCGATAGAACCAAATTGTTGCCTACTTTCATTTCCTACAACTTGCACGTAGAAAGAATATTGATTTTGAAAGTCAGTCACTCATTTCATTAGCTGACATACAAATGTTCTTAAAAATATTGTTCACTTATTCAGCTGATCGCCTTATAACTCGACAACGCGTTGAGTTATAAATAAATTTTGGCTGCATGTAGATATTAATTTTTTCCGCAACCGATTTTGGAATAATTATTTGGTAAATCCACGCACTATTCCTGTAACTGCCATACAAATGTCCTTGGAAAATTTGTACATCTACACAACTGGTCGGTTGTTAATTCCAAAGCTTATTGACGTATCCAGTCGAAATGTTGAATATCGTTGCTTTAATTTGAAAAACAAACCTACAACCTCCGTTCTGAAGCTCCCATACAGAAGTACTTAAAATATGTGCGCCATAATAACTTCAGAACACATTCCGGTAAGAATCTAAAAATTTTCAAACATCATTTTCTCAATAGTCGAAGCTGCGAAATTGAAGATGAAAAATCGCATTTCAGATACCAAAAAAAAAGTATGGAGCGGCGTTGCGAAAAATCACCCAAAATTTAAGTACTCAAAAATTAAAATTGAAACTCTACTAGAGAATTTGAAAGATTGGAGTAATTTTCATTAGATATGAAAAATTTCCGGAAAAAGACGCTAAGGAAAAGATAGTTTTAATTCACTGAGCGAGACGGGGGCAAACAAACGTAAATTGCACACTAAAAAGAAAATTGAATTTCGTTTTCATCTGAGACCAAGATAAATAAAACCGCTCTTCAGTCTTGAGAGCTAAAGGAATATTTCTAAACTCTAGATCAGATCTATAGAGATAAGTTTAAGCCAGTCTCAAAAGTTTGTATCGCATAGAACGAAGCCTTACATGTAAAATTCGTTCATCCAGGCGGATGTTAGGCATTTATTAAATGGTTTACATTCCATACAAAAGTCCTTAAAATACGTGACGCATAACGTAAACTCTGAACATGATAAGATGTGAATCCAAAATTTGGAATCCACTGATTTCCCAAAATACCGGCAGAATTTCTTAGATGTAGTAATTGATTGTCCTTATGCCACGATCGCAAGGGTGCACTTATATTTTCCGGGCTTTTCCGCCATTTTTCGCAATTCCACAATTAGAAATCTTAAACAGTCGAAAGCAAAATATTTTATTAAGAGATCGTATAAAACTAAGAAAATTTCACAGCATAATTTTTTTATGGGTTAAGGATCTGAATAATATCAATTCACTTCCTTGAATAACTACCATATAAATGTCATTAAAAACAGAAGTTAAATGGACCCTTAAGAAATCTCTTATAAATTCGAATTTTACAAATTATCCGATTTTTATTGAGATCCCCTAAAAATAAACTGAATAAACAGTCTCCTAACGCTTAAAACTGTTTCCTTTATGTTTTAAACAGAATCGTATAAAATTTTTGGTTTATAGCTTAAAACGTGCACGAAATGTAATTAGTTTGCGCGAATGTCAGCATTAATTTTTTAATGCCCTTTGTACCCACAAACCCATCGGTACTCCAGCGGATCTCTTTTCCCCTTCCAGTACAGAAAAATACCGGAAGTTCAGCCGATTATTTTAAGTACTCACCGATTTCGATCAGCGAGTATCGATACTCCACCTGTACTGAAATTTAGTACTGTATGGAAAAAAAAATCTGTGATCTTCATACAATACTAAATTTTTTTTAAGTATTGAATTAGAAAAAAAAATAAAAATTTGTTGCATATGCCACTTTTTGGAGTAACTTATTAACTAATTAAGACCTGTTCACAATGGATGAGAACTTTGTGGTCTATAGACCAATCTGAAAATAACACCTTACACCTTAGTCTAGATAGCACTGCTCATCGCCCTAGAAAATATTCCACACACAGGTGTATGTTTTCAGTACTTACTAATGTTGATTGTTACAGTACTGATTATAAAAATTCACAAACATGAAGTTGTACATTTTTTTTTCATATTGGAACCAAAAATGTAGAGAATCGTTAAATTTGAGACCGTTTTTGATAGTCCAGAAAACTTAAAAAATTGAAAAACAACTAATTTTTTTATAGCTTCGGAACGGATGTGAGATCTCTTTTAAATCAAGTACAAACATATTTATTTACTTGATAATGGTGGTACGAGTTATGTACTTTCATGTTAGTTTTCTTTTCAAGTCATTAATCTTAATAATTGCTCTAAGAAAAAATTATTCCCTCCAAAACGTTACGAATGAATTGCAGCACCAACTAGTGTCCAGTCGTGCAACCGGAATAATAAATTCTCGAGTACCAACTTAATTAGTAATCACTCTTTTCAGTTCTAAATATAGAATTCAGATATAGGTTTACTGATCCAATTCCGATACAGTACTGAGGAACGAAATTGCTCTACAGATTAAGATGAAAAATAAAGAAAGTCAGTTTTTTTTCGCGATGGCATTCAGTAGGTACTGAAAATAGATACCGATCGGTTGGTTGGTTGGTTTAAGTGGCATCCCTGTCCTCCAGACAGAGCTCAATTAGCTCAGAGACCATTTTGGAATCACGAACTCGTGTTAAATCCAGATGTTAGGGGTTGTTGTGACTGGGGAATTTAAAAGATGAATGTGATAAAAATTTATCGTTATAACTACCCTGTGCTGTTTAGGAACTCCAATTTTCTTCCTTGAAATCTCCATCAGGTCCCCGTAGATGGGTTTGCCTAGTGCTCGCTCTCGGCTCTAGCTAAAGCCGGACATTCGCAAAGGAAATTAACGAGTGACTCTCGCTCATTAGTGTCCTGGCAGCTGCGGTAGTGTACATTGAACGGAATGTCCAATTTGGCTGCATGATCCCAATTGGCCAGTGACATGTACTGATCGCTGTGATTCTGACCGCTGCCTGGAAATAAGAGAGTATGTCCCCCTTGACAACTCCGGGAAGAGCGGAGCCCTCCCTGGCCAGTTCATCAGCCCGCCCATTTCCCATTATGTCTCTATGCCCCGGAACCCCGAGCACAGTAACTTTAAGCCGCTCCGCTAAACCGGCTAGTTCATTGCAGTATTGCTGAACTAGTTTAGTTGAGGTGGTAGCCGAATCTAGTGCTTTGATTGCCGCTTGGCTGTCGGTGGAAATAACGATATTGCGTTTTGGCGATAAGTCCTGTTTTAATGTAAGACAAGCCTCAAGGATCCCTAGTATCTCCGCCTGGAAGACGCTAGCGTAGTCCGGCAGGCGGTAGGACTCAGCGATATTATGTGTATTTGAGAATATTCCTGCCCCGACCCCACAGTTCATTTTTGAACCGTCGGTAAATATTATCGTGTAGAAGTCTGCTTCCACCGCACAGTTCTTGCACTCCTCTCTAGTTGGGAAACCAACGAAGAAGCCTCTCGTGAATTGACGTAACCAATTCCTTTGGTAACTGTCCCAGAATATTACTATGCCCATATGGCTTCGCAGTTCAACACCCAGATTCTTTGAGTCTGACGGCATTGTTTGATGCGACGTATTACAGCAATGTACAGCCACAAAACTATCCTTGGTTTGAGTCCCCACTTCTTGCCGTAGGTTCTTTTGCAGGTGTAGAAGGCCAGACGGGCTTTCTCCACCCGGTTTTCTATGTTGAGTTTCCAGCCCAGCTTTGAATCGAGGATAACACCAAGATTCTTTGCGCTGGAGGAAAGCTGGAGCGGTTGGCCGTTGAGGCGGGAAAGGTTAAAGTCTGGTATCTTGGTTTTCCTGGTGAATAGCAAGTCTAGAAGTTCAGACCAAAAAGTACGATCAAACTTTCTTCAGATCCTATACAAACCCTTCTAGGGCTTGACCCGCCGGTGATAAGCCGTAAATCAGGTGATATTCGATTGAGCATAGGCTTCGAATGAAACTGTTGTGATAAGTCAGCTCTAACTTGAATGAAAGATCGTTCAAGGTGTTCTTGAATGAAGAAAGATCGTCACTAAAGGCCACGGAAGCTGGGGGGCCTCAGGGCTCGATTCTGTGTCCCCTGCTATTCTCTGTTTGTATGAAAGACGCCGTCGTTTGGGCGATCAAAAATTTGGACAACGTAATTTTTTCGGACGGGTTTTTCTGGTGAATAGCACCAACTCAGTTTTATCCGGATTTACACTGAGGCCACAGCCGGTAGCCCAGGCGCTTACCTTACCCAGAGCTCCTTCCATGATCTCACTGATCACGAAAAGAAATAATCCTGAAACCAAAATCATCAGATCGTCTGCGTACGCAATTACTTTGATTCCCTGTCGGTCTAGTCTTACTAGGATTTTATTCATGACCAATAGCCAGAGTAGAGGTGAGATAACTCCACCCTGTGGTGTTCCCCTACGCACGTGCTTGGTCAAATTGCTGTTTCCTAGGTTTGAATGGATAATTCTGGTTCGTAGAGATACCGATTAGTCATAGCTCGAATTCAGTTTGACGGTATTCATTCTGGCGTTTTTCAGAACTTAAATGCAACCCCATGTTGTAATCTGGGTTGAAGGTATCAGTATCGCGGACCTCTCAACTAGCCAGGACGTACCAGCTTGTCGGTAACCGGTCGTAAATTTTGCGAAGAAGATTGCAAATCTAAAAAAACACAATGTTTTTCTGTTCTGTTTTCAAAATATTTTCCCATGACCTCATTTACAGAACATTACGACAAAAATTCTCGCGAATTCAATCCTACTTTCAACCAATTATCTCAAAATTATGATTTTACTCGAATATTAATAGTCAAAATCATGCAATAAAAGAAAATACATATTTACGCAGAAGGTACTTTGCCGGCTGAGTATAAACTTCCTAAAGATCCAAATGCACAGTAATTTGGTGATAAAAAATGCCGAACGGAATTGTTTTCTTTCTTCTGATAAAGGCGTACCATTTGAATAAGGAACGCAATCACCTGCACGCAACTATTCAATCAACTTGGCATAAAAGAATTTAAGAAATGAGAGAATAACGCCCTAATGATGACCATGCCTCTTTTTATATGTCCATTAATGGGCCATGGAAATTATATAAAAAAAAAATCCAACCGAAGCAGGGAAACTAAATATAAAAAGATACTAAGCTTGTATGAAAGACCGAACTGATAAGCTAGAAGAAGATTGCATTAAGCCCTACGGCAAGTTAGTCTTCTTTTCTATAGCCACGAATATCTTAGCTACCTTACTCCTATCTAGTGATTATCTTTTAGAAAAGTCCATAAGACATTAGAAATCTTACTTCATACAATTCCGCTATTGGTTGATTCTTGGCACACTAATGTTTAATTCTCATGCCCATAAGACCTACAACATGGACGACGGCGACACACATGGAAAAAAAACAGTGAAATGGGAGTAAGGTGTATTTTACGGCTGCAAGAGATCTGAGGTGCACTCAAGCACCTTCCTATGTAAATGCAATGGCAGTTAATGGCGAAAAGAGCGTGTAATCAAATGGCCACGCTCATTTAAAGTTTTCTGTTTTTATTTCTGTTTAACTATTGCATTGCAGTGGAATAATAACGTTTTAATCGTTTGATTAATGTTCACGCACGCGAATTTCCGAGTTCCATTCTCGACGAACTTATAAATTGTGAAACCAACTAGTTTCACAATAAAAATATGGCGATTTTATAAGTTTCTTGCAACTGAAATCTGCCAGGAATGAAAATGGTGTGTGATAAAGTTATATTAGAATCGATTAGTAGGTATGGATTTCATTTCAATCTGATTTAATTCAGGAATTCGTGCCAGTAATTACCAACTTTATATTCAAAGTCTAGAAGTTCAGACTAAAAAGAACGATCAACCTTTCTTCAGATCCTATACAACCCCTTCCAGGACTAGATCGCCGGTGATAAGCCTTAAATCAGGTGAAACTCGATTGAGCATAGGTTTCCAATGAAACTGGTGTGATTAGTCAGCTCTAACTTGAACGAAAGGTCGTTCATGGTGTTCCTGAATGAAGAAAGATCGTCACTAAAAGCCACTGAAGCTGGGATGCCTCAGGGCTCGACTCTGTGTACCCAGCTATTCTTTGTTTGTATGAAAGACGCCGTCGCTTGGGCGAACAAAAATTTGGACAACGTAACTTTTTCTTTTTGGGCAGGTTCTTTCATCAGTCGTGTCTGGTGATTCAGCACAAATGGACTCATCAAGTGGACTGATAAACATCCGGTAAAGGCAAGGGCGCCCTTAGAGGGGGAAAGAAGAGGCATTTTCCCCTACCTGTATTCCACCAATCCTCAAAATGATAATATCATAAAATGATAGAAGGTATAATTTGCCAATCAAATGTGACTTAACTATTTTACTCGCGTCTTCTGGTTGCCAGAGGTTATTCAAATCCGGTTCGACGGATGGAACAAAAAATTTATTATATTTGTATTTTAACACAATTATTCCAAAAGTGAAGCCTTATTAGGTGGATAGTGGCGCAAGACTAGCAACACTGTTCATGGATATAACTTTTTGTGTGTCTTTAGGTCGAGTGAACTCTTTATTCATCCTCGTTGGAAACCTTACTACCTCAGCTACCTTTTTGTAATCAGTGTTCGCCACATAGGTTTTCCTTCTAAGCAACGACTTTGTCCCTCCCTACAAAACGTTGTATGGGCGCCCTTGGGTTAAGGTGCATGCCTAAGGCTGTATCCCAAAACAGGGATTTGGGACTTGGTGCGGTCAATTTAAGCGCTGCTAGAATTTGTCAAAAGGCTTTATTACCATCTGTCTAAAGGTGGCTTATAAGGACAACTAAAAATTGGATACTTGAAGAAAAGAACGATGTCCTTCAACTGCGCTGCAACAATTAAATGACAATTAAATGACGTTCACTGCACACAGTTGCCAGATTCAAATTCTGCGGAAATCCTTTGGACGTCGATGAAGTTCAAACTCCAAATCTGGATTGTTAAGTAGTTATTCCGACATGGAGGTTTTATGCTAAAACATTATTCGGAAGTATGAATCGGATACGCCAAGTAATTGGTAATAGCAGAAACAGTATGGACAACTTATTAATCATAAAGCCTTGCGGTTTATATCTAGTACTATGAGCGTATTTTTATGAATGACCCATCCCAAATAGTACACTCTTTAGACAAACAGACTGAATGTCTTCTAGTTTCGAGTATCACACTACAGGTCTATCGTGACTGTAGTTTCTCAAGTAAGTACCTTTTTTTCGTACACTAATTACCATTAATTTCACTTAAACCATCACCGACAGGTAAACCAAACACCTTATAAAAGCTGTTCATAAAAATTGTAATTTTATTCTCTTAGTGAACGTAATTTTATTTTAACTAGTAAATAAAGAATATGTTATTGGAGGGTGTTCAAAGATGTGTGACTAAATTACTACACGCATTGCATGGTTTATTTTGTACCAATAGTTTTATTAACGACTTTTCGACATGAAAAGAGGTAATTAAATACTCTTATTTATCTATCATTAAATTTGATTTCGAAGTCACAAACTGCTGGGGTAATAGAAAAACGACGGTATGCCTAAAAAAAATTGTTCGTGAAAAGTTTTTTTCATACATTTTCACGAATTTCGTAATATCTTTTAGGTCTGTCAAGAAATTGAATTAATTTTACTTCTGTGTGCTCTTGATGTAAGCTTCTACAAGCCATTTTCCTGGCTTTTTGATTTTAGACCAGACGGGGGTGTAAAATGGTTGTGTAGGTCTAATGACATGTCGAATATGCTTTGACTTGCAAGGGCTTTAAATAGCTTAAAAATTATTTAATCGTCTAAAAACTGATTTAGGCATTTTTCGATGTTGAGACCTAGTGAAAAGTTTTTATTTACATTTTCACGAAATTCGTTATATCTTTTAGGTCTGTCGAGAAATTAAATTCATTTTACTTCTGTGGGGTCTTGATGTAAGCTTCTAAAGGCCATTTTCCTGACTTTTTGATATTAGGCCCGACGGGGGTGTAAAGTGGTTTTGAACGTTTTCACGAATTTCGACATATTTCTTGGGTCTAATGACATGTCAAATATGCTTTGACTTGCAAGGGCTTTAAATAGCTTAAGAACTATATACTTGTCTAAAAGCTGATTTACGAATTTCGTAATATCTTTTAGATCTGTTGAGAAATTGAATTAATTTTACTTCTGTGGGCTCTTGATGTAAGCTTCTAAAAGTCATTTTACTGACTTTTTGACCCCATGGAGGTGTAAAATGGTTGCGTACGTTTTTACGAATTTCGACATAATTCTTAGGTCTAATGACATGTCGAATATGCTTTGACTTCTAAGGGTTTTAAATAGCTTAAAAATTACATAATCGGCTAAAAACTGATTTAGGCATTTTTCGATATTGAGTCCTAGTGAAATTTTTTTTACATTTTCACGAATTTCGTTATAGCTTTTAGGTCCGTCGAGAAATTGAATTAATTTTTCTTCTGTGGGCTCTTTATGTAAACTTCTGCAAGCCGTTTTCCTGACTTTTTGATATTAAGCCCGATGGGGGTATAAAACGGCTGTGTACGTTTTACGAATTTCGACATATTTCTTAGGTCTAATGATATGTCGAATATGCTCTGACTTCCAAGGGCTTTAAATAGCTTAAAAATTACACAATTCTCTAGAAAGTGATTTAGGCATTTTCGATATTGAAGCCTCAAGAGTGTGTGATGTGGTTGTGTAAGTTTTCACGAATTCTGACAAATATCTTAGGTGTAACAAGATATCGAATTTGCATTAAATTCTGTGTGCTTTATGCTTGTAATGATCTTAAGATTAATTTCAGAATATTGCGATATTCAATCCCTATGAGGGTGTTAGGTTAGGTTAGGTAAGGTAGGTGGTCGCTAAGCGACCAAGCACATAGACCGCCAATGGGTCTGTTGTGATCCCACGTGTACGGGAAGAAGTACCCGTGTGTCTAGGACCACATCTTAGGTAAACCACCCTGACGAAATTCAGCAGCTTGTCTAGCTTAATGTTTGCGAATTCGCCAAGTCTATGGCGAAGCGCGTACCTAAAGTACGTTCCCGCCTCAAAGCCAGAGCAGGGCATTCGCAAAGCATGTGGAAAATACTTTCCTGGGCATCGGGTTCACTACAGCACAGCGGCACTGAAATGAGGTGTAAAATGACTTTTTTTTACGAATTCTGACATATCTCTTAGGTCTGATGAGGGATTTTTTAATTCAATGGGCTTTCTATGCAATCGCCTAAAAATCAGTTTCAGAAATTTTTGATATTTAACCACTATGTTTTTATTAAGAAAAAAAAACTATAACCAGTCTGAGCACAACTTAAAAATTTTTTTTGGCAGAATTCCGGAGCGCGTTTTGGGTCAGATGCGGCTGAAAACCTAAAGAGGGTATTTGGAACGGACTGATTTTTGAATTTATGTAGGTACACCGCTTGAACTATTTTTGGCTATTTTCTAGTAGGGTTTGGGAGGAAGTTGTGAACACCGTCGCTTCATATATCCACTGCAAACCTGTTTTTAATAATTTCCAATTGGAGGATGATCTCGTTTGATCCGTAGCAGACTGAAATGAAGACGATTCATCCTAGGAGCTGGATGATAAGGACCGATTCGGACTGTTGGCAATGAATCAACGCGAAATGCTTACAATGTGTTTCCTTAATTTTGAAATGGTGTTTAACAGATAAAAGACAAAATACATTTCTTACTACGTAACGACGTCTAGTAACAGAGCTAATGGCATTATTCCTTACTTGAAAACACCAACAGCTAAATTTTGATTAACTACCTACAGACACATTCTTATTATCTGAAAATGGGTAAAAGATTAAAATTGGCATGCAATAAAATTCGAACTAAGAAAATCCGCTCAATCAGCACCTCTTGCTGTTTCGCTGATCTCGGCAGGCATTTTGCATCGGCTGCCAAGGAAAAATGTTCGACGGCACGTTACACGGGGCACCGGCTTCGGCAATGTCATCTGTCTCGCCGTCGAAGCTACAACGCCTTCATATTTCATCCCCTTTCGCATATACTGCATCTTGCGTTCGACACTTTTTCATCGGCGCGCTCGAAACGGATCCGTAAGACAAGAAAATTTTCAATCCTTTTTTTTTAAATTTTAATAAAAACAAATTTAACTCCTTTGCCTATGGGGGCCTTGCGAAGCGAAATGTATGTACGTCGACGTAGTCGTTGTCGTCGTAGCCGCGACAACTTAACCCAGCAGAGATTCACACGAATTTAATAAATTTTCATTAAAATGAAATCATCAAAGGCGGCACGGTATACGTAAATTAATCGGCGATCATTAAACAAGTGCTTTTCGTAAAGTCCTTGTTTTCTTTGACTGGGGTTGGACGCGTACTGCATGCGAGGCGCTTACACCAAGTCCGTGAATCACAGTGTGATAAAGTGTTAATGGCATCTCTTTGGCAAATTTGAAATATAGCTAGGCGCTGCTCTGTTCTGGATATAACTCAATTACGGCCGGCATTTTCAAGTATTGGAACTGTGTTTATGCAACGGCTCAGGAATTAAGACTGAAGTTGATTGCGTACATGAAATTAACCCTACATTGAAGCAATTCAAGACTGTCTGGACACGATTCAAACAGTTTAGCAATAGCATGTGCGAGTATCTATAAGAATCTTTAGATCATATACCAAAAATTGCAAACGCACTTCCAATTCCCAAGACTATTCTAAAGAAAATGGCATACCTAACTGAAGGTTTTCGGTCATTATTTGCTATTTGTTCATGTAAGGGTTGCTGCAGTGCTGAAATTGCGATATCTCATAAGACCTAAGAAATGTATCGGAATTCGTGAAAATGTACACAACCACTTTACACCCCTTAGAGGTTGGATATCCAAAAACTTGGAAAAAAGTTTCTAGGCGCTTATATAGGAAGCCCAAGGAAGTAAAATTAATGTGATAACTCGACATGCCTACTAAAAGATATAGCGAAATTCGTGAAAAATGCACAGAGAGAAATTTGTAATGAAATCTAAAAAAACTTTAATGATTTCCATTACAAATGCAATGAAATTCCAACTCATTACACCCGTAATAAAAACCATGTCATGTAATGAAATTCTGTAGTAAAGAGTTGCTGTTATATTTATTACAGGTTAGTAAAATTCATTACAAATATTTTAAATCGCACGGTATAATTAATTAACAAGTGTAAAAAAATTTAATAAAGTGTATTACCAGTGTAGTAAAAATAATTACAAAGTTTAGTAAACTTCATTATCAACTATAGTGAAATTTATCACCATGTATAGTAAAGTTCATTACTTCGTATAGTAAAATTCATTATTAAGAACAGTAAAATACATTACTTATTATAGTAAAGTTCAATATCAAGTACATCTTACTTTATTACCAAGAATGATATAAGGAATTATACTAACGATGGTATAATTTATTTCCAAGTGTAGTAACACTTTGATTAATTTTACTGTACAGTTTATTACATACCTACGTAGTAAACTACATATCGATACCTTAATCTTCAAGCCGGCTAACTCCATTTTTAAGAAAAACGGTTTTTTAATGGCATTCAATAATGCTTTTTTTTCTGCATTTTTTGAGATTCTAATAACTCCGTAATGTTAATTAATTTCGACGGAATCAATCGTACAAAAAACTCATAAATCCAAAGAGACAAAGAATAAACCAAAAACCATAATGTTTTTTGCTCTCCTGTAAAATCTTTATTTATGGAGTTGGCCGTTTTGCAGATTAGGGTATCGATATGTATATATTATTAAATAAAAATACTCTATCAATTATTATACAGTTTTTATTCATAGCACAAATACAAAGAAAATCACAAATAAATTATTTTTAAGACGAAATGCGTTTCTGTCATCACTTAAATTCAAGTATATTATTAAAACTGTAAAGCTTTGTATTATTTTTAATAATAAAAGCATTTAAATTTGCATCATAATAAAAATCAACTTTTTCTGATATTTTTAATACCCTGTCTTCATTTACAATTATATCGCAGATTTTGTAAATAAATATATCATATTCTTTGTGTAAGTAGAATCCTATTTTATAATATGTACGCTTAAAATTTAATAATAAAATAAAATAAAAATAAAACCAAAATTTAACAAAAACGATCACTATCACTCAATTCAACTCAACAAGTAAGTAATGTGCAATCCATTGGCGTCCTCGCAGTTCTGCAAACTTACTACTTCTGTAGTCAAAAACACTAGCGTATTGGTCAAATTCATTACAACTTTAGCCAAATTTACTACTACCGTCGTCAAGCACACTACTTTTTTAGTTAAATTCATTGCTATCATTATGAAATGTACTACATTCGACAGATTCATTACCACTTTAGTCAAATTGAGTTTAATTACAATTGTATAGTCAATTTTATTACCTTACAAAGTTACTACATTTTTAGTAAATTTTACCACATCATATAACAAATGTTCGTAAATTTTACTACAATAGTACTAGACTTGTTCAAATTTGACCACATTTGTAATAAATTTTATTGCAACGATATTTTTTTGAATTCATTACACTGTTTTGTAGAATTTATTACAGATATTTTTCTCTGTGTGAAAAAAACCTTTTCACGGACATTTTTTTAAACATTTAACAATGAAAATCTGAACTTTTCTTTGCATTAATTACTCCTGTAGTACATCTACATGTACGTGCTAAGTTTCAACTTTCTAGCATAAGCCGTTTCTGAGATATTTAAAACAACCCCCACCCAAGCTACAACCGTAGACCGTGCCTTATCGAAAGCTTTATTTTTCTAGGATGCCTCTTTAGTGGTTCTATTTAATTGTCCGTTTTTAGTTTTCTATCCTTTGCGGTTTTCGAGAAATATAAAACAAATTTTTCCCTTTCCACTTCCTTCCACCATCTCCCCATTTCCGTGCTCCACCTCTCTTCCCTCCAAAATTTTACACTGAAATCAAATTTTATCTTTCTGGTATTATTGGAAGATATTGTAATCCAAAGTTTTTACCACCAACCTCCACTCCAACACCACACCTCCCCCTCCAAATTTTTGATCCTTTTCAAGGATCCTAGTGTCCCTTACCATAACCACAAAGTGTCAACCTTCTGCCATCAACCGTTCCGAAGAAATGGATTTTTGAATGTTTCTTTGCCAGCTTTCGAGCATTTCGGACCCACCACACTCCCACACCCCTCCATCCTAATCGACCATTTTTTCGCAAATAAGTTCACTATCATAGTTCAATATAAGTTCCAAGTTTCAGCGTCCTAGCATAAGCGGTTCCTGAGATCTAAGAACAAAATTTTTTACATCTAAAACGCTTCACCCGCCTAACCCCTTACACCCCCACCACCACAAAAGGTAGGGTTTCACCCAATCTATCTAACGAAAAAATTTCAACTTAATATCTCAATGGATTTGTGAGGTACGCGCCTTCAAACGCTTTTGCGTACGCCATACGGCATTTGGCGGCCGATAAGATAAATGCCTAAAAAATATTTTCAAGCTTCTTGAGGTTCAACTCCTAAGTACTTTAAAATGAAGGTACACATTTTCATAAATTTCACCAAATTTAGAAATTGAATAACTTACGTCCACGGGATTTCGAAATAATCGATTAAAAATTGATTTCAGGTTTTTGCTATTCAATCCCTAAGGGGTGTATAAGAGTTGTTTTCACGAATTCCATGATATATCTTAGGTCTGATAAGATATCGAATTGGTTTTTATTCCCTCGAGCTTTTTATGCTATCGCCTAAAAATCACTTTCATGGTCTCGTGATACTAAACTTCCTAAGTGGGTTTACACCCACTGGGGTTGCTTACGTTTTGTCCATATCTTTTAGGTGTGGTGGGACACAAACTTGGTCATTACTTTTACGAGCTATTTAAGTAATCGTCTAAAAACTGATTTCTCAATTTCTCGAAATTCAACCACTGAATACACCAACGCGGTGGGAAATATATTATAATATTTTATAGTACTCCCCAAGGGAGTGCAAAGCTGCGCTTTATCGAATTCCAACATAAAACTTAGGCCTGATTAAATATCGAATTGGATTTTACTTCCTCGGCCTTTTTATTTAAATTTATTTTTTCATAAGTGTAAGAATTATGAAACTTTTAGGTTTTTTTTTGAATTACTGAAAGTTTTATATGACAAGCTGCTAATGAATATTGAAAATTGTTTTTTGTAACAACTGATTCCAGTGACAAAATTAACTTTCCATAATAACTCTAGTCTTAAAAATTAAAATTTTTTTTAAAATGTTAAATGTATTTGACCTAGACAGAAAATGGACACTGCCTTCTACAGGCTGAAACGAACCAACTAAAAATAATAACAACTCGATCTAAAATTGAAAATTTATATTTTTAACTTTTAGGTATTTTCAGCGGATTGATTTGTAGTGGGTGTCACAATATAATAATTTCATGTTTTCCTGAAAGTGATTCCTGTTGGTGGCTGAAATACTATCCATGTGTAAATACGAAATGTTTTCAGCTCAGGTACGGATTAAGCTAGAAAACTGATTCAAAAACTTCAAAAAATTTACCTTCTTTTCAAAAGAAATGTTGTGCAGCTCAGAAACGATTTACGCTAGAAAATTGAAAACTGATAATCCAAACATTCAACCTTATTTTCATAAGAAATCGTCTGATTTTTTTTTTATATTTTAAATAAATTATTTTTTTATTTTATTTAATATATATTTTTTTTTAAAAAACATACATGCATGTAATTTATGTTAAATTTATCTAAAATGTATGCAAATACGTACGTACAACGTGGTTTAGTGTTGGTCTATTCATGGCGTTTCAAAAACTATGCTCCTTCATTAACCTGGTTAAAAGAACTCTGAAATTTATTTAGAAAAGTGTACTTTCCACCAGGCTTTTGGAGTACAAATCAAATTTTAAAACTACTGAAGCTTTGCAATATTTCAAAAACGTTAATGGCCAAAATTCCAAAATAGGCAGTGCCCACAATGTTATAATTTAGACAACTTGCAATAATTTATGTTGTGTAATTTGTAAGTGATTTTAATTTTTAAATTTTTTTTTCGCCCTCTTTCCAAATCGAGTTCTATAACTTACCGCTTCAATTTCAAGTTCCATCGTAAATGTTACCTTTAGTCTGTCAAGGTATTTCGGGGGAAAAAAGAACGAAATAGTTTAATAAATATCCTCGTGCGGAACATTAACCTTTCAAACTCTAATACAATTCGACGATATTAAACATTAGGAACCTCAAGAATGATGATTTTCGGTTCTTTTTAGTTTTTCATTGAGAAATGTGAAACAATAAACGATAATTACTCAAGCAAGCTTAACATCTTATACACAACGAGATTAATTAGAAATCGTCTAACTAAAGAACCCTAAAATATTTCGTCGACGATCTAAAAAAAATGTTGATATTAGTTAAATGCTATGCGAATAGATCTACAAAAAAAAAACACTACACAATGTAACAAATTCTAGTTCATTATTTTCCATCAATTTTAAACCAATTGAATACGAAACTCATTACAGAAAAATAAAATATGCTTTCAACATAAGATTAGAGAGTTCACGTCATTATATTCGAATTTATCTTAAAAAAGAGCTCGTCGAAAGAAAAATTTCAACTGATTGAAAACAACGAAATGTATCTTATAAAAACAGAACGCTATAGTTAATGGAAGGATCATTAGTGTTTCGAAACCATGTCAGAAGTTTAAGCATAAATAATGAGATCACGCAAAATAAGCGTTTTTGAGTGTTTCGATACGGAAACGAAAGAGAGTTGAATTTTTGATTGAAGATTTTCTTTGAAAGTCATATTTTATATTTTGTAATTTTTCTGGGACACGTAAAATTTTTGAAAGGTTACCTGCTTTTTTTTTAATTTTTACGTGCTGGTTTAGGAATATCAAAGTATGGCGATGCACTTTAATTACAACGATTAGCATTTAGTGCAATGGATGCAGCAATTTCGACCGCGATTCGCTAAATTAAATATAATTATTGAAAATGAGTGTAATAACGCTTAAATAAAACAACAAGGATAACAGCACAATATAAAAATATGTTTTTAATTAAATGCTCCTGTAAAATTATAAAAAAAATCATTACACCATGTTAAAAATCTGCCAACAGTCTGGGCGCAACTTTATTGTTTTTTGGATAGTAGTCCGGCACGCGTTTAATGCTGAGATGCGGTGCAGGTTACTATGATACTGATAACCGAAAAAATTACGTTCCAAATAGCCTAATGGTCAGACATCAGCTAATGTCGGAATTCGTAAAAAAGTATACAATCATTTTATACCCTCTTAGGGGTGGAATATTGAAAAATCCTGAAATTAATTTTTAGATCACTATTTATAAAGCCCATGGAAGTAAAAGCAAATTCGATCTTATTTGGCTCGATGTCTGTATGACATCACGAGTTACAACACATGATCTATCGAATGAATACATAATTTTTCCAAGTTTTCATAAAAAAGGAAGCTGATCCTCTAACAATAATTAAAAAAATTTGTAGCAAAATTGTTTATAGCCTAGAAAAGAGAAGGCTTGATCTCTTTGTACTGAATGCCGTGTTTTGTAAAGAAAATTATGATTCATTGAATAAATATCTATTTGAGCAGACCTAAGACATATAGCGGAATTCGTGAAAATATTTGACTCCCTTTAATACTCTTAAGGGTTGAATATCGAAAAATACTGAACATTTCTTTAAGGTGATGAGGAATCCCATGAAAGTAAAGACAAATTCGATGTCTCATCAAACTCATAAACAAAATTATGTTACATTGAATAATTATCTATCTAAGCAGACCTAAAACATATAGCGGTATTCGTGAAAACATGTGACCCCTTTACATCCTCTTAAGGGTTGAATATCGAAAAATTCTGAAAATTCCTAACCCTTCGTGGTCATACCTCCGTATTCAATTTCAGTGGTCAAACTGTCCCGATTCTACCCAGTCAAAGGGTTCAAAACGGTATTGTGACCAAAGTATCCGTCCGAAGTGATTAAACAAAAATTACGGAACATGCTCTGGACATTCTAGATGATGTACGAAAAATTTATTTATAAGAAATAAAATAGCAACATGTTAAACAAATCATGAAGAGGTGAAAATGTAAAAAATACACTTTTTCGCTAAAAAAAATTATGGCTTCGTCAATGTTCAATATTTTTTCATAAAATTTCTGAAAAAAATAAAATAGTAGCATAGTGCGCATTCCAAAAAAGGCATTTATTCCGACATAAGAAGAGGGTCCATTTTACGCCCAAAGTTTGTCGGGTCGGGTTACACGGGGTTTGTAATCCCACGAAAGTAAAGCTCAATTCGATGTCTCTTCAAACTCGTAAGATATGGCGGAATTCGTGGAAATGTACTCGTATAATACCATTTTCTCTCCCTTACGGAATGAATATCAAGAAATCCTGAAACATATTTTTAGGCGATTTTATAAGAACCCCAAAAGTTAAGAAGAAAAATTCAAATCAACAATTAATCAGACCTAAGAGATATGACGGAATTAGTGAAAACATTCGACACCTTTTCGTCCTCTTCAGGGTTGAAAATCGAAAAATACTGAATATTCCTTTTAGGCGTTTTTACAAGAATCTAATCAAGGTAAATGTAAATTCTATGTCTTATCAAACACATGAGATATTGATGAAATCGTGAAAAAGTATAATATCATCTTCACTACCTTAAGAGGAGCAAACCCTTTAGACGCCCGAAAACAAGTAATTTATGTGATTAATGTGATAAAATAATCGCACCGTTTTAAAATTTTGACATTATTTTATTACAACTTTCAAGTATTAAAAAACATTTTTTTTTACAAAATGAAATGGCGGCGTTATAGGGTTTTCCCATAGACTTCTTTTGCGTGATATCGAAATGTGCTGCATTTGTCATATTTTTTTCATTGATCTGAAACAGAAAACAAAAATATTTTTCGATTGCTGATTGGTGTAAAGGAAGGATAAACTTATAAAATTATCAAAAAGTATAAAATTAAAGAATTTTAGTAGGCATTTTAATGAAATGTTAAATTTCCGACTATTTTCTAGACAATTTTTACTCCAAAAAAGTGACTTCCTTACGCGATATCCTCAAAACTTTAGGTACATCCTTCCGATAATGTTATAGACAGAAAGCTCGCAAAAAATCAGCCGAATCGATCCATAACTTTTTGAATTTTTGAAATGAATTACTATTTGAGTTTTTGAAATCAAAATCTTTTTGAGTTTTTGAAAATGCAGTTTCGAGATAATAAAATTTAAAGTTTCAATACGATAAGACTATTAGTTTTATTGACTTACCGATCAATCAGTGATTTCAGGCGCATAAAATAAACCTCCAACTTCCTGGTTTTTTTGCACTTGCATTAAAACCGTCACTTATACACTCCTCGCAATTATCTGTGAATTGATTGCCTTGATAATATCTTTTTTTAAGAACATTTTCAAGCTATATATTACCTCGCGTTCCTTTAGGATAGTTTGTCATTTTAGTTTCGAAAATTTAACCGCACACGACATACTTTCGAGCTAAACTGACTCTATTGCTTGGGCAACGTTCGTTTCCATTTATACATTCGAAATATGTGAAACATTTTTTTATTTTTTATTTTTAAATTGTAAATGGTTTGCTCCTCTTAAGGGTTAAATTTGAAGGAATCGTACTAAAATACGTTTTCAGGTGGTTGCATAAGAACTCCAAAAGTAAACAAGTAAAATTCAAACCAACAATTAATCACACCTTATAGATATGACGGAATTCATAAAAACTTATTCATCCCCTTCCCACCAACCCTTCTTATTACCTTATCATACGTAGATCAATGCAAAAACGATTGTTTTTATCAAAATATACTTACATGTTTCAACTTTCTAGCATAAGCCGTTCTAGAGACTGAAAAATACCAATTTTTTCAAATTTGGCTCCACTATCATATCTCTAAATTCCAACTTTCCAACTTGTTTAAGCTGTTTGTGCGATACAGAAACCAAAATTTTTTACCAAGAAACCCTGCCTACAACATTACTCTCCCATACCCCTCACATCGATCCAAATCCTTTAAAAGCGTTAAACCAGACCACTCACTATAAAAATTCGAAACTCAAAGGATTTGTGAGCTACAAATTTTCAAAGTCGTTTGCATACGGCGGACAGACGGACAATTTTTTTTTGAGTCTTCTTGTCCTAAAACGTGAAAATATAAAATTTGAGTGTAGCAAATTTTTTGGTAAAAAGAGCTGGCAATGCCTTGGTATTGGAAAGAAAGTTGCGTTTTTGGCAATTTATCCAGACCGGAGTAGTGTAGGAAATTTGCATTGGAACTACTGCTACTAATATTTTACTAATATTATTAATTTACTAATACCAGTAATTTCGTGTAAAAGTGATTGAAATATGTACTTTTACTTGAAAAAATTAAATATACTGGAAATTTCACGTAAGAATTGCATTGAAAATTCAATTTGTTTAAAACAGTGTGGTCTAAGCCACTGTGAAATCCCAGGTATTTTCCAAGGCGTGTTTAGTGCTTCATACGTCTCACACTATACAGTAAACCACATTGGTACTAAATTAGTAGCAGCATTCTATCAAACTCTAATTCGAAATCAGCCAATTAATCTTTTCGAAAAAAAAACCATCTACCGCTAGTAAGATTTTCTATAATCACTTGGATAAACATTTTTAAAACCAGAAAGGTAAAAATAATTTCCAGCAAGTTGTTGGCAAGTCGTAAAAATCAATTTCAAAAACTGTTATAGACTGTGAATGAAGACGTGAATGAGAGCCTTTTCTTTATCTATTTTTTTTTCTAGATATAAAGTTATTTCATAAGATAAATTGCTTTTCAGATAAATCATAGCCGGCTATTTCGAAGTTGTTGTCTGAAACTATCCGGCTTCTAGGCACCCATCAGATCCTTGATTCACTTTTAGGTACATTGCATTCGCTAATATAAAAGTACTTTACACATAATGCACTCGCATACGGAGTGTACTCGTTTGGTATGAAAATGGAATATGATTTGTTGTTGTCCCGCCAACCAGCAAGAAACCTATTATTGCTCTTATGTGAAAATCGTAGGTGTTGGACAAACAATGGTAGAGGAAGTCTTTCAGATTTTATGATGATATTGTAATGCACCTCTTCTTATGCACGATATTGCAGCTACTTTTGATTCATAGTTTTGCTGTTTGTTATTCAAATCGTAATCGTGTGGTGGGTTGATGTGCGCCATAATGTACCCGAAGGAAACGTCCGAAGGAATATTATGAAGATGTTTACTCGTTTCGTGAATGTTTCAGTTGCAAAGATGGCAACAAATTGCTTGTTATTGTGATCATATCTCAGATTAATAGGAATTTTAGATCATTGTAAAATTTCCATAATTTGGCAATAGCGCTGTTTTGCAACTTTTATTGTTGTGCTGACAACAATGTATTGTCGATTAGGGATCAAATAACTTATGTTATGATATTATTTGCAATAAATTGATACACAATAAGATTCAATCAATATATGTAAAACGCCAAACAAAAACTTTATTATTTTCTTAATATTAAATTGTTGTGATCGAAATAAAATTTTGAAAAAAAATTTTTACTCCCATGCTTTCTGTTTAGTAGACCATAAAAATAAAGTCCGTCTTTACGTAGTATATGCCGTACGCCCAAAATTCGAGAACACTTGGAAATACGGTCTTCCAATTTTCACAAAAGATAGACTGTGTGGCTCCTTATGAGGGGTCAGCTTTTAAGTGACATTAATTAATGGAGGTGCGTACTTCAAGCCTCTGAACAATATTTTACGTCTAAAAACCGTTTACAGATATTTTTCTTATTCAACCCCTAAGAGGGTTTAAAAGGGTTGAACATGTTTTCACGAATTCCGTCATATCTTGTAGGAGTGATAAGACATCGAATTTACTTCAACTTAAAAAGTCTTTGCCCTTCATTATACTCTAGAAGAAATTTGAGAGTATTATAAGCTTAATCCAGCCCAAAAGTTTGCAACGGATAGAACCGAGCATCCGATAGAAAAAAGTTATATATTTTTTTTGTTTATTTGTGGCCAAAAACTCCAAATTCGTTTGACATCCGTCCGTCCATCCATCCGTCCGTCCGTCTACCCGTCCATCCGTCCGTCCGTCCGTCCGTCCATCCGTCCGTCTGTCTGTTCGTTAGCACGATAACTCAAGAACGATTTGACCTAGGATCTTGAAATTTTGAATCTGGATGTTTGGTTGAATTTGTAAGGCTAAGTTCGTTAACGGGCAAACTCGTCCTACTCCTTCGGGTAGCTGCCATACAAAATGTCCTTAAAACACATGTTAAAGAATATTGGCCGAAAACTTCAGAAGGGTTTAAGCTACGACTTTCAAATTTTGTGTGTGTTGATTTTATAATATTTATCGGGGGTGGAGTACGAAAGTGGGGGGATAACCATTTTCATTCATTCATTAATAATTTTTATATCTCAAGAACCGTACCAGATATGATCTTAGAAATTTTGCAGAAGTTAGGCCCAGTAGACTTCTAGCAGGAACAAAAATGTTGGTGGTGCTGGCGAAGGAGGTGACGGTGGGAGGGGGTGGAGCGAAAAGAATTCTGATTTTTATTTCTCGAAAACCGCAAGGCATAGAAAGCTAAAAATTGACGACTATATATGGCCATTATAGAAGTATCCTAGAAAAATTTTGATAGGATAGTAGCAAGGTACGAGAGTGAGGAGTGGTTTTTAATATCTCAGAAACAGCGTATGCTAGAAAGTTGAAACTTAGTATGTATATGTAGAAGTACTACAGGAGTAATTAAAGCAGT
Organism: Beris morrisii; assembly: GCA_951812415.1. Lineage (NCBI taxonomy): Eukaryota > Metazoa > Arthropoda > Insecta > Diptera > Stratiomyidae > Beris > Beris morrisii. The sequence continues at coordinate 10,853,874 of OX638312.1, read as the reverse complement.
AATTAAAAAAAGTTCAAAATTTTGTTTATGTACCGAGATAGAGTAAAAAAAATTTTCGTGAAAAGGGTTTTTTTCCAACATTTTCATGAATTTCGTTATATCTCTACTATGCGACTGATAACCTAAAGAATAACGACGAGGCTATTTGGAACGTCATTTTTTAGGTTTTCAGTCGCATTGTAACCTGCACCGCATCTCAGTATTAAACACGTTTCGGACTTCTACCCAAAAAATAATAAAGTTGCGCCCAGTTTTTAAATGGTTCCAAGGAAAAGGATAAATATGTAAGAAATCGAGAGATTCTTGCAACTCCCATGAGAAAGTCCTTCAAAAAGGAAAAACGATATTGTCTTTTAGTTTCGAGTAACAACCAAATGGGAGTCTGTAATAAAGGACATACTATATGCACACACCTTATTCTTCTTTATCCCCAACTACAATATAAATCGGAGTTCAGTATTTCATCTAGAATATCATACGATTGGCTTGCAGCCGATCGTGACAGCAGTATGTTTTTTATAGGGGCTGTATGGTACAGGTGGTGGTGGGTGTTTTTCCTATCTATAGAATGGGTTATATTAAAAAGTTGAAACTTGGTGAGTATATAGTATGTAGATAGATATATTAGAAAAGTAATTTAGTTAAAAAAAATATAAAATATTCATTGGCCTACGGAATGGGGCAAAAAAAATTATCAGTGAAAATGAAATGCATATATTTTCACGAATTTCGTCATATCTCTTAGGTGTTCTGATATATTGAAGTAATTTTTGTTCCACGGCTTCTTCATGTAAATGCCTAAAAAGTGTTTTCAGCGTTTTTTTAAATTCAATCCCAAAGGGGGTGTAAAGGGGTTGTGTACATTTTCACGAATTCAGCCATATGATTCAGGTCTGATTAGATATCGAATAACTTTTCCCTTCCACAGTCTTGTTTTATAATCGCGAAAAACACGTTTTCAAAGGGTCTTGTCTTTTCAAGAAAGTATAAAAGCGTTGAACACGTTTTTACGAATTCCGTCATACTTCTTAGGACTGATAGACCTCAAATTGGCTTTTACTTCCTTGGCAGATTTTTTATAATAATAACATTTATGCCTTGGGTAATAGGATTGACAAGAAAATTTTGATTAGTATTATTTCATTCAACCAAATGTACCACATTTTCTTCACACAAACTGAGTCCTTGTTCGATAAAAAGGACAGATCTTAATCACAATTAGTCGACTTCGAATAGCGAAGTAATTTTGGAACACCATTAGATCCAGTGAATCCTTCCTCTTTTTTTTCGATAAATGAAATATGTCAGTGGTACATCAAGGAAATGAGCATTACAGCCTTTTTTCGAAACGAATAAAGGATACCGAAAAAAAAGCCGAAGAAGAAGGAGCAACTTGTACTTCATCAAAGCTAAAGGAAACCTTTTTTTTGTCCATTGAACTTGGATACGAAGAGAATAAAATACGAGCGCGTATATGGAGAAAAAGTTTTTCGTAAAAGAAACTAAAAGCCCAGGAGCCAGGAGCATGAACTGTAGAAAAATAGGAGGAGGACATCTAAAGGAACGTTACGAAAAATCCGCTGTTAGACTGTGAACAATTCACTTTAATTTATCTCAGTTTAAGACCATAATACGAACCATTCTAAGTGTAAGGGGATGCCCTTAGTATAGCAAATTATAGCTTTGTGTCTATATAGAGAGTTGCTACGTTCCGAGCCCGGTGTACAGTCGTTTTTTCTACCACCACCGCTCTAAATAAAGAAAATACTTATCTTTTGTACAGTTACAGTCTGATTTTGACATTGACGAATTTCCCATCATTTGTCATCCTTTCCCAAAAGGATACTCACTGAGCATGTTCTTCCCCATAGAAAGATACCTACGTAGCTACGTATAGTATGCCACACCGATATAAAATGCTATCTAAAATGTAGGGAGAAGCCTATATGATTCCTTTACGGATGCTAGTGAACAATCTGATATACTTAGACTAGGGTTAGACTATTTATATGCCACGAGTGCACGTCTTTACGATGGGAAAAGTGAGTACAAGTGAGTGTACGGCAGAAGTGGTTCATTTTTGGGACGTGAATTTTCAGTCGGGGAGTAGACAAACGAATGCGAATCTGATGGGATTTCAACTACCTAGAGAATCTAGTTGGTTTTTTCAGCTGAAATAACGACGAAAACTTTACCCGAAAATTCACTTTACAACGTGCGATGTAATCGCGATGAAAACAGGGTAGAACTTCGATTTGAATACTAAACTCGTCGGGATGTTTCGACGAAAATTTATATCATATACAAAATGGTGTGTATACCTCTACACCCCCTAATCAGACAAATTGAATTTTTAATCAGATTAGAAGCCCATCAACAACTGTCTTTGGAGTTATGCAATGGAAGACAAATGTCGGAAATGATAAATGTCTTAATCTGTGCCGGAACCATTGTTTTGAACCCTCTTCATCGTTCCTTCGATTTGGTTGGATTTTTTCTACTGAAATATCTTTAGATACTATTGGGCCTTTTTTTTGAATTTGTTATTCATTGGCCGAAAGAATGAGACAAAGACCTTTCGAACTTAATCTTCCATCAGACATCGTATCTATCACAAGTTTCGAAGGGAATTTTTCAAATTTCGTATGCAATCAATTATACGCTTGGTAGTAAGACTATTAAAAAAAAGTAAAAACTAGATTCAAATCGAATTTAGATAAATTTTCAAAATGTTTTAATTGCTTTTATTTATTTATTTATTATTTTTGAGGTAAAAACTGTGCAAATTTAAAAAATCAAAATACACCACATCTACAAAGCGAACACTGTTTTAAAAAAAATTTAATTTTCAGTCCAAATTTTACTTGAAATTTCTACATTTCAATCACTTTTACACGAAATTACTGGTATTAGTAAATTATTCATGTACTTTTCAACTGAACCGTACAATTTAAATGAAAAGTGTCTCAAAATTACGCAACATTTCGTGTAAAATTAACTATACTTATATATGAATTGAAAATTACATTCTTTTTCATGTAAACCACGAAGTTGGACGCTACCCTGAAATTTTGTATTTACACGTTTTAGGACTAGTAAACACCAAAAACGCAAAAAAAAAATGTCCGTCTGTCCGCCGTAGACGCCGTACGCAAAACCGTTTGAAGTTGCGTAGCTCACAAACCCCTTGAGATATTAAGTTGAAATTTTTATGGTAGATAGAGTGGGTGAACGCCTACGAGTTAAACATTTTGGAGGAGTGGGGGTGTAAGGGAGGAAGAGGGGGGGAGCGTTTTAGATGAAAAATTTTGGTTTCTAGATCTCAAGAACCGCTTATGCTAGGAGGCTGAGAGTTGGAACTTATGAAGTACTATGATAGTGGCAAAAAAATAGTCGATAGAGGTTGAGAGGTGTGCGAGTGGGGGGGGGGGGAAACAATGCGTCCAAAACTCTTGAAAGCTGGGATTGATATATTCTAAAATCCATATCTCCTGAACGATTGATGTCAGATGGCCAAAATTTTGTAGTTGTATTAAGGGATACTAAAAGATTAGAAAGGGGTTAACATTTTTAAGGGGAGTAGTGAGGTATGGGGGTGGGTGGTGAACAATTTTGAATTACAATATCTTTCGACTCCATTGTGCTAGGAAGACAAAATTTGGTTTTTGTATATACATATAATTACCAGTGGAGTCAACTGAATGTAAATTTTTGATGGGGGAGGTGAAGCGCTGAAGATGGGGGACAGCCATTTTTCAAAAAATAAAATTTTTATATCTCATGAACCGTATCAGATATGATGTTGAAATTTTTACAGGAGTTAGGACCAGTAGACCTCTATCGAAAAATTTGGAAGATGTGGGTGTAGGGAGTGATGGTGGGAGGGGGTGGAAATGAAAAAATTCTGATTTTAATTTCTCGAAAGCCGCAAAGGATAGATGATGTACAGAGCTAGAGTAAAACAAATGTGCGTGAAAAGGGGTTTTTCCATCATTTTCATGAATTTCGTTATTTTAACCTATAGAATAACCAGGATTTGAAACGTTATTTTTTAGGTATTCAGTCGCATAGTGACCTACACCGCATCTCAGTATTATACACGTTTCGGACTTCTGCCCCAAAAAATAATAAAGTTGCACCCAGACTGTTGGAAGATTTTTTTTACTGTGAGGGTCGGGATGTAAGGGCTAGTTTTTAAAAGTTTAAAGGGAATAGACTCATCAAGATACAATCTGCGCTGTTCTAATGATGCACTATTGACCAAGGATCGACGTTAATTGGAACATCAGATAAGTTGTATTTTATGTGAAGTGATCGGATAAATCGACGCTGAATGGACTCATTGAAACAGCCTTGTGAGAAGACCAAACAGTGTAACAATATTCAAAACCGCTGCGTAGAAGCGACACAATCCAAAAAATTGTATTGCTTTTTAGTGAAGACTTGGGGGTAATTCATTAAGAAAGATTATGAATAGGAAGGGCCCTAATATTGAGCCCTGAGGGACTCCAGAGAACAAAGAAAATGCAGTAGATAAGCATCGAAAAAAGTGTATAACAAGGAGAGAATCAGCAATGCTAAAGGCTTTCCAGTTTTTAACAAAGCAATCTATAATCGACTGGGACAAAGGTTTTGATGTGATCTGTAAAGACAATAACCAACTGCCTTCCGCTATTTATTCCCTGCAAGAACGCACTATGCGCTATACTGAAAATTTAATTTATAAGGCCAACCGGTAACCACGTACAGTATGAAGGCAAAAGTGAGTGAGTATAAGGTTTACCATGCGGTTAATTTACCAGTCAACTATCAGGTAATATTCACTGGTAATATTTCGGGTAATTTTGTTATCAACTATCGGGTATATTCACTGGTAGTATTCTCGGTAATAAAGTAGTCAACTATCGGGTATTGTTAACAAGGAGTAAAGAAGGCGGCAATGTTGAAGGAAAGAGGCAGAGATTCACACGCAGGTACACTGGTAAGTATATATATAATTGGAATTTGTTCCGAGGCATAGATGTTTTAAGTGAACAATTTACTGTTAATTCTACGGCCGAGCTACCATGAAGGTAACTGGTAAATACCTTGCTGGGTTTGGCGGTTCTCCAACTATATTTTTCAGCTTATACACGTAGAATAAGGTGACCTGCCCCAGTTATCTTGAGGAGCAGGTTAACTTTGAAACCTGACAACAATTATTCTAGTACGCCACCTTCTTCTTATCAATGCGTGTAATAGAGAATTGCTGTCATATTGATGGGAATATGCCTTCGGAATGTCTTTTGATAAAGAGAATGGAAACCAATGGAACCGCCATTCTAAATTACTATCCAGTACTGCAAGTAAACGCTCAATAACGATTAAGAGAGTCATCCCGTGTGACTGGTTCAAAAAATCTATTTTTTTTGCATTAATTGAATCCAAATATAGTGTAGAATATTTGGGCGAAGTGATTTTCCGATATTCGAAGCCGTTCGGAAGTTACAGGCCGTTATATTCTCTAAACTCCTTTGCTGTTTCGAATATAATGGTCAGTTTAGTTGGTAGACACGATATCTCGAAATCTATTGAACGAATTCCTTTGAAATTTGGTGAACCTGTTCAGTACTCATGTAGACACTTTGCAAACTAGAATAATTGTGATTCATCAAGCCGTTTTTTTTTTGTCGAGCTGAAGGAGTCGTAAAAATACACCAAAATTAACGATAAAGAGTTCAACAAGTTGCCAAAAATTCACTTTTCAATATTGAAATATTGCAGACACCGAGAAAAAAATCTAGAAGCGATACGAATGCGAATATTAGTGAGTGTAACTACCCACCAAACAGCACATTGCTGTCAAAAGTCGTCAAAATTCCACACATTTCAACGGACATTTCAGTCCACGTGTGTGAGATAGTACCTATGTGCAAATTACTGAAAAAGTCTCCGTATAAATTTAAACAAATTTCAATGTGTTTTCTACACACATTCTTTGCTATCTGTAGGAAAAGGAAACCACACACATAGCTTCACCCATCTTGCAGAACCCAGAAAACTATTAGAATATACGTCGAAAGGGCGAAATATATGGGTGTAATTTTTATCGACAATTAAGGAGCCGAAATTTGACACTAGGTCTGTATTATAGGTTTCAGGACTTAATAACCAAAATTTTGAATCCTTTTTTACATGCAAGAGGCTGAAATAAAAATAATGTGAAAAAATCTTTTAACTAAAAGCAAGGCAATACGCTCCGTAGAAGCTACATAATTTTTCTATGTAAAAGGAATGTATGAATTTTAACTACAAGCATCTCAAATATTGTTATATTCGTACACCGATAACTCGCACAACTCAAAAATTACCGATACCAAGAATTGCCTAGAAATCTCTTGACACTTCTTGCATGCAACAGATACATCTTGCGAGTTCCACACACACCACTGAATATGTGAAAATTTCTCGTCTCAGCACATACAGTATTCAAGCGCCGCAGAATTTGTACAAGCAATCAGTTTTCTTACTGTGAAAGTGAGACGACGGCTAGTTCTACGCCAAAGTGTTTGTAAAGCGATTTTGATTGATAACAGCGACCGAGTGTAAATGAAGTCGGGATGCGTTGCAACTGATGGGTCTATTGAATGCAAATAAAACAAATTATGGATGAAATCGGGAAGCGTTGCCAATAGTGCGATATTTGAATGCATATAAATAAAACGTTGTTATTTTTATTAATTTTAATCGATATGTGTTGAACCCCTAGCTTGCAAACACCGTAAATATTCTACGTGTACGTCGTTGTACGTCGTTCAAAGTATACGTATAATATCGTTCTCAAACATTTTTAATTTTAAATTTTAAGGTAAAGAGATGAAGAAGCATATTGATTTGTTTGAGCAATAGCGCAATAACAATAGATCTTGAACTTTACCGTGGTGTTGTACTACAATATCTTGATCTACCTAAATGAATAAAGTAACGAAAAAGACGCTACATTTTAATAAGACTAGGTAACTTTGGAAAAACTTGTATCTTTTTATTTGTCCAAAAATTCACGTTCGCCATCAGATACGCCACTACATCCCATTATAGTTGAAATGCACTTACGTGTATGTTGTGTACAGTGTGCCGCATGCATGCAATATGTGTTTTCCATAATATTAAGTTTTGAGTATAGATCTCTAGCACGAAGTAGTTTAGTTTATATTTCGTATCTTTCCGAGAAGACAAGCATTTGTGCTTATCACTTAGTATAACGACCAGGGACAGAATATATGTAAAAAAAAAAGTGCGGTCCCCATATGAAGGGAGTGTAAACAATTTGGATACGTACAGTGTATCCGATGTGTGGTGTATAGAGTGTGGCAGATTGAATTCAATCTTAGGGGTTTGTTCAATCTGATTAACGCCATGCCATTATTCAGCAATCTTTCATGCATTCTAATGTACGTTACACACTTCATGAGATGCAAGACCAGATGCTGCAGCTCGTATAGTTGCGATGTTTTTCCAACCCTCAATAAGAAGCCCGTAATGTTGTCTTTCACACTCTTAACGTAATTTTAATAATGACGTGGTTGAGTTATTACAGATTTTGACGAAATATCGATCGGGAAATAATTGATAATAGTGCGCAAGATGAAAAACTTAACTGCAAATCTAGTAGCAAAGTAAGCTCTTTCGTGGTAGTTTTTTATGCTTCCTTCTCACTGGGGTTGGGCAACAGGCTAAAAACCTAATCCCGGAAAAAACGACTATGTTCGGAAGCTTACAGAGGATGAGAGAATTTTTGTAATGTACCAAATACTATCGAGAAAAATTGTGCTCAATTAAATGAAAAGAATTTCGGTTAATTAGGGAGTAAAGCATTTTAATCGCACACTGACTATTCCAAAATATGCCAACTGAGCAAATGGTATATTTGTCAATTAATTTCAAATTTTTATGGTGGTCATCTTGGGTCGGGTCCTTGAGGAAGGGCTCTGAGCAAGGAGGTGGTGAAGTTTTGGATGAATAATTTTGGTTGGTCCAATCACGAACCGCTAAAAATAAAAAGCTGCAAGTAGGTGTTCATATTAGATTCTGATTCTCACAAATTCATTTCTAATATTTAAACATCAGTGACGGTGTTTTTAGAATTTCTGATTGAAACACGCACTTTTCTGGTTCAATGATGGAACTTCGTCAATTCCATCATAAATTTGATAAAATAATCGTCAATGATGAATGTTCATCAGGTCAACGATTAATTACATCAATTGCTGATTTTTTTTTAAATTTTAATATGTTCTGACTGGAACACAGTTTGTGCAGTAAAAAAATTTTTATGTGTGAAGCTCAACACTGCCCGAAAATCCACACGCCAAAAACATCGAAAAATAGTTCAAAATTTGTGACTTTTCTTTTGCAACTCCTGGCCTCAAATTAACAATTTTACTTTTTTAAATCTGTTTGCAGATTTGAAAAGGAGGCTCCAGCATCTTTAATTTAAGGGATCACTTGTCAAAATCGGAGAATTGTGAGAGAATTTGCAAAAATTACCCTAAAATTTGCCAAGTACCATGTACCATGGCATTTTTTTGAAAAGTGAATTTTTTCGACTTTTTCACCGCAATCGAAGGGGGAGCTCAACAGCTGCCCGAAAATCTAAACAAAATTAAAATCGGAAAAAAATGGGGAAATGGTGGCCAAAAACGTCGAAAAAAAAATTGAAAAGAAATTTGAAAAGGGGGTACCAGCACTTTTTATTTAGGGGATCACTTGTCGAAATCGAGGAATTGTGAGAGAATTTGGAAAAATTGACCTAAAATTTGCCAAGGATACGTACCATGGCATTTTTTTGGATAGTCAATTTTTTTGACTTTCGATTTTTTCATCGCAAACGAAAGACGAGCTCAGTAACTGCCCGAAAAACCTTACAAAAATAAAATCAGGTGAGAAATGAGGGAATATCAGCCAAAAACGTCTAAAAATAGTTCAAAATTTGTGACTTTTCTTTTGCATCTCCTGGCCGCAAATTAAAGATTTTTTTAAAAGGAAGCTCCAGCATCAGTCACTTGTCAAAATCGAAGACAAAATTGATCTTAAAGTGGCCAAGGTAACTCTTGCCATTTTTTAACAAAATCAATTTTTTCGAAAATGAGACATCAAACGAAATGGGAGCTCAACAGTTGTCCGAAAATCCGCACAAAATTTAAATCAGGTGAGAAATGAGGGAATTGTTCATAAATTTCGAAAGCATTCATAAATTTCTTCACGAACAAGTTGATGATTGTTATTTCGTCATTTTGACAAATAGCTTTATCAAAGAATTCAGAAACATGATGCACGTTTCATCCGGATAATGTATTTCATCAAATTTATTTCATAAATTTGATGATTGATCATCAACTTGACGAAATAAATTGGAAGAAAAGCGTTCATCAATATGAAGTATGACTATTCTTTCGGTGCAATGAAATAATAACGTATTCAAATATCAAACTCGTGTACCTGTTCTGGGAAAACTTTTTTTCTCATAATTACCTGTTTTTTGTCTAACTGTATACACGGACTCATGTCTCTAAACTACACCATACGAAATTTAAAACATAAATATAGTCGAACCTAGGACCTTATACTTCCGAAAGGTAATCAAACCGTGAATGGATGGACCAATTAAAAGTACCCCCAAGTCAGCTATGAAATATACATATTATACAATTTTAATATTTCCGCTCTATTTGTATCAGTTTTTGTGCTGAACTTAGGCCATAATTCAGATTATAGGGAACTAAGCGGTTTGTTGAGCAAACAGAACTTCACCTTTACAATGTGCGTAAAATATTAATTGTAATCCATAGAAAGACGGAAAGTATTTATGGATATCCGTCAAAAGAAAGCCATTAAAAATTGACTCCAATAAAAGGAAACGGTAAACTAAACTAAGTCATTACTTGCACAACAAACTAACATGTCGATCGAAGTTATTAGCCCCCCCATAAGAAAGACGAGGAAGCTGACTACTCCATTAAACCTAATCAACAGATAGTTTCAGAAATTCCTCCAATTTGAAGGTTCAACGGACAAGGAAAAAAAATTTCGAATAAATTTCTTAAGACTTTCCAGCTTATGATCCCCCGCCGCTGATTAGGTCCAGTATTATCAGAACTAAATCCAAAACAAATAGGCACCTTACCGTTTCGACAATTTATTCAGACGCTTCTTGATCCAATCACGGTCTATGGGAATCTTAAAGTTATGCTGATTTTCGGGCGAAGATCACGATTGGTTCCACCGCCCGGGCCGGCCCGTTTCGACTATAGAAACAATCAGGAGCAACTAAAACCGAATCGAAGAAACTAATTAATCAATCGAAGCAATAGATCCGAAAAAAACTAAGGAGCTCCTCAAGACGGGGCTACTGCCAATCAAATCGAGAAATAATGAGAAGTTGAACTGCCTCAGATCATCATCAATGATGTCTGCTGATGGACGTCTTAATGTATCAGTGATGTCTCAATAGACGCCGGGACCATAGACAACTTCAAAATTATCACAAAATTTTAAATTACTTTAATTAATCTGCTGCCGATTTATCAAAGACGCAGCAGCAGCAGCGAAAAAAGCAATCCGAAGCCGAATAAGAAATGCCACAAAACGCGCGGCCTCCTTAAGAACACAGCCGCAATTCTTATTTCTTATGAGCCCCGGTTTTGAATTCGAAACCTGATTAAAATCCCATCAGGTTGAGTGAGACAGACAATAGTCCAAGACCTTTTCGGGTACGACGGACGTTTTGATGAATGGCCCGGTTTTCTGGGTTAGGTGGAATATGTGATGGATGGCTTAAGTCGAAAAAGACATTTGTACAAAATCGAAAACGGCAGAGGGTACAAAAAAAAACCCAGAAGAAAACAACGACAAGAACAACATACCTAGGTGCCTTTCTAATAGACCCACCGGTCAATCCGAAAGGGATCTCAACCATAAACTCGTCCTATCGAGCCAACAACCACTGGGCACACTGGGCATAATCAGAACCCGACATATCCTACATTGAGAGGGGATATCTCATAGGTCGGCCATTATTACTTTCTAATCTTTGACCACTTGCCCAAACCGACCCAGGGAGACGATTTACCGATGGAATTATTCCGCCGAAAGACGGTGAAAGTTATAAGGTATATTAAGGGATGGGTGCCCTACACACCCATCAGGAACTACACTCCGTCCTCCTTTTTTCGATGGCCACGAGACGAGTATGAGTACGGTGAGTTGTTTGTGGTTTTTTTTCCTGGGCAGAAATATTTCATTTCGGACAACCTACTCTCGTTCTACAGCGAGTACAACCAAAGAAAACAACAACTTCTAAGTCTCACACCAACGACTAGGTTTGTAATTTTTGGGAAAGGAAAAACTTACGACCATTTTTCGTATACGTCAGGTTATACACTTGTTTTAACGGAGAGTACAGTATAGTGACTTTGATATATTTCCTATTGGAAAATCATTAGGATGTATTAAGTAGAATTACCCCGAAAGTAGTTTCGATAGGTCAAACTTGAGGGAATTATGCCATTCGAAAAGTGTAGGGTAAAATGGAAAAGCCGGACTAGTTAAGATGTTGGTAGTCGTTGTAAGGAAAGGCTGTTTAATTTAAATGATTATCTCAAAATCATTGCATACTTTCGAAAAAGACAAATTCATTCCGGAAAAAAAGGAGCAGAGAAATATAAGACATTCAAATGTTACGGACTTCTACCACATAGCTGTGGCCAAAAAGCTTTTTATTTCCTCTTATTTTTTTTAATTTCAATAAAAACATCTCCCTAAGAACTAAGAGATAAGTCGGAATTCGTGAAAACTTACACAATCATTTCGCACCCCTAAGTTTTTGAAGATAACAAAATCAAAAATTTTGTGGATAGTACACATAAGGCCCATAGAAGTAGAAGCGCATGCAATATCACATTAGACCTAAGAGATATGACGGAATTCGTAAGAACGAACACAATCGAAAATGTTTAATTTAGGTTTTTAGGCGATTATATTTAACGACCAAAAAGCTTTTTATTTATTTTTTTTTAATTTCAATAAAAAACTTCCCTTAGAACTAAGAGATAAGTCAGAATTCATGAAAACTTACACAATCATTTAACACCCCCTAAGTTTTTGAAGATATCAAAATCCGAAATATAAATTTTTTGATAGTACGCATAATCTAAATTTTTTTCAATTTCAACAAAAACTTCCCCTATGCTTTTATAGTTATATTTTAATATCTACGTAACCCCATTGGGTTTGAATATCGAGAAATTCTAATAGCCATTTTTAGGCGATTGTATAAAAGGCCAGTTAAAGTAAAAAAAAATCGATATCCCATCAGAACTAAGGGATATGTCGGAATTCGTGAAAACGTAAACAATCATTTAACATCCCCTGAGTGGTTGAATATAGAAAAATCCGAAAATTAAATTTTAGACTAATTGAATAAAGCCTTTAGAAGTAACAACGCATGCAATACGAATTCCGACATATCTCTTAAGCCTCAGTTATAATGGTTCCGATCCGATCCGGCAACGTGAGAGGAGAAAAATTTCAAGGCACAATTGATTCCGTTCCGACATTCGTCAAAGTGACACTATCGAGGTGTAATTTTGATTTTTAGTGAGACGAAAGAGGTGGTGAAATTTAATAATTCACCTCTTAGCGTCGGAACCGATAGAAGTTGAAAGTTGGTCAACTTTATCCCTCCGTTTTGTGTCTCGGCTAATTAACGGAACGATTGTGACTAGTCGTTCCGACATTCCCTTTAGATGTGTGTGGAATAGAGAAACTCAACTCTGTCCGTTTTCCGGATAGAATCGGATCGGAACCATTATAACTGAGGCTTTAGGTTTAACGTTACCTAAGAGATATGTCTGAATTCGTAAGAATGAACACAACCATGACACATTTTTTGGGTTGAGTATCGAAAAATGTTTAATTTAGTTTTTAGGCAATTATATCTAAATTTTTTGGAGGTAAAAGCGACTTTGATGCCATTAGACTTAAGAAATATGTGGAAATTCGTGGAAGCGTTCACAACTACTTTTAATTGGGCGCCCATTAATTTGGCTGTCCTTGTGTGGCACAACTTGCACATCTTGTTGCTATGACAGTTAGAAAATTTTTTATTTTTTAATTTTTTCAATTTCAATAAAAAAATCCTCTATGCTTTTATAGTTATATGTTAATATCTAGGGGTTACGTAGAATTTAAATATGGAAAAATTCTAAAAGCCATTTTTAGGCCATTATATAAAAGGCCAGTTAAAGTAAAAAAATCGATATATCATCAGAACTAAGAGATAAGTCGGAATTCGTGAAAACTTACCCAACTTACTCATTTAACATCAGCCTAAGTGGTTGAATATAGTTGAATATACGAAAATTAAATTTTAGACGAATTGAATAAATCCCGTAGAAGTGAAAACGCATGCAATATCACATTAGACATAAGAGATATGTCGGAATTCGTAAGAACGTACACAACCATATGACACCACTTTTGGGTTGAATATCGAAAAATGCTTAACTTAGTTTTTAGGCAATTATATTTGATACCATTAGACCTAAGAAATATGTGGAAATCCGTGAAAGCGTTCACAAATAGTTTTCATTGGGCGCCCAATAGTATGGCTGCCCTTGTGCGGCGCAACTTGCACACACTTTGTTGCGACGGCTCTCATTCCAGCGTTGCAGCTTCCAAACAAATTTTATTCAAACAAACAAGGAATTGTTCATTGGATTTTTTTTGGGAACAATTCTTTGTATGTTATTTCGTATCCTGAAATGAAAGAAAAATGCAATAATCTTGTGATAGTTTAGTTGAAACTTACTGGGAACATCCTTAAATAGTGGATTGAGTTAAAAACAGGACGTGACAGCACCAGTAGTAGATTTGCTATTAAGACAACATGTAACAGCCAATAGCATTGAAGATACATACATTATTTCACGCCTACACCAATTCCACTTTTTTTGTCATACCCTCCAAATGGTGAGTATTTCGTGCATTGATAAAAAGAGTGCTTGTAAAAAGACACCATCCGTTCTTACAATTTTCCAACCGAATTTTCAGTACACACCCTCTTAAAACATTATCAAATTCAATATAAAAATTCCCGGAAAAAATTCCATTTCCGGAAACAATCCTCTTTTGACCTACACCAAAAAAACCCAGATTAAGACAAATTCCCAAAATACCCTAAACATATCCAATATTATGCTAAGAACTTCTCCAAATACGAATTTACATTTAAGACAGTTGGTTGTAATTAATATTATCTGAAAGATACTTTCACTGAATCTACACCAAACCGGGGGCCGACCACCGCGACAAAACTTATAAAATAATTTTTTTGGTCACAAAATTCTTTATTTCATTTTTAAATGTCCTCTCCGCCATTAATAATCCAACGATCCGTTTCGTACGATGTGACAGAAAAAATGTTTCTCTTGTTGAATTTGATAGAAACATTAGTAAGTGATTAAGAGATATCATTTTTCCGTTTTGTTAAGTTTTCTTCACGACTGTCCATTAATCAAACCGACTCCGAGTTGAATCATTTCTATTCACGATAATTTCCTTAATACAAAAAAAAAATCAAGTAAATGAAAAAAAATAAAAACTGTATGGTAACTAACTTGAATGGCCATCATACATACCGTATATGTTTGTATGACTTACTTGGGTGGGATATTGTTAAAAAAAACCTACTCTTAATGGCGTGTGTGAAAATTAACATTGTGTCCGAATAATTTTTCATTGTCAGAAATATCTTCGGCGCTTGACAGCGAACAGAGGTTGTCAATTTCGACGAATGTTTAATTCGATTTTTTGACCAGTTAAGGTTTCCATACGGATAGCAAGACAGAAAGAATACAACATTGTTACCTTGACATGGAATGGTCATGCAATTAGATATGTTTGATTTAATCTGATTGAAAATTCAACTATTGTTGGCTTGTTGTTTGATTTCCTTTCTATAATACGGTTTTAAACAAATTTTTACGATTCTCTTGCGGATTAAACACTTAGGCACCTATAAAAATAACCTGATTGTGTTAAATGAATGGCAGTTTTAAACATGTTTTTATATCCTTGAACTATTTGAACGCTCAAAATGAAGTTATCACTTTGTCCAAGAAAAATTTATAGACAGACTAGAAACATCTTTAGATAAAAGTTGGGATCAAAAAGTTACATGTAGCATCTGCACTTGATAAGATAAGTACTGAAATTGTAAAAAAAAGTTTATAAAGTATTTTCAAAAAATTATGTAAAAAGTAAGTTCATTCAGTATAAATACAACTTTATTATTCTTAAGATAGAAATGAAGAAATTCACCAAGGCACTAGCCAAAATTATGATTCTAATGCTTTTATTTGTATTTTATGGTGTTTGGTGAGATTTTAGATACACGTTAAAGAATCTGTTCCACGTTCCGCCACGTCAATTGAATCCTATATTGAGGGTTATTCTTGAGCCGTACATAGAATCTGGAATTAAGATACTGCCCTGGTGTACCTCAGGGCAGTATTTTGTCACTATACTTTTGTCACATTAGGCCATAACCTCCAATTCATTTGACTCTACAGCCTAAAATTCATTCACGAAACATTTATACTACACTCTAAGAAAAATTTCTTAAATTTCACTATAATTATTGTAGGCAACTAAATGCTAACAACAATTATAGTAAATTTCTCCTTATAGTAAAAATACTCATTTTTTGTGTATTAAGATACTCTATTGATGTGTAAAAATAAATAAGTTAAAGTGTAAAATTAGCATTAAAGTTAAGTAATTTTTACACTAGAAATGATGTAAAATTAAACAAAACAAAACAAAAGTAGCAGTAATATTGACAAAAGTAGTAGTCATATTGGCAGGACTGCAAAATACTGTAAATTGTATAGTATCTATATAAAATTAAACAGTATTTTGTTTTTATTATTAAAAAAGGATGATGCAACTAAAATATTATCCGTTTAGGGTCATTCTATCAAGAATCGCCAAAAATTACGAAATTTGTGATCTTACCATCTCCACTTCTTTTGAAAATTTTTGTACTTGAAGAACTAGTGAAAAAAATAATTGAAATCCAATTTTTTGTTTCTATCTTAATTTTTTTTGTTAGTTATAGTATGAGAAAGGATGCTGAAGTTAGCTCAAAAAAGGTGTCCGAGTCCTCTTTGAAAATGTATATCTCTGGTAATTTTTATTCTAAAACAATAAAATAGGGCTCATTTTAAAGGAGAAGATTGTCGCAATAAAAAACATTACGAATAAAAATTATCCTTGAATTTTTTTTCAAAGGATAACTATTTTGTCTTTTATCCTTTAATAAAAAAATGCGTTTTTTTTATTTTTCTGTATTTTGTAGGTTATAATGTTTTTCAAAACATAAAAAAAAAATTGAATAAGATCAGTGGTTCTTAATAATTTAAAGCTAGTTTAGTTCTCTAATAATTTAAATTGATTTTTTTTACCCCGATCCCCTTTTTTAATTTTTTGATATGTATTGGAAAACATTAAAACCTACAAAATATAAAAAAATAAAAAAAAAACGCATTTTGAGATATTTAAGGATAAAGGACAAAATAAATATCCGTGAAAAAAAAATTTCAAGGCTAATTTTTATTTGTATTTTTTCTATATTCTATATTTATCTATATTTTATTTATATTTCCCTCTTAAAATATGCCTTATTTTATTGTTCTAGGATAAAATTTACCGGACATATGCATTTTCAAAGAGAACTCGGACACATTTTTTGAGCAAAGTTTAACACCACGTACCCACCTATGGGTATGAGCACATAAACTGAGATTTTTACATGTCACCACTTAAATTAAAGTTAAAATTAAATTCAAATCCTAAAACAGATTCAAATAAATAATTTGAGCCCAGGAGAGCGGAAGTTCATTGGGGTGGACGTGGGGGGTACGTGGTGGGTACGAAACGTACCCACCACGTACCCAACAATGGGTATGAGCACATAAACTGAGATTTTTACATGTCACCACTTAAATTAAAGTTAAAATTAAATTCAAATCCTAAAACAGATTCAAATAAATAATTTGAGCCCAGGAGAGCGGAAGTTCATTGGGGTGGACGTGGGGGGTACGTACCACCAATGGGTATGAGCACATAAACTGAGATTTTTACATGTCACCACTTAAATTAAAGTTAAAATTAAATTCAAATCCTAAAACAGATTCAAAAAAAATAATTTGAGCCCAGGAGAGCGGAAGTTCATTGGGGTGGACGTGGGGGGTACGTGGTGGGTACGAAACGTACCCACCACGTACCCACCAATGGGTATGAGCACATAAACTGAGATTTTTACATGTCACCACTTAAATTAAAGTTAAAATTAAATTCAAATCCTAAAACAGATTCAAAAAAAATAATTTGAGCCCAGGAGAGCGGAAGTTCATTGGGGTGGACGTGGGGGGTACGTGGTGGGTACGAAACGTACCCACTACGTACCCACCAATGGGTATGAGCACATAAACTGAGATTTTTACATGTCACCACTTAAATTAAAGTTAAAATTAAATTCAAATCCTAAAACAGATTCAAAAAAAATAATTTGAGCCCAGGAGAGCGGAAGTTTATTGGGGTGGACGTGGAAGGTACGTGGTGGGTACGAAACGTACCCACGACGTACCCACCAATGGGTATGAGCACATAAACTGAGATTTTTACATGTCACCACTTAAATTAAAGTTAAAATTTAATTCAAATCCTAAAACAGATTCAAAAAAAATAATTTGAGCCCAGGAGAGCGGAAGTTCATTGGGGTGGAAGTGGGGGGTACGTGGTGGGTACGAAACGTACCCACCACGTACCCACCAATGGGTATGAGCACATAAACTGAGATTTTTACATGTCACCACTTAAATTAAAGTTAAAATTAAATTCAAATCCTAAAACAGATTCAAAAAAAATAATTTGAGCCCAGGAGAGCGGAAGTTCATTGGGGTGGACGTGGGGGGTACGTGGTGGGTACGAAACGTACCCACTACGTACCCACCAATGGGTATGAGCACATAAACTGAGATTTTTACATGTCACCACTTAAATTAAAGTTAAAATTAAATTCAAATCCTAAAACAGATTCAAAAAAAATAATTTGAGCCCAGGAGAGCGGAAGTTCATTGGGGTGGACGTGGGGGGTACGTGGTGGGTACGAAACGTACCCACCACGTACCCACCAATGGGTATGAGCACATAAACTGAGATTTTTACATGTCACCACTTAAATTAAAGTTAAAATTAAATTCAAATCCTAAAACAGATTCAAAAAAAATAATTTGAGCCCAGGAGAGCGGAAGTTTATTGGGGTGGACGTGGGGGGTACGTGGTGGGTACGAAACGTACCCACCACGTACCCACCAATGGGTATGAGCACATAAACTGAGATTTTTACATGTCACCACTTAAATTAAAGTTAAAATTTAATTCAAATCCTAAAATAGATTCAAAAAAAATAATTTGAGCCCAGGAGAGCGGAAGTTCATTGGGGTGGACGTGGGGGGTACGTGGTGGGTACGAAACGTACCCACCACGTACCCACCAATGGGTATGAGCACATTAACTGAGATTTTTACATGTCACCACTTAAATTAAAGTTAAAATTAAATTCAAATCCTAAAACAGATTCAAAAAAAATAATTTGAGCCCAGGAGAGCGGAAGTTCATTGGGGTGGACGTGGGGGGTACGTGGTGGGTACGAAACGTACCCACTACGTACCCACCAATGGGTATGAGCACATAAACTGAGATTTTTACATGTCACCACTTAAATTAAAGTTAAAATTAAATTCAAATCCTAAAACAGATTCAAAAAAAATAATTTGAGCCCAGGAGAGCGGAAGTTTATTGGGGTGGACGTGGGGGGTACGTGGTGGGTACGAAACGTACCCACTACGTACCCACCAATGGGTATGAGCACATAAACTGAGATTTTTACATGTCACCACTTAAATTAAAGTTAAAATTAAATTCAAATCCTAAAACAGATTCAAAAAAAATAATTTGAGCCCAGGAGAGCGGAAGTTCATTGGGGTGGACGTGGGGGGTACGTGGTGGGTACGAAACGTACCCACCACGTACCCACCAATGGGTATGAGCACATAAACTGAGATTTTTACATGTCACCACTTAAATTAAAGTTAAAATTAAATTCAAATCCTAAAACAGATTCAAAAAAAATAATTTGAGCCCAGGAGAGCGGAAGTTCATTGGGGTGGACGTGGGGGGTACGTGGTGGGTACGAAACGTACCCACTACGTACCCACCAATGGGTATGAGCACATAAACTGAGATTTTTACATGTCACCACTTAAATTAAAGTTAAAATTAAATTCAAATCCTAAAACAGATTCAAAAAAAATAATTTGAGCCCAGGAGAGCGGAAGTTTATTGGGGTGGACGTGGAAGGTACGTGGTGGGTACGAAACGTACCCACGACGTACCCACCAATGGGTATGAGCACATAAACTGAGATTTTTACATGTCACCACTTAAATTAAAGTTAAAATTTAATTCAAATCCTAAAACAGATTCAAAAAAAATAATTTGAGCCCAGGAGAGCGGAAGTTCATTGGGGTGGAAGTGGGGGGTACGTGGTGGGTACGAAACGTACCCACCACGTACCCACCAATGGGTATGAGCACATAAACTGAGATTTTTACATGTCACCACTTAAATTAAAGTTAAAATTAAATTCAAATCCTAAAACAGATTCAAAAAAAATAATTTGAGCCCAGGAGAGCGGAAGTTTATTGGGGTGGACGTGGAAGGTACGTGGTGGGTACGAAACGTACCCACGACGTACCCACCAATGGGTATGAGCACATAAACTGAGATTTTTACATGTCACCACTTAAATTAAAGTTAAAATTTAATTCAAATCCTAAAACAGATTCAAAAAAAATAATTTGAGCCCAGGAGAGCGGAAGTTCATTGGGGTGGAAGTGGGGGGTACGTGGTGGGTACGAAACGTACCCACCACGTACCCACCAATGGGTATGAGCACATAAACTGAGATTTTTACATGTCACCACTTAAATTAAAGTTAAAATTAAATTCAAATCCTAAAACAGATTCAAAAAAAATAATTTGAGCCCAGGAGAGCGGAAGTTTATTGGGGTGGACGTGGAAGGTACGTGGTGGGTACGAAACGTACCCACGACGTACCCACCAATGGGTATGAGCACATAAACTGAGATTTTTACATGTCACCACTTAAATTAAAGTTAAAATTTAATTCAAATCCTAAAACAGATTCAAAAAAAATAATTTGAGCCCAGGAGAGCGGAAGTTCATTGGGGTGGAAGTGGGGGGTACGTGGTGGGTACGAAACGTACCCACCACGTACCCACCAATGGGTATGAGCACATAAACTGAGATTTTTACATGTCACCCCTTAAATTAAAGTTAAAATTAAATTCAAATCCTAAAACAGATTCAAAAAAAATAATTTGAGCCCAGGAGAGCGGAAGTTCATTGGGGTGGACGTGGGGGGTACGTGGTGGGTACAAAACGTACCCACCACGTACCCACCAATGGGTATGAGCACATAAACTGAGATTTTTACATGTCACCACCTTAATTAAAGTTAAAATTAAATTCAAATCCTAAAACAGATTCAAAAAAAATAATTTGAGCCCAGGAGAGCGGAAGTTCATTGGGGTGGATGTGGGGGGTACGTGGTGGGTACGAAACGTACCCACCACGTACCCACCAATGGGTATGAGCACATAAACTGAGATTTTTACATGTCACCACTTAAATTAAAGTTAAAATTAAATTCAAATCCTAAAACAGATTCAAAAAAAATAATTTGAGCCCAGGAGAGCGGAAGTTTATTGGGGTGGACGTGGGGGGTACGTGGTGGGTACGAAACGTACCCACCACGTACCCACCAATGGGTATGAGCACATAAACTGAGATTTTTACATGTCACCACTTAAATTAAAGTTAAAATTAAATTCAAATCCTAAAACAGATTCAAAAAAAATAATTTGAGCCCAGGAGAGCGGAAGTTCATTGGGGTGGACGTGGGGGGTACGTGGTGGGTACGAAACGTACCCACCACGTACCCACCAATGGGTATGAGCACATTAACTGAGATTTTTACATGTCACCACTTAAATTAAAGTTAAAATTAAATTCAAATCCTAAAACAGATTCAAAAAAAATAATTTGAGCCCAGGAGAGCGGAAGTTCATTGGGGTGGACGTGGGGGGTACGTGGTGGGTACGAAACGTACCCACCACGTACCCACCAATGGGTATGAGCACATTAACTGAGATTTTTACATGTCACCACTTAAATTAAAGTTAAAATTAAATTCAAATCCTAAAACAGATTCAAAAAAAATAATTTGAGCCCAGGAGAGCGGAAGTTCATTGGGGTGGACGTGGGGGGTACGTGGTGGGTACGAAACGTACCCACCACGTACCCACCTATGGGTATGAGCACATAAACTGAGATTTTTACATGTCACCACTTAAATTAAAGTTAAAATTAAATTCAAATCCTAAAACAGATTCAAATAAATAATTTGAGCCCAGGAGAGCGGAAGTTCATTGGGGTGGACGTGGGGGGTACGTGGTGGGTACGAAACGTACCCACCACGTACCCAACAATGGGTATGAGCACATAAACTGAGATTTTTACATGTCACCACTTAAATTAAAGTTAAAATTAAATTCAAATCCTAAAACAGATTCAAATAAATAATTTGAGCCCAGGAGAGCGGAAGTTCATTGGGGTGGACGTGGGGGGTACGTACCACCAATGGGTATGAGCACATAAACTGAGATTTTTACATGTCACCACTTAAATTAAAGTTAAAATTAAATTCAAATCCTAAAACAGATTCAAAAAAAATAATTTGAGCCCAGGAGAGCGGAAGTTCATTGGGGTGGACGTGGGGGGTACGTGGTGGGTACGAAACGTACCCACCACGTACCCACCAATGGGTATGAGCACATAAACTGAGATTTTTACATGTCACCACTTAAATTAAAGTTAAAATTAAATTCAAATCCTAAAACAGATTCAAAAAAAATAATTTGAGCCCAGGAGAGCGGAAGTTCATTGGGGTGGACGTGGGGGGTACGTGGTGGGTACGAAACGTACCCACTACGTACCCACCAATGGGTATGAGCACATAAACTGAGATTTTTACATGTCACCACTTAAATTAAAGTTAAAATTAAATTCAAATCCTAAAACAGATTCAAAAAAAATAATTTGAGCCCAGGAGAGCGGAAGTTTATTGGGGTGGACGTGGAAGGTACGTGGTGGGTACGAAACGTACCCACGACGTACCCACCAATGGGTATGAGCACATAAACTGAGATTTTTACATGTCACCACTTAAATTAAAGTTAAAATTTAATTCAAATCCTAAAACAGATTCAAAAAAAATAATTTGAGCCCAGGAGAGCGGAAGTTCATTGGGGTGGAAGTGGGGGGTACGTGGTGGGTACGAAACGTACCCACCACGTACCCACCAATGGGTATGAGCACATAAACTGAGATTTTTACATGTCACCACTTAAATTAAAGTTAAAATTAAATTCAAATCCTAAAACAGATTCAAAAAAAATAATTTGAGCCCAGGAGAGCGGAAGTTCATTGGGGTGGACGTGGGGGGTACGTGGTGGGTACGAAACGTACCCACTACGTACCCACCAATGGGTATGAGCACATAAACTGAGATTTTTACATGTCACCACTTAAATTAAAGTTAAAATTTAATTCAAATCCTAAAACAGATTCAAAAAAAATAATTTGAGCCCAGGAGAGCGGAAGTTCATTGGGGTGGACGTGGGGGGTACGTGGTGGGTACGAAACGTACCCACCACGTACCCACCAATGGGTATGAGCACATAAACTGAGATTTTTACATGTCACCACTTAAATTAAAGTTAAAATTAAATTCAAATCCTAAAACAGATTCAAAAAAAATAATTTGAGCCCAGGAGAGCGGAAGTTTATTGGGGTGGACGTGGGGGGTACGTGGTGGGTACGAAACGTACCCACCACGTACCCACCAATGGGTATGAGCACATAAACTGAGATTTTTACATGTCACCACTTAAATTAAAGTTAAAATTTAATTCAAATCCTAAAATAGATTCAAAAAAAATAATTTGAGCCCAGGAGAGCGGAAGTTCATTGGGGTGGACGTGGGGGGTACGTGGTGGGTACGAAACGTACCCACCACGTACCCACCAATGGGTATGAGCACATTAACTGAGATTTTTACATGTCACCACTTAAATTAAAGTTAAAATTAAATTCAAATCCTAAAACAGATTCAAAAAAAATAATTTGAGCCCAGGAGAGCGGAAGTTCATTGGGGTGGACGTGGGGGGTACGTGGTGGGTACGAAACGTACCCACCACGTACCCACCAATGGGTATGAGCACATAAACTGAGATTTTTACATGTCACCCCTTAAATTAAAGTTAAAATTAAATTCAAATCCTAAAACAGATTCAAAAAAAATAATTTGAGCCCAGGAGAGCGGAAGTTCATTGGGGTGGACGTGGGGGGTACGTGGTGGGTACGAAACGTACCCACCACGTACCCACCAATGGGTATGAGCACATAAACTGAGATTTTTACATGTCACCACCTTAATTAAAGTTAAAATTAAATTCAAATCCTAAAACAGATTCAAAAAAAATAATTTGAGCCCAGGAGAGCGGAAGTTCATTGGGGTGGATGTGGGGGGTACGTGGTGGGTACGAAACGTACCCACCACGTACCCACCAATGGGTATGAGCACATAAACTGAGATTTTTACATGTCACCACTTAAATTAAAGTTAAAATTAAATTCAAATCCTAAAACAGATTCAAAAAAAATAATTTGAGCCCAGGAGAGCGGAAGTTTATTGGGGTGGACGTGGGGGGTACGTGGTGGGTACGAAACGTACCCACCACGTACCCACCAATGGGTATGAGCACATAAACTGAGATTTTTACATGTCACCACTTAAATTAAAGTTAAAATTAAATTCAAATCCTAAAACAGATTCAAAAAAAATAATTTGAGCCCAGGAGAGCGGAAGTTCATTGGGGTGGACGTGGGGGGTACGTGGTGGGTACGAAACGTACCCACCACGTACCCACCAATGGGTATGAGCACATAAACTGAGATTTTTACATGTCACCACTTAAATTAAAGTTAAAATTAAATTCAAATCCTAAAACAGATTCAAAAAAATAATTTGAGCCCAGGAGAGCGGAAGTTCATTGGGGTGGACGTGGGGGGTACGTGGTGGGTACGAAACGTACCCACCACGTACCCACCAATGGGTATGAGCACATAAACTGAGATTTTTACATGTCACCACTTAAATTAAAGTTAAAATTAAATTCAAATCCTAAAACAGATTCAAAAAAAATAATTTGAGCCTAGGAGAGCGGAAGTTCATTGGGGTGGACGTGGGGGGTACGTGGTGGGTACGAAACGTACCCACCACGTACCCACCAATAGGTATGAGCACATAAACTGAGATTTTTACATGTCACCACTTAAATTAAAGTTAAAATTAAATTCAAATCCTAAAACAGATTCAAAAAAAATAATTTGAGCCCATGAGAGCGGAAGTTTATTGGGGTGGACGTGGAAGGTACGTGGTGGGTACGAAACGTACCCACGACGTACCCACCAATGGGTATGAGCACATAAACTGAGATTTTTACATGTCACCACTTAAATTAAAGTTAAAATTTAATTCAAATCCTAAAACAGATTCAAAAAAAATAATTTGAGCCCAGGAGAGCGGAAGTTCATTGGGGTGGAAGGGGGGGGTACGTGGTGGGTACGAAACGTACCCACCACGTACCCACCAATGGGTATGAGCACATAAACTGAGATTTTTACATGTCACCACTTAAATTAAAGTTAAAATTAAATTCAAATCCTAAAACAGATTCAAAAAAAATAATTTGAGCCCAGGAGAGCGGAAGTTCATTGGGGTGGACGTGGGGGGTACGTGGTGGGTACGAAACGTACCCACTACGTACCCACCAATGGGTATGAGCACATAAACTGAGATTTTTACATGTCACCACTTAAATTAAAGTTAAAATTAAATTCAAATCCTAAAACAGATTCAAAAAAAATAATTTGAGCCCAGGAGAGCGGAAGTTCATTGGGGTGGACGTGGGGGGTACGTGGTGGGTACGAAACGTACCCACCACGTACCCACCAATGGGTATGAGCACATAAACTGAGATTTTTACATGTCACCACTTAAATTAAAGTTAAAATTAAATTCAAATCCTAAAACAGATTCAAAAAAAATAATTTGAGCCCAGGAGAGCGGAAGTTTATTGGGGTGGACGTGGGGGGTACGTGGTGGGTACGAAACGTACCCACCACGTACCCACCAATGGGTATGAGCACATAAACTGAGATTTTTACATGTCACCACTTAAATTAAAGTTAAAATTTAATTCAAATCCTAAAATAGATTCAAAAAAAATAATTTGAGCCCAGGAGAGCGGAAGTTCATTGGGGTGGACGTGGGGGGTACGTGGTGGGTACGAAACGTACCCACCACGTACCCACCAATGGGTATGAGCACATTAACTGAGATTTTTACATGTCACCACTTAAATTAAAGTTAAAATTAAATTCAAATCCTAAAACAGATTCAAAAAAAATAATTTGAGCCCAGGAGAGCGGAAGTTCATTGGGGTGGACGTGGGGGGTACGTGGTGGGTACGAAACGTACCCACCACGTACCCACCAATGGGTATGAGCACATAAACTGAGATTTTTACATGTCACCCCTTAAATTAAAGTTAAAATTAAATTCAAATCCTAAAACAGATTCAAAAAAAATAATTTGAGCCCAGGAGAGCGGAAGTTCATTGGGGTGGACGTGGGGGGTACGTGGTGGGTACGAAACGTACCCACCACGTACCCACCAATGGGTATGAGCACATAAACTGAGATTTTTACATGTCACCACCTTAATTAAAGTTAAAATTAAATTCAAATCCTAAAACAGATTCAAAAAAAATAATTTGAGCCCAGGAGAGCGGAAGTTCATTGGGGTGGATGTGGGGGGTACGTGGTGGGTACGAAACGTACCCACCACGTACCCACCAATGGGTATGAGCACATAAACTGAGATTTTTACATGTCACCACTTAAATTAAAGTTAAAATTAAATTCAAATCCTAAAACAGATTCAAAAAAAATAATTTGAGCCCAGGAGAGCGGAAGTTTATTGGGGTGGACGTGGGGGGTACGTGGTGGGTACGAAACGTACCCACCACGTACCCACCAATGGGTATGAGCACATAAACTGAGATTTTTACATGTCACCACTTAAATTAAAGTTAAAATTAAATTCAAATCCTAAAACAGATTCAAAAAAAATAATTTGAGCCCAGGAGAGCGGAAGTTTATTGGGGTGGACGTGGAAGGTACGTGGTGGGTACGAAACGTACCCACGACGTACCCACCAATGGGTATGAGCACATAAACTGAGATTTTTACATGTCACCACTTAAATTAAAGTTAAAATTTAATTCAAATCCTAAAACAGATTCAAAAAAAATAATTTGAGCCCAGGAGAGCGGAAGTTCATTGGGGTGGAAGTGGGGGGTACGTGGTGGGTACGAAACGTACCCACCACGTACCCACCAATGGGTATGAGCACATAAACTGAGATTTTTACATGTCACCACTTAAATTAAAGTTAAAATTAAATTCAAATCCTAAAACAGATTCAAAAAAAATAATTTGAGCCCAGGAGAGCGGAAGTTCATTGGGGTGGACGTGGGGGGTACGTGGTGGGTACGAAACGTACCCACTACGTACCCACCAATGGGTATGAGTACATAAACTGAGATTTTTACATGTCACCACTTAAATTAAAGTTAAAATTAAATTCAAATCCTAAACAGATTCAAAAAAAATAATTGAGCCCAGGAGAGCGGAAGTTCATTGGGGTGGACGTGGGGGGTACGTGGTGGGTACGAAACGTACCCACCACGTACCCACCAATGGGTATGAGCACATAAACTGAGATTTTTACATGTCACCACTTAAATTAAAGTTAAAATTAAATTCAAATCCTAAAACAGATTCAAAAAAAATAATTTGAGCCCAGGAGAGCGGAAGTTTATTGGGGTGGACGTGGGGGGTACGTGGTGGGTACGAAACGTACCCACCACGTACCCACCAATGGGTATGAGCACATAAACTGAGATTTTTACATGTCACCACTTAAATTAAAGTTAAAATTAAATTCAAATCCTAAAATAGATTCAAAAAAAATAATTTGAGCCCAGGAGAGCGGAAGTTCATTGGGGTGGACGTGGGGGGTACGTGGTGGGTACGAAACGTACCCACCACGTACCCACCAATGGGTATGAGCACATTAACTGAGATTTTTACATGTCACCACTTAATTAAAGTTAAAATTAAATTCAAATCCTAAAACAGATTCAAAAAAAATAATTTGAGCCCAGGAGAGCGGAAGTTCATTGGGGTGGACGTGGGGGGTACGTGGTGGGTACGAAACGTACCCACCACGTACCCACCAATGGGTATGAGCACATAAACTGAGATTTTTACATGTCACCACTTAAATTAAAGTTAAAATTAAATTCAAATCCTAAAACAGATTCAAAAAAATAATTTGAGCCTAGGAGAGCGGAAGTTCATTGGGGTGGACGTGGGGGGTACGTGGTGGGTACGAAACGTACCCACCACGAACCCACCAATAGGTATGAGCACATAAACTGAGATTTTTACATGTCACCACTTAAATTAAAGTTAAAATTAAATTCAAATCCTAAAACAGATTCAAAAAAAATAATTTGAGCCCAGGAGAGCGGAAGTTCATTGGGGTGAACGTGGGGGGTATGTGGTGGGTACGAAACGTACCCACCACGTACCCACCAATGGGTATGAGCACATAAACTGAGATTTTTACATGTCACCACTTAAATTAAAGTTAAAATTAAATTCAAATCCTAAAACAGATTCAAAAAAAATAATTTGAGCCCAGGAGAGCGGAAGTTCATTGGGGTGGACGTGGGGGGTACGTGGTGGGTACGAAACGTACCCACCACGTACCCACCAATGGGTATGAGCACATAAACTGAGACTTTTACATGTCACCACTTAAATTAAAGTTAAAATTAAATTCAAATCCTAAAACAGATTCAAAAAAATAATTTGAGCCCAGGAGAGCGGAAGTTTATTGGGGTGGACGTGGGGGGTACGTGGTGGGTACGAAACGTACCCACCACGTACCCACCAATGGGTATGAGCACATAAACTGAGATTTTTACATGTCACCACTTAAATTAAAGTTAAAATTAAATTCAAATCCTAAAACAGATTCAAAAAAAATAATTTGAGCCCAGGAGAGCGGAAGTTCATTGGGGTGGACGTGGGGGGTACGTGGTGGGTACGAAACGTACCCACCACGTACCCACCAATGGGTATGAGCACATAAACTGAGATTTTTACATGTCACCACTTAAATTAAAGTTAAAATTAAATTCAAATCCTAAAACAGATTCAAAAAAAATAATTTGAGCCCAGGAGAGCGGAAGTTCATTGGGGTGGACGTGGGGGGTACGTGGTGGGTACGAAACGTACCCTCCACGTACCCACCAATGGGTATGAGCACATAAACTGAGATTTTTACATGTCACCACTTAAATTAAAGTTAAAATTAAATTCAAATCCTAAAACAGATTCAAAAAAAATAATTTGAGCCCAGGAGAGCGGAAGTTCATTGGGGTGGACGTGAGGGGTACGTGGTGGGTACGAAACGTACCCACTACGTACCCACCAATGGGTATGAGCACATAAACTGAGATTTTTACATGTCACCACTTAAATTAAAGTTAAAATTAAATTCAAATCCTAAAACAGATTCAAAAAAAATAATTTGAGCCCAGGAGAGCGGAAGTTCATTGGGGTGGACGTGGGGGGTACGTGGTGGGTACGAAACATACCCACCACGTACCCACCAATGGGTATGAGCACATAAACTGAGATTTTTACATGTCACCACTTAAATTAAAGTTAAAATTAAATTCAAATCCTAAAACAGATTCAAAAAAAATAATTTGAGCCCAGGAGAGCGGAAGTTTATTGGGGTGGACGTGGGGGGTACGTGGTGGGTACGAAACGTACCCACCACGTACCCACCAATGGGTATGAGCACATAAACTGAGATTTTTACATGTCACCACTTAAATTAAAGTTAAAATTTAATTCAAATCCTAAAATAGATTCAAAAAAAGTAATTTGAGCCCAGGAGAGCGGAAGTTCATTGGGGTGGACGTGGGGGGTACGTGGTGGGTACGAAACGTACCCACCACGTACCCACCAATGGGTATGAGCACATAAACTGAGATTTTTACATGTCACCACTTAAATTAAAGTTAAAATTAAATTCAAATCCTAAAACAGATTCAAAAAAAATAATTTGAGCCCAGGAGAGCGGAAGTTCATTGGGGTGGACGTGGGGGGTACGTGGTGGGTACGAAACGTACCCACCACGTACCCACCAATGGGTATGAGCACATAAACTGAGATTTTTACATGTCACCCCTTAAATTAAAGTTAAAATTAAATTCAAATCCTAAAACAGATTCAAAAAAAATAATTTGAGCCCAGGAGAGCGGAAGTTCATTGGGGTGGACGTGGGGGGTAGGTGGTGGGTACGAAACGTACCCACCACGTACCCACCAATGGGTATGAGCACATAAACTGAGATTTTTACATGTCACCACCTTAATTAAAGTTAAAATTAAATTCAAATCCTAAAACAGATTCAAAAAAAATAATATGAGCCCAGGAGAGCGGAAGTTCATTGGGGTGGACGTGGGGGGTACGTGGTGGGTACGAAACGTACCCACCACGTACCCACCAATGGGTATGAGCACATAAACTGAGATTTTTACATGTCACCACTTAAATTAAAGTTAAAATTAAATTCAAATCCTAAAACAGATTCAAAAAAAATAATTTGAGCCCAGGAGAGCGGAAGTTCATTGGGGTGGACGTGGGGAGTACGTGGTGGGTACGAAACGTACCCACCACGTACCCACCAATGGGTATGAGCACATAAACTGAGATTTTTACATGTCACCACTTAAATTAAAGTTAAAATTAAATTCAAATCCTAAAACAGATTCAAAAAAAATAATTTGAGCCTAGGAGAGCGGAAGTTCATTGGGGTGGACGTGGGGGGTACGTGGTGGGTACAAAACGTACCCACCACGTACCCACCAATGGGTATGAGCACATAAACTGAGATTTTTACATGTCACCACTTAAATTAAAGTTAAAATTAAATTCAAATCCTAAAACAGATTCAAAAAAATAATTTGAGCCCAGGAGAGCGGAAGTTCATTGGGGTGGACGTGGGGGGTACGTGGTGGGTACGAAACGTACCCACCACGTACCCACCAATGGGTATGAGCACATAAACTGAGATTTTTACATGTCACCACTTAAATTAAAGTTAAAATTAAATTCAAATCCTAAAACAGATTCAAAAAAAATAATTTGAGCCCAGGAGAGCGGAAGTTCATTGGGGTGGACGTGGGGGGTACGTGGTGGGTACGAAACGTACCCACCACGTACCCACCAATGGGTATGAGCACATAAACTGAGATTTTTACATGTCACCACTTAAATTAAAGTTAAAATTAAATTCAAATCCAAAAACAGATTCAAAAAAAATAATTTGAGCCCAGGAGAGCGGAAGTTCATTGGGGTGGACGTGGGGGGTAGGTGGTGGGTACGAAACGTACCCACCACGTACCCACCAATGGGTATGAGCACATAAACTGAGATTTTTACATGTCACCACTTAAATTAAAGTTAAAATTAAATTCAAATCCTAAAACAGATTCAAAAAAAATAATTTGAACCCAGGAGAGCGGAAGTTCATTGGGGTGGACGTGGGGGGTACGTGGTGGGTACGAAACGTACCCACCACGTACCCACCAATGGGTATGAGCACATAAACTGAGATTTTTACATGTCACCACTTAAATTAAAGTTAAAATTAAATTCAAATCCTAAAACAGATTCAAAAAAAATAATTTGAGCCCAGGAGAGCGGAAGTTCATTGGGGTGGACGTGGGGGGTACGTGGTGGGTACGAAACGTACCCACCAATGGGTATGAGCACATAAACTGAGATTTTTACATGTCACCACTTAAATTAAAGTTAAAATTAAATTCAAATCCTAAAACAGATTCAAAAAAAATAATTTGAGCCCAGGAGAGCGGAAGTTTATTGGGGTGGACGTGGGGGTACGTGGTGGGTACGAAACGTACCCACCACGTACCCACCAATGGGTATGAGCACATAAACTGAGATTTTTACATGTCACCACTTAAATTAAAGTTAAAATTTAATTCAAATCCTAAAATAGATTCAAAAAAAATAATTTGAGCCCAGGAGAGCGGAAGTTCATTGGGGTGGACGTGGGGGGTACGTGGTGGATACGAAACGTACCCACCACGTACCCACCAATGGGTATGAGCACATAAACTGAGATTTTTACATGTCACCACTTAAATTAAAGTTAAAATTAAATTCAAATCCTAAAACAGATTCAAAAAAAATAATTTGAGCCCAGGAGAGCGGAAGTTCATTGGGGTGGACGTGGGGGGTACGTGGTGGGTACGAAACGTACCCACCACGTACCCACCAATGGGTATGAGCACATAAACTGAGATTTTTACATGTCACCACTTAAATTAAAGTTAAAATTAAATTCAAATCCTAAAACAGATTAAAAAAAAATAATTTGAGCCCAGGAGAGCGGAAGTTCATTGGGGTGGAAGTGGGGGGTACGTGGTGGGTACGAAACGTACCCACCACGTACCCACCAATGGGTATGAGCACATAAACTGAGATTTTTACATGTCACCACTTAAATTAAAGTTAAAATTAAATTCAAATCCTAAAACAGATTCAAAAAAAATAATTTGAGCCCAGGAGAGCGGAAGTTCATTGGGGTGGAAGTGGGGGGTACGTGGTGGGTACGAAACGTACCCACCACGTACCCACCAATGGGTATGAGCACATAAACTGAGATTTTTACATGTCACCACTTAAATTAAAGTTAAAATTAAATTCAAATCCTAAAACAGATTCAAAAAAAATAATTTGAGCCCAGGAGAGCGGAAGTTCATTGGGGTGGACGTGGGGGGTACGTGGTGGGTACGTGGTGGGTACGAAACGTACCCACCACGTACCCACCAATGGGTATGAGCACATAAACTGAGATTTTTACATGTCACCACTTAAATTAAAGTTAAAATTAAATTCAAATCCTAAAACAGATTCAAAAAAAATAATTTGAGCCCAGGAGAGCGGAAGTTCATTGGGGTGGACGTGGGGGGTACGTGGTGGGTACGAAACGTACCCACCACGTACCCACCAATGGGTATGAGCACATAAACTGAGATTTTTACATGTCACCACTTAAATTAAAGTTAAAATTAAATTCAAATCCAAAAACAGATTCAAAAAAAATAATTTGAGCCCAGGAGAGCGGAAGTTCATTGGGGTGGACGTGGGGGGTACGTGGTGGGTACGAAACGTACCCACCACGTACCCACCAATGGGTATGAGCACATAAACTGAGATTTTTACATGTCACCACTTAAATTAAAGTTAAAATTAAATTCAAATCCTAAAACAGATTCAAAATTAATAATTTGAACCCAGGAGAGCGGAAGTTCATTGGGGGTGGACGTGGGGGGTACGTGGTGGGTACGAAACGTACCCACCACGTACCCACCAATGGGTATGAGCACATAAACTGAGATTTTTACATGTCACCACTTAAATTAAAGTTAAAATTAAATTCAAATCCTAAAACAGATTCAAAAAAATAATTTGAGCCCAGGAGAGCGGAAGTTCATTGGGGTGGACGTGGGGGGTACGTGGTGGGTACGAAACGTACCCACCAATGGGTATGAGCACATAAACTGAGATTTTTACATGTCACCACTTAAATTAAAGTTAAAATTAAATTCAAATCCTAAAACAGATTCAAAAAAAATAATTTGAGCCCAGGAGAGCGGAAGTTTATTGGGGTGGACGTGGGGGGTACGTGGTGGGTACGAAACGTACCCACCACGTACCCACCAATGGGTATGAGCACATAAACTGAGATTTTTACATGTCACCACTTAAATTAAAGTTAAAATTTAATTCAAATCCTAAAATAGATTCAAAAAAAATAATTTGAGCCCAGGAGAGCGGAAGTTCATTGGGGTGGACGTGGGGGGTACGTGGTGGGTACAAAACGTACCCACCACGTACCCACCAATGGGTATGAGCACATAAACTGAGATTTTTACATGTCACCACTTAAATTAAAGTTAAAATTAAATTCAAATCCTAAAACAGATTCAAAAAAAATAATTTGAGCCCAGGAGAGCGGAAGTTCATTGGGGTGGACGTGGGGGGGTACGTGGTGGGTACGAAACGTACCCACCACGTAGCCACCAATGGGTATGAGCACATAAACTAAGATTTTTACATGTCACCACTTAAATTAAAGTTAAAATTAAATTCAAATCCTAAAACAGATTCAAAAAAAATAATTTGAGCCCAGGAGAGCGGAAGTTCATTGGGGTGGACGTGGGGGTATGTGGTGGGTACGAAACGTACCCACCACGTACCCACCAATGGGTATGAGCACATAAACTGAGATTTTTACATGTCACCACTTAAATTAAAGTTAAAATTAAATTCAAATCCAAAAACAGATTCAAAAAAAATAATTTGAGCCCAGGAGAGCGGAAGTTCATTGGGGTGGACGTGGGGGGTACGTGGTGGGTACGAAACGTACCCACCACGTACCCACCAATGGGTATGAGCACATAAACTGAGACTTTTACATGTCACCACTTAAATTAAAGTTAAAATTAAATTCAAATCCTAAAACAGATTCAAAAAAAATAATTTGAGCCCAGGAGAGCGGAAGTTTATTGGGGTGGACGTGGGGGGTACGTGGTGGGTACGAAACGTACCCACCACGTACCCACCAATGGGTATGAGCACATAAACTGAGATTTTTACATGTCACCACTTAAATTAAGTTAAAATTAAATTCAAATCCTAAAACAGATTCAAAAAAAATAATTTGAGCCCAGGAGAGCGGAAGTTCATTGGGGTGGACGTGGGGGGTACGTGGTGGGTACGAAACGTACCCACCACGTACCCACCAATGGGTATGAGCACATAAACTGAGATTTTTACATGTCACCACTTAAATTAAAGTTAAAATTAAATTCAAATCCTAAAACAGATTCAAAAAAATAATTTGAGCCAGGAGAGCGGAAGTTCATTGGGGTGGACGTGGGGGGTACGTGGTGGGTACGAAACGTACCCACCACGTACCCACCAATGGGTATGAGCACATAAACTGAGATTTTACATGTCACCACTTAAATTAAAGTTAAAATTAAATTCAAATCCTAAAACAGATTCAAAAAAAATAATTTGAGCCCAGGAGAGCGGAAGTTCATTGGGGTGGACGTGGGGGGTACGTGGTGGGTACGAAACGTACCCACTACGTACCCACCAATGGGTATGAGCACATAAACTGAGATTTTTACATGTCACCACTTAAATTAAAGTTAAAATTAAATTCAAATCCTAAAACAGATTCAAAAAAAATAATTTGAGCCCAGGAGAGCGGAAGTTCATTGGGGTGGACGTGGGGGGTACGTGGTGGGTACGAAACGTACCCACCACGTACCCACCAATGGGTATGAGCACATAAACTGAGATTTTTACATGTCACCACTTAAATTAAAGTTAAAATTAAATTCAAATCCTAAAACAGATTCAAAAAAAATAATTTGAGCCCAGGAGAGCGGAAGTTTATTGGGGTGGGCGTGGGGGGTACGTGGTGGGTACGAAACGTACCCACCACGTACCCACCAATGGGTATGAGCACATAAACTGAGATTTTTACATGTCACCACTTAAATTAAAGTTAAAATTTAATTCAAATCCTAAAATAGATTCAAAAAAAATAATTTGAGCCCAGGAGAGCGGAAGTTCATTGGGGTGGACGTGGGGGGGTACGTGGTGGGTACGAAACGTACCCACCACGTACCCACCAATGGGTATGAGCACATAAACTGAGATTTTTACATGTCACCACTTAAATTAAAGTTAAAATTAAATTCAAATCCAAAAACAGATTCAAAAAAAATAATTTGAGCCCAGGAGAGCGGAAGTTCATTGGGGTGGACGTGGGGGGTACGTGGTGGGTACGAAACGTACCCACCACGTACCCACCAATGGGTATGAGCACATAAACTGAGATTTTTACATGTCACCACTTAAATTAAAGTTAAAATTAAATTCAAATCCAAAAACAGATTCAAAAAAAATAATTTGAGCCCAGGAGAGCGGAAGTTCATTGGGGTGGACGTGGGGGGTACGTGGTGGGTACGAAACGTACCCACCACGTACCCACCAATGGGTATGAGCACATAAACTGAGACTTTTACATGTCACCACTTAAATTAAAGTTAAAATTAAATTCAAATCCTAAAACAGATTCAAAAAAATAATTTGAGCCCAGGAGAGCGGAAGTTTATTGGGGTGGACGTGGGGGGTACGTGGTGGGTACGAAACGTACCCACCACGTACCCACCAATGGGTATGAGCACATAAACTGAGATTTTTACATGTCACCACTTAAATTAAAGTTAAAATTAAATTCAAATCCTAAAACAGATTCAAAAAAATAATTTGAGCCCAGGAGAGCGGAAGTTCATTGGGGTGGACGTGGGGGGTACGTGGTGGGTACAAAACGTACCCACCACGTACCCACCAATGGGTATGAGCACATAAACTGAGATTTTTACATGTCACCACTTAAATTAAAGTTAAAATTAAATTCAAATCCTAAAACAGATTCAAAAAAATAATTTGAGCCCAGGAGAGCGGAAGTTCATTGGGGTGGACGTGGGGGGTACGTGGTGGGTACGAAACGTACCCACCACGTACCCACCAATGGGTATGAGCACATAAACTGAGATTTTTACATGTCACCACTTAAATTAAAGTTAAAATTAAATTCAAATCCTAAAACAGATTCAAAAAAAATAATTTGAGCCAGGAGAGCGGAAGTTCATTGGGGTGGACGTGGGGGGTACGTGGTGGGTACGAAACGTACCCACTACGTACCCACCAATGGGTATGAGCACATAAACTGAGATTTTTACATGTCACCACTTAAATTAAAGTTAAAATTAAATTCAAATCCTAAAACAGATTCAAAAAAAATAATTTGAGCCCAGGAGAGCGGAAGTTCATTGGGGTGGACGTGGGGGGTACGTGGTGGGTACGAAACGTACCCACCACGTACCCACCAATGGGTATGAGCACATAAACTGAGATTTTTACATGTCACCACTTAAATTAAAGTTAAAATTTAATTCAAATCCTAAAACAGATTCAAAAAAAATAATTTGAGCCCAGGAGAGCGGAAGTTTATTGGGGTGGACGTGGGGGGTACGTGGTGGGTACGAAACGTACCCACCACGTACCCACCAATGGGTATGAGCACATAAACTGAGATTTTTACATGTCACCACTTAAATTAAAGTTAAAATTTAAATCAAATCCTAAAATAGATTCAAAAAAAGTAATTTGAGCCCAGGAGAGCGGAAGTTCATTGGGGTGGACGTGGGGGGTACGTGGTGGGTACGAAACGTACCCACCACGTACCCACCAATGGGTATGAGCACATAAACTGAGATTTTTACATGTCACCACTTAAATTAAAGTTAAAATTAAATTCAAATCCTAAAACAGATTCAAAAAAAATAATTTGAGCCCAGGAGAGCGGAAGTTCATTGGGGTGGACGTGGGGGGTACGTGGTGGGTACGAAACGTACCCACCACGTACCCACCAATGGGTATGAGCACATAAACTGAGATTTTTACATGTCACCACTTAAATTAAAGTTAAAATTAAATTCAAATCCTAAAACAGATTCAAAAAAAATAATTTGAGCCCAGGAGAGCGGAAGTTCATTGGGGTGGACGTGGGGAGTACGTGGTGGGTACGAAACGTACCCACCACGTACCCACCAATGGGTATGAGCACATAAACTGAGATTTTTACATGTCACCACTTAAATTAAAGTTAAAATTAAATTCAAATCCTAAAACA
The DNA here is from genome assembly GCA_951812415.1 of Beris morrisii. NCBI lineage: Eukaryota > Metazoa > Arthropoda > Insecta > Diptera > Stratiomyidae > Beris > Beris morrisii. Next base: position 10,816,610 of record OX638312.1, on the reverse strand, counting down.
GATTCAAAAAAAATAATTTGAGCCTAGGAGAGCGGAAGTTCATTGGGGTGGACGTGGGGGGTACGTGGTGGGTACGAAACGTACCCACCACGTACCCACCAATGGGTATGAGCACATAAACTGAGATTTTTACATGTCACCACTTAAATTAAAGTTAAAATTAAATTCAAATCCTAAAACAGATTCAAAAAAAATAATTTGAGCCCAGGAGAGCGGAAGTTCATTGGGGTGGACGTGGGGGGTACGTGGTGGGTACGAAACGTACCCACCACGTACCCACCAATGGGTATGAGCACATAAACTGAGATTTTTACATGTCACCACTTAAATTAAAGTTAAAATTAAATTCAAATCCTAAAACAGATTCAAAAAAAATAATTTGAGCCCAGGAGAGCGGAAGTTCATTGGGGTGGACGTGGGGGGTACGTGGTGGGTACGAAACGTACCCACCACGTACTCACCAATGGGTATGAGCACATAAACTGAGATTTTTACATGTCACCACTTAAATTAAAGTTAAAATTAAATTCAAATCCAAAAACAGATTCAAAAAAAATAATTTGAGCCCAGGAGAGCGGAAGTTCATTGGGGTGGACGTGGGGGGTACGTGGTGGGTACGAAACGTACCCACCACGTACTCACCAATGGGTATGAGCACATAAACTGAGATTTTTACATGTCACCACTTAAATTAAAGTTAAAATTAAATTCAAATCCTAAAACAGATTCAAAAAAAATAATTTGAACCCAGGAGAGCGGAAGTTCATTGGGGTGGACGTGGGGGGTACGTGGTGGGTACGAAACGTACCCACCACGTACCCACCAATGGGTATGAGCACATAAACTGAGATTTTTACATGTCACCACTTAAATTAAAGTTAAAATTAAATTCAAATCCTAAAACAGATTCAAAAAAAATAATTTGAGCCCAGGAGAGCGGAAGTTCATTGGGGTGGACGTGGGGGGTACGTGGTGGGTACGAAACGTACCCACCAATGTGTATGAGCACATAAACTGAGATTTTTACATGTCACCACTTAAATTAAAGTTAAAATTAAATTCAAATCCTAAAACAGATTCAAAAAAAATAATTTGAGCCCAGGAGAGCGGAAGTTTATTGGGGTGGACGTGGGGGGTACGTGGTGGGTACGAAACGTACCCACCACGTACCCACCAATGGGTATGAGCACATAAACTGAGATTTTTACATGTCACCACTTAAATTAAAGTTAAAATTAAATTCAAATCCTAAAACAGATTCAAAAAAAATAATTTGAGCCCAGGAGAGCGGAAGTTCATTGGGGTGGACGTGGGGGGTACGTGGTGGGTACGAAACGTACCCACCACGTACCCACCAATGGGTATGAGCACATAAACTGAGATTTTTACATGTCACCACTTAAATTAAAGTTAAAATTAAATTCAAATCCTAAAACAGATTCAAAAAAAATAATTTGAGCCCAGGAGAGCGGAAGTTCATTGGGGTGGACGTGGGGGGTACGTGGTGGGTACGAAACGTACCCACCACGTACCCACCAATGGGTATGAGCACATAAACTGAGATTTTTACATGTCACCACTTAAATTAAAGTTAAAATTAAATTCAAATCCTAAAACAGATTCAAAAAAAATAATTTGAGCCCAGGAGAGCGGAAGTTCATTGGGGTGGACGTGGGGGGTACGTGGTGGGTACGAAACGTACCCACTACGTACCCACCAATGGGTATGAGCACATAAACTGAGATTTTTACATGTCACCACTTAAATTAAAGTTAAAATTAAATTCAAATCCTAAAACAGATTCAAAAAAAATAATTTGAGCCCAGGAGAGCGGAAGTTCATTGGGGTGGACGTGGGGGGTACGTGGTGGGTACGAAACGTACCCACCACGTACCCACCAATGGGTATGAGCACATAAACTGAGATTTTTACATGTCACCACTTAAATTAAAGTTAAAATTAAATTCAAATCCTAAAACAGATTCAAAAAAAATAATTTGAGCCCAGGAGAGCGGAAGTTTATTGGGGTGGGCGTGGGGGGTACGTGGTGGGTACGAAACGTACCCACCACGTACCCACCAATGGGTATGAGCACATAAACTGAGATTTTTACATGTCACCACTTAAATTAAAGTTAAAATTTAATTCAAATCCTAAAATAGATTCAAAAAAAATAATTTGAGCCCAGGAGAGCGGAAGTTCATTGGGGTGGACGTGGGGGGTACGTGGTGGGTACGAAACGTACCCACCACGTACCCACCAATGGGTATGAGCACATAAACTGAGATTTTTACATGTCACCACTTAAATTAAAGTTAAAATTAAATTCAAATCCAAAAACAGATTCAAAAAAAATAATTTGAGCCCAGGAGAGCGGAAGTTCATTGGGGTGGACGTGGGGGGTACGTGGTGGGTACGAAACGTACCCACCACGTACCCACCAATGGGTATGAGCACATAAACTGAGATTTTTACATGTCACCACTTAAATTAAAGTTAAAATTAAATTCAAATCCAAAAACAGATTCAAAAAAAATAATTTGAGCCCAGGAGAGCGGAAGTTCATTGGGGTGGACGTGGGGGGTACGTGGTGGGTACGAAACGTACCCACCACGTACCCACCAATGGGTATGAGCACATAAACTGAGACTTTTACATGTCACCACTTAAATTAAAGTTAAAATTAAATTCAAATCCTAAAACAGATTCAAAAAAAATAATTTGAGCCCAGGAGAGCGGAAGTTTATTGGGGTGGACGTGGGGGGTACGTGGTGGGTACGAAACGTACCCACCACGTACCCACCAATGGGTATGAGCACATAAACTGAGATTTTTACATGTCACCACTTAAATTAAAGTTAAAATTAAATTCAAATCCTAAAACAGATTCAAAAAAAATAATTTGAGCCCAGGAGAGCGGAAGTTCATTGGGGTGGACGTGGGGGGTACGTGGTGGGTACAAAACGTACCCACCACGTACCCACCAATGGGTATGAGCACATAAACTGAGATTTTTACATGTCACCACTTAAATTAAAGTTAAAATTAAATTCAAATCCTAAAACAGATTCAAAAAAAATAATTTGAGCCCAGGAGAGCGGAAGTTCATTGGGGTGGACGTGGGGGTACGTGGTGGGTACGAAACGTACCCACCACGTACCCACCAATGGGTATGAGCACATAAACTGAGATTTTTACATGTCACCACTTAAATTAAAGTTAAAATTAAATTCAAATCCTAAAACAGATTCAAAAAAAATAATTTGAGCCCAGGAGAGCGGAAGTTCATTGGGGTGGACGTGGGGGGTACGTGGTGGGTACGAAACGTACCCACTACGTACCCACCAATGGGTATGAGCACATAAACTGAGATTTTTACATGTCACCACTTAAATTAAAGTTAAAATTAAATTCAAATCCTAAAACAGATTCAAAAAAAATAATTTGAGCCCAGGAGAGCGGAAGTTCATTGGGGTGGACGTGGGGGGTACGTGGTGGGTACGAAACGTACCCACCACGTACCCACCAATGGGTATGAGCACATAAACTGAGATTTTTACATGTCACCACTTAAATTAAAGTTAAAATTTAATTCAAATCCTAAAACAGATTCAAAAAAAATAATTTGAGCCCAGGAGAGCGGAAGTTTATTGGGGTGGACGTGGGGGGTACGTGGTGGGTACGAAACGTACCCACCACGTACCCACCAATGGGTATGAGCACATAAACTGAGATTTTTACATGTCACCACTTAAATTAAAGTTAAAATTTAATTCAAATCCTAAAATAGATTCAAAAAAAGTAATTTGAGCCCAGGAGAGCGGAAGTTCATTGGGGTGGACGTGGGGGGTACGTGGTGGGTACGAAACGTACCCACCACGTACCCACCAATGGGTATGAGCACATAAACTGAGATTTTTACATGTCACCACCTAAATTAAAGTTAAAATTAAATTCAAATCCTAAAACAGATTCAAAAAAAATAATTTGAGCCCAGGAGAGCGGAAGTTCATTGGGGTGGACGTGGGGGGTACGTGGTGGGTACGAAACGTACCCACCACGTACCCACCAATGGGTATGAGCACATAAACTGAGATTTTTACATGTCACCCCTTAAATTAAAGTTAAAATTAAATTCAAATCCTAAAACAGATTCAAAAAAAATAATTTGAGCCCAGGAGAGCGGAAGTTCATTGGGGTGGACGTGGGGGGTACGTGGTGGGTACGAAACGTACCCACCACGTACCCACCAATGGGTATGAGCACATAAACTGAGATTTTTACATGTCACCACTTAAATTAAAGTTAAAATTAAATTCAAATCCTAAAACAGATTCAAAAAAAATAATTTGAGCCCAGGAGAGCGGAAGTTCATTGGGGTGGACGTGGGGAGTACGTGGTGGGTACGAAACGTACCCACCACGTACCCACCAATGGGTATGAGCACATAAACTGAGATTTTTACATGTCACCACTTAAATTAAAGTTAAAATTAAATTCAAATCCTAAAACAGATTCAAAAAAAATAATTTGAGCCTAGGAGAGCGGAAGTTCATTGGGGTGGACGTGGGGGGTACGTGGTGGGTACGAAACGTACCCACCACGTACCCACCAATGGGTATGAGCACATAAACTGAGATTTTTACATGTCACCACTTAAATTAAAGTTAAAATTAAATTCAAATCCTAAAACAGATTCAAAAAAAATAATTTGAGCCCAGGAGAGCGGAAGTTCATTGGGGTGGACGTGGGGGGTACGTGGTGGGTACGAAACGTACCCACCACGTACCCACCAATGGGTATGAGCACATAAACTGAGATTTTTACATGTCACCACTTAAATTAAAGTTAAAATTAAATTCAAATCCTAAAACAGATTCAAAAAAAATAATTTGAGCCCAGGAGAGCGGAAGTTCATTGGGGTGGACGTGGGGGGTACGTGGTGGGTACGAAACGTACCCACCACGTACCCACCAATGGGTATGAGCACATAAACTGAGATTTTTACATGTCACCACTTAAATTAAAGTTAAAATTAAATTCAAATCCAAAAACAGATTCAAAAAAAATAATTTGAGCCCAGGAGAGCGGAAGTTCATTGGGGTGGACGTGGGGGGTACGTGGTGGGTACGAAACGTACCCACCACGTACTCACCAATGGGTATGAGCACATAAACTGAGATTTTTACATGTCACCACTTAAATTAAAGTTAAAATTAAATTCAAATCCTAAAACAGATTCAAAAAAAATAATTTGAGCCCAGGAGAGCGGAAGTTCATTGGGGTGGACGTGGGGGGTACGTGGTGGGTACGAAACGTACCCACCACGTACCCACCAATGGGTATGAGCACATAAACTGAGATTTTTACATGTCACCACTTAAATTAAAGTTAAAATTAAATTCAAATCCTAAAACAGATTCAAAAAAAATAATTTGAGCCCAGGAGAGCGGAAGTTCATTGGGGTGGACGTGGGGGGTACGTGGTGGGTACGAAACGTACCCACCAATAAGTATGAGCACATAAACTGAGATTTTTACATGTCACCACTTAAATTAAAGTTAAAATTAAATTCAAATCCTAAAACAGATTCAAAAAAAATAATTTGAGCCCAGGAGAGCGGAAGTTTATTGGGGTGGACGTGGGGGGTACGTGGTGGGTACGAAACGTACCCACCACGTACCCACCAATGGGTATGAGCACATAAACTGAGATTTTTACATGTCACCACTTAAATTAAAGTTAAAATTTAATTCAAATCCTAAAATAGATTCAAAAAAAATAATTTGAGCCCAGGAGAGCGGAAGTTCATTGGGGTGGACGTGGGGGGTACGTGGTGGGTACGAAACGTACCCACCACGTACCCACCAATGGGTATGAGCACATAAACTGAGATTTTTACATGTCACCACTTAAATTAAAGTTAAAATTAAATTCAAATCCTAAAACAGATTCAAAAAAAATAATTTGAGCCCAGGAGAGCGGAAGTTCATTGGGGTGGACGTGGGGGGTACGTGGTGGGTACGAAACGTACCCACCACGTACCCACCAATGGGTATGAGCACATAAACTGAGATTTTTACATGTCACCACTTAAATTAAAGTTAAAATTAAATTCAAATCCTAAAACAGATTCAAAAAAAATAATTTGAGCCCAGGAGAGCGGAAGTTCATTGGGGTGGACGTGGGGGGTACGTGGTGGGTACGAAACGTACCCACCACGTACCCACCAATGGGTATGAGCACATAAACTGAGATTTTTACATGTCACCACTTAAATTAAAGTTAAAATTAAATTCAAATCCAAAAACAGATTCAAAAAAAATAATTTGAGCCCAGGAGAGCGGAAGTTTATTGGGGTGGACGTGGGGGGTACGTGGTGGGTACGAAACGTACCCACCACGTACCCACCAATGGGTATGAGCACATAAACTGAGATTTTTACATGTCACCACTTAAATTAAAGTTAAAATTAAATTCAAATCCTAAAACAGATTCAAAAAAAATAATTTGAGCCCAGGAGAGCGGAAGTTTATTGGGGTGGACGTGGGGGGTACGTGGTGGGTACGAAACGTACCCACCACGTACCCACCAATGGGTATGAGCACATCAACTGAGATTTTTACATGTCACCACTTAAATTAAAGTTAAAATTTAATTCAAATCCTAAAATAGATTCAAAAAAAATAATTTGAGCCCAGGAGAGCGGAAGTTCATTGGGGTGGACGTGGGGGGTACGTGGTGGGTACGAAACGTACCCACCACGTACCCACCAATGGGTATGAGCACATAAACTGAGATTTTTACATGTCACCACTTAAATTAAAGTTAAAATTAAATTCAAATCGTAAAACAGATTCAAAAAAAAAAATTTGAGCCCAGGAGAGCGGAAGTTCATTGGGGTGGACGTGGGGGGTACGTGGTGGGTACGAAACGTACCCACCACGTACCCACCAATGGGTATGAGCACATAAACTGAGATTTTTACATGTCACCACTTAAATTAAAGTTAAAATTAAATTCAAATCCTAAAACAGATTCAAAAAAAATAATTTGAGCCCAGGAGAGCGGAAGTTCATTGGGGTGGACGTGGGGCTTACGTGGTGGGTACGAAACGTACCCACCACGTACCCACCAATGGGTATGAGCACATAAACTGAGATTTTTACATGTCACCACTTAAATTAAAGTTAAAATTAAATTCAAATCCAAAAACAGATTCAAAAAAAATAATTTGAGCCCAGGAGAGCGGAAGTTCATTGGGGTGGACGTGGGGGGTACGTGGTGGGTACGAAACGTACCCACCACGTACCCACCAATAAATATGAGCACATAAACTGAGATTTTTACATGTCACCACTTAAATTAAAGTTAAAATTAAATTCAAATCCTAAAACAGATTCAAAAAAAATAATTTGAGCCCAGAAGAGCGGAAGTTTATTGGGGTGGACGTGGGGGGTACGTGGTGGGTACGAAACGTACCCACCACGTACCCACCAATGGGTATGAGCACATAAACTGAGATTTTTACATGTCACCACTTAAATTAAAGTTAAAATTTAATTCAAATCCTAAAATAGATTCAAAAAAATAATTTGAGCCCAGGAGAGCGGAAGTTCATTGGGGTGGACGTGGGGGGTACGTGGTGGGTACGAAACGTACCCACCACGTACCCACCAATGGGTATGAGCACATAAACTGAGATTTTTACATGTCACCACTTAAATTAAAGTTAAAATTAAATTCAAATCCTAAAACAGATTCAAATAAATAATTTGAGCCCAGGAGAGCGGAAGTTCATTGGGGTGGACGTGGGGGGTACGTACCACCAATGGGTATGAGCACATAAACTGAGATTTTTACATGTCACCACTTAAATTAAAGTTAAAATTAAATTCAAATCCTAAAACAGATTCAAAAAAAATAATTTGAGCCCAGGAGAGCGGAAGTTCATTGGGGTGGACGTGGGGGGTACGTGGTGGGTACGAAACGTACCCACCACGTACCCACCAATGGGTATGAGCACATAAACTGAGATTTTTACATGTCACCACTTAAATTAAAGTTAAAATTAAATTCAAATCCTAAAACAGATTCAAAAAAAATAATTTGAGCCAGGAGAGCGGAAGTTCATTGGGGTGGACGTGGGGGGTACGTGGTGGGTACAAAACGTACCCACCACGTACCCACCAATGGGTATGAGCACATAAACTGAGATTTTTACATGTCACCACTTAAATTAAAGTTAAAATTAAATTCAAATCCTAAAACAGATTCAAAAAAAATAATTTGAGCCCAGGAGAGCGGAAGTTCATTGGGGTGGACGTGGGGGGTACGTGGTGGGTACGAAACGTACCCACCACGTACTCACCAATGGGTATGAGCACATAAACTGAGATTTTTACATGTCACCACTTAAATTAAAGTTAAAATTAAATTCAAATCCTAAAACAGATTCAAAAAAAATAATTTGAGCCCAGGAGAGCGGAAGTTCATTGGGGTGGACGTGAGGGGTACGTGGTGGGTACGAAACGTACCCACCACGTACCCACCAATGGGTATGAGCACATAAACTGAGATTTTTACATGTCACCACTTAAATTAAAGTTAAAATTAAATTCAAATCCTAAAACAGATTCAAAAAAAATAATTTGAGCCCAGGAGAGCGGAAGTTCATTGGGGTGGACGTGGGGGGTACGTGGTGGGTACGAAACGTACCCACCACGTACCCACCAATGGGTATGAGCACATAAACTGAGATTTTTACATGTCACCACTTAAATTAAAGTTAAAATTAAATTCAAATCCTAAAACAGATTCAAAAAAAATAATTTGAGCCCAGGAGAGCGGAAGTTCATTGGGGTGGACGTGGGGGGTACGTGGTGGGTACGAAACGTACCCACCACGTACCCACCAATGGGTATGAGCACATAAACTGAGATTTTTACATGTCACCACTTAAATTAAAGTTAAAATTAAATTCAAATCCTAAAACGGATTCAAAAAAAATAATTTGAGCCCAGGAGAGCGGAAGTTCATTGGGGTGGACGTGGGGGGTACGTGGTGGGTACGAAACGTACCCACCACGTACCCACCAATGGGTATGAGCACATAAACTGAGATTTTTACATGTCACCACTTAAATTAAAGTTAAAATTAAATTCAAATCCTAAAACAGATTCAAAAAAAATAATTTGAGCCCAGGAGAGCGGAAGTTCATTGGGGTGAACGTGGGGGGTACGTGGTGGGTACGAAACGTACCCACCACGTACCCACCAATGGGTATGAGCACATAAACTGAGATTTTTACATGTCACCACTTAAATTAAAGTTAAAATTAAATTCAAATCCTAAAACAGATTCAAAAAAAATAATTTGAGCCAGGAGAGCGGAAGTTCATTGGGTGTGGACGTGGGGGGTACGTGGTGGGTACGAATCGTACCCCACCACGTACCCACCAATGGGTATGAGCACATAAACTGAGATTTTTACATGTCACCACTTAAATTAAAGTTAAAATTAAATTCAAATCCTAAAACAGATTCAAAAAAAATAATTTGAGCCCAGG